>CM022303.1:88106400-89306400 GCA_011799875.1 Thinopyrum elongatum | reverse complement strand
GTAGGAAGGACAATAAGTGGGAAAAATATCAGAATTAATGGAGCAAGGAAAAATGGGGTTGTAGTGCAAAGTTGAATCTGGACCAGAATAGAAAAGGGATTGTTTCACTCAAAATTTTCAAAACACCAAGTTTGGTTTTTGCATAAAAGTGATTTATAGGCATCACTTGACCTCCCATAATTTCTGTGGAATTTTTAAAGAATTATTTAAAATGGTTGCAGTGCAACAGGAGCATTTAAAGTGCTGAAAAAGCCTTTAAAATAATTATATTGGGCAAAATTTTATTATGAAAAATATTCCTACTGTTATTAAAGTAATAATTAAATGGTTTAAGAAAATTCCCAAAGCCACGGTATTATTTTCAAACATTGCTATATGGAGGGAAGAATTTCGAAAAACAGAGGGCAGAAAATACTTCAAAAATAATAAAGGACTTAATATATTAAAAAAAATATTTCTGGGCAAATTTTTATTTAGTAAAAACATGATTAAATTTTTGGGGTGTTACAAACTCTACCCCCCTTAAGAAAATCTCGTCCTCGATATTTGTTAAGGGCGGAGGAACTAAATGCAAATCACAACAGACTAGCAATCATGCGCGACACAATAACACACAAGCACATCATTCAATCAAACACTACACACTGCTAAAAACATACACATAATCGTCTATGGCATGACGGTGGAATTTACAGGGCAACAGGGTTGCTAAGGACATGGCAACTACTCTGGCAGACTCAGTCCACTTCGTCAACGTCTTGACGGGCACGTCTGGCGGACGTCGAGGCTTCTCCGGGGGCTTCAATGTCGGAGTTGGCCGGAGTGTTATGAGGAGCTGCAGGACTGGGTAGCGATGATGACCCACGCGGGGTGTAGTGGCTACAGTCCCGTTGGAGGAAATCCCAAAGAGACGACGGAGTTCATCCGGGGTAACGAATGCATTACCCAGGTGGGCAACAGGGGCAGACCTCGCAGGCTCGATTGGTCTCCCGAACAGCACTATTGGGTTGTCGGTGGTGGGTGCAGCTTCACTTCTCACCGGGGTCAGGAGAGCAAGCGTCCTGCGGGTCTCAATCAGATCATTGGTGACTTGATCGAACAGTGCCTCTTGCGCTCTCAGGTAGCGCACCAGATGCACCAGAGCAGGATCCGTCTCATGGTCTCCATTGGCAACTTGGGTTGGTCTACCATAGCCTTCATGACTAGGGTAGTAGTAGAAAGAGCGGCAGTTAACCCTCGGCGACAGATGCCAGAGTTGAACTACAACCTCTCGGGCTGCAAGTTGAATGGCTTGGGGCTCGTCGGAGGTCGTCCTCCCGGTGAACCGGTAAGGGTGCTCTGTGGTGGTGCCCCTCCTGTAGATGTGCACCGTGGCCCAGAAGTGATGGATGGAATCACTTGCGTGCTCTTGGTACACGACATATTCCGGCGGCTCTTCCATGCCAAAAGCTTGCCGAGTGAGATTGGCGAGGATGGCTACAAAGCCTTCAAGCTCGACTGCGGTGGTCTCGTTGTGCACGATGGGACCAGGCATCTTGGGGTGTTGAGTATTGAACTGAGAGTGAGGTTGTGATGTGCTGAGTTGAGGCAAGGCTTCTCTTATAAGCCAGCAGAGTCTTCCATCGCACACTTGCGGATGGGACAACGCAGGTGTCGGTCACAGGCACATGACCTATGGATAGGCTGATAGGTTTGGCACCGACTGCCAAAAGATGTCGGCTGCCACTGTACATGCTTATCGGATAGGATGGGCTTGACTGTGGACACAGAAGGGTGTGGACGGTGTGGAAACCTAGGGATAGTGACCAGGCTAAGATAGGATTAGCCAATGGTCAGCCTGGCTCTGATACCAAGGCTGCCGGGGCCGGGACACGAAATCCCAGAAATTAACCCCTCGTGTCATCACCAGCCCAGGATTACCGTTACTGGTGGACACGTCCTTGTTACAGATTACCAAGCTATTACAAGAATTGGATACAAGACCATGAAGGTCTAATGATACAACAATGATTCTGGTGGTGGATGACGGAGTTGTCTCGTGGTTCTTCAACGTCGATGGGGCTCCATTCCCACAGGAACGGCTGACTTGGATAATTCCTATCCCACGTGGCTGCCATCCTAGGATCCGCATGGACGTCGCTGTGGTACTCCTCGTAGAACTCCTGACCTGGCCAAGTAAATAGCCAGGGACAAGCCTGTGAGTACGTTTGAATGTACTCGCAAGCATAATGAACAAAAGATATGACAAATGCATATGCTCATGATGGATCATGCTAACATGCTCATGTTGACTAAAATCTTGGTCATGACATGACAATTATAAAAATGATACGGAAGTAAATAAAGCATGTTAGTCATAAACAATCTTACTAAAAATAAAGGTAAATGAATGCCACGGGTAGTCTAGCCAGCCCAAGTGACATTCAGAAAATAAGAGAAATGCCAATCGGGTGTCTAAAAGAGAGTCGGGCGACTGCCCGAAAACTCAAGCGACGCCACGAAAGGTCTTGAAAAGAAATGCCAGTCGGGTGTCTAAAAGAGAGTCGGGCGACTGCCCGAAAACTCAAGCGACGCCACGAAAGGTCTTGAAAAGAAATGCCAGTCGGGTGTCAAAAGTGACGCCACAGTCGGACTTGAAGAGAAATGCCAATCGGGTATCCACAAGAGTAGTGGCGTGATAAACCGCCTGTGAACTCGAGGGATGCCTCTAAGAGGTCTTGAAAATAAAATTGAGTGCCCGGGGTAGTCTAGCCAGCCCGTGAGACACTCAAGAAATATAAAATAAGAGAAACGGGTTAGTCCACAATAATATTCATAAGGCAGTAATATTAATATGCAGAACCATATTATTCATGATAACATAAATATTCATGATAGCTTGAGTGGTGACAATAATTATCCTGCCAAGTAACTCATGCTTAGTTTCATTATTTCCTCCGAAGACCGACACTAAGACCGACACTTGACCAATCCAGACTGTAGCCCTTAACCGCGGACATGGCTATTCGAATAGGTTTAAACTCTGCAGAGGGTGTACTCTTACCCACAAGTAAAGGATTTCTTTAGTCAGTACCGTGACACCGACTAATTCCTTTTACGGTCTTTGGGTTGAAAACACACCTAACCAGCACACACCAGATTAACCATCTGGATGCCAGGAATCACCCCAAGCATCGTTTCAGGAAAAACTCTAAGTCGGGGAGACAACAATCTCGAGTAGCATGGGATCACTATTAGTATGCGCGGATTCCAAGGGGTGTCCCCCTCTCGGCTACACTAGCCGGATACACCCATGCCCCCTGACCCGATGACAGGATTTAGTCCATCCCCATGGAAACCCTCATCGTGGCCCTCTGTATGATGTGTGCATGGAAAGGGGTTATCAACTTACTGAACCATACCCTACCTGTGGCAGGGACAAGTGGCAGCACGAATCAAGTATGGGGGTTACGAGAACAAGACTCGATCTACGGTCGACTCAGGAGGCTTAAGTATTTCCTGCAGTGGTTAGCACAACAAGGTATTCTTTCAACAGTAATAACAAACAGGGCCACAACCCTTGCACGCTCCACATATATCACGTGACACCATCGTGTCAAATAGGGCTCGTGCCCACCGACACGTCCAAGGCAGGAGCACACTCCTGGATTCTCACAACTTGTGCATGTCAAAACTTGAGTGGAATGCATGCAAGAGAAAATATACATGACCATGCATGCTCAGCTAGCAATATGCAAATTTAATTGGAATTCAACATAGTCATGTTTAAATTATTCTTGCAAACAAACAACTATGCAATTCACCATATCAAGTGTTCAAGATGCTTGCCTTGATCATGCAGAAGTGTGGGGGTGCATTCCAAAAGTTTGAAGTATTTATATTCCCTCCATTTTCCCTATTTTTAAAATATTTAAATTACCACACAAATATTAAGCAGGAAAATAAAAGTGCCCTAAAATAAGAATTTCACTTTTCTAGGGCTTCTCTGGTCATATCAAAAAGAACCAAGGTGGTCCTACTGGATTTTGAGCAATTGAGAATTTTTTGAACATTTCAAATTAGGTGGAAATAAGGGAATAATGGATCTGCAAGAATCTTACAGAAAGCATTTTTATGAAAAAGAGTTAAGGCACCTATTAAATGAGGCAGGATTTTAGAAACATTTATAAATTGGTTTCACTAGATTTCGATCTGAAATGAATATACTAGGAATATTATAAATTGACTTATGCCGGGAAATGAGCTATTAATCTGGTCAGGCAGAAATTCAGGGTAGTAAAAATGTTCATTGAGGTTAGTTAAATAAAGAACAATTTTATGAGTCCATATAAATTTGAATCATTGCATTTTATTTAAAAAAGAACTATGTGGAAAATATTAAGTCACTGGTTAAAAAAATAAGAAGACAAAGCAACCTGACGGCTGGGGCGCGCACCGGGCGAGGCCCCTAATCGACGCCACTGGGCCGAGCCCAGAGACACAGCCGTGCGGGGCGAACCGATGACTCACCGACAGGTGGGACCCACCTGTCGGGTTTGTCCTCCCCCTCGTGCGCGCGCCTGGACGGAAACAGGGGAGAAGCTCCGGCGGCCGGTGCCGGTGATGGGAGGCGCCCCTCGGTGAGCTGAGCTCACCATCGAGCTCAGGGGGCTCGTGCGGTCCTGCCGGTGTGCGTCACGTACTCTGGGGACCACCAGGTTGTCGGCGGCGAGGCCACCCGTAGCTCTCCGGCGAAAGCGGGAAGGGGCTTTCGCCTACGAGCTCGCTCCGGTGAAATTGGCAGCTGTATTGGGTTCACGAGGTCATGAGGAAGCTAATGGAGAAAAAAAGGAGAAGGGGGAGGCTCTGCAAGCGTCGGAATCACCGGGGAGGTGGCGGCGGATGTTGTCACTAGAATTGAAGAAGGCGACCATTTTTGGACCTTTTAGCGGTTCGGGGAGACTTGAGGGGAACGAAGAGGTGATGATGATGATCCAGATGAGCTCGGGGCAACTTATATAGCACGGGGTGGCCGTGCCCGTGGCTTCCCGAAGAAGGCACGACGGCGGGCATCCATTACTGCGCCGGAGAAGTGGTTATGGGCGGTGGCCAAGGTCAGCGAGGCCGGTGAGGTCGGTGTGGACGGTGGTCGTCCGCATTTAAGCCAGGGATGCGCTGGCGGGGTCGGGCGGCACGGGCGGTGCCGTGCCCAAGTGGAAGACGGCGGCGGCGGCTCGGGTCGGTGGTGGATGGCACTAGAGGACGGGGGAGGGTGTCGGCAAGGCTCAGGGGGGTTCCAGAGTTCCAGGCGAAGACTAGAACGAGCGAGGCTAGCAGCGGAGGTGCGACAGTAGCTTGATGCCGATGCGAGCAATATGGGCGCTCTGGACGCGCTTTGGACGTGCCCCAGAGGTGTTCGATGATATGCCAAGGGGTCCTAGGGTGCTCCAAACGAGCTGGTTTGTGTCAGGGTGGTATTATCAAAGATGGCAAGGATATTCGACAAGTTATTTTGGCAAAATGAGCAAGTGCCACATGGTGCTTTGGGAAGTTGAAAATTTTGGTCATGCACTCAAAGTGTTCGACAAAATGATAGGGTGACCTAGGTGATTCTGGTAGTCATGGTAATTGGTAGGTGGAGGTCTCTTTGGATGTTAAAGATAGTGGCAAAGTTGGTTTGTAAGAATAGAGAACTTGTCTGTGCAAGTTTTAGAGAAATTCATTTCTGGACAGGAAATTAAGAGGAATATTTGGTGAACTAAAATGATGCAAATGGATCTGCTATTTGGGACTTAAGGGTTTGGTAGGAAGGACAGTAAGTGGAAAAAATTTCAGAATTAATGGAGCAAGGAAAAGTAGGGTTGTAGTGCAAAGTTGAATCTGGACCAGAATAGAAAAGGGATTGTTTCACTCAAAATTTTCAAAACACGAAGTTGGGTTTTTGCATAAAAGTGATTTATAGGCATCACTTGACCTCCCATAATTTTTGTGGAATTTTTAAAGAATTATTTAAAGTGGTTGCAGTGCAACAGGAGCATTTAAAGTGCTGAAAAAGCCTTTAAAATAATTATATTGGGCAAAATTTTATTATGAAAAATATTCTTACTGTTATTAAAGTAATAATTAAATGGTTTAAGAAAACTCCCAAAGCCACAATATTATTTTCAAACATTGCTATATGGAGGGAAGAATTTCAAAAAACAGAGGGTAGAAAATACTTCAAAAATAATAAAGGACTTAATATATTTCAAAAAAAAAATATTTCTGGCCAAATTTTTATTTAGTAAAAACATGATTAAATTTTTGGGGTGTTACAAACTCTACCCCCCTTAAGAAAATCTCGTCCTCGATATTTGTTAAGGGCGGAGGAACTAAATGCAAATCACGACAGACTAGCAATCATGCACCAGACAATAACACACAAGCACATCATTCAATCAAACACTACACACTGCTAAAAACATACACATAATCATCTACGGCATGACGGTGGAATTTACAGGGCAACAAGGTTGCTAAGGACATGGCAACTACTCTGGCAGACTCAGTCCACTTCGTCGACGTCTTGACGGGCGCGTCTTGCGGACGTCGAGGCTTCTCCGGGGGCTTCAACATCGGAGTTGGCTGGAGTGTTATGAGGAGCTGCAGGACTGGGGTAGCGATGATGACCCACGCGGGGTGTAGTGGCTACAGTCCTGTTGGAGGAAATCCCAAAGAGACGACGGAGTTCATCCGGGGTAACGAATGCATTACCCGGGTGGGCAACAGGGGCAGACCTCGCAGGCTCGATTGGTCTCCCGAACAGCACTATTGGGTTGTCGGTGGCGGGTGCAGCTTCACTTCTCACCGGGGTCAGGAGAGCAAGCGTCCTGCGGGTCTCAATCAGATCATTGGTGACCTACACCAACTAGAGAGGAAGCTAGTGATAATGATCATGAAACTTCAGATCAAGTTACTACCGAACCTCATAGGTCAACCAGAGCATGTTCCACACCAGAGTGGTACGGTAATCCTGTTCTGGAAGTCATGTTACTAGACCATGACGAACCTACGAACTATGAGAAAGCGATGATGAGCCCAGATTCCGCAAAATGGCTTGAGGCCATGAAATCTGAGATAGGATCCATGCATAAGAATAAAGTATGGACTTTGGTTGACTTGCCCGATGATCGGCAAGCCATAGAGAATAAATGGATCTTCAAGAAGAAGACTGACGCTGATGGTAATGTTACTGTCTACAAAGCTCGACTTGTTGCGAAAGGTTTTCAACAAGTTCAAGGAGTTGACTACGATGAGACTTTCTCACCCGTAGCGATGCTTAAGTCTGTCCGAATCATGTTAGCAATTACCGCATTTTATGATTATGAAATCTGGCAAATGGACGTCAAAACTGCATTCCTTAATGGATTTCTTAAAGAAGAGTTGTATATGATGCAACCAGAAGGTTTTGTCGATCCTAAAGGTGCTAACAAAGTGTGCAAGCTCCAGCGATCCATTTATGGACTGGTTCAAGCATCTCGGAGTTGGAATATACGCTTTGATGAGGTGATCAAAGCATATGGTTTTATACAGACTTTTGGAGAAGCCTGTATTTGTAAGAAAGTGATTGGGAGCTCTGTAACATTTCTAATATTATAAGTGGATGACATATTGTTGATTGGAAATGATATAGAGTTTCTGGATAGCATAAAAGGATACTTGAATAAGAATTTTTCAATGAAAGACTCGGTGAAGCTACTTAAATATTAGGCATCAAGATCTATAGGGATAGATCGAGACGCTTAATAGGACTTTCACAAAGCACATACCTTGACAAGATTTTGAAGAAGTTCAAAATGGATCAGTCAAAGAAAGGGTTCTTGCCTGTGTTGCAAGGTGTGAAGTTGAGTAAGACTCAAAGCCTGACCACGGCAGAAGATAGTCCCTATGCCTCAGCCATAGATTCTATAAAGTATACCATGCTGTGTACCAGACATATCGTGTAGCTTGCCATGCGTTTGGCAAGGGGGTACAATAGTGATCCAGGAGTAGATCACTGGACAACGGTCAAAATTATCCTTAGTTACCTAAGATGACTAAGGAAATGTTTCTCGGTAATGGAGGTGACAAAGAGTTCGTCGTAAAGGGTTACGTCGATACAAGCTTTAACACTGATCTGGATGACTCAGTATCTCAATCTGGATACATATTGAAAGTGGGAGCAATTAGCTAAGAGTAGCTCCATGCAGAGCATTGTAGACATAGAAATTTGCAAAATACATACGGATCTGAATGTGGCAGACCCGTTGACTAAACTTCTCTCACAAGCAAAACATGATCACACCTTAGTACTCTTTGGGTGTTAATCACATAGCGATGTGAACTAGATTATTGACTCTAGTAAACCCTTTGAGCGTTGGTCACATGACGATGTGAACTATGGGTGTTAATCACATAAAGATGTGAACTATTGGTGTTAAATCACATGGCGATGTGAACTAGATTATTGACTCTAGTGCAAGTGGGAGACTGAAGGAAATATGCCCTAGAGGCAATAATAAAGTTGTTATTTTATATTTCCTTATATCATGATAAAATTTTTATTATCCATGCTAGAATTGTATTAACCGGAAACTTGATACATATGTGGATACATAGACAAAACACCGTGTCCCTAGTAAGCCTCTACTAGACTAGCTCGTTAATCAAAGATGGTTGAGTTTCCTAACCATAGACATGTGTTGTCATTTGATGAACGGGATCACATCATTAGGAGAATGATGTGATGGACAAGACCCATCCGTTAGCTTAGCATATTGATCCTTCAGTTTTATTGCTATTGCTTTCTTCATGTCATATACATATTCCTTTGACCATGAGATTATGCAACTCCTGGATACCGGAGGAATACCTTGTGTGCTATAAAATGTCACAACGTAACTGGGTGATTATAAAGATGCTCTACAGGTTTCTCCGAAGGTGTTTGTTGGGTTGGCATAGATCGAGATTAGGATTTGTCACTCCGAGTATCGGAGAGGTATCTCTGGGCCCTCTTGGTAATGCACATCATAATAAGCCTCGCAAGCAATGTGACTAATGAGTTAGTTTCAGGATGATGCATTACGGAACGAGTAAAGAGACTTGCCGGTAACGAGATTGAACTAGGTATGAAGATACCGACGATCGAATCTCGGGCAAGTAACATACCGATGACAAAGGGAATAACGTAAGTTGTCATTACGGTACGACCGATAAAGATCTTCGTAGAATATGTGGGAACCAATATGAGCATCCAGGTTCCGCTGTTGGTTATTGAACGGAGAGGTGTCTCGGTCATGTCTACATAGTTCTCGAACCCGTAGGGTCCGCACGCTTAACGTTCGATGACGATTTTGTATTATATGAGTTATGTGATTTGGTGACCGAATGTTGTTCGGAGTCCCGGATGAGATCACGGACATGACGAGGAGTCTCGAAATGGTCGAGAGGTGAAGATTGATATGTAGGACGATGGTATTCGAACAACGGAAGTGTTCCGGGGGTACCGGGTACATATCGGGTCACCGGAAAGGGGTTCCGGGCAACCCCGGCAAAGATATGGGCCTAACGGGCCACGAGGGGAAACGCAGCAGCCAGCAGGGGCTGCTGCGCCCCCCATATGGGCCGCACCAGAGGGGAAAGGAAAGGGGGAAAGAGAGAAGGAAGGGGAGGGATTCGGCCTCCCCCTTCCTTCCCTCCTCCCTCCTCTTTCCTTCCCCCTCCGGTGAAAAAGGAAAGAGGGGGGGGGGCGAATAGGACTAGGGCCCCAAGTAGGATTCCTCCTACTTGGGCGCCTCCTTGGATGCTCCCTCTCCCTCCCACCTATATATATGAAGGGGGGAGGCGCCTAGAACACACAACAACATCTGTTAGCCGTGTGCGGCGCCTCCCTCCACAGATTACACCTACGCGGATCACTTCACCATCACCGTCACCACGCCATCGTGCTGACGGAACTCTCCCTCGACACTTTGCTGGATCAAGAGTTCGAGGGACGTCATCGAGCTGAACGTGTGCAGAACTCGGAGGTGCCGTACGTTCGGTGCTTGATCGGTCGGAACGAGAAGTTCGACTACATCAACTGCGTTGTCAAACACTTCCGCTTTCGGTCTACGAGGGTACGTGGACACATTCTTCCCCTCTCCTTGCTATGCATCTCCTAGATAGATCTTGCGTGAGCATAGGAATTTTTTTGAAATTGCATGCTACGTTTCCCAACAATATTATCCCCACACTCTTGCCCCTAGTCAAAGACCTAAGGCCAACTCCAACGCACAACCCTAAATGGTCCGCCCGCGTCTGTTTAGGGGTAAACGGACAGAACAGGCCGCCCAACGCGTGGGAGCAAACGGACTGTTGTCCATTTTCGTTCCGCTTTGGACCCATTCCCGGCCTAATTTTGGGCCGCGTTTGCTGCCAAACGGATAGCGCGTGGACGGGCAGGATGCGCGCCCTTGTCCTCCCGTGGCCCGCCTGTCACGGACATGACCACTCACACTTTTATTCCTTCCATTTTGCCCAAAACTCTCCCGCGCCCTCTCCTGCCTATCCTCCTCCACCATGGCCGGCGGCCCGACGAATCCTGGTTACTCGGCCGCGGTCGCGCGCCCCGTAGCGAAGAAGAAGGGTACCAAGAAGCCGCGGTCGGAGCTCACGCCTGCGGAGGTCGCCAAGCTCGACACTGAATGGGCCAAGAGGAGGAACCGGCGGGCAAAGGACAAGGAGAAGAAGGTCGTTGCAGGCTACGCCGCCGAGGCCGCCACGCTGCGTGCCGCGTAGCACAAGGCGGACGTCGACGACAAGGAGTCCATCGTTGCCAAGGCGCACGCCCTTCTCATGTTAGGGTTGTGCCGACCCCCGCCGGCCATCCTCTCGGTCGCTGCCATGGCCGCGGCGAGCACAGGCTCATCGGCCACTCGTCCTCCGCAGCATTGTTCCTCGAGCTCGTCCATCACGCCCGAGACGTATTGTGTGCCGCCGCTCCACGGCCATGGGCAGACACGGTTCTCCACCTCGCCGGACTGCAGCGTGGTCGCTCCGGCCACGCCCGCGGACGTCATCGACCTCAACGTCACGCCGGGGTACAGCGGCGCTTGCCAGCCGTCCGACGGGACACAAAGGAAGCAACCCCGGTCGTTCGCTTTGGCGAACATGGCCGGTGCCCGCAGGCTATTTGAAGAAATGCCAATGCTGACGCTCAGGGCCGATGACCCTGAGTACTCGACGTTCATGGAGAACGTCATCTTCGAGGGTCGTGGTGAGGCCTTCCACATCGACGACCACGCCCAAGCTTTTGATCCCGATGCCGCCCAAAGCTAGGACGGTCGCGGCCACAATGAAGACAGTCAATTCGCCGGCCATGATGAAGATGAGGACGCCCATGGCAACTCTTGGCATGAAGATGATGCCTTGTATTGTGAAGATGAGGAAGAAGAGGTCGACATTTCGGCCGTGCCATTGGTTTTTATCGATGAGCTCACAGATACGTCTGCAACGTATCTATCATTTTTTATTGTTCCATGCTATTATATTATCTATTTTGGATGTTTTATATGCATTAATATGCTATTTTATATTATTTTTGGGACCAACCTATTAACCTAGGGCCCAGTGCCAGTTCCTGTTTTTTTCCTTGTTTTAGAGTTTCATAGAAAAGGAATACCAAACGGAGTCCAAACGAAATAAAACCTTCGCGATGATTTTTCTTGGACCAGAAGACACCCAGGAGACTTGGAGATGAAGTCGGAGGAGCCACAAGGCGGCCACAAGGGTGGAGGGCGCGCCTGTCTTGTGGGCCCCTCGTGAGCCTCCTGACCTAATTCTTTCGCCTATATATTCCCAAATATCCCCAAACCACCAGAAGCATCCACGAAAACACTTTTCCACCGCCACAACCTTCTACATCAACACGAAAACCCATGAGATCCCATCTAGGGACCTTTTTCGGCACCCTGCCGAAGGGGGATTCGATCACGGAGGGCTTCTACATCAACACCATTGCCCTTCCGATGAAGCGTGAGTAGTTTACCACAGACCTACGGGTCCATAGCTAGTAGCTAGATGGCTTCTTCTCTCTCTTTGATTCTCAATACCACGTTCTCCTCGATGTTCTTGGACATCTATTCGATGTAATACTTTTTTGCGGTGTGTTTGCCAAGATCCGATGAATTGTGGATTTATGATCAGCTTATCTATGAATATTATTTGAATCTTCTCTGAATTATTTTATGCATGATTTGATATCTTTGTAATTCTCTTCGAACTATCGGTTTGATTTGGCCAATTAGATTGGTTTTTCTTGCAATGGGAGAAGTGCTTAGCTTTGGGTTCAATCTTGCAGTCTCCTTTCCCAGTGACAGTAGGGGCAGCAAGGCACGTATTGTATTGTTGCCATCGAGGATAAAAAGTTGGGGTTTTCATCATATTGCTTGAGTTAATTCCTCTACATTATGTCATCTTACTTAATGTATTACTCCTTTCTTTATGAACTTAATACTCTAGATGCTTGCTGGATAGCGGTCGATTTGTGGAGTAATAGTAGTGGATGCAGAATCGTTTCGGTCTACTTGAAATGGACGTGATGCCTATGTTCATGATCATTGCCTTAGATATCATCATAACTTTGCGCTTTTCTATCAATTGCTCGACAGTAATTTGTTCACCCACCGTATTATTTGCTATCTTGAGAGAAGCCTCTAGTGAAACCTATGGCCCCCGGGTCTATTTTCCATCATATAAGTTTCCGATCTACTATTTTGCAATATTTAACTTTCCAATCTACAAACCAAAAATACCAAAAATATTTACTTTACCTTTTATCTATCTCTATCATATCTCACTTTTGCAAATAACCGTGAAGGGATTGACAACCCCTTTATCGCGTTGGGTGCAAGTTGTTTGATTGTTTGTGCAGGTATTCGGTGATTTGTGCATTGTGTCCTACTGGATTGATACCTTGGTTTTCAAACTGAGGGAAATACTTATCTCTACTTTGCTGCATCACCCTTTCCTCTTTAAGGGAAAAACCAATGCAAGCTCAAGAAGTAGCAGGAAGAATTTCTGGCGCCGTTGCCGGGGAGATCTATGCCAAGTCAAGACATACCAAGTACCCATCATAAACTCTCATCTCTTGCATTACATTATTCGCCATTTGCCTCTCGTTTTCCTCTCCCCCACTTCTAAAACGATTTTCAAAAAGATTTGCCCTTTTTATTCACCCTTCTTTCGTTCGCCTTTTCGTTTGCCTTTATGTCTTACTTGGCTCGTTTGCTCGTTTGGTTGGAATAATTGTGTATTTATTGAAAATCAGAAACCAAAGAGTATATGGATCCTCATCCACTTGCTAATCTTTATAAAAGATCCAGTTATGATGAACCAATTTCTAGTGACTTGAGTGCACTAGATTATCTTTATGATGTTTTGCTTGAAATCCATGAATCTGAAAATTATGATGAAGTGCTTTATTAAGTGATTCACGATAGATCCTTGAATAAAAAGCATGATTGCAATGATGTTATTATAAATTCTATTAATGTCAATTGTGCTAATAATATGCAAAACCCTAAGCTTGGGGATGCTAATTTTGCTATGTCCACTACTTATTGTAATGATCATGATTGGGGTGATTCTTCCTATGATCTTGAAAATTTGTTTAAGCCCCATGATGAATATGAGATTGATAATAATGTTTGCAATAATATTGAAAGTGGGTTTGGAAGAGTGTCAACTTTAGATCCCACATATTTGGAGGATGTTCAATCTTATGAAATTTTTGATAAAAGTGGGTTTGGAGAAGTCATGACTTTATTTTATGATAATCCCACTATTTTGGAAGAGTGTCAACTTTGCATGCATGTAGATCATGTTGAGAATATTTTATGTGATAGTTATATTGTTAAATTTGAGTATGATCCTACATGTAATTATTATGAGAGAGGAAAATATGGTTGTAGAAATTTTCATGTTACTAAATTACCTCTCGTTATGTTGAGATTGCTATTGCTTCTTTCTTCTTCCTTGCATATGCTAGATCTTGCTTTTCTTGATAATTTGTTTGCCTATAAAATGCCTATGCATAGGAAGTATGTTAGACTTAAACTTGTTTGTCACATGTTTTATGATGCTCTTTTTGTGCTTCAATTCTTGTCTTTCGTGTGAGCATCATTGAAATCTCAATGCCTAGCTAAAAGGCTTTAAAGAAAAGCGCTTGTTGGGAGACAACCCAATATTTTTCTTTCCTGTTTTTGAATAAATAAATCATCTAGACTCTGGTTAGATGTGGTTTTGTGTTTTAATTAGTGTTTGTGCCAAGTAAGACCTTTGGGATGGCTTACGATGATAGTTGATTTGATCCTGCTGAAAAACAGAAATTTTTGCGGTCAGGAAAACAATTCTTTACTGGAGCGTGGAAAAACTCTGAAATTTTTACACAAGATTGATATACAAATTACCTCTGGTTTCTTAATTTTTCAGAATTTTTAGATTTACAGAAGTATTAGAACAATTCGGATCTTCACAGACTGTTCTGTTTTTGACAGATTCTGTTTTCTTTGTGTTGTTTGCTTATTTTGATGAATCTATGGGTAGTATCGGGGGGTATGAACCATGGAAAAGTTGGAATACAGTAGATATTACACCAATATAAATAAAGAATGAGTTTACAACAGTACCAAAAGTGGTGATTTATTTTCTTATGCTAACAGAGATTATGAGATTTTCTGTTGAGTTTTGTGTTGTGAAGTTTTCAAATTTTGGGTAAGGATTTGTGGACTATGGAATAAGGAGTGGCAAGAGCCTAAGCTTGGGGATGTCCAAGGCACCCCAAGGTAATATTCAAGGACAACCAAGAGCCTAAGCTTGGGGATGCCCCGGAAGGCATCCCCTCTTTCGACTTCGTCTAGCGGTAACTTTACTTGAGGCTATATTTTTATTCACCACATGATATGTGTTTTGCTTGAAGTGTCTTGTATGATTTGAGTCTTTGCTTTTTAGTTTGTCATAATCATCCTTGCTGTACACACCTTTTGAGAGGGACACGCATGAATCGTGATTTATTAGAACTAGTCATCGACCCGTGCGCCTGCACAGGCTAGCTATATAAAACATTATTTTATTTATTTAAATTGCATGCAATTCATGATAAGAAAAAATTACAGGAATTTTAATGTACTAAAAGTAAGTTTAAGATAATAGATGTGAAGTTTAACCTAAAAAATATGTAATGTTTTTAATACTTTTTTGTAGATAAATCTTGGCAATCAAACTCTATACAATAGCATCAGATTATAATTCCTATTGAACCTTTGTTATTTTGTCTTCCCTTTTATTACTATTCAAGATACACAACATAAATAGCATAGGTCGATGGTAGAAGAATTGATATTAGCGATTAATACTTAAAAGTTCTAAAATAATCATTGTTTTCGTGAATATGTTACTAAGAAACTTCAATAACAATATCGTGGAATATCTTTTGTGTCACTCCTATTTATATGGTATTCATTTGACCCAGGTCAACAATCTTCATCACGCGGCATGTGTGATAAGGAACCAAAACTAATCAGTGAATTTCGTCATTTTTATAGTTAAAATTAGATACGTTTTTTACTACACTTCTTTGTGCAGCTGCATGCAAATTTCATAGAATATTAGTATCATTTGTTATTTATTTTTTGCATATTTGGTAGCCCAGGTGAATAGCTAAAACAAAACAGAAGCTCAATTCATTTGCTTAAAATTGCACAAAAAAGATGCAAGTTCATGGAATGCTTACTGTAAAGGTGAAGCTTAACTAAATGGGTGTTGTAAATTTTGCATATATGTGAGTGACATCCAGTATTTAGGATGTTTCTATTAGGATCACAAACCATAACCCATAAAGAAATGACATGTATGGTTGGCGTGCACCGATTTTGTAAGATCCATATGGTCCAAGAGACAGTGGAACTAATCATTTCCAGATATAAAGTAGGACATATATATCAACATAATTTGTCAATATAAAATGCCTAGCTTTATACAGAAAAAAGAAAACATCTTGGCCCCTTCTTCACACATGACAACTAATTTAGTTCGTAAACATGCATAAGAGTAAGAACATTCATAGTTTATAACACAGAAATGGCAACACCTCATAAATCCCCCACTACAATCTTCGGTCAATCCGGGAAAATTATATGCAATTATTCTCTCACATCCTTATGCAATCATTGTAGCTTACTTCTGGATGTTCTCTGGGATTCGGTATCCCCCAGTATTTAGAAATGGTAAGACCATATAGGTGCATAGCTATGTGTTGACCAAATTTGGATTTTATTTTGTGTCATCTCAAGATAACTGGTCATGAATGTATTGTCAATATAAGAATTAGAAATAAGGAACTTTTTATGAATTAATATAGAAGCGAACCATATTATAAACAAAGGGCTTGTGAACCCAAGCAAAATAAGCCTAATCAATTTCTGAAAGAAACATACTTGTTGCTCAAGCCATATGCAACATCTCTTCCCATTACGATGGGAGCACGTCTATCTGCTGAAACACAATATTTGACCATGATTAATTCACCTTCATTCACCAATTAATTCTGGTCTAAACCAAATGTGTCAGGTTTCAACTTAATCCCATTCAAGAATGGCTTTGTTGGGATGAAATATGCAGCTCCAATGCCTGTATATATGTACCAACAGATTTTTTGCTCTTAATTTATATGGAACAAAGTAATGATAACATCAACTAAAGAAAACAGTACTGCGACTATTGATAAAATTCAAAAGTTATATCTAATAGATGCTGATAAATTTAGGATTCATTTTATAGTTCTTCCGGGCTATAAGGTTTGGCGTGCAGCCATAACTGCATAAGCAACTTACATATGTATATGTTGGCACAGCCCCAAATGCGCCTTAGTGTATGATATAAGTTCCGGCAGCGACGACAACTACAGCGGCATGGCAACGCTAACTTCTGCTTGTGAGTTACTGATGGACGATGCCTCCAATGCCTGTATATAAGTACCAACAGATTTTTTTGCTCTTAATTTATATGGACCAAAGTAATAAATAACATGAACTCAAGAAAACAATACTGCGACTCTCGATAAAATTCAAAAGTTATATCTAACTTTGCAATATATGCTGATAAATTTAGGATACGTTTTATACTTCTTCCAGGCTATAAGGTTTGGCATGCAGGCATAACTGCATAAGCAACTTACATATGTATTATTGACACAGCCCCAAACGCGCCTGAGTGTAGGATATAGGCTGTGTTTGTTTGGGCTTCAGTTTCAACAGATTCAGCTGTGGACTTGCTGTGCTGGCAAAACAGCTGTGCTGACGAAACAGCTGTAGTGAAGGTTAGCTGTTTGGCAACGCAACTGTGGAAACGACTGTGAGCTGATGAAAAACCTGAAATGCCCTTAGAGTACTCAGATCAGTGTAACTTGTTGATTTAGTATCAATAGACTTTTTAAATGGTATTTTGACTGACAGGGAATGATTTGTTCTATGGTAATGCATAAATATTTCATAATAATAATTTTCTCACTTTCTTGCTCATATATACGCAGCAGAGTAGGTCGTCGCGGCGGAGGGACGGCGTCCAGCGACTTGCGGCGGCGGCGGCGGCCGATAGGAGCTCCAGGAAAACCTAACTCCGCTCGATCTGTTCTGGACGCGTTCCAAACGGGAGGGACCGAGGGGGTGATGGTTGTTCGGGATGGCAGTTTTCTTGTAAATTCTAACAAAGCCAGGGGTAGGTGGGGCGTGGGAACCAGCTTCAGCCCCAAAGTAAGCTCCAGCGTGCTTCGGCCAACTACACTAGAAAGGGTCCGAATCGGTTTTGAGCTGTAGTTCCACAGCTGATCTAAAATATGCGTTTGTTTCAGCTTTAGATTTTTTCTATGAGAATCTGCTCTCCAAAGCTGTAACAAACAGGGCCATAAGGTCCTGCAGCGACGACAACTACAGCGGCACGGCAACGCTAACTTCTGCTAATGACTTACTGATGGCCGATGCTTTTTTCTGGTGATAAAGAAAAACAACTGGCTGATTGATTGCCTGAACAGCAGCAACACGCACACACTCACGACCACCTGATTGATCCGCCCATGCACATACATGCACATACAGTTGCTTGCGAACTGATTGCCGCCGGCCGGCCATGCGCCGGTGCAGAAGGTGAGAGATGCGAGGGAGTAGAATAAGTAGATCCGCTATCCGGTTGTTGCAATCAAGAGGCAGAATTTCCCGACGGCAGACATGCGTGCTGAGGAAGATTAGGGGTAGTACCGGTGGCGTATAGATCCTGGAGACTCAGGTAAGGTTTGGCTGAAAAAGAGCATGCGGCCTTGTATTAAATCATACGGAGTTTTACCAAACAGAACCCAACTATTTAAAAAAAATCTTATCCAAAACTGAAATTAATATGTGGTGGCGTACAACACCTGGACACTCAGGAACGTAACAAAGGCCATGGGTTGGCTGAAAAAGAGCGTGCGGCCTCTTATTAAATCTGACGGTCCTAGTTTTATCACACTGGAATCCAGCGATTTTAACTATAATCTCACCCAGAATTACGGTGGAGCCTTTGTTGGTGCTTCCAATTAGTAAATATAAGATACTCTGTGTGCTTCACTTATATCTTTTGAGCTAGACAATTTTGCTCTAGTGCTTCACTTATATCTTTTTAGAGCACGGCGGTGGTTTTATTTTATAGAAATTATTGAACTCTCATGATTCACTTATATTATTTTGAGAGTCTTTAAACAGCATGGTAATTTGCTTTGGTTATAAATTTAGTACTAATATGGTAGGCATCCAAGAGGGATATAATAAAACTTTCATATAAAGTGCATTGAATACTATGATAAGTTTGATTCCTTATGATTGTTTTGAGATATGAAGATGGTGATATTAGAGTCATGCTAGTGAGTAATTGTGAATTTGAGAAATACTTGTGTTAAGGTTTATGATTCCCGTAGTATGCACGTATGATGAACCGTTATGTGATTAAATCGGAGCATGATTTATTTATTGATTGCCTTCCTTATGAGTGGCGGTCGAGGACGAGCGATTGTCTTTTTCTACCAATCTATCCCCCTAGGAGCATGCGCGTAGTACTTCGTTTCGATAACTAATAGATTTTTGCAATAAGTATGTGAGTTCTTTATGACTATTGTTAAGTACATGGATTATACGCACTCTCACCCTTCCACCATTGCTAGTCTCTCTAGTACCGCGCAGCTTTCGTCGGTACCATACACCCACCATATATCTTCCTCAAAACAGCTACCATACCTACCTATTATGGTATTTCCATAGGTATTCCGAGATATATTGCCATGCAACTTTCCACCGTTCTATTTATTATGACACATTCCATCATTGTCATATTGCTTTGCATGATCATGTAGTTGACATCGTATTTGTGGCAAAGCCACAGTTCATAATTCTTTCATACATGTCACTCTTGATTCATTGCACATCCCGGTACACCGCCGGAGGCATTCATATAGAGTCATATTTTGTTCTAAGAATTGAGTTGTAATTCTTGAGTTGTAAGTAAATAAAAGTGTGATGAACTTCATTATTAGAGCATTGTCCCATATGAGAAAAGGATGATGGAGACTATGAGTCCCCCACAAGTCGGGATGAGACTTCGGACGAAAATGAGGCCAAAAAAATGAGAGAAGGCCAAAAAAAATAATGAGAGAAAAGAGAGAAGGGGCAATGTTACCATCCTTTTACCACACTTGTGCTTCAAAGTAGCACCATGATCTTCATGATAGAGAGTCTCCTATGTTGTCACTTTCATATACTAGTGGGAATTTTTCATTATAGAACTTGGCTTGTATATTCCAATAATGGGCTTCTTCAAATTGCCCTAGGTCTTCGTGAGCAAGCGAGTTGGATGCACACCCACTTAGTTTCTTTTTGAGCTTTCATAAACTTATAGCTCTAGTGCATCCGTTGCATGCCAATCCCTACTCACTCACATTGATATCTATTGATGGGCATCTACATAGCCCGTTGATATGCCTAGTTGATGTGAGACTATCTCCCTCTTTTTGTCTTCTTCAGAACCACCTTCTATTTCACCTATAATACTATGTCCATGGCTCACGCTCATGTATTGCGTGAAAGTTGAAAAAAGTTTGAGAACATCAAAAGTATGAAACAATTGCTTGGCTTGTCATCGGAGTTGTGCATGATTTGAATGTTTTGTGTGATGAAGATGGAGCATAGCCAGACTATACGATTTTGTAGGGATAAGCTTTCTTTGGCCATGTTATTTTGAGAAGACATAATTGCCTTGTTAGTATGCTTGAAGTATTATTATTTTTATGTCAATATTAAACTTTTGTTTTGAATCTGACGGATCTGAACGTTCATGCCATAATAAAGATAATTACACGAATAAATATGTTAGGTAGCATTCCACATCAAAAATTCTGTTTTTATCATTTACGTACTCGAGGACGAGCAGGAATTAAGCTTGGGGATGCTTGATACGTCTCCAACGTATCTATAACTTTTGATTGTTCCATGCTATTATATTATCTGTTTTGGATGTTTTATATGCATTAATATGCTATTTTATATTATTTTTGGGACTAACCTATTAACCTAGGGCCCAGTGCCAGTTCCTGTTTTTTTCCTTGTTTTAGAGTTTCGCAGAAAAGGAATACCAAACGGAGTCCAAATGGAATAAAACCTTCGCGATGATTTTTCTTGGACCAGAAGACACCCAGGAGACTTGGAGATGAAGTCGGAGGAGCCACGAGGCTGCCACAAGGGTGGAGGGCGCGCCCAGGGGGTAGGGCGCACGCCCCTCTCTTGTGGGCCCCTCAGGAGCCTCCTGACCTAATTCTTTCGCCTATATATTCCCAAATATCCCCAAACCACCAGAAGCATCCACGAAAACACTTTTCCACCGCCGCAACCTTCTATACCCGTGAGATCCCATCTAGGGACCTTTTCCGGCACCCTGCCGAAGGGTGATTCGATCACGGAGGGCTTCTACATCAACACCATTGCCCTTCCGATGAAGCGTGAGTAGTTTACGACAGACCTACGGGTCCATAGCTAGTAGCTAAATGGCTTCTTCTCTCTCTTTGATTCTCAATACCACGTTCTCCTCGATGTTCTTGGAGATCTATTCGATGTAATACTTTTTTGCGGTGTGTTTGCCGAGATCCGATGAATTATGGATTTATGATCAGCTTATCTATGAATATTATTTGAATCTTCTCTGAATTCTTTTATGCATGATTTGATATCTTTGTAATTCTCTTCGAACTATCGGTTTGGTTTGGCCAACTAGATTGGTTTTTCTTGCAATGGGAGAAGTGCTTAGCTTTGGGTTCAATCTTGCGGTGTCCTTTCCCAGTGACAGTAGGGGCAGCAAGGCACGTATTGTATTGTTGCCATCGAGGATAAAAAGATGGGATTTTTATCATATTGCTTGAGTTAATTCCTCTACATCATGCCATCTTACTTAATGCATTACTCCGTTCTTTATGAACTTAATACTCTAGATGCATGCTGGATATCGGTCGATGTGTGGAGTAATAGTAGTAGATGCAGAATCGTTTTGGTCTACTTGACATGGACGTGATGCCTATGTTCGTGATCATTGCCTTAGATATCGTCATAACTTTGCGTTTTTCTATCAATTGCTCGGCAGTAATTTGTTCACCCACCGTATTATTTGCTATCTTGAGAGAAGCCTCTAGTGAAACCTATGGCCCCCGGGTCTATTTTCCATCATATAAGTTTTCGATCTACTATTTTGCAATCTTTTACTTTCCAATCTATAAACCAAAAATACCAAAAATATTTACTTTACCTTTTATCTATCTCTATCAGATCTCACTTTTGCAAATAACCGTGAAGGGATTGACAACCCCTTTATCGCGTTAGGTGCAAGTTGTTTGATTGTTTGTGCAGGTATTCGGTGATTTGTGCGTTGTCTCCTACTGGATTGATACCTTGGTTCTTTTTTTTTTGAATGTTGGCAAAGCTTGCCAAATTCATTGATCAGAAGAGGATAACAAGGTACAAAAAGAACCCAAGAGGGTCAGGCGCCCAGAAAGAACACCAGGCACGAAGAAGAAGGAAAAAAAGCGGGCCTCAGCCCGGGTCAAAGGGAATCCCAGCACCTGCCAATTTCCACAGTCTAATCTCATCCCTAATCTTACATTTGAAGCTCTCCATAGTCAAGGACTCCTTTTGGAAAATCCGTCGATTCCGCTCCCGCCATATTTCCCAAGCAATCATGTGCACTAAAGAAAGCATTCCCTTTTTCTTCTCCCTTGCTGTGTTGCCGTAGCATCTCTGAATCCAAGGCGCAAACTTAGTGTCGCCCGTCCAATTCGCCGGACAAAGAGCTGGCATGTCTACAAGTGTGGCGAAGGACTCCCAAATGGCTCTCCACCAGGTGCACTCGATGAGAAGATGAGATGGGGTTTCCAAGCTCCGTTCACAAAGTGGGCAGAAGTATTCATTTTCCCATCCACGGCGCAAGAGCGCGTCAGCAGTTAGAATTCTGCCAAGCATGACAGTCCATATGAAGAAACGGCATTTACCAGGGGCCCATCCGGTCCAAATCAATTTGTATCCATCCATGGGGATAGAGCCGACGAATTGCAAGCGGTATGCCGAGCGAGCGATGTACTCCTGGTTTTGCTCAAACCTCCAGGCGATGGTGTCAGCCTGACCCTCAAGCAGCTCCACGTTATCAAGCATTGCAGCGAGTTCAGTGAGCTCCGAGACCATGTGCTCAGATAGGCCCCGAGAGAGGTCGTGCAGCCACGTCTCGTCCTTCAGCACATCCGAGACCGAGCGGTTCTTCCGCGTCGAGATCCGGAAGAGTGACGGGGCAATCGTCTTTGGGCATGATCCATGAAGCCAGCGGTCATTCCAGAAGTTTGCCGTTCGGCCATCCCCGATTGTTATTTGTGTTGCTGTCGCGAAGAGCTGTCTTTCTTCATTGTAACAGGGTAGAGGGGAGCTAACCCACGGCCGCGGCGGTCGCTGCCATGCCAACCAGAGCCAGCGGAGCCTAAGTGCCCGACCGAATTTGGCCATGTCAAGGACGCCCAAGCCGCCAAGGTGCTTGGGTCGGCATATCAAGTTCCAGGCCACCCTGCAATTCCCACCGTTGCAGGTGTCGTCCCCGTTCCAGAGCCAGGAACGGCAAATCCGTGACATGCGCTTTAACACCCAGGCTGGTAATTTGTGCACGGTCATCATATATATTGCCAGGGAGGTCAGCCCCGTCTTCAGCAACACCAGCCTGCTGCTCTTAGCCATCAGTCTACCCTTCCAGCCAGCGGTTTTATTTCCAAATTTTATGAGGAAGGGGTCCAGGTCCAACTTGGTCAAGTTCCGAAGTGAAAGGGGCATGCCAAGATATGTCGTTGGGAATGTTTTGATTGGGATCCCCAGCGGCGATAGAATGTGTGGTAGGTCCAGGGCGCCACAGCGGATAGGCAGGGCTGAGCTCTTGTCCATGTTGGTAACAAGGCCCGTGGCCGACGCGAAGCAGTTTAATAGCAGGCGGATCATGCTAGCGTCCGCCCTCGAAGGATTCATGAAGAGCGCCGCATCGTCCGCGTAGAAGGAGCAGCGTGGTACCCTTCTACGTCCCGGAAGCTTAGATAACACACCTTGCTCAGTGGCCATGGACATCATTCTTTGCAGTGGGTCCATTGCAAGTATGAACAGGAAAGGGGAGATTGGGTCCCCTTGTCGCAGTCCACACCTGTGGTGGATGACCTCCGATTGCTGTCCATTTATCATAACCCTCGAAGCCGAGGTGCGTAGTAGCATGGCAATCCATTCTCTCCACCTTTGGCCAAACCCTCTTGCCTCGAGCATGTCCAGAAGATAGGCCCAAGAAATCGAGTCGAAAGCTTTTGCCAGGTCTAGCTTAAGAAGAATAGCAGGTTTTTTGGTCTTATGAAATAGTCTGGCAGTGTTCTGGACATGTAGAAAGTTCTCCTGTATGCTGCGTTTTTTAACGAACGCACTCTAACATTGATCCACCAGTGCGTTGAGCTTTGGAGCGAGCCGCAAAGCAAGGATCTTAGAGAAGATTTTGATCACACTGTGAAGCAACGAGATCAGTCTAAAATCTTGCAGGGCATCCGCACCCAATTTCTTGGGGATGAGCACTAGGAGTGCGTGGTTGACTCGGTCCAGACCTCGGCTGTCCATCCGGAAGAGCTGCTGTAGGGCTGCAAGCAGGTCCCACTTGATCGTGTCCCAACAGGTTTTGAAGAAGCCACCCGAGAAGCCGTCTAGCCCTGGTGCCTTGTCAGTCGGAATCGCATCCACCGCCCTTTTGATCTCCTCGAGTGTTAATTCCTGCTCTAGCTCCTCAAGTTCCACGTGTTCAAGGTTCAATTCATCCCAATTCAGGGCAACCGATCTGTGCTTAGTAGTGCCAAAAATCTGTGTGAAGTGCTCTTGGGCAAGGTCTGTCAAGTCATCCGTCGATGAGACGGGGCCCTGCGGGCCATGTAGCACATGAATGGTATTCCTCTTGTGGCGCGCATTAGCCTTTCTCTAAAAAAAATTTGTATTGGCGTCGCCTGCTTTTAGCCAGAGGACTCTGCTTCGCTGCCGCCGCTTGATCTTGATCAGAACGGCCAGTCCCATCGTGCGGGATTTAAGCTTTGCGCGCAGACTGTTTTCTTCCGTGGTTAGGGTCCGCAGGTCTTGTGCTTTGTTCAACTGTAGAATCAGCTCATTGACCATCAAGAATTGTTTCTGTATATCTCCCACAATGTTTTTACTCCACTCTCTCAGAGTTTTGCTAAGCCGCCACAACTTGTTATTCAGCCGAGTTAATGGGCAAGAAGATCCCGCGTCCAAGGCCCAAGATTGGTCCACCACCTCTCTGAACCCCTCAATGAACTGCCAGTAGGATTCGAAGCGGAAGCGCTTGTTGGTCTTGATGATGTTGTCGTTTATTAACAGAAGCGGGCAGTGATCGGATATCGCGGAAGATTGCGGAAGGAGCTTGGCCACAGGGAAGATCAACTCCCAATCGATATTACAAAAGGCCCGGTCGAGGCGCACGAGGGTAGGGGTGGCTTGCTCATTGCTCCATGTGAATTTGCGCCCAATCAAAGGAATTTCATGGAGGCTTGAGGAATTGAGGGTTCGTCTAAACTTGTTCATCCAGCGACGGCAAACTCTCGAGTTGTTCTTATCTTGTGGATTCGTAATTAGGTTGAAATCCCCAATTAGGATCCACGGCCCTGTCATGGTGTTATGGATTGAGGCAAGTTCCGCGAGGAACTCGTTCTTACGCTGGTCATCATGTGGGCCATATACCGTTGTGAGGGACCAAACATGCCCGCCATCTATGGGAGAGAAAGTCGCTGTAATTGTGTATGTTCTCACGTCCAGCCAACTGGCCGCAAAGTCAGTGGAACACCAGCACAGCAGGATGCCACCGCGTGTTCCGTCGGCGTCGAGAGCCACATGGTGGTCAAAACGCGGGCCGACAATTTCAAGGCGGTCAGCGGCCGAGCAGGACGACTGCTTCGTTTCCTGCAGGCATACAATCGAGCAGGCAAAGCGCTCAATGAGCGCGCGGGAGGCAGCTCGTCTGGCCCTATCATTAAGCCCTCGCACATTCCAGTTAAAAACAGCAAGTTTGTCAATCATTGGATGACTTAGCAAAGCTACAGAAGGGATCAACTTGCCAGCGCAAGCCTTGATCCATACAAACTAGTTCATAACATAAGCAAATGGCGCAACAGTAGTGTGCAGCCCACCTTACAGACCCAAAGTTCAGATTGTGACTAATCATGGAAACTAGGACAACAACAAACATCAGCAGCGCGACAGCATCAGGGAGCCCTGACGGAGAGCTCCTCGAGGATAGCCTGTAGCTCAGCGTCCGGGAGGCATAGCTGCGACGGTGATGACACGCCGGCGATCTCCGCCAGCTTCGCCACGTTCTTCGGCGGCATGGGCTTGCGGAAGAAGTTCAGGTAGGCGAGAAGCGTGTTGTCGTTGAAGTCCACCTCCCGCTTGATGAAACCAAGCTTGATGCAGATTGCTGCCTGTTCTCTTCTGGAGGAAGAGAAGTTGGATTGTGAGCGCAGCAAGCGTGCGCTCTGCCTTGGTGTCTTGATCGCCCCGATCAGGTGGCTCTTGAGCTTGCGACGAACAGAGGTGTGCCGCACCGGGGAACTCAGGATGGAGGTGGACAGCAGCGAGGCGATTTTGCTGATGAATGCTCTCTGTTCGTCAATCTGAAGGTTAGAGACGCGTTCTGTTATTGCAGCCACCAGCCCTGGGCCGGATAGGTTGGCATCAGCAAGGGCCCTTCGAGCACGCCTCTCTTCAACAGAGTGCACATGGGCTATGGTATCTTCAGGCTGGTAAGGGCATGCAACAGCACCTGGGCCAAACACTACTTCCGGTCCCGTGGCCCAAGTGGGCTCAGCCATCGGCCTGGCTGCCTGGGTTGCATCCCAGCTCGGCAGCCAGCATGGTCCCCAGCTTGGGGCGGCGGGTATCTCCCTTCCTTGGATCGCCGGAGGCACTGGCGTGGCAGACCACTCCCATCCAGATGGAGCGCTCGACCCCAGTGACAGAGGCAGAGGCAGCAGGGCGGCAGGCAGTGGTGGCATGTCGTAGCTGGGTGGCCCATGGCTGAAGAAGGAGCTCACTCCTACTGTGGTGATGGATGCCGTGCTGTTACCACAGATGGTGGGCCAGAGCTGACTGTTGCTGTGCCGAGGCTGAAAAACTTGCCGGGGTGGCGAATACAACGGGAGCATGCCGCTGAACGAGCCCTGCTGGTCCGCCTGTCCGCTGATGTCCTCCTCAGAGCCCTGCTGGTCGGCTGGTCCCCTTGACCCAGTCTCCTGAATCACTTGCAGAGAGGGGGTGACGAAAGCTCTGGTCTGGTCCGGCTGTGCTTGCTTGGTCCTCTCCTCTTCGCCTCGAAGCGCCCCATCTTGCCTTACCGGTGTCAGGCAGGCCGCTGGCGGCATGGCGCTCTGGTCAGCATCAGCAGCCTCATGGTTGACCTCATGGTTGTCGGGCTGTTGCCCTGGCAGCACTGGCTGGGCCACCCGTACCACCTCCAGCGAGGGTGTGACAAGGACAGTGACGGGGGGCTGACTCCCGGCACCAGCGTGTGGCTCTGCCGGAGCCGCGGAGTCCACCGGAGCCTCGCCGGAGAGGAGTGCCCCGTGACGCCGATGGCGTCGGGGCTCTGGGTCTCTGCTGGCAGTGTCCCTGCACATGGCCTGCTGACGCATGCTCTGGAAGAAGCGCTTGCGCACCCCTCCGCGTTTGCCGTGGCGGCGACTGCTGCCACCCCCATCTCCCTCGTCATCGTCACTCCGGCGGCCGCCGAAGTGAGCGGAGTTTGAACCCACCGAACGGGCCCTGTCATCCCCGTCCCGCGTGCCGAAGCGCCACTTGCCCTTGAAGCTGTAGGTGCGCGGCCACTCCATGGGGGAGGCCGTGGGCGAGATCGGCGTATAATCCTTGACCACGTCCAGGTGGATCAGCACCGGGAAGGACGGGCCTTCCTTGCCCTCCTCAGCAGGTGTGCCTTCGGGGAGGAACTCTCGCGGCCGGACGATGTCAGGGCGGTGAAGCACGCTGAAGTCGGAAGCGCGCGGGATTTTGTCGGGGTGCCATGTCCAGAGCCAGGCAAAGAGTGCCGAGCAGTTGGCCTTGGTGGTGGACTGCCGCTCGATGAGGTCGAGATCGCAGTCCTTGCCGATCACCTCCTGCACGCTGTTCCAGTCCCACGAGGTCAGTGGCAGCCTCTCGATGGCCACACGACAGTAGTAACGCCAAATGCGACTGCTGCCCGGCGGGGGGAGCCATGGCCGGAACTTGAACTGCACGCCGGCCACCTCGATGCCACGCTGCTCGAGGGCAAGGTCTCGCTGGGCGGGTCGGAACATGGTGAGGAGGTAGTCGTCGGGGTAGAACGGAGCCACGGTGATGTCGTTCCAGGGGAAGCCGAAGTCCAGCTCCACCGCGTGCGCCACCAAGTCGGCGGTGATGCCGGAGCAGTGGCCGACCGCAGTCAGGATGAGCGCGGACGAGCGGAGCCGATGGGCCTCAGCCTCCATGGCCGGAGTGCTGACCACCGTGCAGCTGGAGTTGGCCGGCCTCCGCGACGCCTCTCCCGGGATGTAGGCCATGGTCACCGCCGAAGGCGCGGCTCGGCGCACCGCGGCGAACGGGGCCGGAGGCGGCGGCGGCGGCGCAGCCAAGCGCGGTGTCGCAGCAGGACCTGCACCAGGTGGTGGCGGCACGGCCAAGCTCGGGGACGCGGCTGGCACTGCAGCTTGCGGGGGAGCAGGTGGAGCCGGAGGCGGAGAGTTGGAGAAGTGCTTGTTCTTCAGGCGCTCAGGGCAGCCACGCTCGAGATGACCGGGACGCATGCAGGTGTAGCAAATGATCGGGTCGCGGCACTCGAAGTGTTTGTGTCTAGAACCAAGGCAGCGGTAGCACACATTGCCAAAGCGTCTCTTGAAAGCTTGTGCAGCGACAGACGAAGCAGGACGATAATGGCGCGGATCTTTTGGATACTGGGCGGCTTCGCGTGCCTGGCGCCGCGCCAGCTTCTGGGCACGCCGAGAGGAGACCTCAGTCCATCCCTCACCGTGAACACCCGCATTGGATGCCAGAGCAGGGGGCGCGAGCGAGGGCCGAATCGCTGGATCAGCCGAAGGAATCGCCGACCCAGAGCAAGCCACAGACGCGCATGCGAAGGTCGCCAGTCCGGGCGCAGGCGTATCTGCACGACCAGGCGCCACCACGATGGACTGCAACCGCGGCCTGGCAGAAGCAGCCACCGCCGCGGCCCAAGACGGGGGGGAGGCCGCTGCGGCGGAAGGATGAGGGGCTGGCAGCAAGCAAGAAATGGGAGGGGAGGAATCACTCACCCGGATCTCGCCATAACCCACCTCCCGCAGGGCCACACATGGGAAGATCCGCCCAGAGACCTGGTCAACGACCGGAGCCGAGGCATCCCCTGCCTCCCGCAGCGCGACGCATGGGAGCACGCGGCCGGAGACGCCATCAATGATGGACGGCGAGGCAGCGCATGGCGCGGTGGTTGGGGCGGCTTGGGTAGGCGCGAGCGGCGGAGGCGCTCGAGACCGCTCCATCCCCAAGCTCAGCTACACATCCACTGTCTGGGAGTTGAATAAGCCTCCTGAAGATGTTCCTGGCATAAATCCGTCTGGTTTTTTTAGCCCTCATGCCTTGGTTCTCAAACTGAGGGAAATACTTATCTCTACTTTGCTGCATCACCTTTTCCTCTTCAAGGAAAAAACCAACGCAAGCTCAAGAAGTAGCACTCACCCAAAGGGCCGAGGCACAAAAGAGGAGGCAAAGTATTCGCACGGGATCGTACACCCAAGATGAGGACACTTTGATTTGCGAGAGTTGGATGGAGATAGGCCAAGATCCCATGAAAGGTGCCGAGCAAAAAGGATCTGTATTTTGGACAAGAGTTCACAAGAACTTTCATGAGCGAAGGAAGTTTTGCCCCCTACCAATTTGCAAGCACCCGTGGCATCAAGTCAATCCAAAAGAGATGAGGGTTCATACAACAAGAGTGCTACAAGTATTGTGCCGTGCTTGAGAGCGTTAAAGCCCGTCCCGTGAGCGGCCTAGGCCTTGGTGACTTGGTATGAACCTCTTGTTTTTTCATCATGTGTCCATTCATGTTGGCATGCCATTTATGTTTGATGCATTTTGTGTCCTTTCATGTTACAATTGTGGTCGCATCTTTGATTGTGTGGCCATTCCAATCTTTGGAGGCCTTCAAGGCCCGGCACAAGAACAAGTCATTTACTCTCATGCATTGTTGGTTGCTCATCAAAGATTGCCCTGAGTTCAAAGACCAATATGCCGCTCATAAGAAGAAAGGAGGGAAGGAGGAAGTGGCTGAGGAGGGAGACTTGATCAAGAGGCCGAGGGGGAAGACAAGCTCAAAGGCCGACGAGAAGCATGATGCGTCTTCCATAGCTTTGCAAGGAACTTTGGAGGACATGATGAGCCAAAAGGAAGTGAGGGAAGAGAGGAGGAGGAGCAAATTAAGATATACCTAGATCTTTCAACAAAGAAGCTTGACATTGAGGAGGCCATGAATAGGAGGAAGCTTGACATCGAGGAGGCCGCTCAACTGAAGAAGCTTGAGATCTAGGCCACCATCACGCTGGCAACGCGCTTCTGCAGCATCTTCATCTCGCCGGCGGACCCCCAGGTAGGACCTTTTTTGGTCCACGAGGTCAGTCTCGTTGGGAGGCCGGATCTGAATTTGGGAGCAGCTGTCCAGGCCACATCCCTTGGTTCTGTAATGTAGAACCACTCCTTCTGCCACACCTTGACGGTGTCAATAAATCGGCCCTCCGACCATTGGACTCGGGTCAGCTTGCTGATCATTGCTCCACCACAGTCCGCCTGGGCGCCGTTGACCACCTTCGGCTTGACATTGAACACTTTCAGCCACAGGCCGAAGTGTGGCTGAACTTGTAGAAGGGCCTCACAAACAATGATGAAGGCCGAAATGTGGAGGAGGGAGTTGGGGCCTAGATCATGAAAATCTAGCCCATAAAAGAACATCAACCCCCTCACAAAGGGGTGCAGAGGAAATCCTAGCCCACGGATAAAGTGGGGGAGGAATACTACCCTCTCGCCCGGCTTGGGCGTGGGGATGATCTGTGATGACCCACAAGTATAGGGGGTCTATCGTAGTCCTTTCGATAAGTAAGAGTGTCGAACCCAACGAGGAGCAGAATGAAATGACAAGCGGTTTTCAGCAAGGTATTCTCTGCAAGCACTGAAATTATCGGTAACAGATAGTTGTGTGATAAGATAATTCGTAACGGGTAACAAGTAACAAAAGTAACTAAGGTGCAGCAAGGTGGCCCAATCCTTTTTGTAGCAAAGGACAAGCCTGGACGAACTCTTATATAAAGCAAAGCACTCCCGAGGACACATGGGAATTAATGCCAAGCTAGTTTTCATCATGCTCATATGATTCGCGTTCGTTACTTTGATAATTTGATATGTGGGTGGACCGGTGCTTGGGTGCTGTCCTTACTTGGACAAGCCTCCCACTTATGATTAACCCCTCTCGCAAGCATCCGCAACTATGAAAGAAGAATTAAGATAAATCTAACCATAGCATGAAACATATGGATCCAAATCAGCCCCTTACGAAGCAACGCATGAACTAGGGTTTAAGCTTCTGTCACTCTAGCAACCCATCATCTACTTATTACTTCCCAATGCCTTCCCCTAGGCCCAAATCATGGTGAAGTGTCATGTAGTCGACGTTCACATAACACCACTAGAGGAGAGACAACATACATCTCATCAAAATATCGAACGAATACCAAATTCACATGATTACTTATAACAAGACTTCTCCCATGTCCCCAGGAACAAACGTAACTACTCACAAAGCATATTTATGTTCATAATCAGAGGAGTAATAATTATCATTAAGGATCTAAACATATGATCTTCCACCGAATAAACCAACTAGCATCAACTACAAGGAGTAATCAACACTACTAGCAACCCACAGGTACCAATCTGAGGTTTTGAGACAAAGATCGGATATAAGAGATGAACTAGGGTTTAAGAGGAGATGGTGCTGGTGAAGATGTTGATGGAGATTGACGCCCTCTCGATGAGAGGATCGTTGGTGATGATGATGGCTTTGATTTCCCCCTCCCGGAGGGAAGTTTCCCCGGCAGAACAGCTCCGCCAGAGCCCTAGATTGGTTCTGCCCAAGTTCCACCTCGAGACGGCGGCGCTTCGTCCTAAAAGCTTCCTCTTGATTTTTTCCAGGTCAAAACACACCATATAGCAGAAGATGGGCACCGGGGGCCTGCCAGGTGGCCCACAAGCCCACCCTTGTGGATGCCTAGTGAGTCCCCTTTGGTGCTTTCTTCGCCCAATATTTTTTATATATTCCAAAATAATTCTCCGTAAATTTTTAGGACTTTTGGAGTTCTAGAGAATAGGTCTCTCAGATTTGCTCCTTTTCCAGTCCAGAATTCCAACTGCCGGCATTCTCCCTCTTCATGTAAACCTTGTGAAATAAGAGAGAAACGGCATAAGTATTATGATATAATGTGTAATAACAGCCCATAATGCAATAAATATCAATATAAAAGCATGATGCAAAATGGACGTATCAACTCCCCCAAGCTTAGACCTCGCTTGTCCTCAAGCGAAAGCCGAAATCGAAAAATATGTCCACATGTTTAGAGATAGAGGTGTCGATAAAATAAAATACGGACATGAGGGCATCATGATCATCTTTAGCACAACAACATATATTTTCATATAATTTCTTATGCTAAAGTAACAATTCGTTCACAAGGTAAAGTATGGATCATAAACTTTATTGAAAACTAACAAACTATGATCTCAGTCATCGAAGCAATTGCAATTTATCATAACATCGGAAAGAGTCAATTCAAGAGCTTTTCAGCAAGTCCACATACTCGACTATCATTTAGTCTTTCACAATTGCTAACACTCACGCGATACTTATGGGTTCAAAGCCTTAGTCGAACACAGAGAAAGATAGGGGCTTATAGTTTCGCCTCCCAACCTTTTACCTCAAGGGTAATGTCAACAATAATATTTTATGAAAACCTATATCCGAGTGGATATATATCTGGATCTTTCTCCAACACATAGTGCTTGCCAAAAATAAAAAGTGTAAAAAGGAAAGGTGAAGATCACCATGACTCTTGTATAATGGTAGAAGATAAAAGTAAAAGATAGGCCCTTCATAGAGGGAAGCAGAGGTTGTCATGCGCTTTTATGGTTGGATGCACAAAATCTTAATGCAAAATAACGTCACTTTATATTGCCGCTTGTGATAAAGAACTTTATTATGCAGTCTGTCGCTTTTATTTCTTCCATATCACAAGTTCGTATAAAGCTTATTTTCTTCACACTAATAGATCATACATATTTAGAGAGCAATTTTTATTGCTTGCACCGATGACAACTTACTTGAAGGATCTTACTCAATCCATAGGTAGGTATGGTGGACTCTCATGGCAAAACTAGTTTAAGGGATGTTTGGATGCATAAGTAGTATCTCTACTTAGTGCAAAGAATTTGGCTAGCATAAGAGGGAAAAACAAGCTCAACATGTTGGAGGATCCATGACAATATAACTTCTATTAAGATATAAGAAAGCATAACTCATTATGTTGTCTTCCTTGTCCAACATCAACTTTTTAGCATGTCATATTTTAATGAGTGCTCACAATTACAAAAGATGTCCAGGATAGTATATTTATATGTGAAACCTCTCTTTCTTTATTACTTCCTATTAATTGCAGCAATGACCAAAACTATGTTTGTCAACTCTCAACAACTTTTATTCATCATACTCTTTATATGTGAAGTCATCACTCTCCATAAGATCATTATATGATCTTTTTATTCTTTCTCTTATTTTACTCCCTCAAAATCATGGCAAGAAAGCAAACACTACAAAAAAAATACACTTCCGTGATGATACGTGTTTGTCACAGTAGGTCACGTTTTCTGTCATGCATGTACATCCATGACAATTTTATGACAGAATCAAGATAGTCATACCTGTGCTGTCATAGAAGTGTTCCATGACATTACCAAAATTATCATCATAGAAGTGTCCACTTCCATGACGATAAACCGCGCGTCATAGAAGTGCTTTCGTCAAGGGTAACTGACACGTGGCATCCATCGTAATGGGTCGCCATTAAGATATCGGGTTCCGGTTTGGATCCGATAACCCGTTAACAGCCTGGACCAACGGGGATTTTCCACATGTAAAATCATCATTAGCTGGAGGAAACACATGTTGGCTCCTCGGTGGGCCAGATGTCATCCGTCCAATGGAGGAGACGTGCCTATGATACGTCGACACGTGGCAGGGCCCAACAGAGGCCCATATAGGTTAAAAAGGCCGGCCCAGTCAAAGGCCCATAGTATTTACTCAGGTACTAGCGGGCCAGCCCACTAACGACTTGTTTAAACATGGCCCATTTACGGCCCGAAGCCAGATCTAGCCCATTAATTGTTCGCCGAATATTTGGGCACAATTACGGCCCAATGACATTTCGGCTTGTTAGAGGCCCGATGTAGACATGGGCCCATTTCAGCCCGGTGTGTCTTTCGGCCTGGGAATGGCCCGTGCTGCCCATGGGCCATATATGGTCTGACGCGACATCCGGCCCTCTAACGGCCCGTGATCAAGGTGGCAACAGTTTAGCCCAACGTGACTTTGGGCCTGTTAAAGGCCTGTCGTATAATTCGGCCCGTTGATGCCTCTACTAAGCTTTCGGCCTCTTAAAGGCCCATGATATCAGTGGGCCAACTAATGCCCGAGATATGTTTCGGCCTGGTAATGGCCCGTCATATAACTGGGCCAATAATGGCCCGGTATACATTTCAGCCTGCTGAAGGCCCATCGACGACTAGTGAAAATTGAGGCCCAATATGCATTTCGGCCTACTAAAGGCCCATGGTTTCTTCTGGGCCGTAACAGGCCAGCAGAATATTCAACCTGTTAATGGCCAGAAGCTACATGGGCCCAACTAAGCGCTGGGTCCACTAAAGGCCCAACTAAACTTTGGGCCGAATATAGGCCCGTGTAAGTTGTGGGCCTGGCGCAAAGTGTGAAGGCCCCAATAGCCTTTCAGGCCAAAGAATGTTGCAGGCCAGCCCAATTGTAGCCCGCTAAAATGTCGGCCCGTTAGAGGCGAATGTTTCGGCCCGGTCGACTACATCAGATTTTCGCTTTTTTTTCAGATAGCGAATGATGGCATATACGATAACTAGTAGGAATTAAGAACAAAGCTACTCTATACAATAAAGAAATTATTGCATAGTAACTTAGAATAAACCTACACTATACAATAAAGGATTTATGGTATATTACATCCACTGGGTATCGAAGTTCGCCACCAGTGATCATAAAGTGCAACGAAGAAGCAGATTACAAAAACTGGGCGCTACAACGTAACAAAATAATACTGAACCAAGACCACTTCCAAGACAGTTCAAGAAAGGTTAGCCTTGCGCGGGAACTGCTGCGCAAGCTGCTGAGCAAGGCTGTGAGACCAGCCTAGCATGTCGGTCATAGCTTCCAGATGTAGCTGTTTAGCAATGAGGTTCTCATTGGTGTTCTCCGCAATCTTTCTTAGAGATAGGACTTCAAATCGAAGTTGAGTTACAGAATGCCTTTCTGCTAGAACTTGGGACTGAAGAAGTCGAACTGATTCAGACAGCGAATTCTGTGAGCTTGTCTGACTGCTAGTCTCAAGTAACTTGAACACTGCATCAAGACAAGACTTTGGGGTTGTCTCGCTATCTTCAAGATGTTTTGCCTTCTTTGCTGCAATATATGTTGGGTTTGTCTCATAGCCTTCAGCAGACTTGTGCATGCCATCAGGCATATCACCCTGAAACAAACAGAGAGATGACAGGTTTTGCATGTGTATAAACAAAGATGGTAACTGTGCTGTCAATTCCAACCAATTTCAAATTAGAAAATAAAGAGTAAGTTCAAAATATCAATACCATAATTTGGCATTGTTCATAATGCGAGGAGCTTCACCACACTACTGGATTACCATGTCAACAAAACAAGCATAGATGAAGGGCAAAGACAATCATTGTATCTATTTTGGTTAATGTGCATGGCATGTTGTTCATATCATCAGCCACATCAGTAAGATAAAACAGAAGATGACAAGGTGCAAATGTGGGCTGCTTCACCACACACTGGATTATAGATCCACAAAAACAAGCATACATATAGGGAGTATTGAGTAATGTGCATGGTATGAATAAGGAATTTGGTTTTACAAGTAAAACTTGGAACTTACAGTTGTTGCAAACATGCATTTTGATAGAAACAGCAAACTAAACAATAGTTGATGATAGGGAGTATGAGCAAATTAAATAGCAGTTGAGGATAAAGGCTTTAGAAGGACTGACTTACATTAACAGTTAACACTGGCTTTATAATGCCCTTCTCCATGTCAAGGGAAGGATAACTCAAGAATTTCAGCATAGAATCTTCTTCATAAGCATTGCCTGTACTCTACATTTTGTAGAGAGTAATTATAGATATGATAATACTGGAAGGGATAGAGGATAATGAAGATAAGATGCAGATTGATGCTACATAATCAACTACCAATCCCTGGAAGTACAAGCGTTACATGACAAAATGTACTGACAAGAACAATGGGCTACACTTCTGCACTGGCATTGTCTGTGTATTCAACTTTTTGGTAAGATTAAATATAGATCTGATATTTTTTAGTAAATGGTGGGCGAGGGAGATAAGATGCAGAATGCTACACAATGAACCAATTCCTCTTCCCATAATATAAGAGTGTTTTGAAAACTGGTGTACTATACAAAACGCTCTTATATTATGGGACGGAGGGAGTAGCTGTTAATGTAAGTACAGTGATAGACGACGTTCAGTCCTTACAAGAGGACTGCAGAGCTAAACCTCTTCAAAAGCATTAGGTTGATTCTAAATCTATGTAAGAGTCGATACAGATCTTATAATGTCCACCAAATAGAGGATAATGAGGCTAACATGTGCAGTGATGCTACATAATCAACCAGCTATGAAAGTAAGTATGGTCATACAGGGCAAGAGGTACTGACAAGAGCAATGCAGTGTGTAGTATAGTTGCGAGATTCTATGGTCCCTTGAGAATGACTGTTCTTCTGCAAATAGTTTTTGTACAAGTGAGACGTTAAGGCACATGCAGAAATGTAGTTCAAATTGTGATGTGATATTATAGACAGTACCTTATGCTGCAGACGAGACCAATGTGTAACAAGATTATTCCAGTCACTGTCTGATAAATGTAGCACCAGAGACTTTGCAGAAATTTCATTTAGAGGCTTGCCATCGAAGTGCGCTTGCCTCAGGTAGGAACGATACTTCATCAACGAGTGCTTGAAAAGCGCAACCAACCCTTGCTCGTCTTGACTATCTAGTTTGGTCCTCGCCTATTTAAAAGAATGAAATCTTGTGTCTTCTGTCAGCAGAAACATATGCAGTAATTACCATGAATAACATTAGTACATTACTTACGCGTAAGTTGCGGAGGAAGATTGGAAATTGTTCTTTGTTTGTGGTATAATCTTTCCATGAAGGAAAGATGCGCACAAAGTTCCTGACAACAATATAAGCTTCGTCTTCTAAACTGGGAAGAAGTAGAACAGGAGTCCTATTTGCTGCAATTGGGGCTCTCTCTCGTTAGAAAAGGGATTTGGCAACTGGATTAGGTGTACTCTTTGCTGGAATGGGGGGTTTTGCGTCGTAGAGCTGGTGCTATGTCAACTGGCATCATCATACTATTTGCCGCAGTGGTGGTCTACTGAGTTGGGGCATCAGAGATGGCCAGTGTAGTAGGGCTAGGGTCTGCTAGATTTGTGGCCATGTTTTCTGGGTCTGGTGATATTGCAACTACACCTAATGGGCTATTTGATTTATCAGGTGTCACTACCTTTTCCAAATACTTTGTTCGTGCTCCTCCGCGATTAGCAATCACCCTCTTCCTTTTGAACGTCTGATACACAAGAACAACATTTGAATGCATAAATATGGTATGATGACAGATGGAATATGTACTGAAAATGGTAGGCATGGCGTATTCACATACACGATGTGTAAACTAAGCTAATGGCAGTGCAACAAAGTAGAAGCAATGCAAAGCATCAGTTGCAAGATATGTGTGACCAATATAACCATGGAAAGTTAGAGCAAGCACCTTGATGGGTGAATAAGATAGGGCATCTGCATCTGACTCCTCCACTAGGGAGCTACATTGACTTAGGTCTCCCTCTAGCTCAGAATCACTGTTAGGATCATATTCTGAGCATGAACCTGTAGGTGGAGAGCGTTTGCATTGCATTGCATCCAGACTTGATTTCAGTCCCTTAATGCCAAGTTTGACAGCCATGGCATTGTTCTGCTTTTGTAGCGACCCGATCCCAATGGATCGAAGTCTCTGTGCTTAAGTGTCATCCCTGGATCGGTATGCTGACACACACAGTACTCGAGGATTTATAACAGAGTTCAATCACACACTTATTACATCGAAATCCTCATAAAGAGTATTTACTACATAAATATGGCTGAAGGCCAACTAAATAAAATAACTGCGGAAGCTTCGAAGATAAATGAGTCCATCAACTCCAACGGCATAGCTGAGTGCATGACAACGATCTATCGCACCTTACTCTTCGTCTGAAAATTCTGCAACATGATACGTTGCAGCCGTGTAGGTCAGCACATGGAATATGCTGGCAAGATAACACTATAGAGCAATGAACAATAACAGCTATCACTACATGCATATATGGCTGGTGGAGGCTTCTAAGTTTATCATTTGCATAAAGCCAATTTTTCCCTACAACAAAGGAATAGATTTTATTTAACTACCAAGTTTATGTCATTAATGAGAAGGTTCCTCCAACTCAATCCCAAATTATTAACAACCCAATACATTAATTAAATAGAGTGATGAGATCAACGAAATATTCACTTCTAGATACTCAAGATGTCCATAACCGGGGACACGGCTAACCATGATTAGTTTATACACTCTGCAGAGGTTTGCGCACTTTTCCCACAAGACTCGATCTCCTCCGTTGGATTTTTCGCACTACACGGTGTTTGAGAAACGGATGACCGAGACACAGTCTTTCCGAAGCGTTAACTCTTTACTCTGGGTAGACAGTACCACCTACTTTCCCCTACATCTGCTAGCCTACCACTGAAAGAGGTCACACAACATACTCAACTATGCCAGAGCCCATAATGGCTTGTCGCTGCACACGGAAGTTTCTAGCATGAATAATCTTATGATCCCTTTGAGCCTGGGTGGCGGACCTAGGGTAATCACACAGGTACTCCGGGATTCCCTTGGGCAAGCACTGGTTTCTCCAGGTGCCCCAAACAATCCACCCAGATGTGTATTATAGTTGCCACCTTAATGTTGTCCAAAATTTATTATCTCTCACAACTTCCATGTACATCACGATCCAATCCCCGTCTACGAGCATGGCTAAGCAACATAAGAGCATAACGTATATTCCCGGGGTGATCAAAGGTAATAGGTTCCTACCTCAAGTACTACAACCAAAACCATGTGTTCCCAATCCTACTCATGCAAATATTTGAGGGGCAAAACTAATGCATAGTAAAAACTGGGTAATAAAGGGATATGATCAAAGTGTAATTTGCCTTGCTGGCGATCGGAAAACCCTAGAGATTCGTAGTAGCAAGCTTCGCACTCCGGAAAATCTAGCGTAGACAAACAATAGCATACATAAGCACTCAAGCAAAAGATGCAAAGGTAAAACCAAATAAAAGATCTAAACAGAAAGCTCAAGCGAAGAGCTTCGATTTGCAAAAAGAATCGATCAAATCGGAACTACGAAACTCAAATTACGATCAAAAGAAGTTCAAATTCAAATCTGTTCAAAACCAAATTTTAAATTTTCAAAAAAATGTTCAAGTTGATTATCTGAACAGAGGGGATCGAGACGAAGAATTTGGCGTTGGTTTCGTTGGATTTGGATAAACGAGCAAAAAGTTGTGATCGTTTGAAGATCAGGGACTAATCTGCAAAGAAAATAATTATGTACGGGTCCCTGGCCGAAAAATTAACTGAAAAAGAAAAATCTTACGAACGAACTTTCGCTACAGAACCTAAACGAACAAACGTTCGCTAATTAAACTAACCTAAATAAATAAACCGATCAAATAAATAATAATAATAAAACCGAAAGAAAACCGGCGGTTTGTACCGGTTCGGGAGGGTTCGGCCGGTGGTGAGAAATCCGACGGCGGCGGCGGCTCCGGCTTCGGCGGGACTCCGACGAGGCGCGGCGGCGGCGGCGGCTTGCGGGCGGCGGCGCGACGTAAGTGCGGCGGGCGGGGCGGCGGCTACGGCGGCGGCGGCGCGGCTGCTGCTGCTGCTGCTGCGTGGGAGGCGGCGACGCTGATGAGGGGAGAGGGAGGGGTGGCGGCGGCTTATAAAGAGGCCGGGGAGGAGCGGCTTGGAGGAGGGGGCAAGGCGGGGCGGCGCGGCGCGGCGTCGGACTCCGAGTTGTGGACGGCGTGCGCGGGAGCTGGGCCGGCTGGGCTGGCTTGGCCCAGTTCGGTCGGCCCGACAGTTTTTTTTAAAACAATTTTTTCCAGAGAGAGAAAAACACGAAAAACTAATATAAATATATATCTAAAAATACCAGAAAAATTCACATAATAATCTGGCCTTATTAATGACCTAGTGAACATTTTTCCGGGCCTAAATGCCTAAAATAAAAACAAACATTTTAGTACTAATAAACACCGCAATAAATAAATAAACTAGCGAATAAAATCAAATAAATATCCAGAAATTTCAAAATTCAATTTTCAATATTTTTCTACTGAATTGAAGAAGTCATATTATCTTCTCTCATTATTTTTAAAATATTTGGAAAAGAATTTTGAAAAACAATTTGGTCCAATTACCAATTTTTGATAAATCAAAATTGGATTTTTGTGAAAACTGCAACTCTCTCAAATTGGTCCTTGAGTTACTTAAGGTCTCTTGGATCAAAATGCAACTAAAACAAAACAACAAAATGCATAAATCATGGATGCATATGAATGATCTATGTATAACATCCAAATTGAAAATTGGGATGTTACAAACCTACCCCCCTTAAGATGAATCTCGCCCTCGAGATTCGGGTTGGTCAGCAAAAAGGTGTGGGTGGTCCTTGCGGAGGTCTTCTTTGCGCTCCCAGGTAGCTTCCTCCTCGGTATGGTGACTCCACTCAACTTTGCAAAACTTGATGACCTTGCTGCGAGTAACGCGATTGGCGAACTCGAGAATCTTGACGGGTTTCTCCTCATAAGTCAGGTCACTCTCCAACTGAATTGCTTCCAGAGGCACTGTATCTCGCAGTGGAATATCAGCCATCTCTGCATGGCACTTCTTCAACTGGGAAACGTGAAACACATCGTGAACTCCTGACAAACCTTCGGGTAATTCCAACTTGTAGGCAACTTCACCCATACGTTCCAAAACTCTGTATGGTCCTACAAATCGTGGCGCTAACTATCCTTTGACTCCAAATCGCTTTACTCCTCGAAGTGGGGACACACGAAGGTATGCCCTGTCTCCGACTTCATAGGTTACCTCCTTGCGTTTAGTATCTGCATAACTCTTCTGCCTGGACTGGGCTATCTTGAGTCTATCCTGAATCAACTTAACCTTCTCTTCAGAATCTCTGATTAAGTCTGGTCCGAACAACTGTCTATCTCCAACTTCATCCCATGACAGTGGTGTCCTGCACCTTCTTCCGTACAAGGCTTCGAAAGGGGCCATCTTCAAACTGGCTTGATAACTGTTGTTATAGGAGAACTCTGCATAGGGCAAATTATCATCCCAACTAGATCCATAATCTAGCGCACAAGCTCTCAACATGTCCTCCAGAATCTGATTGACTCTCTCGGTCTGTCCATCTGTCTGCAGGTGAAAGGCTGTACTGAACTCTAGCCTGGTACCCAAAGTTTCGTGTAACTGATTCCAAAACTTCGAGGTAAACTGGGTTCCTCTATCTGATACGATGGTCCTCGAAACTCCATGCAGACATACGATCCTGGTCATGTATATCTTCGCCAACTTAGCGCTTGTATAAGTGGTTTTCGCGGGGATGAAGTGAGCCACTTTAGTCAAGCGATCAACTACAACCCAGATAGAATCATATCCTGAACGAGTCTTGGGTAATCCGGTGATGAAATCCATGCCAAGTTTATCCCACTTCCATTCGGGTATCGGCAAAGGCTGAAGTAACCCTGCTGGTTTCTGATGTTCTGCCTTAACTCTCTGACATACGTCGCATACTGCTACATACTCTGCAATATCCTTCTTCATTCTTGTCCACCAGAAACTTTCCTTCAAATCCAGATACATCTTGGTGTTGCCTGGGTGAATTGAGTAAGGCAAATCATGAGCCTCCTGAAGTATTAACTTCCTGATCCTAGGGTCATTGGGCACATAGATACGATCCTCAAACCATAAAGTTTCGTGCTCATCCTCACGAAAACCTTTAGCCTTTTCCGTTATTCATCCTTTCCTTTATCTCTGCAATTTCCTTATCCGTCTCCTGGGCTTATCGGATCTTTCCCAGTAAAGTGGACTGAATTTCCAATGCTGCAACGAAACCTCTCGGAACTATCTCCAAGCAAAGTTCTCGGAGATCATCGGCTAGCTCCTGGGGTAATCCTCTGGTTATGAGAGTGTTAACATAACTCTTGCAGCTCAACGAGTCTACTACAACATTGGCCTTTCCTGGATGATAATGCAACTTCATGTCATAATCCTTTATGAGCTCCAACCATCTCCTCTGCCTGAGGTTCAACTCCTTCCGCGTGAAAATATACTTCAAACTCTTATGATCCGTGTAGACATCACAACGATTTCCTATAAGAAAATGTCTCCAGGTCTTGAGTGCATGCACTACGGCTGCTAACTCCAAATCATGCGTGGCATAATTCAGCTCATGAGGTCGAAGCTGTCGAGAGGCATATGAAACAACTCTTCCTTCTTGCATAAGAACGCCACCAAGTCCCTGACGAGAAGCGTCGCAATATACTTGGAAATCCTTGTGTATATTCGGTAGAATTAGCATTGGGGCTGTAACCAAACGTTTCTTCAACTCCTGAAAACTGGCCTCACAATCCTCGGTCCATTTAAACTTGGTGTCCTTCTTCAATAACTCCGTCATGGCCTTTGCGATCTTGGAAAAATTCTCAATAAATCTCCGATAATAACCTGCGAGTCCAAGAAAACTGCGTATCTCTGCCACTGAGGTGGGTGCCAACCACTCGGTGTCAGATTTAACCTTGGATGGGTCTACTGCTATTCCTTCTCCCGATATAACATGTCCGAGAAATCCAACTCCCTTCAACCAAAACACACATTTGCTGAACTTGGCATACAACTGATGTTCCCTGAGCTTCTCAAGAACTAAGCACAAATGTTCCTTATGTTCTTCATTCTTCGAGTACACCAATATATCATCAATGAACACCACAACAAACTTATCCAAGAACTCCATGAACACCTTATTCATCATACTCATAAAGTAGGGAGGGGCGTTAGTCAAACCAAAAGACATGACCGTGTACTCGTATAGCCCATACCTTGTGGTAAAAGCCGTCTTGGGTATATCCTGTTCTCGGATCTTAAGCTGGTGATATCCTGATCGAAGATCGATCTTGGAGAAAACTTGGGCTCCCTGTAGCTGGTCAAACAAATCATTGATCATCAGTAGAGGATATTTGTTCTTGATCGTCACCTCATTCAATGCACGATAATCAACAACCATTCTCAAGGATCCATCCTTCTTCTCAACTAAGAGCACTGGGCCTCCCTACGGTGATGAACTTGGTCGAATATAACCTTTCTCCAATAACTCCTTAATCTACTTCTTAATTTCCTCCAGATCATTTGCGGGCATACGATATGGTCTCTTCGATATTGGTCCGGTCCCTGGTAACAGCTCTATCAGAAATTCTATGTCTCGGTCTGGTGGCATGCCTGGTAATTCCTCCGGGAATACATCGGGATAATCCTTCACAACGGGCACTTCCTCGTGAACAACTCCCGAGAGTGAATTTACTTGAGTCCTCCTTGGCGCATGCCTAGACACATACTTGATCAGTTGTCCCTCTGGGGTGGTGAGAAGAATTGACTTACTAGCACAATCGATGTTTCCTCCATACTTCGATAACCAATCCATGCCCAGTATTACATCCAATCCTTGAGATTCCAAAATAATGAGGTCTGAGGGGAAAACATGCTTACCTATGGTCAATGGCAACTGGCAACACCATCGTCTGGCCATATATTCCGCTCCAGGTGAGCTCACTAACATGGTGACCTAAGGGCTATGTTTTCCAACTCAAACTTATCCACAAATCCCCTTGATATGTATGAATGCGATGCACCAGTGTCAAAACGAACAAGGGCTGTAAATGACTTAATCAAAAACTTACCAATAACTGCATCAGGCTGCTCTTCAACTTCCTCCACGTTGACATGGTTCACCTGACCTCTGGTGAAGGGATTTGGCTTCTTTCCTGAGCTTCCGTTGCCATTTCCATTCTTGGCTTCAGAACATTCAGTGGCGTAGTGTCCGGTCTTCCCGCACTTGAAACAAGTAATGTGACTCAGATCCTTCTTGGCTGGTGTCGCGGGGTTGGAACGGTTCTGACTGTTGCTTCCTCCATTCCCATTGGCATTCTTAGGGCCACTGTGGTTGTGTGAACTTCCTCCATTGTGCGAATGTCCTCCATGGTTATGATGAGTATGTCCTCCTGAGTACGGGGAATAGCGAGGCTTCTGCTGAGCTCCAGAATTATACTTCCCCTGTCCGTACTTCCTCTTGCGGTTATCTATCTGCTGCTACTTGCCTTCAATCATGAGGGCCTTGTCTACCAGCTCCTGGTAGTTGTTGAAAGTTGCCACCATCAACTGCATGCTCAGCTCATCATTGAGTCACTCAAGAAACTTCTCCTGCTTCGCGGCATCTGTGGCCATATCATCTGGGGCATAGCGTGCTAGCTTGCTGAACTCATCCACATACTGCCCCACAGTATGATTCCCTTGGCGTAAGTTGCGGAGCTCACGCTTCTTCAAACTCATGGCTCCAGCTGAAACATGTGCAGTGCGAAAGGCCTGCTGAAACTGATCCCATGTGACTGTGGCTATGGGGTAAGTGGTGGTGAAATTCTCCCACCAAGAAGCTGCGGGTCCTTCAAGCTGATGTGCGGCAAAGCACACTTTCTCCGCATTCGTGCATCCAGCAGTTGTTAGCTCTCTTCCGATCTTGCGGAGCCAATCATCAACAACAATCGGCTCGGTGCTGCTAGAGAACACCGGTGGATTCAACCATAGAAAACGGGCTAGGTTGTCAACAGGGGGTGGTGGCGGTGGGTTGTTGTTGTTGCCTTGGTTCTGGACGAGCATCTGCATCAAGGCATTTTGCTGTTGGATCAACTGGGTGAGCTCCGGCGGGTAAGTGAATCCAGGGTCACGTCTCGGAGGCATCTGATAGGTTAGAGGGGTGAGAACAGAATAGAATAGGTCTAATGAGAGATTTCACTACCCTTATGCACATGAGGCAAATACAATCAATTCACACCACTCAATTTCAAACAAGATTCACACAATCGATCTAAGCTACTACTACAAAATCGTTCGATACTAACTAATTGGGAGAACTCTAATGGTAATATGGTGGTCGACTAGAAATTTTGATCAGTGGAAGACTCCATAATGTCAGCTCCAGCTTCGTCTTCATAGTCATCATCTGCATCACTGTCCGTGTCGGTGTCATCCAAAATGATGTAGTCCTCCAAACGGATATCCACTTCTGGTTCTTGCTTCGGGTTCACCACGGGTATTCCTAGCTTCTTCTTCAGTTCTTCATGCTTCTCCAGTAGCACAACAATTTCTTCTTCATATCCATCGCGTGTTGACTTGAGTTCCTCTTCTAGCTCGACATTCCTCTTCATCACCTTCTTGGTCTTCTTCATGATAGTGCACATCTGGTTCTCATATCGGTGAATGTGCTGATCCATCTCCTGAATGTATGCTGCAATAGATAGATCCTTCCTAGTACGAATCATCTCCCATTGCTCGTCTCGGCGTCCACATATCTGATAGACGGTGTCTTCAAGATCCTTGTGGTACTCCTCACAAATGCGTCCAAAAGTGATGTGGGCTGCCATGCTCTTTCCCAAGCTCCAAGTTGGTGCATCCAAGGTAAACTCGATGGGCTCGGTAGTTGGTGCAAATGTCCTCCCAGGTACACGAACTTTGATCCTCCAGTGCTCCTCTTCTGGTAAGGTTGTAGTGAAGGTTCCAGTGAAGCTTGGTAGTCCGATGTTCAGGTACTTCGTGGTCTCCTTCAAGTGGCGTCCGAAGGGGGTGTCGTCATCCGGCAGAGCGAACTTGTTCCTGGGGTCCGACATCTATAGAGTAGAAATAGAGGAGGGTTAGAAATGAGTACAGAAGAGTATCCTGTGGCTTTTCCTAGTGGTCGCGTCCTACAGTCAGCGTGTGCTCTGATACCATCTTGTAGCGACCCGACCCCAATGGATCGAAGTCTCTGTGCTTAAGTGTCATCCCTGGATCGGTATGCTGACACACACAATACTCGAGGATTTATAATAGAGTTCAATCACACACTTATTACATCAAAATCATCATAAAGAGTATTTATTACATAAATATGGCTGAAGGCCAACTAAATAAATAAAATAACTGCGGAAGCTTCGAAGATAAATGAGTCCATCAACTCCAACGGCATAGCTGAGTGCATGACAACGACCAATCGCACCTTACTCTTCGTCTGAAAATTCTGCAACATGATACGTTGCAGCCGTGTAGGTCAGCACATGGAATATGCTGCCAAGATAACACTATAGAGCAATGAACAATAACAGCTATCACTACATGCATATATGGCTGGTGGAGGCTTCTAAGTTTATCATTTGCACAAAGCCAATTTTTCCCTACAACAAAGGAATAGATTTTATTTAACTACCAAGTTTATGTCATTAATGAGAAGGTTCCTCCAACTCAATCCCAAAATTCCCAAATTATTAACAACCCAATACATTATTTAAATAGAGTGATGCGATCAATAAAATATTCACTTCTAGATACTCAAGATGTCCATAACCGGGGACACGACTAACCATGATTAGTTTATACACTCTGCAGAGGTTTGCGCACTTTTCCCACAAGACTCGATCTCCTCCGTTGGATTTCTCGCACTACACGGTGTTTGAGAAACGGATGACTGAGACACAGTCTTTCTGAAGCGTTAACTCTTTACTCTGGGTAGACAGTACCACCTACTTTCCCCTACATCTGCTAGCCTACCACTGAAAGAGGTCACACAACATACTCAACTATGCCAGAGCCCATAATGGCTTGTGGCTACACACGGAAGTTTCTAGCATGAATAATCTTATGATCCCTTTGAGCCTGGGTGGCGGACCTAGGGTAATCACACGGGTACTCCGGGATTCCCTTGGGCAAGCACTGGTTTCTCCAGGTGCCCCAAACAATCCTCCCAGATGTGTATTAAAGTTGCCACCTTAATGTTGTCCAAAATTTATTATCTCTCACAACTTCCATGTACATCATGATCTAATCCCCGTCTATGAGCATGGCTAAGCAACATAAGAGCATAACGTATATTCCCGGGGTGATCAAAGGTAATAGGTTCCTACCTCAAGTACTACAACCAAAACCATGTGTTCCCAATCCTACTCATGCAAATATTTGAGGGGCAAAACTAATGCATAGTAAAAACTGGGTAATAAAGGGATATGACCAAAGTGTAACTTCCCATGCTGGCGATCAGAAAACCCTAGAGATTCGTAGTAGCAAGCTTCGCACTCCGGAAAATCTAGCGTAGACAAACAATAGCATACATAAGCACTCAAGCAAAAGATGCAAAGGTAAAACCAAATAAAATATCTAAACAGAAAGTTCAAGCGAAGAGCTTCGATTTGCAAAAAGAATCGATCAAATCGGAACTACGAAACTCAAATTACGATCAAAAGAAGTTCAAATTCAAATCTGTTCAAAACCAAATTTTAAATTTTCAAAAACATGTTCAAGTTGATTATTTGAACAGAGGGGATCGAGACGAAGAATTTGGCATTGGTTTCGTTGGATTTGGATAAACGAGCAAAAAGTTGTCATCGTTTGAAGATTAGGGACTAATCTGCAAAGAAAATAATTACGTACGGGTCCCTGGCCGAAAAATTAACTGAAAAAGAAAAAATCTAACGAACGAACGTTCGCTACAGAACCTAAATGAACGAACGTTCGCTAATTAAACTAACCTAAATAAATAAACCGATCATAAAAATAATATTAAAAAAACCGAAAGAAAACCGGCGGTTTGTACCGGTTCGGGAGGGTTCGGCCGGCGGCGAGAAATCCGAAGGCGGCGGCGGCTCCGGCTTCGGCGGGACTCTGGCGAGGCACGGCGGCGGCGGCGGCGGCGGCTTGCGGGGGGCGGCGCGGCTGCGGTCGCGGCGCGGGGCAAGTGCGGCGGGCGGGGCGGCGGCTGCGCTTGCGGTGGCGGCGAGCGGTGGCTACGGCGGCGCCGGCGCGGCTGCTGCTGCTGCTGCTGCGTGGGAGGCGGCGGCGCTGATGAGGGGAGAGGGAGGGGTGGCGGCGGCTTATAAAGAGGCCGGGGAGGAGCGGCTTGGAGGAGGGGGGCAAGGCGGGGCGGCGCGGCGTGGCGTCGCATTCCGGCGGAGTCCGGGGTGGGGACGGCGCGCGCGGGAGCTGGGCCGGCTGGGCTGGCTTGGCCCAGTTCGGTCGGCCCGACAGTTTTTTTAAAACAATTTTTTTCCAGAGAGAGAAAAATACGAAAAACTAATATAAATATATATCTAAAAATACCAGAAAAATTCACATAATAATCTGGCCTTATTAATGACCTAGTGAACATTTTTCTGGGCCTAAATGCCTAAAATAAAAACAAACATTTTAGTACTAATAAACACCACAATAAATAAATAAACTAGCGAATAAAATAAAATAAATCTCCAGAAATTTCAAAATTCAATTTCCAATATTTTTCTATTGAATTGAAGAAGTCATATTATCTTCTCTCATTATTTTTAAAATATTTGGAAAAGAATTTTGAAAAACAATTTGATCCAATTACCAATTTTTGATTAATCAAAATTGGATTTTTGTGAAAACTCCAACTCTCTCAAATTGGTCCTTGACTTACTTAAGGTCTCTTGGATCAAAATGCAACTAAAACAAAACAACAAAATGCATAAATCATGGATGCATATGAATGATCTATGTATAACATCCAAATTGAAAATTGGGATGTTACAGCTTTATTCTTTTCATGCGCGCAAGCTCATAATCATTATGATGCTGTTCGTATCTGAGATTCATGAAAACATAAAAAGTAGTCAGATTATCTATGGAATGCATTGCGGATTCAACTCGAAGACTGTCTCCCTATAAACCCCTGCGTATACAAAGTTCACTCCCCAACTGTGCTGACTGGACCACACACAAAAATACAAACCTCTTATGTCTCTATAATAGGTAGACACACATTTCAAATCTGAAGTAGGAACATTAGAATCATATCAAATTCGTATTTGAACAAATAAACTAAGGAATTATGAGTGGCATGATGTTTAGCTTCAAGGGTGGAGTGCTGGTAGTGCGGTACAAAGAAAGTAGGTAGATTGTATTCCGTGTAAAAGATCATAGTCTATGTAAAAGGTGGATATGCCACTTTCTTTCTATACAATGCAGTGTTCGTTGCCCACACATGATGGAAGAGATCACATAGAGAAATACTATTCATTCATGTCTGCGGTTCCAGTATTTTGAAATAGGATGGTCCAGCCTAAAAGAATATTGACAACAAATAGGACAAGGCAAGCATAGAGGTAGTGAATCAATCATTACTTGTGAGCTTACTAGGACAAGTATGCAGAATTGTAACTGCAGTAAGTGTTGGGAAACATTGCATGCAAAAACAAAAAAAATTCTACGCACACGCAATGATCTATCCATGGAGATGCATAGCAACGAGGGGGAGAGTGTGTCTACGTACCCACGTAGACAGTAAGCGGAAGCGTTTCACAACATGGTTGATGTAATCAAACTTCTTCGCGCTTCAATCGATCAAGTACCGAACGCACGACACCTCCGCGTTCTGCACATGTTCAGCTCGGTGACATTCCTTGCCTTCTTGATCCAGCAAGATGTCGAGGTAGTAGATGAGTTCCGTCAACACGACGGCATGGTGACGGTGATGGTGAACTAATCTCCGCAGGGCTTCGCCTAAGCACTACAAAAATATGACCGTGGGTGTAAACGGTGGAGGGGGGCACCGCACACGGCTAACAATTGATCTGGGGTGTGCTAGGCGCCCCTTCCCACATATATATAGGGCGGGAGGGAGGAGCAGCCATAGGAGGCGCCCAAGTAGGAGGAATCCTACTTGGAGTCCCTCCCAAGCCGCGCCCCCACCCCTGCCATATATAACCGAGGGGGAAGGAAAGAGGTGGGGGGGGGGGAGAGGGAAGGAAGTGGGAATCCTAATCCACACTTTCCTTTCCCTTCCCCCATTTCCTTCTCCTCCTTAGGCCGGCCCATATGGGGGTCGCGCCAGCCCCTTGTTGCTGTTGCGTTTCCCCTCTTGGCCCATAAGGCCCATATCTTTTGCCGGGGGTGCCCGGAACCCCTTCCGGTGACCCGATAAGTACCCGGTACCCCCCGAAACACTTCCGGTGTCCGAATACCATCGTCCTATATATCTGTCTTTACCTCTCGACCATTTCGAGACTCCTCATCATGTCCGTGATCTCATCCAGGACTCCGAACAACATTCGGTTACCAAATCACATAACTCATATAATGCTATATCGTCATCGAACGTTAAGCATGCGGACCCTACGGGTTCGAGAACTATGTAGACATGACCGAGACACCTCTCCGGTGAATAACCAATAGCGGAACCTGGATGCCCATATTGGCTCCTACGTATTCTATGAAGATATTTATTGGTCGAACCGTTATGACAACATACGTAATTCCCTTTGTCCATCGGTATGTTACTTGTCCGAGATTCGATCGTCGGTATCTTCATACCTAGTTCAATCTTGTTACCGGCAAGTCTCTTTACTCATTCCGTAATACATCACCTCGTGACTAACTCCTTAGTCGTTTGCTTGGAAGCTTATGATGTGTATTACCGAGAGGGCCCAGAGATGCCTCTTCGATACTCGGAGTGACAAATCCTAATCTTGATCTATGCCAACTCAACAAACACCTTCGGAGATACCTGTAGAGCATCTTTATGATCACCCAGCTACGTTGTGATGTTTGATAGCACAAAAGGCATTCCTCCGGTATCCGGGAGTTGCATAATCTCATAGTCAAAGGAATATGTATTTGACATAAAGAAAGCAATAGCAATAAACTGAACGATCATTATGCTAAGTTAATGGATGGGTCTTGTCCATCACATCATTCTCCTAATGATGTGATCCCATTATCAAATGACAACACATGTCTATGGTTAGGAAACCTTAAGCATCTTTGATCAACGAGCAAGTCTAGTAGAGGCTTACTAGGGACGCGGTATTTGTTTATGTATTCACACATGTATTTAGGTTTCTGATCAATACAATTCTGGTATGAATAATAAACCTTTATCATGAATAAGGAAATATAAAATAACAACTTTATTATTGCCTCTAGGGCATATTTCCTTCAGTCTCCCACTTGCACTAGATTCAATAATCAAGTTCACATCACCATGTGATTTAACACCCATAGTTCACATTGCCATGTAACGAACACCCAAAGAGTTTACTAGAGTCAATAATCTAGTTCACATCGCCATGTGATTAACACGCAAAGAGGACTAAGGTGTGAACATGTTTTGCTTGCGAGAGAAGTTTAGTCAACGGGTCTATCATATTCAGATCCGTATGTTTTTTGCAAATTTCCATGTCTACAATGCTCTGCATGGAGCTACTCTAGCTAATTGCTCCCACGTTCAATATGAATCCAGATTGAGACTTAGAGTCATCTAGATCAGTGTCAAAGCTTGCATCGACTTAACTCTTTACGATGAACTTTTTATCACCTCCATAACCGAGAAACATTTCCATAGTCCTCTTTAAGGCACCTAAGGATAATTTTGACTGCTGTCCAGTGGTCCACTCCTGGATCACTCTTGTACCCTCTTTGCCAGATAAGTGGCAAGACACACATCAGGTGTGGTACACAGCATGGCATATCGTATAGAACCTATGGCTGAGGCATAGGGAATGACTTTCATTCTCTCTCTATCTTCTGCCGTGGTCGGGCTTTGTTTCTTACTCAACTTCACACCTTGTAATACAGGCAAGAACCCCATCTTGGACTGAACCATTTTGAACTTCTTCAAATCTTATCAAGGTATGTGTTTTGTGAAAGTTCTATTAAGCGTCTTGATCTATCCCTATAGATCTTGATGCTCAATATGCAAGTAGCTTCACCGAGGTCTTTCATTGAAAAATTCTTATTCAAGTATCCTTTTATGCTATCCAGAAATTCTATATCATTTCCAATCAATAATATGTCATCCACATATAATATCAGAAATGCTACAGAGCTCCCACTCACTTTCTTGTAAATACAGGCTTCACCGTAAGTCTGTATAAAACCATATGCTTTGATCACCTCATCAAAGCGTATATTCCAACTCCGAGATGCTTGCACCAATCCATAGATGGATCGCTAGAGCTTGCACACTTTGTCAGCACCTTTAGGATGGACAAAACCTTCTAGTTGCGTCATATACAACTCTTCTTTAATATCCATTAAGGAATGCAATTTTGACATCCATTTGCCAGATTTCATAATTATAAAATGCGGCAATTGCTAACATGATTCGGACGGACTTAAGCATCGCTACGGGTAAGAAAGTCTCATCGTAGTCAACCCCTTGAACTTGTCAAAAACCTTTTTGCGACAAGTCAAGCTTTGTAGACAATAACATTACCATCAGCGTCAGTCTTCTTCTTGCAGATCCATTTATTCTCTATGGCTTGCCGATCATCGGGCAAGTCCACCAAAGTCCACACTTTGTTCTCATACATGGATCCTATCTCAAATTTCATGGCCCCAAGCCATCTGTCGGAATCTGGGCTCATCATAGCTTCTTCATAGTTCGTAGGTTCGCCCTGGTCTAATAACATGACTTCCAGAACAAGATTACCGTACCACTCTGGTGCGGTTGTGCTCTGGTTGACCTACGAGGTTCAGTAGCAACTTGATCTGAAGTTTCATGATCATTACCTTTTGCTTCCTCTCTAGTTGGTGTAGGCATCACGGGAACGGATTTCTCTGATGTGCTACTTTTCAATTCGAGAGAAGGTACGGTTACATCATCAAGTTCTACTTTCCTCCCACTCACTTCTTTCGAGAGAAACTCCTTTTCTAGAAAGGTTCCATTCTTGGCAACAATGATCTTGCCTTAGGATCTGTGGTAGAAGGTGTACCCAATTGTTTCCTTAGGGTATCCTATGAAGACGCACTTCTCCGATTTGGGTTCGAGCTTATCAGGCTGAAGCCTTTTGACATAAGTGTCGCAACCCCAAACTTTAAGAAACGACAGCTTAGGTTTCTTGCGAAACCATAGTTCATACGGTGTCGTCTCAACGGATTTAGATGGTGCCCTATTTAACATGAATGCAGCTGTCTCTAATGCATAACCCCAAAACGATAGTGGTAATCGGTAAGAGACATCATAGAACACACCATATCCAATAAAGTACGGTTACGACATTCGGACACACCATTACGCTGTGGTGTTCCAGGTGGCGTGAGTTGTGAAACTATTCCACATTGTTTTAAATGAAGGCCAAACTCATAACTCAAATATTCGCCTCTGCGATCAGATTGTAGAAACTTTATTTTCTTGTTACGATGATTCTCCACTTCACTCTGAAATTCTTTGAACTTTTCAAATGTTTTAGACTTGTGTTTCATTAAGTAGACATACCCATATCTACTCAAATCATTTGTGAAGGTCAGAAAATAGCGATACACGCCGCGTGCTTCAATACTCATCGGACTGCATACATTGGTATGTATTATTTCCAATAAGTCATTAGCTCGCTCCATTGTTCCGGATAACGGAGTTTTAGTCATCTTGCCCATGAGGCATGGTTCGCAGGTATCAAATGATTCATAATCAAGTGATTCCAAAAGTCCATCTGCATGGAGTTTCTTCATGCGCTTTACACCAATATAACATAAGCGACAGTGCCACAAGTAAGTTGCACTATCATTATCAACTTTACATCATTTGGCATCAATATTATGAATATGTGTATCACTACGATCGAGATTCAATAAACCATTCACATTGGGTGTATGACCATAGAAGGTTTTATTCATGTAAACAGAACAACAATTATTCTCTGACTTAAATGAATAAACGTATTACAATAAACATGATCTAATCATATTCATGCTCAACGCAAACACCAAATAACATTTATTTAGGTTCAACACTTATCCCGAAGGTAGAGGGAGTGTGCGATGGTGATCATATCAACCTTGGAATCATTTCCAACACACATCGTCACCTCGCTTTTAACTAGTCTCTGCAACGCCTCTTTCGAGTTACTAATCTTAGCAACTGAACCAGTATCAAATACCTAGGGGTTACTACGAACACTAGTAAAATACACATCAATAACATGTATATCAAATATACCTTTGTTCACTTTGCCATCCTTCTTATCCGCCAAGTATTTGGGGCAGTTCCACTTCCAGTGACCATTTCCATCGCAGTAGAAGCACTCAGTTTCAGGCTTGGGTCCTGCTTTGGGCTTCTTCACGGGAGTGGCAACTTGCTTGCCATTCTTCTTGAAGTTCCCTTTCCTTCCCTCGCCCTTTTTCTTGAAACTAGTGGTCTTGTTAACCATCAACACTTGATGCTCTTTCTTGATTTCTACCTTCGCCGATTTCAGCATCGCAAAGAGCTTGGGAATCATTTTTGTCATCCCTTGCATATTATAGTTCATCACGAAGTTCTAGTAGCTTGGTGATAGTGACTAGAGAACTCTGTCAATCACTATCTTATCTGGAAGATTAACTCCCACTTGATTCAAGCGATTGCAGTACCCAGACATTCTGAGTACATGCTCACTGGCTGAGCTATTCTCCTCCATCTTGTAGGCGAAGTACTTGTCAGAGGTCTCATACCTCTTGACACGGGCATGAATCTGAAATACCAATTTTCAGCTCTTGGAACATCTCATATGCTCCGTGGCGTTCAAAACATTTTTGAAGTCCTGGTTCTAAGCCGTAAAGCATGGCGCACTAAACTATCAAGTAGTCATCATATCGAGCTTGCAAAATGTTCATAACGTCTGCATCTGCTCCTGCAGCAGGTTTGTCACCTAGCGGTGCATCAAGGACATAATTCTTCTGTGCAGCAATGAGGATAATCCTCAGATCACGGATCTAGTCCGCATCATTGCTGCTATCATCTGTCAACCTATTTTTCTCTAGGAACATATCGAAAATAGGGGAGCTATATCGCGAGCTATTGATCTACAACATAGATCTGCAAATACTATCAGGACTAAGTTCATGATAAATTAAGTTCAATTAATCAAATTACTTAAGAACTCCCACTTAAATAGACATCCCTCAAGTCATCTAAGTGAAACGTGATCCAAATCAACTAACCCATGTCTGATCATCATGTGAGATGAGGTAGTCATCAATGGTGAACATCTCTATGTTAATAATATCTACTATATGACTCATGTTCGACCTTTCGGTTTCCAGTGTTCCGAGACCATGTCTGTACATGCTAGGCTCGTCAAGTTTAACCCAAGTATTCTGCATGTGCAAAACTGTCTTACACCCGTTGTATGTGAACGTAGAGTCTATCACACCTGATCATCACGTGGTGTCTCAACACGACGAACTGTAGCAACGGTGCATACTCAGGGAGAACACTTTTACCTTGAAATTTAGTGAAGGGATCATCTTATAATGCTAGCACCGTACTAAGCAAAATAAGATGCATAAAAGATAAACATCACATGCAATCAAAATATGTGACATGATATGGCCATCATCATCTTGTGCTTTTGATCTCCATCTCCAAAGCAACGTCATGATCTCCATCGTCACCGGCTCAACACTTTGATCTCTATTGTTGCATCGTGGTCGTCTTGCCAACTATTGCTTCTACATCTATTGCTAACTCATAGCGATAAAGTAAAGCAATTACATGGCGTTTGCATTTCATACAATAAAGAGACAACCATAAGGCTCCTGCCGGTTGCCTGATATCTTACAAAACATGATCATCTCATACAATAATGTATATCACATCATGTCTTGACCATATCACATCACAACATACCCCGCAAAAACAAGTTAGACGTCCTCTACTTTGTTGTTGCAAGTTTTACGTGGCTGCTACGGGTTTCTAGCAAGAACCGTTCTTACCTACGGCAAAAACAAAAATGGTGATTCGTCAAGTTTGCTATTTTAACCTTCTTCAAGGACCGGCCGTAGTCAAATTCGATTCAACTAAAGTAGGAGAAACAGACACCCGCCAGCCACCTTTATGCAAAACTAGTTGCATGTCAGTCGGTGGAATCGGTCTCATGTGCGTGGACATGTAAGGTTGGTCCGGGCCGCTTCATCCCACAATACCGCCTAATCAAAATAAGACGTTGGTGGTAAGCAGTATGAACTCTTTGTGTTCTACTTGTGCATATCATCTACGAATAGACCTGGCTCATAATGCCACTGTTGGGAATCATTGCATGGAAAAACAAAAAAAATTCTACGCACACGCAATGGTCTATCCATGGAGATGCATAGCAACGAGGGGGAGAGTGTGTCTACGTACCCTCGTAGACCGTAAGCGGAAGCATTTCACAACGCAGTTGATGTAGTCGAACTTCTTCGCGCTTCAACCGATCAAGTACCAAACGCACGGCACCTCTGCGTTCTGCACATGTTCAGCTCGGTGACATTCCTCGCCTTCTTGATCCAGCAAGATGTCGAGGTAGTAGACGAGTTCCGTCAGTATGACGGCATGGTGACGGTGATGGTGAAGTAATCTCCGCAGGGCTTCGCCTAGGCACTACGAAAATATGACCGGGGGTGTAAACGGTGGAGGGGGGCGCCGCACACGGCTAACAATTGATCTAGGGTGTGCTAGGCGCCCCCTTCCCACATATATATTGGTGGGAGGGAGGGAGGAGCAGCCATAGGAGGCTCCCAAGTAGGAGGAATCCTACTTGGAGTCCTTCCCAAGCCGCGCCCCCACCCCTGCCATATATAACCGAGGGGGAAGGAAAGAGGGGGGGGGGGAGAGGGAAGGAAGTGGGAATCCTAATCCACACTTTCCTTTCCCTTCCCCCATTTCCTTCTCCTCCTTAGGCCGGCCCATATGGGGGGCACACTAGCCCCTTGTTGCTGTTGTGTTTCCCCTCTTGGCCCATAAGGACAATATGTTTTGCCGGGGGTGCCCGGAACCCCTTCCGGTGACCCGATAAATACCCGGTACCCCCCGAAACACTTTCGGTGTCCGAATACCATCGTCCTATATATCAATCTTTACCTCTTGACCATTTCGAGACTCCTCGTCATGTCCGTGATCTCATCCGGGACTCTGAACAACATTCGGTCACAAAATCACATAACTCATATAATAATATATCGTCATCGAACGTTAAGCGTGCGGACCCTACGGGTTCGAGAACTATGTAGACATGACCGAGACACCTCTCCAGTCAATAACCAATAGAGGAACCTGGATGCCCATATTGGATCCTACATATTCTATGAAGATCTTTATTGGTCGAACCGTTATGACAATATACGTAATTCCCTTTGTCCATCGGTATGTTACTTGCCCGAGATTCGATCGTCGGTATCTTCATACCTAGTTCAATATTGTTACCGGCAAGTCTCTTTACTCGTTCCTTAATACATCACCTCGTGACTAACTCCTTAGTCGTTTACTTGCAAGCTTATGATGTTTATTACCGAGAGGGCCCAGAGATGCCTCTCCGATACTCGGAGTGACAAATCCTAATCTTGATCTATGCCAACTGAACAAACACCTTCGGAGATACCTGTAGAGCATCTTTATGATCACCCAGTTACGTTGTGATGTTTGATAGAACACAAGGCATTCCTCCGGTATCCAGGAGTTGCATAATCTCATAGTCGAAGGAATATGTATTTGACATGAAGAAAGCAATAGCAATAAACTGAACGATCATTATGCTAAGCTAACGGATGGGTCTTGTCCATCACATCATTCTCCTAATGATGTGATCCCGTTCTCAAATGACAACACATGTCTATGGTTAGGAAACCTTAACCATCTTTGATCAACGAGCTAGTCTAGTAGAGGCTTACTAGGGACGCGGTATTTGTTTATGTATTCACACATGTATTTAGGTTTCCGATCAATACAATTCTAGCATGAATAATAAAGCTTTAGCACGAATAAGGAAATATAAAATAACAACTTTATTATTGCCTCTAGGGCATATTTCCTTTAGTCTCCCACTTGCACTAGAGTCAACAATCTAGTTCACATCACCATGTGATTTAACACCCATAGTTCACATCGCCAGGTGACCAACACCCAAAGAGTTTACTAGAGTCAATAATCTAGTTCACATCGCCATGTGATTAACACCCAAAGAGTACTAAGGTGTGATCATGTTTTGCTTGCGAGAGAAGTTTAGTCAACGGGTCTGTCATATTCAGATCCATATGTATTTTGCAAATTTCTATGTCTACATTGCTCTGCATGCAGCTACTCTAGCTAATTGCTCCCATGTTCAATGTGTATCCAGATTGAGACTTAGAGTCATCTAGATCAGTGTCAAAGCTTGCATCGACGTAATTCTTTACGATGAACTTTTTATCACCTCCATAATCGAGAAACATTTCCTTAGTCCTCTTTAAGGCACCTAAGGATAATTTTGACTGTTGTCCAGTGGTCCACTCCTAGATCACTCTTGTACCCTCTTTGCCAGATAAGTGGAAAGACACACATCAGGTGTGGTACACCGCATGGCATATCGTATAGAACCTATGGCTGAGGCATAGGGAATGACTTTCATTCTCTCTCTATCTTCTACCCTCTTTGCTTGAATCAAATGTGTTTTGCTGCCCACGTTTTGTGCCCACCGTGTCTGAATGGGCTCAGAGGCGGTCGTGTCACATCTAATTGAAGTTACTATCCTACCCCTATTAAGAGCAGTGGAAATCGGTCCGATGGATTGTCCGTGTAAGGGGTAGACAGTAATTTTCATCTCCCAAACACTGGCTCGGCAGCCGACATGGGAGTGGACATTTTGCCGCTTCTTTTGAATTTTGGGATAATAAGCATCCACGTTTACCCTGGCAACTAAATTCGAATCCATTTTGTATTCTTATACGAATCTTTATAAATCATTCTATGTGTTTTTATATATCTTCAAAAGCACGACAAAGATGTATTCCACTGTCATATATGAATATGATTTACAAATGCCGATACTAGAATTTAGAAGCTAGAATCCAGTTTAAGGTGAATTCAAATATTTGAAACCACTTTATGTCCAACTCAAGTGTCACACGCAGCATAATGTGTATTCCCATTTAGATATGTACACAAGCGATGTCTCAAGATTCAAAATACCGAGTCAATCAACCAATAATGTACAAAACTAATAGACATATAAACACTTACAGAGTATATGGATCAATAATATCAACTAACATACATAAGCCAGGCCACTGTACTTTTTTTGCTAGAAGGGCATCATTTTTTTAGCGAAGCTAGTACATCATCTTGGCCCTTTCAGATGCGTGCCACTTAAGGACCATCTATACTACTATTATTGCTGAATGCACATTCAGCCCGATTGGCATATTTGTAGGTCTGGCACGGCAATCAAAATGAAATGTCTCAGAGTCTTATCAATTAATACAGACTTGTGCTAAAAAAATTACAAACAAAAAAAAACAATTATTACATGATCTCTAAAACAAATGGTTTGATCGATTACATGAACAAACAACACAAAGGTTATTCAACGATGGATAAAACATTTCACCTATGATTTACCAAGTGGGAATTTAATTTCCTTTTTTTCCTTCAGGACCTTAACAATGCGGTCAGTCTCAGCTTGCTTCGTTTTGAAATCCACCAAATTTTTAATGGTTGTCTTGAGTACTGCTTGTGATTGTGATGTTTGCTTCCTCAACATGTCAACTTCATCTCTAAGTGCAGAAGCAGAATCTCTTTCTACCAATAGTTTAGCCTCTAGAGCATCAGCAGTTGGCAATTCTTGATGCACGATTGGGCCAGTGCCACTGCTGTGGGATGATACAACGTCCATGGGGACCTTGCTCTTTGATCTTGGGCTAACCTATTTTGCCATTAAAGTTCCGATTGGATTCCAAAAATTTGAAGTTAGCAAAACATCTCAACTGGCAGTTAGAACAACAAACCAGTTAAACAAACAAGGAATTAAAGAGTTTCAATTGGATGCTGAAAAGTAGTTATTAACATCATTGTAACCGGTTGCAGCAGCAAAGCAGTTAAACAAACAAGTTTTGCAAAAGGTACCTATTGTGGCATTGGAGTCTCTCTTGGATCCTGAAAAGTTGAGTAGCCAGTAACGTGATTAGAGCAACCGGTTGCAGCAGCAAAGCAGTTAAACAAACAAGTTTTGCAAAAGGAACCTGTTGTGGCATTGGAGTTTCTCTTGGATCCTGAAAAGTTGAGTAGTCAGTAACTTGATTAGAGCAACAAGTTACAGTAGCAAACCTGTTACACAAATATATTTTTGAAAATGTACCTGCTGTGCAATTGGACTTCCAATTGGATCCTGAAAACTTGAAGTTGGTAAGATGATTACAGCAACAAGTTACAGCAGCAAACCAGGTAAACAAGGAAGTTTCTGAAAACATACCTGTTGTGCCAACGGAGTTTCAGTTGGATCCTGCAAACTTGAATGTTAGCAATCATAAATAAAGTGTTGCAAGAGCCATAAGAAACTAACATCAAACTAGTAAAACTAACTAGTTTTGGCAACGTATTTAATTACACATGAACTAGTAAAACTAACAAGTTCTTGGCAACGTATTAAAGTAACAAGTCGGTACCGTTTACCAGCAACACAGACATCTGTAAATTTCTTTGATGCAAGCAAAATGATTCCAACACACACACACACACACATATATATATATAAGTTAAAAAGACGGTGTCCCTCATATAAATCTGAAAGTTGTCTATCGATGAACATGCAAACATTACTAGTGCTATAAGTGATACAACAAACCATTTAAACAAATAGGGTATCAGAACGTAAATAACACGTGAATTTTGCTGCACCCTAGAAGTACATATGACCAGCTATCTACATGCTTAAGTAGCTATTTAAGTTCAGGCAAACAGGTAATTCTTAACAGTAAGTATCAAACACATAGATAGGCGTAGTCTATAATAGGATTAACAGGCTATGGCATTATGTAATTAGTAGCAAACTAAATTAAGCCAAGCAACATAATTGAACAATTTTGCAATAAGTAGCTAACTAAAATTCTGAGAAGCAGGTAACTGAACTTACGCTAGATCTTTGTACAGGCACACTGCAACTTCTTTTTCGCTTACAAGGTTCTACGAAGGAGTCCATGGCATCAATTCCTTGGATACGTAGTCCCAATACTTCTTTCTTCCCACACTGCATTGGTAAGTCAAATGGTTAATCTAATAAGATGGTGCGTCATTGATATGTTATATGAGGACGGGTTGTCAGACTAGTTGTAGCAACACACATCACACTGGCTTTTACTGTATATTTCATGCGATTACATTTGGCATATCGAGATCTAAGCAATCTACAATAGGATGAACAGACTGGCATCCTTCACATTATTGGCGAACTCAGTTCATAGAAACAAGCAATTGAACCATTCTGTGGGTAAATCAAAAGCGCCACTGGAATATTTTTCACTACCCCAATCATACACGCCAAAAGGGGCGACATCACCGTAGGGGCTGGTATGGGCAGCCGCCTCGGGTGGCTGGAAAGTGTGCACCTAGTTTGAGTCATCCAGGTTGGCCCAGGCTAGTTTTGTTCGTCCCAGCGCATGAGCAGGAAATGTAAAAAAAATGAAGAAACACGTTTCAATTTGGATGGGCCAATAAAGTAAGTGCAAGGCAGGCCCTATAGCAGGCTCGCGGCCCAAACGAGCGCCTCCCATATCGATCGATAGCAGGAAAAATCCCCATTCATTCGCTCCAGCCTCCAGTCTGGTTCGCTCCTAACCTAGCCGCCGCCGGACAGACCGACACAGCACTTCCTCGCGCCCTCGTTGGACGCCGGTTGCCGGGCTTCAAGCAAATGGAAGGACAAGAAGATGAAGATCCAACCATGGGTGTAGCCTGCGTGGGAGGCAGCGGCGGCAGCACGGGCATGGCATCAAGCTTGCGCAAACGGACAGTCGCAACTTGCAAGAGCAGCATCCGTAATGAGTAGGTACATCACATCCCTGATTATATCTAATTCAACTGTTCAATTTCTGGCCAATAGTTAAACCTGACAGTGTTGTAAAACCGCTTGTATGTAGGGAATCTATGAGAAAATGAAACCAATTTCTCCTTATTCTATAACTCCCCCAATCAATACTGAACTGACTGAACCTGATGTATCTAATCAGGTTTCTGGTGCAAACATACAAGCTCATGTTGTTCTTGAGCCTGAAGTGTCTAATGAACAGACTTCTAATGAAGGATTTGATGCAAACATTTTACATGCTCCTGGTGATGAACATATAGTGTCTAATGAGGGATCTAATGCAAGCATTTTGCAAGCTCCCATTGAAGGATTTAGTGTCTAATGATGATCTGCTATGTTGAGAGAGACATAGAGATTTGCAGGAATTGATGACAAGCAAATTATAGTACATTTTCATGGCTTGAGGAAACGTCGAGGCCATCTATCAGAAAGTCCCCGTATCATGACAACGTAGTATAAATACTTTTCTAATCTGTTGTTTGAAACTATTGGCATACTTGTGCAGGATAGATATATTGATATGCAGTTTGCGCACTGGTTATAGGTGCAATTACACTTCGATATTTTCAGCCAGAGAACGAATAATTCAAGCAGGTATAGACCATGTTAGTAGTCCTTGTACACCATGTTGCATTTTGTGTTTTTTGGTGCTTACATCATTTAGTGTTTTATAATCTGGAACTACTATGGATCATTAGCTGGTTTTTAAAGTGCATGTAGCTTCACATTTCTCAAGTTATGTTGATTTCCGGAGTACAAGTGCCTTCGTATTTTTTAAGTTAAATTTTCGCCGCTGGTAACTTGAATTCGTCGATCTGCCACTGCACACAAATCATACACGCATGCCAGTACGAATTAAATGAAATGCAGGGACTTACGCTAGCTCGTTGTACAGGCTCACTGTAGCTCTGCTTGCGCTTGGGATGTTCTATGTACAAGTCCATGTTACCACTTGCTTGGATGTGCAGACCTTGTGCTCCTTGCATACCCCTCTGCATTTTTGACACGGCGAATGGTTGATCAAATAAGAGGAATCGACCTTGCTGTTGTACCAGAAGACAGGTACTTACAAGGTTATACCGGTGTGCAGGATGTGTACCAGATCCCGTAGCGCCGTCATCCTTCGCTAAAAAATGGTTTTGGTTGTTTCAGATGATATCTCCAGAAGAAATAAGAGTTAAAGTCAGAGTTGCATAGGCGTGTAAGCTAAGAGAGTAGTGAAAGGATATCCAAACATCGTCAGAACAGTGCACAAGGGAGTAATATGTGTTGGGAAACGTAGCATGCAATTTCAAAAAATTTCCTACGCTCACGCAAGATCTATCTAGGAGATGCATAGCAACAAGACGGGGAGAGTGTGTCTACGTACCCTCGTAGACTAAAAACGGAAGCGTTTGACAATGCGGTTGATGTAGTCAAACTTCTTCTTGTTCCTACCGATCAAGCACCGAACGTACGACACCTCCGAGTTCTGCACACGTTCAGCTCGATGACGTACCTCAAACTCTTGATCTAGCAAAGTGTCGAGGGAGAGTTCCGTCAGCACGATGGCGTGGTAACGGTGATGGTGAAGTGATCCGCGCAGGGCTTCGCCTAAGCACTACGTGAATATGACCGGAGGCGTAAACTGTGGAGGGAGGCGCCGCACACGGCTAACAGATGTTGTTGTGTCTTCTACGCGCCTCCCCCCCCTCATATATATAGGTGGGAGGGAGAGGGGGCAGCCAAGGGGGAGCCCAAGGAGAAGGAATCCTACTTGGGGCCCTAATCCTATTCGCGCCCCCCCCCCTTACCATAATTCCCGGAGGGGGAAGGAAGGAGGAGGGAGGAGAGAAGGAAGGGGGAGGCCGAATTGCCCCCTTCCTTTCTTAATTCCCCTCTTTCCTTTCCCCCTTATTTTGGCCTATATGGGGGCGCACCAGCCCACTAGGGGCTGGTCTGTCCCTCTCTTGGCCCATAAGGCCCATATCTTTGCCGGGGGTGCCCAGAACCCCTTTCCGGTGACCCAATATGTACCCTGTACCCCCGGAACACTCCCGGTGTCCGAATATCATCATCCTATATATGAATCTTTACCTCTCGACTATTTCGAGACTCCTCGTCATGTCTGTGATCTCATCCGGGACTCCGAACAACATTCGGTCACCAAATCACATAACTCATATAATACAAAATTGTCATCGAACGTTAAGCGTGCGGAACCTACGGGTTCGAGAACTATGTAGACATGACCGAGACACCTCTCCAGTTAATAACCAACAACGGAACCTAGATGCTCATATTGGTTCCCACATATTCTATGAAGATATTTATCGGTCGTACCATAATGACACCATACGTTATTCCCTTTTTCATCGGTATGTTACTTGCCCGAGATTCGATCGTCGGTATCTCCATACCTAGTTCAATCTTGTTACCGGCAAGTCTCTTTACTCGTTTCCATAATGCATCATACCGCAACTAACTCATTAGTCACATTGCTTGCAAGGCTTATTATGATGTGTATTACCGAGAGGGCCCAGAGATACCTCTCCGATACTCGGAGTGACAAATCCTAATCTCGATCTATGCCAACCCAACAAATACCTTCGGAGATACCTGTAGAGCATCTTTATAATCACCCAGTTATGTTGTGACGTTTGATAGCACACAAGGTATTCCTCCGGTATCCGGGAGTTGCATAATCTCATAGTCAAAGGAATATGTATATGACATGAAGAAAGCAATAGCAATAAAACTTAACGATCATTATGCTAAGCTAACGGATGGGTCATGTCCATCACATCATTCTCCTAATGATGTGATCCCGTTCATCAAATGACAACACATGTCTATGGTTAGGAAACGTAACCATCTTTTATTAACAAGCTAGTCTAGTAGAGGCTTACTAGGGACACTGTGTTTTGTCTATGTATCCACACATGTATCAAGTTTCCGGTTAATACAATTCTAGCATGAATAATAAACATTTATCATGATATAAGGAAATACAAATAACAACTTTATTATTGCCTCTAGGGCATATTTCCTTCAGTCTCCCACTTGCACTAGAGTCAATAATCTAGATTACATTGTAATGATTCTAACACACATTTAGTCTTGGTGCTGATCATATTTTGCTCGTGGAAGAGGCTTAGTCAACGGGTCTGCCACATTCAGATCCGTATGTATTTTGCAAATCTCTATGTCTCCCTCCTTGACATGATCAGGATGGAGTTGAAGCGTTTCTTGATGTGTTTGGTTCTTTTGTGAAATTTGGATTCCTTCGCTAAGGCAATTGCTCCAGTATTGTCACAAAAGATTTTCATTGGACCCGATGCACTAGGTATTACACCTAGATCGGATATGAACTCCTTCATGTGGACTCCTTCATTCGCTGCTTCCGAAGCAGCTATGTACTCCGCTTCACACGTAGATCCCGCCACGACGCTTTGCTTGGAACTGCACCAACTGACAGCTCCACCATTCAATAAAAATACGTATCCGGTTTGTGACTTAGAGTCATCCGGATCAGTGTCAAAGCTAGCATCGACATAACCATTTACGACGAGCTGTTTGTCACCTCCATAAATGAGAAACATATCCTTAGTCCTTTTCAGGTACTTTAGGATGTTCTTGACCGCTGTCCAGTGATCCACTCCTGGATTACTTTGGTACCTCCCTGCCAGACTTATAGCAAGGCACACATCAGGTCTGGTACACAGCATTGCATACATGATAGAACCTATGGCTGAGGCATAGGGAATGACTTTCATTTTCTCTCTATCTTCTGCAGTGGTCGGGCATTGAGTCTGACTCAACTTCACACCTGGTAACACATGCAAGAACCCTTTCTTTGACTGATCCATTTTGAACTTCTTCAAAAATTTATCAAGATATGTGCTTTGTGAAAGTCCAATTAAGCGGCTTGATCTATCTCTATAGATCTTGATGCCCAATATATAAGTAGCTTCACCGAGGTCTTTCATTGAAAAACTTTTATTCAAGTATCCTTTTATGCTATTCAGAAATTCTATATCATTTCCAATCAACAATATGTCATCCACATATAATATTAGAAATGCTACAGAGCTCCCACTCACTTTCTTGTAAATACAGGCTTCTCCAAAAGTCTGTATAAAACCATATGCTTTGATCACCTCATCAAAGCGTATATTCCAACTCCGAGATGCTTGCACCAGTCCATAAATGGATCACTGGAGCTTGCACACTTTGTTAGCACCTTTAGCATCGACAAAATCTTCTGGTTGCATCATATACAACTCTTCCTTAAGAAATCCATTGAGGAATGCAGTTTTTACGTCCATTTGCTAGATTTCATAATCATAAAATGCGGCAATTGCTAACATGATTCGGACAGACTTAAGCATCGCTAGGGGTGAGAAAGTCTCATCGTAGTCAACTCCTTGAACTTGTCAAAAACCTTTCGCAACAAGTTGAGCTTTGTAGACAGTAACATTACCATCAGCGTCAGTCTTCTTCTAGAAGATCCATTTATTCTCTATGGCTTGCCGATCATCGGGCAAGTCAACCAAAGTCCATACTTTGTACTCATACATGGATCCCATCTCAGATTTCATGGCCTCAAGCCATTTCGCGGAATCTGGGCTCATCATCGCTTCCTCATAGTTCGTAGGTTCGTCAAGGTCTAGTAACATGACTTCCAGAACAGGATTACCGTACCACTCTGGTGCGGAACGTGCTCTGGTTAACCTACGAGGTTCGGTAGTAACTTGATCTGAAGTTTCATGATCATTATCATTAGCTTCCTCTCTAGTTGGTGTAGGCATCACGGGAATGGTTTTCTGTGATGAGCTACTTTCCAATTCGAGAGAAGGTACAATTACCTCATCAAGTTCTACTTTCTTCCCACTCACTTCTTTCGAGAGAAACTCCTTCTCTAGAAAGGATCCATTCTTAGCAACAAAGATATTGCCTTCGGATCTGTGATAGAAGGTGTACCCAACAGTTTCTTTTGGGTATCCTATGAAGACGCACTTCTCCGATTTGGGTTCGAGCTTATCAGGCTGAAGCTTTTTCACATAAGCATCGCAACCCCAAACTTTAAGAAACGACAGCTTAGGTTTCTTGCCAAACCATAGTTCATACGGTGTCATCTCAACGGATTTAGATGGTGCCCTATTTAAAGTGAATGCAGCTGTCTCTAATGCATAACCCCAAAATGATAGTGGTAAATCGGTAAGAGACATCATAGATCGCACCATATCTAATAAAGTACGGTTACGACGTTCGGACACACCATTACGTTGTGGTGTTCCAGGTGGCATGAGTTGTGAAACTATTCCACATTGTTTTTAAATGAAGGCCAAACTCGTAACTCAAATATTCGCCTCCGGGATCTGATCGTAGAAACTTTATTTTCTTATTACGATGATTCTCCACTTCACTCTGAAATTCTTTGAATTTTTCAAATGTTTCAGACTTGTGTTTCATTAAGTAGATATACCCATATCTGCTCAAATCATCTGTGAAGGTCAGAAAATAACGATACCCGGCGCGAGCCTCAACACTCATCGTACCGCATACATCGGTATGTATTATTTCCAATAAGTCAGTGGCTCGCTCCATTGTTCCGGAGAACGGAGTCTTAGTCATCTTGCCCATGAGGCATGGTTCGCAAGCATCAAATGATTCATAATCAAGTGATTCCAAAAGTCCATCCGCATGGAGTTTCTTCATGCGCTTTACACCAATATGACCTAAACGGCAGTGCCACAAATATGTTGCACTATCATTATCAACTTTGCATCTTTTGGCATCAATATTATGAATATGTGTATCACCACGATCGAGATTCAACAAAAATAGACCACTCTTCAAGGGTGCATGACCATAAAAGATATTACTCATATAAATAGAACAACCATTATTCTCTGATTTAAATGAATAACCTTCTCGCATTAAACAAGATCTAGATATAATGTTCGTGCTCAACGCTGGCACCAAATAACAATTATTCAGGTCTAAAACTAATCCCGAAGGTAGATGTAGAGGTAGCGTGCCGACGGTGATCACATCGACCTTGGAACCTTTCCCGACGCGCATCGTCACCTCGTCCTTAGCCAATCTTCGTTTAATCCGTAGCCCCTGTTTTGTGTTACAAATATGAGCAACCGAACCGGTATCAAATACCCAAGCACTACTACGAGCATTAGTAAGGTACACATCAATAACATGTATATCAAATATACCTTTGTTCACTTTGCCATCCTTCTTATCCGCCAAATACTTGGGGCAGTTCCGCTTCCAGTGACCAGTCCCTTTGCAGTAGAAGTACTCAGTTTCAGGCTTAGGTCCAGACTTGGGCTTCTTCCCGGGAGTGGCAACTTGCTTGCCATTCTTCTTGAAGTTCCCCTTCTTTCCTTTACCCTTTTTCTTGAAACTAGTGGTCTTGTTAACTATCAACACTTGATGCTCCTTCTTGATTTATACGTCCGCAGCTTTGAGCATAGCGAAGAGCTCGGGAATTGTCTTATCCATCCCTTGCATATTATAGTTCATCACAAAGCCTTTGTAGCTTGGTGGCAGTGATTGGAGAACTCTGTCAATAACACTATCATCTGGAAGATTAACTCCCAGCTGAGTCAAGTGGTTATGATACCCAGACATTCTGAGTATGTGTTCACTGACAGAACTATTCTCCTCCATCTTGCAGCTATAGAACTTGTTGGAGACTTCATATCTCTCAACTCGGGCATTTGCTTGAAATATTAACTTCAATTCCTGGAACATCTCATATGGTCCATGACGTTCAAAACTTCTTTGAAGTCCCGATTCTAAGCCGTAGAGCATGGCACACTAAACTGTAGCGATCTGACCTCAAACGGTCAAATCTCTATGCATAAGTGTCATCCCTGGATCGGTAATGCTGACACACACAGTACTTGAAGGATTTATAACAGAGTGCAATCACACACTTATTACATCAAATGTCTCAAAAGAGAACTTATTACAATAATATGCCTTAAGGCCATCTAAATAGGATAACAGCGGAAGCATCAAAGGTAAATGAGTCCATCAACTCCAACGGCATAGCTGAGTGCACGACAACGACCTAGCGCACCTTACTCTTCGTCTGAAAAGTCTGCAACATGATATGTTGCAGCCCGAAACAGGTCAGAACATGGAATATGCTGGCAAAATAACACAGTAGAGCAATGAACAAAGTAAATGCTATCACTACATGCATATATGGCTGGTGGAGGCTCTATGGTTAACATGATTTTGCGAAAAGCTAATTTTTCCCTACAACAAAGGAATATATTTTATTTAACTATCATGGTAGTTGATAAACATTGAGAATGGTAACCCCATCTCAATCCCAATTAAACAGTAATTAAACAACCCAGCAACATTAATTAAGAGTGATGAGATCAACATGATGATCCAAGAACCAGATACTCAAGATGTCCATAACCGGGGACACGGCTAACCATGATTAGTTTGTACACTCTGCAGAGGTTTGCGCACTTTTCCCCACAAGACTCGATCTCCTCCGTTGGATTTCTCGCACTACATGGTGTTTGAGAAACGGATGACCGAGACATAGTCTTTCAGGAGCATTAACTCTTTCGACGGGTAAACCGTACCACCTACATCCCCTACATCTGCTAGTTTACCACTGAAAGAGGTCACACAACATACTCAACTATGCCAGAGCCCATAATGGCTTGTGGCTGCACACGGAAGTTTCTAGCTTGAATAATCTTATGATCCCTTTGAGCCTGGGTGGCGAACCATAGGATGATCACACGGATGCCCCGGGATCTCCTTGGACAACACTGGATTCCCCAGGTGCCCACAAACAATCCACCCAGATGTGTGTTAAAGTAGCCACCTTAAATAAACCCTAAGTTTATAAATAATCTCACATCTGTCATGGATACACTCAACCAAACCACGTCTACGAGCATAGCATAGCAGTATAAGCATAACGTAGAAGTAACACCCAAGGTTTGAAAATAAAGGGCAATAGGTTCTACATCATCATCTACTTCCCAATACACACAAGTTAATCACATCCTAGTCATGCAGTGTTTGAGGATTGTAACTAATGCATAAAAACTGGGTAATAAGGAAGTATGATCAATGTGTTACTTGCCTTGCGGACGATCTGCAAACCCTAGAGACTCGTAGTAGCACGCTTCGCACTCCAGGAATTCTATCGCAAACAAACAATAGCATACATAAGCACTCAAGCATAGATGCAAGGGTAAAACTCAGATGAGAAAGATCAAATCTGAAAGTTCAACTGAAAAGCTTCGATTTGCAAAAAGAATCAAACGAATCGGAGCTACGGAACTGAAACTACGGTCAAAAGAACTTCGAACTCAAATCTTCTTGAAACCAAATTTTGAATTGTCAAAACCATGTTCAAGTTGATTAACCAGAAAGAGGGGTTCGAGACGAAGATTTTGGCGTTGGTTTCACTGGATTTGGACGAACGGTTGAAAAGTTGCGAGGGTTTGAAGATCAGGGGCTAATCTGTGATAAAAACAATCGCGGATAGGTCCATGGCAAAAATAAAACAGAAAAAAGAAAAACCTAACGAACGAACGTTCGCTATCAGGGACAAACGGGTGAAAACGTTCACTAACAGAGACGTTCGGGTGACGTTCGTTAATTAGCGAACCCTAAAAAAAACAAAACCGATCTAACAAAAAAAACAGAAAAGAAAACCGGGGCGACGGTTCGGCGGTCTTTACCGGTTCTTAAAAAAAACGGCGGGTCGGCGGCGGCGGGATCCGGCGGCGGCTAGCGCGGGCGGCGCGGGATGCGGGGCGGCGGCGGCGGCTAGCGCGGGCGGCGGCGCTGCATCGGGACGAGGTGGCGGCTGCGGCTGCTGCTGCTGCTGGTGGCGGTGGCGGCGGTGATGAGGAGGTGGACGGGGGGTCGGGTCCCGGCTTTTAAAGGCCCGAGGGGGGGGGCGGCGACTTGGGCGAGGGGGCGTCGGGTCGGGGTCGGCCTCGGGAGGCGTGCACCGGCCAGACTCGGACGGCGGCGGCGGCGCGGACTCCTCCCGCCCGGGAGGAAGGCGGCGGGGCGACGTGGGCTGCGGCCTGTCTCGGCTGGGCCTTCGGCCCAGTCGGGCGACAAAACTTTTTTTTTAAATAAATAAATTCCGTCAAAGAAAAATCCAAAAAATATATATAAAAATAATTCTAAAAATGCCAAAAACAATTTTCACCGTCTAAATAAAATATTTAGAACAAAGTAAACATTTTTCTGGACAAAAATGCAATTTTCAAAAATGCATATTTTTTTTCTAATTCAAATAAAATAGCAATAGAATCCAAATAAAATTATTTATTTGATTTTAACATTTTTCCTCCAATATTTCTTTTATTTTGGAGAAGTCATTTTATCTCCTCTCTTTTATTTTTGATATTGGAAATATTTTGGAGAGAAAAATTATTAAAACCAAAATGATCCTCTTTTCAAATTTGAGAAAAATTCAAATATGAAAATAAATGAAATCCCCAACTCTCTCCGTGGGTCCTTGAGTTGCTTAAGATTTCTAGGACCACAAATGAAATGCAAATAAAATATGATAAGCATATGATGACCTATGTATAACATTCCAAATTGAAATTTGGGATGTTACATAAACTATAGAGTAGTCATCAGACCGCGTCTGCCAGAAGTTCAAAGCGTCTACATTAGCGGGAGGGGGCTTGTCATCTAGCGGTGCATCAAGGACATAATTCTTCTGTGCAGCAATGAGGATAATCCTCAAGTTACGGACCCAGTCCGTGTAGTTGCTAGCATCATCTTTCAACTTAGCTTTCTCTAGGAACGCATTAAAATTCAAGGGAACGGTAGCACGGGCCATTGATCCACAGCATAGATATGCAAAAACTATCAGGACTAAGTTCATGATAAATTAAGTTCAATTAATCATAATACTTAAGAACTCCCACTTAGATAGACATCCCTCGAGTCATCTAAATGATCACGTGATCCATATCAACTAAACCATGTCCGATCATCACGTGAGATGGAGTAGTTTTCAATGGTGAACATCTCTATGTTGATCATATCTACTGTATGATTCACGTTCGACCTTTCGGTCTCCAGTGTTCCGAGGCCATGTCTGTACATGCTAGGCTCATCAAGTTTAACCAGAGTATTCCGCATGTGCAAAACTGTCTTGCACCCGTTGTATGTGAACATAGAGCTTATCACACCCGATCATCACGTGGTGTTTCAGCACGATGAACTGTCGCAACGGTGCATACTCAGGGAGAGCACTTATACTTTGAAATTTTAGTAAGGGATCATCTTGTAATGCTACCGCCGAACTAAGCAAAATAAGATGCATAAAAGATAAACATCACATGCAATCAAAGCACCGTCATGATCTTATGTGACATGATATGGCCATCATCATCTTGTGCCTTTGATCTCCATCTCCAAAGCACCGTCATGATCTCCATCGTCACCAGCTTGACACCTTGATCTCCATCATAGCGTCGTGGTCATCTCGCCAACTATTACTTCTACAACTATCGCTAACGCATAGTGATAAAGTAAAGCAATTACATGGAGTTTGCATTTCATACAATAAATCGACAACCATAAGGCTCCTGCCAGTTGCCGATAACTTTTACAAAACATGATCATCTCATACAATAACGTATATCACATCATGTCTTGACCATATCACATCACAACATGCCCTGCAAAAACAAGTTAGACGTCCTCTAATTTGTTGTTGCAAGTTTTACGTGTTGCTACGGGCTTCTAGCAAGAACCGTTCTTACCTACGCATCAAAACCACAACAGTGATTTATCAAATTTGCTGTTTTAACCTTCAACAAGGATCGGCCGCAGTCAAATTTGATTCAACTAAAGTTGGAGAAACAGACACCCGCCAGCCACCTTTATGCAAAACTAGTTGCATGTCTGTCGGTGGAACTGGTCTCATGAACGTGGTCATGTAAGGTTGGTCCGGGCCGCTTCATCCAACAATACCGCCGAATCAAAATAAGACGTTGGTGTTAAGCAGTATGACTATCACCGCCCACAACTCTTTGTGTTCAACTCGTGCATATCATCTACGCATAGACCTGACTCATGATGCCACTGTTGGGAAACGTAGCAAGCAATTTCAAAAAAATTCCTACGCTCACGCAAGATCTATCTAGGAGATGCATAGCAACGAGAGGGGGAGAGTGTGTCTACGTACGCTCGTGCACTGAAAACGGAAGCGTTTGACAACGCGGTTGATGTAGTCGAACTTCTTCTCGTTCCGATCGATCAAGCACCGAACGTAGAGTTCTGCACACGTTCAGCTCTATGAGGTCCCTCGAACTCTTGATCTAGCAAAGTGTCGAGGGAGAGTTCCGTCAGCACGATGGCATGGTAACGGTGATGGTGAAGTGATCCGCGCAGGGCTTCGCCTAAGAACTGCGTGAATATGACCGGAGGCGTAAATTGTGGAGGGAGGCGCCGCACACGGCTAACAGATGTTGTTGTGTCTTCTAGGCGCCTCCCCCCCTCATATATATAGGTGGGAGTGAGAGGGGGCAGCCAAGGGGGCGCCCAAGTAGGAGGAATCCTACTTGGGGCCCTAATCCTATTCGGACCCCCCTTACCATAATTCCCGGAGGGGGAAGGAAGGAGGAGGAAGGAGAGAAGGAAGGGGGAGGCCGAATTGCCCCCCTTCCTTTCTTTCTTCCCCTCTTTCCTTTCCCCCTTATTTCGGCCTATATGGGGGCGCACCAGCCCACTAGGGGCTGGTCTGTCCCTCTCTTGGCCCATAAGGCCCATATCTTTGCCGGGGGTGCCCGGAACCCCTTTCCGGTGACCCGATATGTACCCGGTACCCTCGGAACACTTCCGGTGTCCGAATATCACCGTACTATATATGAATCTTTACCTCTCGGCCATTTTGAGACTCGTCATCATGTCCGTTATCTCATCCGGGACTCCAAACAACATTCGGTCACCAAATCACATAACTCATATAATACAAAATCATCATCGAACATTAAGCGTGCTGACCCTACGGGTTCGAAAACTATGTAGACATGACCGAGACACCTCTCCGGTCAATAACCAACAGCGGAACCTGGATGCTCATATTGGTTCCCACATATTCTACGAAGATCTTTATCGGTCATACCGTAATGCATCATCCCGCAACTAACTCATTAGTCACATTGCTTGCAAGGCTTATTATGATGTGCATTACTGAGAGGGCCTAGAGATACCTCTCCGATACTCGGAGTGACAAATCCTAATATCGATCTATGCCAACCCAACAAACACCTTCGGAGATAACTGTAGAGCATCTTTATAATCACCCAGTTATGTTGTGACGTTTGATAGCACACAAGGTATTCCTCCGGTATCCGGGAGTTGCATAATCTCATGGTCAAAGGAATATGTATATGACATGAAGAAAGCAATAGCAATAAAACTGAACGATCAATATGCTAAGCTAACGGATGGGTCTTGTCCATCACATCATTCTCCTAATGATGTGATCTCGTTCATCAAATGACAACACATGTCTATGGTTAGGAAACTCAACCATCTTTGATTAACGAGCTAGTCTAGTAGAGTCTTACTAGGGACACTGTGTTTTGTCTATGTATCCACACATGTATCAAGTTTCCGGTTAATACAATTCTAGCATGAATAATAAACATTTATCATGATATAGGGAAATACAAATAACAAATTTATTATTGCCTCTAGGGCATATTTCCTTCAACATGTGGATACCTAGTTCGGGCCGGCGTTTGGCCATGCTCGCCTAGCTAGAGTGCGGGTCACTTCAGAGCCGTTGAGGGTGATGCGCTGGCGTTGGCTGACCGCGCACGGATGCAGATCTTGAGTGGCAGTGGAGTGCTACGATGCAGTGGACGAGACCATTGGTGAAGCCCCAACAGCCTTGGGGGCGGAGGTGCGACGATGTGCTCGGTGAAGTAGCCCCGGTGAGGTGGGAGACGGCGTCGGTGAAGCGCAGCTGATGCGGTGGAAGTCGGTGTCTGTGAGGCACGTCGGTTGCGGCGGCCGACGTTGTCGGTGGACCACCCGGTGCGGTGGACGAGGGCGTAGATGAGGTAGCTCCAGTGCGGTGGGGAAAGAGATGAGACGAGGGGTGATTCGAACTTTGCTTGGGTTGGCGGCGAATTAGGGATTTGAGCACTCTGGGCGCGGAAGGGGACGGTGGAGAAGGGAGATTTTGCAGGGCTGGAATTGGGGCCGCCAGATATTTCAATCCAAAACGTGGAAGCATGAACTTATTTTGTCGTAGTTCTTTTTTTGGGGGGCGGGGGGGGGGGGGGGTTGGGAGGGAGGGAGGGGTGGGTGGCTGGGTGCTAGCGTCCGTACGACACACGCGACCACCACGACACGACCCTGGTCTTCCTGGTGCGCCTACATTTGAGAATGCAAACGAATGTTCTTTCATTTGCAAACGAATCTGTATGTATTACCATGCCCGTGTTTTCCTTGCAAATAATTAGTCATTCAAAACGAGATACTATAAATTAATTAATGAGGAGTTATTTGAATTAGAGTGTGTGTCACACAGCGATCTCCAATTCTAACGTGGATTTTGCATTTCACGGTATCCACACTACTTTTTAATACAAATTCATATGTATAAGATGAACACCATGGTAGTGAGAAAAATTTGGATGGATTCAAACATATGACCTACAAAATAGCACAACAATCGAGTCAATGTCAACCTTTCCAAACCTAGTATGGCACGAATTCGAAATAATTACGGAAGCCATATGCATGGTCCTCAATTCAAATCTTACAATGTACACTAAATTGAAACGTCGATATTAATTCTCGTACTATCTACATTCAAATGTTGTTTTTAGCCCCACCCCCCCTCGGCACACACGCTACATACTTCCTGTATCGATCAATCTTCCTCTCCTAACCACCTTAGGAAGCTATCGGCTTCCGACACATGTTCATTCTTTCTCTCCATGTTTCGATCTCTAACTCTCTCAACTACACAACCCCCCTTTTCCACCCTGTTACCAAATGTATCTCCCTCACACACCCGCCATTTCACTCCATGCCGAGCTCTCTCTCTCTCTCTCTCTCCCTCCCACCCTCTCTCGCTAGATACATGCATTGCCTATCTAGACCCTACTACTTCTTGAGCTTGCGTTGGTTTTTCCCTTGAAGAGGAAAGGGTGATGCTGCAAAGTAGAGATAAGTATTTCCCTCAGTTTGAGAACCAAGGTATAAATCCAGTAGGAGACAACGGACAAATCACCGAATACCTGCACAAACAATCAAACAACTTGCACCCAACGCGATAAAGGGGTTGTCAATCCCTTCACGGTTATTTTCAAAAGTGAGATCTGATAGAGATAGATAAAAGGTAAAGTAAATATTTTTCGTATTTTTGGGTTATAGATTGGAAAGTAAAAGATTGCAAAATAGTAGATCGGAAACTTATATGATGGAAAATAGACCCGGGGGCCATAGGTTTCACTAGAGGCTTCTATCAAGATAGTAAATAATACGGTGGGTGAACAAATTACTGCCGAGCAATTGATAGAAAAGCGCAAAGTTATGACGATATCTAAGGCAATGATCATGAACATAGGCATCACGTCCGTGTCAAGTAGACCGAAACAATTCTGCATCTACTACTATTACTCCACACATCGACCGCTATCCAACATGCATCTAGAGTATTAAGTTCATAAAGAACGGAGTAATGCATTAAGCAAGATGACATGATGTAGAGGAATTAACTCAAGCAATATGATGAAAACCCCATATTTTTATCCTCGATGGTAACAATACAATACGTGCCTTGCTGCCCCTACTGTCACTGGGAAAGGACACCGCGAGATTGAACCCAAAGCTAAGCACTTCTCCCATTGCAAGAAAAACCAATCTAGTTGGCCAAACCAAACCGATAGTTCGAAGAGAATTACAAAGATATCAAATCATGCATAAAAGAATCCAGAGAAGATTCAAATAATATTCATAGATAAGCTGATCATAAATCCACAATTCATCGGATCTCGGCAAACACACAGCAAAAAAGTATTACATCGAATAGATCCCCAAGAACATCGAGGAGAACATGGTATTGAGAATCAAAGAGAGAGAAGAAGCCATCTAGCTACTAGCTATGGACCTGTAGGTCTGTGGTAAACTACTCACACTTCATAGGAAGGGCAAGAGTTGATGTAGAAGCCCTCCGTGATTGAATCCCCCCCCCCCGCAGGGTGCCGGAAAAGGTCCCTAGATGGGATATCACGGGTACAGAAGGTTGCGGCGGTGGAAAAGTGTTTTCGTGGATGCCTCTGGTGGTTTGGGGATATTTTGGAATATATAGGAAAAAGAATTAGGTCCGGAGGCTCACGAGGGGCCCACAAGATAGGGGGCGCGCCCTACCCCCCTGGGTGCGCCCTCCACCCTTGTGGCCGCCTCGTGGCTCCTCCAACTTCATCTCCAAGTCTCTTGGGTGTCTTCTGGTCCAAGAAAAATAATCGCGAAGGTTTTATTCTGTTTGGACTCCGTTTGGTATTCCTTTTCTGTGAAACTCTAAAACAAGGAAAAAACAGGAACTGGCACTGTGCCCTAGGTTAATAGGTTAGTCCCAAAAATAATATAAAATAGCATATTAATGCATATAAAACATCCAAAACAGATAATATAATAGCATGGAACAATAAAAAATTATAGATACATTGGAGACGTATCAAGCATCCCCAAGCTTAATTCCTGCTCGTCCTCGGGTAGGTAAATGATAAAAACAGAATTTTTGATGTGGAATGCTACCTAACATATTTATTTGTGTAATTTTATTTATTGTGGCATGATTGTTCAGATCCGTAAGATTCAAAACAAAAGTTTAATATTTATATAAAAACAATAATACTTCAAGCATACTAACAAGGCAATTATGTCTTCTCAAAAGAATATGGCCAAAGAAAGCTTATCCCTACAAAATCATATAGTCTGGCTATGCTCCACCTTCATCACACAAAATATTCAAATCATGCACAACCCCGATGACAAGCCAAGCAATTGTTTCATACTTTTGATGTTCTCAAACTTTTTCAACTTTCACGCAATACATGAGCGTGAGCCATGGACATAGCACTATAGATGAAATAGAAGGTGGTTGTGGAGAAGACAAAAAGAGGGAGATAGTCTCACCTCAACTAGGCGTATCAACGGGCTATGGAGATGCCCATCAATAGATATCAATGTGAGTGAGTAGGGATTGCCATGCAACGGATGCACTAGAGCTATAAGTTTATGAAAGCTCAAAAAGAAACTAAGTGGGTGTGCATCCAACTCGCTTGCTCATGAAGACCTAGGGCAATTTGAGGAAGCCCATCATTGGAATATACAAGCAAAGTTCTATAATGAAAATTTCCCACTAGTATATGAAAGTGACAACATAGGAGACTCTCTATCATGAAGATCATGGTGCTCCTTTGAAGCACAAGTGTGGTAAAAGGATAGTAACATTGTCCCTTCTCTCTTTTCTCTCTTTTTTTGGGCCTTCTCTCATTTTTTTGGCCTGTTTTTTTTTCGTCCAGAGTCTCATCCCGACTTGTGGGGGAATCATAGTCTCCATCATCCTTTCCTCACACTTTTATTTTCTTACAACTCAAGAATTACAACTCAATACTTAGAACAAAATATGACTCAATATGAATGCCTCCGGCGGTGTACCGGGATGTGCAATGAATCAAGAGCGATATGTATGAAAGAATTATGAACGGTGGCTTTGCCACAAATATGATGTCAACTACATGATCATGCAAAGCAATATGACAATGATGGAATGTGTCATAATAAACGGAACGGTGGAAAGTTGCATGGCAATATATCTCGGAATGGCTATGGAAATGCCATAATAGGTAGGTATGGTGGCTGTTTTGAGGAAGGTATATGGTGGGTGTTGTTGGAAATATGCCCTAGAGGCAATAATAAAATGGTTATTATTATATTTCCTTGTTCATGATAATTGTCTATTATTCATGCTATAATTGTGTTATCCGGAAATCGTAATACATGTGTGAATACATAGACCACAACATGTCCCTAGTAAGCCTCTAGTTGACTAGCTCGTTGATCAATAGATGGTTACGGTTTCCTGACCATGGACATTGGATGTCATTGATAACGGGATCACATCATTAGGAGAATGATGTGATGGACAAGACCCAATCCTAAGCCTAGCACTAGATCGTGTAGTTCGTTTGCTAAAGCTTTTCCAATGTCAAGTAACTTTTCCTTAGACCATGAGATTGTGCAACTCCCGGATACCGTAGGAGTGCTTTGGGTGCACCAAACGTCACAACGTAACTGGGTGGCTATAAAGGTGCACTACGGGTATCTCCGAAAGTATCTGTTGGGTTGGCACGAATCGAGACTGGGATTTGTCACTCCATCTAACGGAGAGGTACCTCTGGGCCCACTCGGTAGGACATCATCATAATGAGCTCAATGTGATCAAGGAGTTGTTCACGGGATGATGTGTTACGGAAACGAGTAAAGAGACTTGCCGGTAACGAGATTGAACAAGGTATCGAGATACCGACGATCGAATCTCGGGCAAGTATCGTACCGATAGACAAAGGGAATTGCGTACGGGATTGATTGAATCCTCGACATCGTGGTTCATCCGATGAGATCATCGAGGAGCATGTGGGAGCCAACATGGGTATCCAGATCCCGCTGTTGGTTATTGACCGGAGAGTCGTCTCGGTCATGTCTGCGTGTCTCCCGAACCCGTAGGGTCTACACACTTAAGGTTCGGTGACGCTAGGGTTATAGAGATATTAGTATGCGGTAACCCGAAGGTTGTTCGGAGTCTCGGATGAGATCCTGGACGTCACGAAGAGTTCCGGAATGGTCCGGAGGTAAAGATTTATATATGGGAAGTCCTATTTTGGCCACCGGAAAATGTTCGGGATTTTTCGGTATTGTACCGAGAAGGTTCTAGAAGGTTCCGGAGTGGGGCCCACCTGCATGGGGGGACCCACATGACCGTGGGTAGTGGGGGCAAGGCCCCACACCCCTAGTCAAGGCGCACCAAGATTCCCCCTTAGAAGGAATAAGATCATATCCCGAAGGGATAAGATCAAGATCCCTAAAAAAGGGGGATAACAATCGGTGGGGAAGGGAAAGGATGGGATTTCTTTCCTTCCACCTTTGCCAACGCCCCAATGGACTTGGAGGGCAAGAAACCAGCCCCCTCCACCCCTATATATAGTGGGGAGGTGCATGGGAGAAACAGCTCAGCCCCTGGCGCCTCCCTCTCCCTCCCGTGACACCTCTTCCTCCTCCAGTAGCGCTTGGCGAAGCCCTGCTGAAATCCCGCTGCTTCCACCACCACACCGTCGTGCTGCTGGATCTCCATCAACCTCTCCTCCCCCCTTGCTGGATCAAGAAGGAGGAGACGTCTCTGCTCCGTACGTGTGTTGAACGCGGAGGTGCCGTCCATTCGGCGCTCGGTCATCGGTGATTTGGATCACGACGAGTACGACTCCATCAACCCCGTTCTCTTGAACGCTTCTGCTCGCGATCTACAAGGGTATGTAGATACACTCCCCTCTCACTCGTTGCTAGATGACTCCATAGATTGATCTTGGTGATGCGTAGAAAATTTTAAAATTCTGCTACGTTCCCCAACAGTGGTATCAGAGCTAGGTCTATGCGTAGTATCTTGCACGAGTAGAACACAAAGTAGTTGTGGGCGTCGATTTGTCAATCTTCTTGCCGTTACTAGTCTTATCTTGATTCGGCGGCACTGTGGGATGAAGCGGCCCGGACCGACCTTACACGTACGCTTACGTGAGACAGGTTCCACCGACTGACATGCACTAGTTGCATAAGGTGGCTAGCGGGTGTCTGTCTCTCCCACTTTAGTCGGATCGGATTCGATGAACAGGGTCCTTATGAAGGGTAAATAGAAATTGGCATATCACGTTGTGGTTTTGGCGTAGGTAAGAAACGTTCTTGCCAGAAACCTATAGCAGCCACGTAAAAACTTGCAACAACAATTAGAGGACGTCTAACTTGTTTTTGCAGCAAGTGCTTTGTGATGTGATATGGCCAAAGGATGTGATGAATGATATATGTGATGTATGAGATGATCATGTTCTTGTAATAGGAATCACGACTTGCATGTCGATGAGTATGACAACCGGCAGGAGCCATAGGAGTTGTCTTAATTTATTATATGACCTGCGTGTCATTGAAATTCGCCATGTAATTACTTTACTTTATTGCTAACCGTTAGCCGTAGTAGTAGAAGTAATAGTTGGCAAGACAACTTCATGAAGACACGATGATGGAGATCATGATGATGGAGATCATGGTGTCATGCCGGTGACGATGATGATCATGGAGCCCCGAAGATGGAGATCAAAAGGAGCAAAGTGATAATGGCCATATCATGTCACTATTTTGATTGCATTAGATGTTTATCATGTTTTTGCATCTTATTTGCTTAGAACGACGGTAGCATATATAAGATGATCCCTTACTAAAATTTCAAGAAAGTGTTCCCCCTAACTGTGCACCGTTGCGAAGGTTCGTTGTTTCGAAGCACTACGTGTTGATCGGGTGTGATAGATTCTAACGTTCGAATACAACGGGTGTAAGCCAGATTTACACAGCAATACACTTAGGTTGACTTGACGAGCCTAGCATGTACAGACATGGCCTCGGAACACAAGAGACCGAAAGGTCGAGCATGAGTCGTATAGAAGATACGATCAACATGGGGATGTTCACCGTTGATGACTAGTCCGTCTCACGTGATGATCGGACACGGCCTAGTCGATTCGGATCATGTAATCACTTAGATGATGAGAGGGATGTCTATCTGAGTGGGAGTTCATTACATAATTTGATTAGATGAACTTAATTGTCATGAACTTAGTCTAAATGTTACATATCTATCTTGTAGATCAAATGGCCAACGCTAATGTTACCCTCAACTTCAACACGTTCCTAGAGAAAAACAAGCTGAAAGACGATGGTAGCAACTATGCGGACTGGGTCCGTAACCTGAGGATTATCCTCATAGCTGCCAAGAAATCATATGTCCTTGAAGCACCGTTAGGTGACCCACCTGCTCTCCCAGCACTGCCAGACGATTTGAACGTTTGGCAGACACGCACCGATGATTACTCCTTCGTTCAGTGCGGCATGCTCTTCAGCTTAGAACCGGGGCTCCAAAAGCGTTTTGAGCATCACGGAGCATATGAGATGTTCGAAGAGCTGAAAATGGTTTTCCAAGCTCATGCCCGGATCGAGAGATATGAAGTCTCCGATAAGTTCTACAGCTGTAAGATGGAGGAAAATAGTTCTGTCAGCGAGCACATACTCAAAATGTCTGGGTTGCACAGCCGCTTGTCTCAGCTGGGAGTTAATCTCCCGGATGACGCGGTCGTTGACAGAATCCTTCAGTCGCTTCCACCTAGCTACAAGAGCTTCATGATGAACTTCAACATGCAGGCGATGGAAAAGACCATTCCTGAGGTATATGCGATGCTGAAGTCAGCGGAGGCAGATATCAGAAAGGAACATCAAGTGTTGATGGTGAATAAAACCACTAAGTTCAAGAAGGGCAAGGGTAAGAAGAACTTCAAGAAGGACGGCAAGGGAGTTGCCGCGCCCGGTAAGCCAGCTGCCGGGAAGAAGTCGAAGAATGGACCCAAGCCTGAGACTGAGTGCTTTTATTGCAAGGGAAACGGTCACTGGAAGCGAAACTGCCCCAAGTACTTGGCGGACAAGAAGGCCGGCAATACCAAAGGTATATATGATATACATGTAATTGATGTGTACCTTACCAGCACTCGTAGTAGTTCCTGGGTATTTGATACCGGTGCGGTTGCTCATATTTGTAACTCAAAGCAGGAACTGCGGAATCAGCGTAGACTGGCAAAGGACGAGGTGACGATGCGCGTCGGGAATGGTTCCAAGGTCGATGTGATCGCCGTCGGCACGCTACCTCTGCATATACCTACGGGATTAGTTTTAAACCTCAATAATTGTTATTTAGTACCAGCTTTGAGCATGAACATTGTATCTGGATCTCGCTTAATGCGAGATGGCTACTCATTTAAATCTGAGAATAATGGTTGTTCTATTTATATGAGAGATATGTTTTATGGTCATGCCCCGCTGGTGAATGGTTTATTTTTATTGAATCTCGAACGTGATGTTACACATGTTTATAATGTGAATGCCAAAAATTGCAAGGTTGATAACGATAGTCCCACATACTTGTGGCACTGCCGCCTTGGTCATATCGGTGTTAAACGCATGAAGAAACTCCATGCAGATGGACTTTTGGAGTCTCTTGATTATGAATCATTTGACAGATGCGAACCATGCCTCTTGGGCAAGATGACCAAGACTCCGTTCTCCGGAACAATGGAGCGAGCAACCAACTTATTGGAGATCATACATACTGATGTGTGTGGTCCAATGAGTGTTGAGGCTCGCGGTGGTTATCGTTATGTTCTCACCCTCACCGATGATTTGAGTAGATATGGGTATGTCTACTTGATGAAGCACAAGTCTGAGACCTTTGAGAAGTTCAAGGAATTTCAGAGTGAGGTTGAGAATCAACGTGACAAGAAAATAAAGTTCTTACGATCAGATCGTGGAGGAGAATATTTGAGTCATGAATTTGGCACGCACTTAAGGAAATGTGGAATTGTTTCACAACTCACGCCGCCTGGAACACCTCAGCGTAATGGTGTGTCCGAACGTCGTAATCGCACTCTATTGGATATGGTGCGATCTATGATGTCTCTTACCGATTTACCGCTATCCTTTTGGGGTTATGCTTTAGAGACTGCCGCATTCACTTTAAATAGGGCACCGTCAAAATCCGTTGAGACGACACCGTATGAATTATGGTTTGGGAAGAAACCTAAGCTGTCGTTTCTGAAAGTTTGGGGATGCGATGCTTATGTGAAGAAACTTCAACCAGAGAAGCTCGAACCCAAGTCGGAAAAATGCGTATTCATAGGATACCCTAAGGAAACTATTGGGTATACCTTGTACCTAAGATCCGAGGGCAAGATCTTTGTTGCCAGGAATGGATCCTTTCTAGAGAAAGAGTTTCTCTCGAAAGAAGTAAGTGGGAGGAAAGTGGAGCTTGATGAGATGACCCTCGAACCGGAGAGTAGCGCAGCACAGGAAAATGTTTCTGTGGAGCCTACACCGGCTAGAGAGGAAGTTATTGATAATGATCATGATCAAGCTACCACTGAACTTCGAAGGTCCACGAGGACACGTTCCGCACCAGAGTGGTATGGCAATCCTGTCCTGGAAATCATGTTGTTAGACAACAGTGAACCTTCGAACTATGAAGAAGCGATGGCGGGCCCGGATTCCGACAAATGGCTTGAAGCCATGAAATCCGAGATAGGATCCATGTATGAAAACGAAGTATGGACTTTGACTGACTTGCCCGATGATCGGCAAGCCATAGAAAATAAATGGATCTTTAAGAAGAAGACTGACGCGGATGGTAATGTGACCATCTATAAGGCTCGGCTTGTCGCTAAGGGTTATCGACAAGTTCAAGTGGTTGACTACGATGAGACTTTCTCACCCGTAGCGAAGCTGAAATCCGTCAGAATCATGTTAGCAATTGCCGCATACTATGATTATGAGATATGGCAAATGGACGTCAAAACGGCATTCCTTAATGGTTTTCTTAAGGAAGAGTTGTATATGATACAACCGGAAGGTTTTGTCGACCCTGAGAATGCTGACAAGGTATGCAAGCTCCAGCGCTCAATCTATGGGCTGGTGCAAGCATCTCGGAGTTGGAACATTCGCTTTGACGAGATGATCAAAGCGGTTGGGTTCACACAGACTTATGGAGAAGCCTGTGTTTACAAGAAAGTGAGTGGGAGCTCTGTAGCATTTCTCATATTATATGTGGATGACATACTGCTGATGGGAAATGATATAGAATTCTTGGAAAGTATAAAGGCCTACTTGAATAAGTGTTTTTCAATGAAGGACCTTGGAGAAGCTGCTTATATATTAGGCATCAAGATCTATAGAGATAGATCGAGACGCCTCATAGGTCTTTCGCAAAGCACATACCTTGATAAGATATTGAAGAAGTTAAATATGGATCAGTCCAAGAAGGGGTTCTTGCCTGTATTGCAAGGTGTGAAATTGAGCTCGGCTCAATGCCCGACCACGGCAAAAGATATAGAAGAGATGAGTGTCATCCCCTATGCCTCAGCCATAGGGTCTATTATGTATGCCATGCTGTGTACCAGACCTGATGTAAACCTTGCTGTAAGTTTGGTAGGTAGGTACCAAAGTAATCCCGGCAAGGAACACTGGACAGCGGTCAAGAACATCCTGAAGTACCTGAAAAGGACTAAGGATATGTTTCTCGTATATGGAGGTGACGAAGAGCTCGTCGTAAAGGGTTACGTCGACGCTAGCTTCGACACAGATCCGGATGACTCCAAGTCACAAACCGGATACGTGTATATTTTGAATGGTGGAGCGGTAAGCTGGTGCAGTTGCAAGCAAAGCGTCGTGGCGGGTTCTACATGCGAAGCGGAGTACATAGCAGCCTCGGAGGCAGCACGCGAAGCAGTATGGATGAAGGAGTTCATCACCGACCTAGGAGTCATTCCAAATGCGTCGGGTCCAATGGCTCTCTTCTGTGACAACACTGGAGCTATTGCCCTTGCCAAGGAGCCCAGGTTTCACAAAAGGACGAGGCATATCAAGCGTCGCTTCAACTCCATACGTGAACATGTTCAAGATGGAGACATAGATATTTGTAAAGTGCACACGGATTTGAATGTAGCAGATCCGTTGACTAAACCTCTTTCACGAGCAAAACATGATCAACACCAGTACTCTATGGGTGTTCGATTCATCACAATGTAACTAGATTATTGACTCTAGTGCAAGTGGGAGACTGTTGGAAATATGCCCTAGAGGCAATAATAAAATGGTTATTATTATATTTCCTTGTTCATGATAATTGTCTGTTATTCATGCTATAATTGTGTTATCCGGAAATCGTAATACATGTGTGAATACATAGACCACAACATGTCCCTAGTAAGCCTCTAGTTGACTAGCTCGTTGATCAATAGATGGTTACGGTTTCCTGACCATGGACATTGGATGTCATTGATAACGGGATCACATAATTAGGAGAATGATGTGATGGACAAGACCCAATCCTAAGCCTAGCACTAGATCGTGTAGTTCGTTTGCTAAAGCTTTTCCAATGTCAAGTAACTTTTCCTTAGACCATGAGATTGTGCAACTCCCGGATACCGTAGGAGTGCTTTGGGTGCACCAAACGTCACAACGTAACTGGGTGGCTATAAAGGTGCACTACGGGTATCTCCGAAAGTATCTGTTGGGTTGGCACGAATCGAGACTGGGATTTGTCACTCCATGTAACGGAGAGGTACCTCTGGGCCCACTCGGTAGGACATCATCATAATGAGCTCAATGTGATCAAGGAGTTGTTCACGGGATGATGTGTTACGGAAACAAGTAAAGAGACTTGCCGGTAACGAGATTGAACAAGGTATCGAGATACCGACGATCGAATCTCGGGCAAGTATCGTACCGATAGACAAAGGGAATTGCGTACGGGATTGATTGAATCCTCGACATCGTGGTTCATCCGATGAGATCATCGAGGAGCATGTGGGAGCCAACATGGGTATCCAGATCCCGCTGTTGGTTATTGACCGGAGAGTCGTCTCGGTCATGTCTGCGTGTCTCCCGAACCCGTAGGGTCTACACAATTAAGGTTCGGTGATGCTAGGGTTATAGAGATATTAGTATGCGGTAACCCGAAGGTTGTTCGGAGTCTCGGATGAGATCCTGGACGTCACGAGGAGTTCCGGAATGGTCGGAAGGTAAAGATTTATATATGGGAAGTCCTATTTTGGCCACCGGAAAATGTTCGGGATTTTTCGGTATTGTACCGAGAAGGTTCTAGAAGGTTCCGGAGTGGGGCCCACCTGCATGGGGGGACCCACATGAACGTGGGTAGTGGGGGCAAGGCCCCACACCCCTAGTCAAGGCGCACCAAGATTCCCCCTTAGAAGGAATAAGATCATATCCCGAAGGGATAAGATCAAGATCCCTAAAAAAGGGGGATAACAATCGGTGGGGAAGGGAAAGGATGGGATTTCTTTCCTTCCACCTTTGCCAACGCCCCAATGGACTTGGAGGGCAAGAAACCAGCCCCCTCCACCCCTATATATAGTGGGGAGGTGCATGGGAGAAACAGCTCAGCCCCTGGCGCCTCCCTCTCCCTCCCGTGACTCCTCTTCCTCCTCCAGTAGCGCTTGGCGAAGCCCTGCTGAAATCCCGCTGCTTCCACCACCACACCGTCGTGCTGCTGGATCTCCATCAACCTCTCCTCCCCCCTTGCTGGATCAAGAAGGAGGAGACGTCTCTGCTCCGTACGTGTGTTGAACGCGGAGGTGCCGTCCGTTCGGCGCTCGGTCATCGGTGATTTGGATCACGACGAGTACGACTCCATCAACCCCGTTCTCTTGAACGCTTCCGCTCGCGATCTACAAGGGTATGTAGATACACTCCCCTCTCACTCGTTGCTAGATGACTCCATAGATTGATCTTGGTGATGCGTAGAAAATTTTAAAATTCTGCTACGTTCCCCAACAGGTGTATAGTACCGGCGAAAGTTGCGCGGTACTAGAGAGGCTAGCAATGGTAGAAGGGTGTGTTGGGGAACGCGACAGAAAACAAAAAATTTCGGTATAGCGAGCACGCCCAGGACCACTATGGAGACTGCATACAAGGTTTGATCTGATCCGTACCGACTCGAAGCGCAGCGGAAGAAGAGTCGGTGGAGATCGTTGGTGCAGATCCCCGCAGCTAGGATTTACAACCTCCCAACCGCGAGGATGTACTCCCTCGCCGGACAGCCCTTCGGGAGGCGGTCGGACAGTCCCCCGGACGGTGTCGCAGACAGCCCTTCGGGAGGACCCTCGAAACTCGAACGGAGACTCGGACAGCCCTTCGGGAGGACACTCGAACAGCCCCTCGGGCAAAAGACCGAAACTACGACCTCTCTATGGGGTTGCACACATACGGTGTCAGCTATCCGGCAGGGCTTCGCCGTCCAGAACTAGTTCCTGCCGGAACCCAGACTGCCTTTCGGCTCTACGAAACTCTTTTCGTGGGAGGGAGAGAAGAAGCCAGATAATGCATGGCATGTGTATGAGAGCAAGGGATGAGGTTTGTGGGCAGCCCACTCTTCTCTATTTATAGGAAAACCAAGGGGTAAAGTTGGCATTCACAAATACCAAAAGTACCCCCACTTTATGTCATTTACATAAAGAATAAAGCAAAAAGGAGTGCCATGTGGAGCTCCATGGAGCTCCACCCTCCATGGCCGGCCACCCCTTGGGGGGGCCCCCCAAGGGGGCTTCCTTAGTGCCCAAGGCTTCTAGAAGCCTTTTGGGAAAATTCCCAAAAGGTGCTTTCCATAAAAATTCCCAAAAAGCACTTTCACTATTCACGATGACATTTTTCAGCGTCCGTACGAACTAAAAATATTTATGTGGGCTTAGAACATTTCTAGTACCCACTAAAATAATTTTCAACGCGTTCTGGAACAATTCCAGATTAGTGATTTCATCTGCGAAAAAGCATCTGAAGCGGTTCCGGCAGCTCCGAAACATTTCCGGTTTTTATCCCCGAAAATTCCAGAAAGTTTCCAGAATAATTCTGGCACCCTCCAAGAATTATCAGGGGCATCCCGAAACAAATTTGACTTAATGGAATACCCCAAAACAACTTTTCAGTTTCACCGAAACTCATCCGGTGTTCTCTCTGCGGAACTTTTCCGCTGTCCGAAACTTTTTTGGTGTCCGAAACTTTTTCGGTGATTTTCTCTCAGACTCCCTGTCTAGTATTCAGCAGATAGATGACCCTTAAGCGTGTGACCCTATAGGTTCGGTGAAGTATAGACATGACCCGGAACCCCTTCCGATCAATGATCAACATCGGAGCCGTGGACACCCATATTAACCCCTATACCCACACGAATGATTATTCGAGTGAACCTCCAGTTGCTGTGTGCTATTCCTATTGCTTCGCGATATGTCACAAACACCCGAGGTGAGATTTATTGCATCCCCGTGGATCAACAAATTTGTCCACTATGCAAGTTACCTCGTTACCGGTTTTGTTCTCTTTTCTCGTTTCTGTGTTTTCGGCATCCCAGTGATCAAATCACAAGGTGTCTGGCCAGACGATGATGGATACCGTAACACCGAGAGGGCCCGAGAATATCTCTCCATCGTCGGAGGAGCAAATCCCAATCTTGAGCTATCTCGTTACTTGCCATACTTTTCCGTGAACCCGTAAGCCGCCGTAATAGCCACCTAGTTACGGATGACGTTTAACAAACCCCAAAGTTCACAAAGCAAGTACGAAGGAACTCAATACTCTCATGGTCTAAGGAATTATGCAAACATTAACTATCTCTATGTTAAGAACCATAAACTTGTAACGATAGAAACTCATAGCATAACATCAATCTGGGTCGATTCAACACAAGTGTTCTATCAACATCGTGCCCTCAAAATTGCTGGCATAGCCATGCCCATGATCAGGAAAACAGGATCATCATGCAATACTTGAGCCAGTCTTAGAGGCAAGACTAGGAATACATTTTACCGTTTATTATACCACACGTGCACATGAGTTTCCCTCCGAGCCTCGTGTTATTGCAGACTCGAGAATCATAGCAGTTATAGCATGGAACATAAACATTCATTACAAACTTGGAGATACAAAATAACGGTTGTTACTGCCTCTAGGGCATATCTCCTACAGGGTGAGAGTGCGTATAATCCATGGACTCACCATTAGTCATAAAGAACTCACATACTTATTGCAAAAATCTATTAGTTATCGAAACGAAGTACTACGTGCATGCTCCTAGGGGGATAGATTGGTAGGAAAAGACCATCGCTCGTCCCCGACCGCCACTCATAAGGAAGACAATCAATAAATAAATCATGCTCCGACTTCATCACATAACGGTTCACCATATGTGCATGCTACGGGAATCACAAACTTTAACACAAGTATTTCTCAAATTCGCAATTACTCACTAGCATGACTCTAATATCACCATCTTCATATCTCAAAACAATCATAAGGAATCAAACTTCTCATAGTATTCAATGCACTTTATATGAAAGTTTTTATTATACCCCCTTTAGATGTCTATCATATTAGGACTAAATTTATAACCAAAGCAAATTACCATGCTGTTTAAAGACTCTCAAAATAATATAAGTGAACATGAGAGTTCAATAATTTCTATAAAATAAAACCAGCGCCGTGCTCTAAAAAGATATAAGTGAAGCACTGCTACTTCTTGAGCTTGCGTTGGTTTTTCCCTTGAAGAGGAAAGGGTGATGCGGCAAAGTAGAGTAAGTATTTCCCACAGCTTTTGAGAACCAAGGTATCAATCCAGTAGGAGACAACGCTCAAGTCGCCGAATACCTGCACAAACAAACACCAACTTGCACCCAACGCGATAAAGGGGTTGTCAATCCCTTCATGGTTATTTGCAAAAGTGAGATCTGATAGAGATGATAAACAGTAAAGTGATATTTTTGGTATTTTTAGTTTATGGAACGGAATGTAAAGATTGCAAAGTAAAATAAATAGGAAACGGAAATTGTAGATCGGAAACTTATATGATGGAAAATAGACCCGGGGGCCATAGGTTTCACTAGAGGCTTCTCTCAAGATAGAAATTATTACGGTGGGTAAACAAATTACTGCCGAGCAATTGATAGAAAAGCGCAAAGTTATGACGATATCTAAGGCAATGATCATGAATATAGGCATCACGTCCGTGTCAAGTAGACCAAAACGATTCTGCATCTACTACTATTACTCCACACATCGACCGACTCCTGCCTGCATCTAGAGTATTAAGTTCATAAGAACAGAGTAACGCATTAAGTAAGATGACATGATGTAGCGGGATAAACTCAAGCAATATGATGAAAACCCCATCTTTTTATCCTCAATGGCAACAATACAATACGTGCCTTGCTGCCCCTACTGTCACTGGGAAAGGACACCGCAAGATTGAACCCAAAGCTAAGCACTTCTCCCATTGCAAGAAAAACCAATCTAGTTGGCCAAACCAAATCGATAGTTCGAAGAGACTTGCAAAGATATCAAATCATGCATATAATAATTCAGAGAAGATCCAAATAATATTCATAGATAAGCTGATCATAAATCCATAATTCATCGGATCTCGGCAAACACACCGTAAAAGAGTATTACATCGAATAGATCTCCAAGAACATTGAGGTGAACTTTGTATTGAGAATCAAAGAGAGAGAAGAAGCCATCTAGCTACTAGCTATGAACCCGTAGGTCTGAAGTAAACTACTCACGCTTCATCGGAGAGGCAATTGTGTTGATGTAGAAGCCCTCCGTGATCGAATCCCCCTCCGGCAGGATGCCGGAAAAGGCCCCAAGATGGGATCTCACGGGTACAGAAGGTTGCGGCGGTGGAAAAGTGGTTTTGTTGCTCCCCTGGATGTTTTTGGGGTATAAGAGTATATATAGGCGAAAGATCTAGGTCAGAGGGGTTACGAGGGGCCCACAAGGTCGGGGGGCACGCCCTAACCCCCTGGGTGCGCCCTCCACCCTTGTGGCCGCCTCGCGCCTCTTCTGACTTGCACTCCAAGTCTCCTGGGTGTCATCTGGTCCAAGAAAAATCATCGCGAAAGTTTTATTCCGTTTGGTATTCCTTTTCTGCAAAACTCTAAAACAAGGAAAAAACAGAAACTGGCACTGGGCTCTAGGTTAATAGGTTAGTCCCAAAAATAATATAAAATAGCATATTAATGCATATAAAACATCCAACACAGATAATATAATAGCATGGAACAATAAAAAATTATAGATACGTTGGAGACGTATCAAGCATCCCCAAGCTTAATTCCTGCTCGTCCTCGAGTAGGTAAATGATAAAAACAGAATTTTTGATGTGGAATGCTACCTAACATATTTATCCGTGTAATTCTCATTATTGTGGCATGAATGTTCAGATCCGTAAGATTCAAAACAAAAGTTTAATATTGATATAAAAACAATAATACTTCAAGCATACTAACAAAATAATTATGTCTTCTCAAAATAACATGGCCAAATAAAGCTTATCCCTACAAAATCATATGGTCTGGCTATGCTCCATCTTCATCACACAAAATATTTAAATCATGCACAACCCCGATGACAAGCCAAGCAATTGTTTCATACTTTTGATGTTCTCAAACTTTTTCAACTTTCACGCAATACATGAGCGTGAGCCATGGACATAGCACTATAGGTGGAATAGACGATGGTTGTGGAGAAGACAAAAAAGAGGAGATAGTCTCACATCAACTAGGCATATCAACGGGCTATGAAGATGCCCATTAATAGATATCAATGTGAGTGAGTAGGGATTGCCATGCAACGGATGCACTAGAGCTATAAGTTTATGAAAGCACAAAAAGAAAACTAAGTGGGTGTGCATCCAACTTGCTTGCTCATGAAGACCTAGGGCATTTTGAGGAAGCCCATCATTGGAATATACAAGCCTAGTTCTATGATGAAAAATTCCCACTAGTATATGAAAGTGATATCATTGGAGACTCTCTATCATGAAGATCATGGTGCTACTTTGAAGCACAAGTGTGGCAAAAAGGATAGTAACATTGTCCCTTCTCTCTTTTCTCTCATTTTTTTGTGGGCCTTCTTTCATTTTTTTGGCCTCTTTTTTTTCGTCTGGAGTCTCATCCCGACTTGTGAGGGAATCATAGTCTCCATCATCCTTTCCTCACATGGGACAATGCTCTAATAATGAAGATCATCACACTTTTATTTACTTACAACTCAAAATTTACAACTTGATGCTTAGAACAAAATATGACTCTATGTGAATGCCTCCGGCGGTGTACCGGGTTGTGCAATGAATCAAGAGCGACATGTATAATATGAGGAACGGTGGCTTAGCCACAAATATGATGTCAACTACATGATCATGCAAAGCAATATGACAATGATGAAGCGTGTCATAATAACGGAATGGTGGAAAGTTGCATGGCAATATATCTCGGAATGGCTATGGAAATGCCATAATAGGTAGGTATGGTGGCTGTTTTGAGGAAGGATATGTGGTGGGTTTATGGCACCGGCGAAAGTTGCGCGGCACAAGAGAGGCTAGCAATGGCGGAGAGGTGAGAGTGCGTATAATCCATGGACTCAACATTAGTCATAAAGAACTCATATACTTATTGCAAAAATCTATTAGTCATCGAAACAAAGTACTACGCGCATGCTCCTAGGGGGATAGATTGGTAGGAAAAGACCATCGCTCGTCCCCGACCGCCACTCATAAGGAAGACAATTAAAAAATAAATCATGCTCCGACTTCATCACATAATGGTTCACCATACATGCATGCTACGGGACTCACACACTTTAACACAAGTATTTCTCAAATTCACAACTATTCACTAGCATGACTCTAATATCACCATCTTCATATCTCAAAACAATCATAAGGAATCAAACTTCTCATAGTATTCAATGCACTATATATGAAAGTTTTTATTATATCCCTCTTGGATGCCTATCATATTAGGACAAATTTTATAACCAAAGAAAATTACCATGCTGTTTAGAAAGACTCTCAAAATAATATAAGTGAAGTGCGAGAGTTCATCAATTTCTATAAAATCACCGCCGTGCTCTAAAAAGATATAAGTGAAGCACTAGAGCAAATTTGCCTAGCTCAAAAGATATAAGTGAAGCACATAGAGCATTCTAATAAATCACGATTCATGCGTGTCTCTCTCAAAAGGTGTGTACAGCAAGAATGATTGTGGCAAACTAAAAAGCAAAGACTCAAATCATACAAGACGCTCCACGCAAAACACATATCATGTGGTGAATAAAAATATAGCCTCAAGTAAAGTTACCGATAGACGAAGACAAAACAGGGGATGCCTTCCCGGGGCATCCCCAAGCTTAGGCTTTTTGACATCCTTGAATATTACCTTGGGGTGCCTCGGGAATCCCCAAACTTAGGCTCTTGCCACTCCTTATTCCATAGTCCATCAAATCCTTACCCAAAACTTGAAAACTTCACAACACAAAACTCAACAGAAATTGTCATAAGCTCCGTTAGTATAAGAATATAAATCACCACTTTTGGTACTGTTGTGAACTCATTATTTATTTATATGGGTGTAATATCTACTGTATTCCAACTTTTACATGGTTCATACCCCCCCCCCCCGATACTAGCCATAGATTCATCAAAATAAGCAAACAACACAAAGAAAACAGAATCTGTCAAAAACAGAACAGTCTGCGAAGATCTGAATTGTTCCAATACTTTTGTAACTCCAAAAATCTGAAAAATGAGGAAAACAGAGGCAATACGTATATCAATCTTTTGTAAAAAATTCAGAGTTATTCCACGCTCCAGTGAATTTAAACAATTCTGGTACTGGGCGCAAAAGTTTCTGTTTTTCAGCAGGATCAAATCAACTATCACCGTAAGCCATCCCAACGGTATTACTTGGCACAAACACTAATTAAAATATAAAACCATATCTAACCAGAGGCTAGATGAAATATTTATTGCAAAACAGAACCAAAAAGCAAAGAACAAAAATAAAATTGGGTTGCCTCCCAACAAGCGCTATTGTTTAACGCCCTTAGCTAGGCATAAAACACGAATAGATCTAGGTATTATCGTCTTTGGCATTCAATTCTTTGATTATACACTTAGGGTTCTTAAGATATGCTTGGGTTTTATGATTGATCACACTCCTAGGCAAGAATTCAAGAAATTCATTCGTGACGATAGGTTCCTTAATAATGTCGAGAAAGTTGGGGTGAACACTAATTGATTTGAGATCTTCATTGTTTTTACTAGAAGATTCACCCTTATTTTTAGGAACATAAGTAAACTTGGCAATCTTAGTAGGAGGAAGATTTGGAGTAGTTTTAACGGAGGAAAAAGTGGAACCCAAGTTAGTAATAATATCTTCTAGTTTGCCAATTCTAGTAGAACCTTGATCTATCTTTTCATTAACTATGGGTTCATTTTCCTTAAGGTTCTTTAGGGTAACTCCTACCTTAGATCCATATTGAGTGATCTGATTATGAATCTTTTTATCCAAATTTTCAATCAACTCAGCGGTAGCAATTTTATTTTAAATAATATCCAATCTTTGCATTACATGTTCTAAGGTTAAAACGGTTCCATTAACCAAAAGAGGTGGCTGTAGCGCCCAAGATGCGATTCTATCCCAATCACGTGATGAATTCATGATCAGGGCACAATCGCATTTCGAGCACATAGCATGGTGGATATCATTACAACATACCATGTACTGAATAGATGAGAATACCAGATAAAGGCTTACACTCGCCACAAGCTACAACATGAATACATGAATACATCAATACATAGCAATCATCATAAAGAAGAGAAGGATTCGACTACGGATGAAATCAAACGAAAAAGAAGAACGACATCCACCCTGCTAGTCCCAGGCTCCCTACCCGGAACCTATCCCTTGATTCAGGAAGAAGAAGAAGAAGCAGAAGAAGAACTCCAAAACAAGCAAGCATCGCTCTCACGTCAAAGCTTCGCTTTACCTATACCTGCAACTGTTGTTGTAGTAATCTGTGAGCCACGAGGACTCAGCAATCCCATTACCATGGGTATCAAGACTAGCAAAGCTTAATGGGAATGGAATGGATAAGTGGTGAGGTTGCAGCAAGCGAGTAAGCATTATATGGTGGCTAACTTACGAGTGCAAGAATAAGATGAGAAACTACGTAAACGGACGCAAACTAGTAATGATCAAGAAGTGATCCTGAACTACTTACGTGTCAAACATAACCCCATCGTGTTCTCTTCTCGAACTCGCTCGAAAAGAGATAGTCACGGTTACACACGCAGTTTGTGTATTTTAATTCGGATCTGGTGTCAAGTTCTCTACAATCGGATATTAAAAATTCCCATCTGCCATATAACAGCGGGAACGGCTCTCGAAAGTTTAAACCCTGCTGGGGTGTCCCAGCTTAGCCCATGATAAGCTCTCATGATCCGCGGAGACAATCCTCCATCTCGGGACACCCCGAGTGTTCTCGGAATCCTGGTGCACAAGCTCTTCGAAGAAAGGAAAACTATCCCAAGGAGATCTCCCGGTGAGTCAGATCCGTGTCCAGAGCCGCGCGCTCTCTATCTATGGACTCATCCGTCTATGCAAAGTGGACGATAGCCAAATACCATCGAGTTGCCCCGAGGCGGCACCGCCGACTGCTAGGTAGGTGGACCAACACTCATGTCGAGCACTGGCCCGGGGGTTGATTAAGAGACCTCGGGTGCTAGCCGGTCCCTATGCAAGTTTTAGTTGTTATTAGGCAAATGGTAAAACCAATGTTGGATCTCCTCGGGAAAGCTTTACTTTAGGCGAAGAGACAAGGGGGGCTCATAACACCCCGACCGTGTTAGGAACGCAAAATTCAAGGAACATAACACCGATATAATGGAAACTAGGGCGGCAAGAGTGGAACAAAACACCAGGCAAAAGGCCGAGCCTTCCACCCTTTACCAAGTATATAGATGCATTAATTAAATAAGAGGTATTGTGATATCCCATGATATCCATGTCCCAACATGGAACAACCTGCAACGGCACCTGCAACTATCAACGCTATAAGAGGGGCTAAGCAAAGCGATAACATAGGCAAACAACGGTTTCTGGGATGGTGGAAAAGGTTAGAGGCTGTTTCATGGCAATTGGGAGGCTTGATAAACAAGTGGTAGGTAGCGCGACATAGCGATAGCATCGAGACAACTAGCAAAGCAAAGATAGTAGTGGTATCTAGGGTAACGGTCATCTTGCCTGAAATCCCGCTAGGAAGAAGACCGAATCCATGAAGAAGACGAACGGGCGTAGTCGAACGAATCCTCACAAACGCAACGTTACCGGAACTATCAAGAAGAAGCAACACCGGAAAGAAACAAACACCATGGTAAATAACCATCACATAAACATGACTTGATGCACAATCAAGTATGATGCATGTCCGATTTAATAAATCATGGCATGGCAAAGTGCAACAAACAATACTACGAATTAAGTGGAGCTCAATATGCAACGAGTTGCATATTGACGAAACACCACAACGATTATTTAGTTCGCTCTCGTTTATGTACCCAACAATATTAAATGTTGTTAAATATGGCAAGAGGTGAAGCATTTGTAAACTACCTATTTAGGAAAGTTTAAATGAGGCCGAAAACAACAAACAACAATTCCAGAAAATCCCCATGTGTCATTTAGCAATTTAATGAAAACAACAATTTTAAACATTTTAAATGTTGTTATCATGATGCGGATGACATATGCAAGTTATATGTAGTTTTTAAGAAAATGTTGACATGAGCATGTTATGAAGCGTTTGTCACCGAGACGGAACAAAAGGGTGCCACGGCGACGAATCCGAAAACGATGCCACGACAACATATCAGTTCCGGTAGCTCATGGAGATACCGGTGCAAAAGGAAGTGGGCGTGAGCGTGTCATGCAAGGATGGTGGGGTGATCCAGGTTACCAGGTTCCCACGAGTCGACGGCAAGGCAACGAGGAACGCGCAAGGAACAACTCGGACACGGTGCAAACACGAGCATCTCATACAACACACAGGCATTTGTTCGCGGCGTCGTCTTGGGGTTATACCTTCGAAGCATGCGTTTTCGGGGCGGAACGAGTTCGTTAAGGTAAGTAGTCATTCACGGGTCGTCGTGGGAAGTAGTCGTTCATGTGGCGACGGTAATGGAAGTAGTGGTTCACAGGTCGTAGTGGAAGTAGTCATTCTCGTGACGGTCTTGTCGGATCCACGGCGAGGGTAGAGGTACTCGCGATCTTGGCGACAGTAGTTGTACATGTTGGCGGTAGTCGAACTTGGCGTATCCAAGGTCTCCGGGGTCGTTCGAGTGTCTGTATGGTCTTGCCGGTGGGGTACTTGGCGCTTGCGGTCCAAATCCGAGGTCGTAGCCGTGTAGTCGAACTTGACGAAAATGGGTCTCGCCGGGGACTTGGCGCACCCATCAGGGACTTGGTGAATCCACGTAGGCGTACAACTTTTCGTGGTGTAGTTGAACTTGGCGAGCAATGGCCTTCGATGCCGTGGTACTTGGGGTCTTGGGTCTTGGCGATAACCACGAATGTGGTCTTGGCGTTCCTGGTCCGGTGGTCTTGGCAACGACAAGAGGGGCAGCTTGAAGTGGTGGCCGTGGAACTTCGGCGGTTGGCCACCGGAGGCTCGGACTCAAGCCTCTGCTCGAGCACGAGGTTGAGCAGGGCAAGGTGCACAGGAGGAGGAGGCCATACGATGTGGTGGAGGCGCGAAAGCGAGACTTCAGCGGGCTCCGGTGAGGCAGGGAACTCCGGCGAGACGGCGAGGACCGGCCAGCCGGGTCGAGGGGAAGGTGATCCGAGGCGAGGCAGGGGCGCGAGGTGAGGCGGGCGGCAGCGCAGCCGTTCCTTGGCTGCGGTGTGAAGGAGGACTCCGGCGAGGGTCCGGCGACGCTGCAGCCCCGGCGAGCGGCGACGGCCACGGGCGCGGGGAACAGGGGCGCCATGGGGATCGGGCGCGAGGTGGAGGGAGGCCAAGGCATGGCACTGGCGTGGGGAGCTCCTCCCTGGTGCGATGCGTGTGTGCGTGTGTGTGGCGGCGGTGTGGGAGGACGAGAGAGAGAGGGTGAGCGATCGAGAGAGCAGGGGATCGGGCTAGGTTAAGAGCTGGAGGGGCTGGGCCAAGGTGGGCCGCTGGCTGCTGGGAGCAGGCCGAGCTGCGGTAGCTGGGAGGCCCAGTTGGGCTGGCTCTCTTCTCTCTCCCTCTAATTTTTCTCAATATTTCAAGAAACAGAAACTTAGAAGAAATGTCTAGAGAGATTGGAGTGGAGTTTGGGCATGGAGTTAATTTTCCTGTACTCGCGAAAATGAGCTTGTTTCAAGAAAAATGGAGTGGGCAAGATTGCAAGAATTGAATTCAAAGTCGTTTGAATTTAGTTCGAATGGTTGAACAAGGACTAGGATTTAGAAGTGTCCAAAAATGTTGAGAATTTAGAAAGAGCCTCTATAGATGGGAAAAGAATTATAGGCAAGGGATTTAACATGCACGTGTGTTGTGGTAAATTCCAAATTAATGGAATATAATTTTATAGCTCCCTAATAATATTGGGAGGATATATGTTATAAAGAGAAATCACCATGTGCATTTCCCTCGATTTAAATGGATCGAAGATCCATACAATTTATTAATGTGAGTTTTAGTTGGTTTATGAAATTGATGGCATGATGACATGATGCAATGCAAAAGATGCTATGAAGAATGCAACAGACAAAAAAAAACACACGGCGAAACTCGGAATCCATGGAAGGCATCTGGAGCGTCGGTCTCGGGTCGTTACAGTGGCGGTCCTAGCAAATCTATCATGGCATTGTAAGAATCGAAAGTGTGGTTCCCCAAGAAATTTCCTCCCGTAATGGTATATAGAACATATCTATTCCAAGGAGTAATGCCTACATAAAAATTGCGAAGAAGAACGGAAGTAGATTGCTTTCAAGTAGATCTATTTTGAGCATTGCAAATTCTATACCAAGCATCTTTTAAGTTCTCTCCTTCCCTTTGTTTAAAGTTGAGAACCTCATTATCGGGAGTGCTAACAAGGATAGGAGGACTAGCCATAGAAGCGAGATAAGCACACCTAAACCAAACGAAGAAGACGAACGGAAGAGGGGCGAAGAAGGGAGGTAGAAGGGCGAATAAAAAGGCAAATCTTTTCGAAAATCATTTTATAAGTGGGGGAGAGGAAAACGAGAGGCAAATGGCAAATAATGTAATGCGAGAGATGAGAGTTTATGATGGGTACTTGGTATGTCTTGGCTTGGCGTAGATCTCCCCGGCAACGGCGCCAGAAATTCTTCCTGCTACTTCTTGAGCTTGCGTTGGTTTTTCCTTGAAGAGAAAAGGGTGATGCAGCAAAGTAGAGTAAGTATTTCCCTCAGCTTTTGAGAACCAAGGTATCAATCCAGTAGGAGACAACGCTCAAGTCACCGAATACCTGCACAAACAAACACCAACTTGCACCCAACGCGATAAAGGGGTTGTCAATCCCTTCACGGTTATTTGCAAAATTGAGATCTGATAGAGATGATAAATGGTAAAGTAATATTTTTGGTATTTTTGATTTATGGAACGGAAAGTAAAGATTGCAAAGTAAAAGAAATAGGAATCGGAAATTGTAGATCGGAAACTTATATGATGAAAAATAGACTCGGGGGCCATAGGTTTCACTAGAGGCTTCTCTCAAGATAGAAATTATTACGGTGGGTAAACAAATTACTGCCGTGCAGTTGATAGAAAAGCGCAAAGTTATAACAATATCTAAGGCAATGATGATGAATATAGGCATCACGTCCATGTCAAGTAGACCGAAACGATTCTGCATCTACTACTATTACTCCACACATCGACCGACTCCTGCCTGCATCTAGTGTATTAAATTCATAAGAACAGAGTAACGCATTAAGTAAGATGACATGATGTAGCGGGATAAACTCAAGCAATATGATGAAAACCCCATCTTTTTATCCTCGATGGCAACAATACAATACGTGCCTTGCTGCCCCTACTGTCACTGGGAAAGGACACCGCAAGATTGAACCCAAAGCTAAGCACTTCTCCCATTGCAAGAAAAACCAATCTAGTTGGCCAAACCAAATCGATAGTTCGAAGAGACTTGCAAAGATATCAAATCATGCATATAAAAATTCAGAGAAGATTCAAATAATATTCATAGATAAGCTGATCATAAATCCACAATTCATCGGATCTCGGCAAACACACCGCAAAAGAGTATTACATCGAATAGATCTCCAAGAACATCGAGGAGAACTTTGTATTGAGAATCAAAGAGAGAGAAGAAGCCATCTAGCTACTAGCTATGGACCCGTAGGTCTAAAGTAAACTACTCACGCTTCATCGGAGAGGCAATGGTGTTGATGTAGAAGCCCTCCGTGATCGAATCCCCCTCCGGCAGGACACCGGAAAAGGCCCCAACACTACTAGGAAAATGCTTATAGATAGAAGTTTACCAGTAGCGTTTGTTTATGTCCCCACGCTACTAGTAGTTAGTAGTAGCGCTGGCTAGGAAGAGTGCTACTGGTATTCATTAGCAGCAGCGCTTGTTTTCTAGTACCACGCTACTGCTAAGTGTAACACACCACACCCCCTAATCAATAAATATTAGCAGCGCTGGTCGTCTAACCGGCGCTACTGTTAGTTTAGGATCTATAGCGCCTGTTTACCTAAACGCGCTACTGCTATTTCTTCTATGTGTAACATTTTACCAGTAGCGTGTTACCCTAGCCTGCGCTATAGGTAGTGCAACACTAGCCGTGGATATTTTGCAGGCGCCCATAGCAGTAGCGCGCATTGGTGACCCGCGCTACTGCTATGGCCGCCAGCCACCTACCACATTTCCCCTTCTTCCTCCTCTCTTCTTCCTCCCCCTTCCTTTCTCCCCCTTTCCTTGCACCTTGCTTGTTCCTTTCAATGCTGCCCTCCTGCCCCTCTAGCCCTCCACCACCCCCCTCTTCTTTTGCCCCCTCCACCACCCTCCATTAGAGCCCTCCCTCCCCCTCTTCTTTGCCCTCACCCACACCCCCTCTTCTTTGCCCCCTCCACCACCCCCTCCATTAGAGGCCCTCCCTCCCCCTCTTCTTTGCCCTCCACCACCCCCTTCCATTAATGCCTTCCCTCTCCTCTCCCTCACCTCCCACTCTCTCCCTAGCTCTCTCTCTCTCTCCCTAGCTAGCTAGCTAGTTAGAGCTATATATCTAGAGCTACTAGGTAATTAAGAAGAAAGGTGCTCGATATCCCTCTCGACACATAGGTGAGCAAAAAAAGGTGTTTGTGTGGATAGGACCGAAACTATATATATATGGGCGATATGAGAATATACCGAATTGTGTGTGTGGCATAATTTGAGTTGCCTACATTGTGTATTTGATGAAATAATGTGGGTGACATGAGTCGCCTATGTTTTGCCGAAATGTCGATTCAATTCCGTTTCGGCGAATTTCGGGCAAACTCAATATGTCCTATGTTTAGGGAAGGTCATGCCGAATTTTTGTATGAATTTGATCCTTGCATGCATACGTGGTTATAATATTTTCTCCGCGCGCAGGTGATCATGAAGGTCAATGGAAGGATGGTGGAAAGATACTGGCAATCCACTGTGGACGACATGTATGAAAAAAGACTGAAGGATGTTTTATGTCCGTGTCGAAAATGCAAAGGAATAGTCAGGCTCGACCCCTTTGAGGGTGGTACATTCAAGGCGCACCTGCTCATGCCTGGTTTCATGTATGGCCATACTCGGTGGATAAGTGAAGATGATGATGATGATGAGGACGTCGACGGGGCAGGAAATAACGACATGGGGCCACCAGACAAAGAGATGACCGATTATGTGCCCGAAGAGGAAGACGGCCTCGGAAATGTCAATGCCGAAGAGGCAGTTCAAGGCGGAGAAGACGCGGACACGCCGCCGTCTTCGTCGCTACTAAGTTCAGCCATGCGGGACCCGCATGTTCGAGACCTGCTTCGCAAGAAGACGACTAGCGACAGAGTTGCTTCTAGAGAGGAGGCCAAACTGGCGCAATTGGAGGTAGACTCGATGACTCCTTTGATGGTTGCAATCCCGAGGTGACCCGCTTGAGTTTCACACTAGAACTTCTAAAGACGAAGGCAAAAAACAAATGGACAGATGCAAGCCTGGATGAGCTTCTGAAGTATCTAAAGAAGGTTCTTCCCACGGGAAGCCTATGTCCTACTAGTGTCGAGGAGGCAAAGAAAATCGTGTGCCCTCTTGATCTGCCACACATTAGATATCACACATGCATCAATGATTGCGTCATATATCGGAACGAGCACGCAGAAAAAACCATCTGTCCAAAGTGCAATGCTTCACGATATAAAAAGGCCGGAAAGAAAGCTCCACAGAAAGTTGTATGGTACTTTCCGATCACTCCGCGTCTACAGCGGTATTTCGTAGATCCTAAGGAAGCAAAGCTTATGCGCTGACACGCGAAGAGGGTGAAGCCAGATGACGGAGATGATCCGAAGCTGAGACACCTCGCAGATGCTAGCAAGTGGAGAGCATTAAATGCTGAATTTGATTTTTCGCAAATGATCCAAGGAACATCGTGCTTGGCGCTAGTAGTGATGGCATGAATCCGTTTGGCAACCAGAACACCAATCATAGCACATGGCCCGTGTTTGTATGGATGTACAACCTCCCCCCTGGTTGTGCATGAAGGAAAAATACAACGCCGGCCAAAACATGGGATGCAAGCAAAGGAGAGTATTTCTACATGAGAGCCACGCTGATCACGACGATGCAGGACTATCTCGGTTACGGCTATCTCTCCGGCCAGGTGTGCCACGGATATTGCAGATGCACGAGGTGCATGGATGATACAACTTCTCAGCAGCTATCGAAAAATGGCGGGTCTTCGAAAATCATGTACATGGGGCATCGAAGATGGCTCAAGAAGGATGACCCGTTGAGAAAGCGTGGAGATCTATTCAATGGTAAGGCTGAGCATCGAGGTCCTCCACGTAAGCATAGCGGTGCAGAAATATATGAGTTATTGAAGAACTGGGAAGAGTGCCCCTCGCCGGGAAAGACGAAGAAAAAGGCGCCGGAGCCCCTGCTGAAGGTATGGAAGATGAGATCTGTTTTCTGGACTTGGAATACTGGCCCAAACTCGACACGCCTCATAGCCTTGATCAAATGCATATCACAAAAAATATCCTTGAGAGTTTGCTTGGAACATTGATGAACATGCCGGAGAGGACCAAGGATGGGCCGAAGGCAAGAAAAGACTTGGAATTTTTGAATATCAGGAAAGATCTCCAAATGCCCGGTAAAAAGTCGTCAGAGGAGACCAAGACCGAGACGGGGACGGAAGATAGGGGTAAAAAAGTAAACAAGACGGAAGAACAATATTGCCCCCCCTCTTGCTTCACCTTAGATCCGAAGGAGGTCGATCAATTGTTCAAGTGCCTTGCCAGAATCAAAGTTAGTTCCGGATATTGTGGGAAGATAAGCAGATATCTGGACACTAAGAAAAAAAGGTTCAGTGGGATGAAGTCTCACGATTGTCATGTGATGATGATGAAGTTACTCCCGGTTGCACTTAGAGGGATTATGGAAACACATGTGCAACTTTTTTGATGCTATCTCTCGAAAGTCGATCAGTGTGACGTAACTCCATAGGCTACAGGAAGAGATCGTTGTCATACTGAATGAGCTAGAGATGTACTTCCCGCCCGCGTTCTTTGATGTGATGGTGCATCTATGTGTCCACATCGTGGACGACATCATCGACCTAGGGCCGACATTCCTGCACAGCATGATGCCGTTCGAGAGGATGAATGGGGTCATCAAAGGATTCGTTCGTAACATGTCCCGTCCAGATGGAAGCATAGCCCAGGGATATCTGACCAAAGAGTGCATCTCTTTCTGTGAGAGTTATCTAGTAGGCACCGGAGACCCTGTTGTTGGTTTGCCCGTCAACAAGCACTGTGGAAGGCTCGAAGGCGAAGGTCACACCAACAGTCATAGGGATGTGAATATGTTACGCTCGGGCCGACAAAACCACCTTGACAGGGCAAACTTAGTAGTGCTACAACACCTAGATGTGCTAGAAGATTTTGTGACACTGCACAAAGAGACCATCGCAAAGAAGTACCGTGACCGTGGGGTGCACAGGACGGACGTTGAAGTTATTAGAGAGCACAACTCCACTTTCTTGCATTGGTTCAAAGAGCGAGTTCTGGCTAATCCCCCGGAAGAGGGCTGTCCGAACGAAACGCTCATATACACCTTAGCACATGGCCCCTCGACCAACCTCGCGACTTATCAAGCATACGATATCAACGGATACACGTTCTACACAGAGGAGAAAGATATAAACAGTGATGACCAAAACTCAGGGGTGACGATGGAAGCCATGACCGGGAATGTAATTGAAAGATATTACGGAAGGGTCGAAGAGATATGGGAGCTTAACTACTCTGGATTGCATAGCGCGACGATGTTCCGTGTCAGATGGGCTAAGAATGTACAAAGAGAAAACCGACATTTCACTACCATGTGTACACCCGACTCCGATAGCGGTACCGTCAACGCCATCGCCAAAAATGAGCCATGGGTACACGCTAAACACGTGACACAATGTTTCTTCATAACTGACCCGATCAATCCCAGCCGTGTTGTCGTGAGGAGAAGCAAAAGGAGCATCGCCGGAATGGATGGAGTCGCCAACGAGGAAGACTACGACCAGTACGGTGATCCGATGAGGGAAGATGATGATGCTGATGATGAAACATACGTCAAAAGAAGAATGAAGACTACATTACCTATGAAAGATCGTAATCCCTGGAGAAGGAAAAGTCACGACCATGGGCTCAATTATTCGACAACGAACAAAAGAGGGAAGAAGATCAGTCTGAAGCGTCGTCGTCGCCCAAGCTGACAAACTAATCCACAAATTTTGTGTGTGTCTATTTTGTATACCGCCGTTAGCGGTCAAATGATGTAATATATATTATACTAATTATTATCCGGAGGGTAACAATGGTATTGCTCCAACGACAGACCAAATTAAACCCTAGCTAGCTAGAGCTATATATACCCCTGCTATACAAACTTGTACAAATGCAAATGAAAGATAAGAAAAAGAAAAGTGCAAATGAAAGAAAAAGAAAATGAAAAAGAAAAAGAAAAAGAAAGGAAGTTTTGCAAAATGAAATGAAAGAAAAAGAAAAAGAAACTAATAAGTTGTGGAAAATGAAATGAAAGAAAAATAAAAAGAAAAAGGAAGGAAGTTTGTGGAATATGAAATGAAAGAAAAAGAAAAAGAAAAAGAAAAAGAAAAAGAAAAAGAAAAATAAAAGAAAAAGTTAGCAGTAGCGCGGTTTGTGCGGGGCAGCGCTATAGCTAAGTTAGCTATAGCGCGTTTTGCTGCGCCGCGCTATAGCTAAGTTAGCTATAGCGCGTTTTGCCACGCCGCGCTATAGCTAAGTTGCCTACACAGACTTATCTCTTTCCTCTCTCTCACTCTCGCTCGATCCCCTTTCTCTGAGCTCCCACGCCACCGCCGACGCTCGCACCCGTCCACGCCGCCACCGACGCCCGCACCCGCCGACGCCACCGCCGACGCCCGCACCCGCCCACGCCGTCGTCGACGCGCGCCGCACCCGACCCTGACGCCGGCCACTGGCCACCCCGACGCTCCCTCCCCCCGTGATGCCCCCTGCCCTAGGTGCACCCCCGGCCCGGCCCCTCCCCCCGTGCCGCCCCTCCCTCGAGCAGTCCCCTCGACAGGCCGGCGCCATCTTCTCTCCGCCGGCAGGTCTCTCTCTCTCTCTCTGACCAAATTTGGTCTCTCTGCAGATCGACGAGGAGGAGAAGGACCCCCTCTGCCCCGGCGACCCCGACCCTGATCCCAACCCCGAGGTGTGCCACCCCTCTTCCCTCCCTCTTCATATGCTTGTTTTGTTCAAATGCTTGCTGTCCAAATGTTGAAATGCATGTTAGAATGCTGTTAAAATGCATGTTGTTAGAGTGTTAAAATGTCTGTTGTTAGAGTGTTCAAATGTGTGTTGTTAGTGTTCATGTTGCTGTTAAAATGCCTATTGTTAGAGTGTTCAAATGCTTGGTGTTAAAATGAAATGCAACGACAGATTGGTTCATGATTCATATTGTTGCTATCCATTTGGATTTTGTTGCTAGAGTAAATGAAAATGAGTGTTTAGTTTGTTGATAGAGTAAATAAAATGAAAATGAACATTTTATTAGGCAGATTGTAGGTCCACAATTGATCTTGTGTGTCTACAATAATTGATCTTGTGAATGCTTGACGCACAGGTATATCACCGACGTGCTGCTCGACGACGCCGCTCGAAGATCATCGACACCACACCCGCATCCTCGACAGGCAGATAGTGAGCATCCCAAAACCCACACTATATAGAGCTCTGTCCATGCAGATGCTAGAGGAGAGTACATATGCATGTGGTTCTTGTGCTGCTATAGTGAGCATCCTATATTGTTGTGCTGCTGTAGTTGTGCTGGACTTTGGTTGTTTGCCGGAAATGTTTTGATACTATAGAATGATAGTGAGCATCTGATTGCGAGTGACCTATGTTTTGTCAGAAATGTTGATTCATTTCCATTCCGGCAAATTTTAGGCGCTCTATATGTGCACTTTCTAGCAAAGGTCATGCCGAATTTTTTCGTGAATTTCGGCATGACTTGTGCTAGAAAGTTGGACATATCGAGTGCTCGAGATTTGTCGCGACGGGAGTGAAACGACATTCTGGCAAAACAAAGGTCACTTTTTTTGTCATTATTCACTTTATTATATAAAGCTCGATAATTAAACGACGACGACATTGAACCCTAGGAAACATGACCGACACCGATGAGGCCGGAGGTTCTCAGTCCCAATTAGGTCGAGCACACGCCTACCTCAACTTTCTGGCGAATTAGGAGAGACAGCAAGCTGGGTGTCAGGACCCCCTTGTCATGACGAACGACGACGGTGGTGGCGCCGGCGCCGACACTGATGCCACCGACGACACCGGCACTGAGACTGGCGCTGATGATGTTGCTAACTACAGCACGGAAGGTGGGACCTCCCAAGCCAGTGAAGGAAAAGAGGACACGACGCCCAAATGAGCTCGGCACCAGAAGACTGGTGGTCACGGCGGTGCACCCTGGCGAGTTCGAGCCAATAGAGCCGCGGGAAGTGGCAGCGTGTTACGACAACCAACTAGCATGCATCCTACGGGATACCGCTAACATCAACACCACGAAAATACGGAAGAATGAACATTTGAAGAAGCTGCTCCTGACTAGGTTGCACGCAAGATTCCTGTTCCCCGGTCGGAAAGACGATGTCGACCCATGGGATGATGATGGCATGAAAAAAATCAACAACAAAGCCCCAGGGAAGTTCAGCAATGCATTGAGCGCTTGGAAAACTAGGGTGAAAAAGGCGATTGAAGTAGACCATGAAACCTACGCCGAGATTGTTGCAGACAATCCAAAAATTACGATAGAGGACTTTGAAAAGTTCAAGGAGATTTGCAATGAAGAAGCTGCCAAGGCCAGGTCGGAGAGAGGCAAGCAGCTGCAGGCAAAGAACATGGGGAACCACCACCTTGGAAGTCGTGGTTACATGGGAAAGAGGCCCATGTGGGCTAAGGAGGACGCAGAACGTGAATGTCAGGGGATCTCAGACCCATTGGCTAAGTTCACCGACCAGCAGGAGCACGACTTCATCAGGGCCCGATTCTCTTGGGACCCTAAAAAAAAGATTTTTTCACCGATGGGCCGACTAGGAAATTCATGAGATTACTAGTAATTATCCTTGTACCACCTTACATATTAGCTTCTGATCAATGAAGTCTACTACATTCTAGTCGCATTCGTAAATGATTCATGCTCCATTTTGCAGAGAGAGCAACACAAGCTTGCGGCCGAAAGCGACTCGTCGAATCAGTCGACTCAGTCGTCGGTGAAGTACAAGTGGGACACTCCTTTCAACCGGGCCATGAACATAATGATGGGGCACCCGCTGGGCCAGCGGCCGCAATATGGACGTGTGCACGGCGCCGGGGACGGCGCCACGTGGAAGTACTATTATAACGAGGACCCCGAGGCTAAAAGACAAAGAAAGAAGTTCAGTCAAGTCACTATCGACGAGAAGGTGGCGTGGGCGATGGAGAAAACAAAAGCTGAGACCAAAGCTGAGGCAATCCGGGAAGCGGTAGCTGCCTGTAGACATGATATGGTGGATGCCTTTACAAGCTTGATTCCAACTGTGGTCACCTGGGTGCAACAAAATCCAAACGCGCCACCAACTGATTTTCCCATGCCCAGCTTCACCGGGAGCAACTCAACGAACACTGCACCCATACCCGTACCTAGTATGGCAACCGCACCCGCACATACTCCAGCACCTGCTCCTGCACCCAGCTCTCACAGCAGCCCTAGCTCCGTCTCTGGCTTGAATGTCGGGCCGTCGACATTGGCTGAGCTCGATGCCCTCACGGTAAATACGCGTCGCACCCTCATCAACTCAACTAATTAATTAATCTTCAGTTGCCATTCTTTTTGGCTCTCTGACGCCGCACGTATATGTCTTTGTAGGCCGACTCCACTCCGTGCACCCTCCTTTACCACATGAAGGGCGGGTTGGTGGATGTGGGGAAGGGTACTATAGTGAAGCCCAAGGATCGATTGTTCCACCGCCGGCAGATGCCTGATAACGCCTTAAGGGTCTCCGTGGCAAGTGTGAAAGCAGGCTACGAGGGTTTCCCTCATCCGATACAAACCGATGGAGAGGATGACGAGACCCCCACGCAGCTTGGCCAATGCAAAAATTGGCCGATCCTGTGGCCGAAAAATCTTCTTCATGTTGAGGTGGCCGGGAGCACACCAACAGGACCTCAGGACGGTATGACCACAACCCCACTTACACAAGTACAACCATCGTCTGTGCTGCTTGCTGAGATCGAGAGACACGAGGAAGGAGGGCCAACCGTTCCGGCAGATGATGCCATCTGCCCCATGGAAGAGGATATGGATCATGACATGGAGGAGGCCGATGACCCTCTCCAGTATTTCAATACCGGCTATGACAACGAAGTAACAATGAGTCAACCATATGAATATGAGATGCATGTACCAGAGCCGGAACGTCCTCGGGAGTGCAAGAGGTCTTTGTTCATGCAATCCTCGCAGGACACACCTCCGGATGCCGGTTCCACCCAAGCTCAACTAATTAGCCAGAGTCGTCCAATGCTGAGCCCGACAACACTAGGGGTGGTGCTCAAGGAGGGTCTGACAGACCCACCAGCACCTGAGCCCACCAAGAAGAAGCAGAGGAAGAGACCGACGGCAAAAAAATCCAATAAAGCTAGCAATGTTGGTTCTAGCAGCCAGCCGCCTTCGACCAAGGTTAACAGTGTACCGATGAAACATGCGCCATTAATCCATGTCGCGGGAGAGCCAATGGTACCGGCGAATGCACTAGCTGCCATAACAGGGGATCTCAGGAGACTCCATGACCATGTGCTTTTGACAGAGAGAAGCCTCCTCGCCTCGGATGATCCAGGATACCCACTTTATACGGTTCATGTGCCGAGCAGTTGCAAGATGTACGTCCACACATGCCCCGCGGACCTCTTCTTCCTGCGATTTGATTACATCTTCCAGATGTTTCAAATGAGGACACTCGATTTTACGTTCGTCCGCCTGTATGCGCTGCACATGAACTACATCGTCAGGAGAGAGCAAGTCACCGGTCTTGCGGTCGCGGACCCATACTACATGCATGAGGGCTTCTTGTCAATCAACGACGCCAACCGTCAATATGCGAGTCAGTACAACGAAGAATTCTTGGTCAGCAATAAGGACAAAGAAACGATTCTCCTACCTTATCATCCCGGGTAAGTCATCCGCGGATAGCACTATAACACATACATCCTTTCGTGCATTTCAATAATTACTTTGCACGCATGGAGGCTAACTTGATCGTGTATTTTGCGCAGCGGGGGGTGTCGTGCCATTCTCATCGTTCTTTACCCGTGTTACTCCTACGCTCTATATTTGGACCCGTCGAAGAACATACAGAAGAAAGATTACACACACATAAAGTATGTTCTGGACAGAGCTATGCTGGGCTTCAGCATGCGGTGTGGCTACATCCAATGCAAAAAAACAAATAAGGCCGGGCTCTGTTTCGGCCACAAGACTGACTTCTATTGCATCCAGCAACCGGCAAGAAGTGAGAATGATGGATTCTATGTCATCCATCTAATGATGGAGTACAAAAGTGATGTGCAATCACTTTGCATGAAATCTTCTTCCGATACCCACATCCAGAGATGGGCCGAAGCCTTTGGAGCCGTGCCGGATAATCAACTTCGAAATGATTTCTACCGGATCCAGCAGAAAATTGCGTCCATCATCATGAAAGATGTCCACGAAGAGAATGGGATGTTCTACGGCGGCCCAATATCGCGAGCTGACGTCCAAACCCGCATTGCCCTACAGCGTCAAGACATGACGCCTTTCACTAAGCTTGGGTCCATCCTCCCGGATATGGACAGATGGGAAGAGTGCACTGTTTAAAAACAATGTGTCTGTTTAGTTACTTGTTACTTTCTGTATGACGAAACTTCGAATGTCTCAGTACGACGAAACTATTAGATGTATGGTGCCGCGCTCTAGTTAATTACTTTCGGTACTATGAAATTTGTTAACTATGTTTACTATATATGTTGCTTCTATTTCATAACTGTTTCGTTGAATTCGCTTCATGATATATATATATATATATATATATATATATATATATATATATATATATATATATATATATATATATATATATATATATATATATATATGTGCATCTCTGACAGGTATATAGAGCAACGATGGCGAGGAAGTGGTATGCCGTGTATGTAGGGCATGTTCCGGGTGTGTACGATGAGTGGCCAGAGTGTCAGGTCCAAGTCTCTAGCTTCTCGGGCGGAAGCCAGAAAGGGTTTGATAGCAAAGCGGAAGCCGAAGCTAGTTACTTGAGATTCATAGCACAACAGGGGATTCAGAACCAGCGCCGAAAAACTACTACATACTACCGCTTTTGATCATCGTGATCGCTCTTATCTTCTATGCGGTCATATCATAGTCTACATAGATGATGAAACATGAGTATGTGACCATGTAGTTGCATGTATTGGGAACTTGTAATGACTTGTAACACTATTTCGAGACATGTGTTCGACCATGATTGATGATGATGAGATACTTGAGACATGTCGAGACTTCTAATAACTTTGGCTCATCGATGACTCACTTGCTTTTCAATGAATATGCATGTTATTGTATAAATGGTGGATCTGTTTAAATGTGTACAGAGCCAAAACGCAAAAAAAAAACTACAAAAGTTAGTAGTGGCGTGGGGGTAAAGATTACCAGTAGCACTCAAATAACAGTAGCGCTGGCTAGATACCCACACTGCAGATAAGTATCAGTAGCGCTGGGGCAAACAAGCGCTACTGCTAAAAAATAGCTGTAGCGCCGTAGCAGTAGCGCGTCTACCAGCGCTACTAATAGCAAAAAAACCAGCGCTACTGGTAAGGGTTTTCCTACTATTGCAAGATGGGATCTCACGGGTACAGAAGGTTGCGGCGGTGGAAAAGTGGTTTTGTTGCTCCCCTGGATGTTTTTGGGGTATAAGAGTATATATAGGCGAAAGATCTAGGTCAGAGGGGCTATGAGGGGCCCACAAGGTCGGGGGGCACGCCCTACCCCCCTGGGCGCGCCCTCCACCCTTGTGGCCGCCTCGTGGCTCTTCTGACTTCCACTCCAAGTCTCCTGGGTGTCTTCTGGTCCAAGAAAAATCATCGCGAAAGTTTTATTCCGTTTGGACTCCGTTTGGTATTCCTTTTCTGCAAAATTCTAAAACAAGGAAAAAACAGAAACTGGCACTGGGCTCTAGGTTAATAGGTTAGTCCCAAAAATCATATAAAATAGCATATTAATGCATATAAAACATCCAAAACAGATAATATAATAGCATGGAACAATAAAAAATTATAGATACGTTGGAGACGTATCAAGCACTAGAGCAAAATGGCCTAGCTCAAAAGATATAAGTGAAGCACAAAGAGTATTCTAATAAATCACGATTCATGCATGTCCCTCTCAACAGGTGTGTACATCAAGGATGATTGTGGCAAACTAAAAAGCAAAGACTCAAATCATACAAGACGCTCCAAACAAAACACATATCATGTGGTGAATAAAAATATAGCCTCAAGTAAAGTTACCGATAGACGAAGACGAAAGAGGGGATGCCTTCCGGGGCATCCCCAAGCTTAGGCTCTTGGTTGTGCTTGAATATTACCATGGGGTGCTTTGGGCATCCCCAAGCTTAGGCTCTTGCCACTCCTTATTCCATAATCCATCAAATCTTTACCCAAAACTTGAAAACTTCACAACACAAAACTCAACAGAAAATCTCATAAGCTCCGTTAGTATAAGAAAGTAAATCACCACTTTTGGTACTGTTGTGAACTCATTATTTATTTATATTGGTGTAATATCTACTGTATTCCAACTTTTCCATGGTTCATACCCCCCGATACTACCCATAGATTCATCAAAATAAGCAAACAACACAAAGAATACAGAATCTATCAAAAACAGAACAGTCTGCCAAGATCCGAATTGTTGTAATACTTTTATAACTCCAAAAATTCTTAAAACTTAGGACAACAGAGGAAATTTTTATATCAATCTTGTGTAAAAAATTCACAGTTTTTCCGTGCTCCAGTAAAAAATAAGAATTGTTTTCCTGAGCGCAAAAGTTTCTGTTTTTCAGCAGGATCAAATCAACTATCACCATAAGCCATCCCAAAGGTCTTACTTGGCACAAACACTAATTAAAACACAAAACCACATCTAACCAGAGGCTAGATGAATTATTTATTGAAAAAAAGGAGCAAAAACCAAAGAACAAAAAATAAAATTGGGTTGCCTCCCAACAAGCGCTATTGTTTAACGCCCTTAGCTAGGCATAAAAAAAACACGAATAGATCTAGGTATTGTCATCTTTGGTATGCAATTCTTAAATTACACATTTATGATGCTTAGGAGATTCTTTGGGTTTATCAATGATCAAATTCCTAGGCAAGAAATCAAGAAATTCATTCATCGCAATCGGTTCCTTAATAATATAAAAAAATGGGGTGAACACTTATTGTTTTGAGATATTCATTTTCTTTACTAGAAGATTCACCCTTATTCTTAGGAACGTAAGTAAACTTGGCAATCTTAGTGGGAGGAAGATTTTGAGTAGTTTTAACGGCGGAAAAAGCGGAACCCAAGTTGGTAATAATATTCTCTAGCTTGCCAATTCTAGTAGAATCTTGATCTATCTTTTCATTAACTAGGGGTTCATTTTCTCTAAGATTCTTTAAAGTAACTCCTACCTTAGATCCATATTGAGTAATCTGATTATGAATCTTTTTATCCAAATTTTCAATCAACTCTATGGTAGCAATTTTATTCTCAATAATATCAAGCCTTTGCATCACATGTTCCAAGGTTAAAACAGTTCCATTAATCAAAAGAGGTGGTGGGCCTAGCAAATCTATCATAGCGTTGTAAGAATCAAAAGTATGGCTCCCCAAGAAATTACCCCTGGTAATGGTATCTAGAACATATCTATTCCGAGGAGTAATGCCCACATAAAAATTGCGAAGAATGGCAGTAGATTGCTTTCGAGTAGATCTATTTTGAGCATTGCAAATTCTATACCAAGAATCTTTTAAATTTTCTCCCTCCCTTTGTTTAAAATTGAGAACTTCATTATCGGGAGTGCTAACAATGATGGGAGGACTAGCCATGAAAGCAAGACAAGCGACCAAACGCACGAGCACACAAAAAGCAAACAAAGAAGACGAACAGAAGAGGGGCGAAGAAAAGACAAATCTTTTCGAAAATCATTGTAGAAGTGGGGGAGAGGAAAACGAGAGGCGAATGGCGAATAATGTAATGCAAGAGATGAGAGTTTATGATGGGTACTTGGTATGTCTTGACTTGGCGTAGATCTCCCCGGCAACGGCGCCAGAAATTCTTCCTGCTACTTCTTAAGCTTGCGTTGGTTTTTCCCTTGAAGAGGAAAGGGTGATGCAGCAAAGTAGAGATAAGTATTTCCCTTAGTTTGAGAACCAAGGTATCAATCCAGTAGGAGACAACGCACAAGTCACTGAATACCTGCACAAACAATCAAACAACTTGCACCCAATGCGATAAAGGGGTTGTCAATCCCTTCACGGTTATTTGCAAAAGTGAGATCTGATAGAGATAGATAAAAGGTAAAGTAAATATTTTTGGTATTTTTGGGATATAGATTGGAAAGTAAAAGATTGCAAAATAGTAGATCGGAAACTTATATGATGGAAAATAGACCCGGGGGCCATAGGTTTCACTAGAGCCTTCTCTCAAGATAGTAAATAATACGGTGGGTGAACAAATTACTGCCGAGCAATTGATAGAAAAGCGCAAAGTTATGACGATATCTAAGGCAATGATCATGAATATAGGCATCACGTCCGTGTCAAGTAGACCGAAACGATTCTGCATCTACTACAATTACTCCACACATCGACCGCTATCCAGCATGCATCTAGTGTATTAAGTTCATAAAGAACGGAGTAATGCATTAAGTAAGATGACATGATGTAGAGGAATTAACACAAGCAATATGATGAAAACCCCATCTTTTTATCCTCGATGGCAACAATACAATACGTGCCTTGCTACCCCTACTGTCACTAGGAAAGGACACCGCAAGATTGAACCCAAAGCTAAGCACTTCTCCCATTGCAAGAAAAACCCATCTAGTTGGCCAAACCAAACCGATAGTTCGAAGAGAATTACAAAGATATCAAATCATGCATAAAAGAATTCAGAGAAGATTCAAATAATATTCATAGATAAGCTGTCATAAATCCACAATTCATCGGATCTCGGCAAACACACCGCAAAAAAGTATTACATCGAATAGATCTCCAAGAACATCGAGGAGAACGTGGTATTGAGAATCAAAGAGAGAGAAGAAGCCATCTAGCTACTAGCTATGGACCCGTAGGTCTGTGGTAAACTACTCACGCTTCATCGGAAGGGTAATAGAGTTGATGTAGAAGCCCTCCGTGATTGAATCCCCCTCCGACAGGGTGCCGGAAAAGGTCCCTAGATGGGATCTCACGGGTACAGAAGGTTGCGGCGGTGGAAAAGTGCTTTCGTTGATGCCTCTGGTGGTTTGGGGATATTTGGGAATATATAGGTGAAAGAATTAGGTCAGGAGGCTCACGAGGGGCCCATAAGACAGGAGGGCGCGCCCTACACCCATGTGGCCACCTCGTGGCTCCTCCGACTTCATCTCCAAGTCTCCTGGGTGTCTTCTGGTCCAAGAAAAATCATCGCGAAGGTTTTATTCCGTTTGGACTCCGTTTGGTATTCCTTTTCTGCGAAACTCTAAAACAAGGGAAAAACAGGAACTAGCACTAGGCCCTAGGTTAATAGGTTAGTCCCAAAAATAATATAAAATACCATATTAATGCATATAAAACATCCAGAACAGATAATATAATAGCATGGAACAATAAAAAATTATAGATACATTGGAGACGTATCAGATCCCCTTCCTCTCGTGCGCATGCACGCACATTGTCTATCTAGGTCACTCTCTCGAGACTCTCTCACTCTTTCTTCTGCATGGTGGCCCACACTCGCTCAATCTCGCTCTCTTTATCTAAGTCTCGATTAACCTCGCTTTGTCTCACACACAAATGATATATCTCCCTGTTAGGGCCACGATCGACACACTCTATACTCTCTCATGCAGATTGTCTATCTAGGTCAGTCCATCCAAGATGCCCCCACTCTTTCGACCTCATGGCCGGCCACGCTCGCTCAATCTCTCTCTCTCTCTCTCTCTCTCTCCCTCTCTTTATGTATGTCTCGATTGACCTTGCTCTTTCTCAGTCACAAATGATATATCTCCATGTTTGAGCCCAATTCGATATATTCATATTGTATACTCTCTCACGCACATTGTCTATCTAGGTCACTCTTTCCAACCCGTCTCACTCTTTCGATCGCACGACGACCCACACTCGCTCAATCTCTCTCCCTTTATCTATGTAATCGATTGACCTTGCTTCCTCCCACGCACAAAATATATCTACATGTCTGTGACTGGATCATCTCTCAAGCTCTATCTTATAGCCCTCACCCTTCCCAAAAGCTCAATCGGACAATATCTCTCCAGAGCATATATATCTTTTCAACGAATGCGGGACCACACTCACCTTGTCTCTCTATCTATCTGTGTCTTGATTGACCTCTCTTTCTCACGCCGTATCTTCCACACATTGAAGCTACCTCTCCATCCCTCGCAGAGTCGGAGCTATTTACATTGCGAGGGGGACTCCAACCTTGGATTAATTTGTGAAGGCATTTAGTCCGGTGGGTTTAGATTATATTTTCGTAGCATTCGGCCCACAACTACTCGAAACACCGTTGCAACCCCTGCACCTCCCCCAATTGATTTCCCTCTGGCTCGGTCATCGCTCTCTCGCACATCCTTTCTCACCTTCCACGTCGCACCATGGTATTTTTGCAAAAAGCTCTGTTGTTCTCTTTAATTATTACAAATAAGCTACAAAACTACACACCAACAGTCCACCTATAATGGAACAAATTTTGACCCACAAATTAAAGTGCTACAGACTACACACCGAGGGGCCCACCTGTCATGGAACAAATTTGGACCCATATATAAATTAAAAATTAAAAAGGACGAGGATCGAACATGCGACCAGGACCTTCAAGCCGCACGTCAATAGGCAACATAGTAGCAACGTTTGTTGTACCCCCCTTTGTTGATATAATGTTTTTATATTACCACAACCTATTTAATGGATAACATGTTTTAATATTAATTTTAGTACATTAGTGGGACCGGCTCGTTAGCACGTACTATTCGCCATCACTTACTGGTGGGTTCCATGTCTGCTCTCTCTCTCTCCTCCCCTTCTACGTTTAGATGCACGGGTAAACACGAAGAACACGCGGGCGATGTACCATATCTGGACGCGTTCACAAGTTACGGCACAAGTTTCACGTACTAGTAGTATTATACATGTAACAAGTTTAGGAACTAAAGTGACCGTGACGGACAAGTTAGGCTAGTTGTAGTACTATTTATCTACTACTCCGTAATAATTAGATACGTTAATAAATAGATGTATCGCCTAGTGCTCGAACAAGGGGACTGGTCGTGCCCTAGAAGTATTTGGAATTGACTTCCGTAAAAAAATATTTGGAATTGACGTGGTATTTAATATGAAATGTTTGCGATGAGAAGGAATACATGTGGCCTGATGATGTTTTATATTTAATTTGATACAGCTCTAGCAGAACATTCAATCGATCAAACCATAGATTTCATTCAGTCTGATTCCGATTTACATTCATACGGCGATCGAACTAAAATAAATGGAAATGATAAATCCCAAACGTTCGGATTTTAAGCATGGCAATCCGAACGTTTTTCATGGAAAATTTAGATTACACGGTGGCGGGGGCGTCTTGCGGTGCGAAGCGGCTCCTCTGCCGTGCTCTGTGTGTCGTCGGGCCACTGACCGACGACGACAGTGACGGCGGCGTCTTGCACCGTTGTTGGCGTACTCCTGGACGTTGGCCATAGCTTCAAGGAAGGCTAGAATATTCTGGACTTCGGTCTCCAGGAGCGAGTCAACTGGCGGGAGGAGGCGACTGGCGTTGGTGCAAGGAAGCGATCGATGGCGGCGATCCATGCCGCTGAGAGGGGCACTGGCACTCGCGCGGGGATAGGCGCTGGCAACGGCGTGGCGGAGATATTCCTGTGCACGGGCACCGGCACAGGCGCGCGCGTTAGTGCACGCGCAGGCGCATGTGCTGGCAGGTGCACGGGCACCAGCACGGGCGCGCGTGTCAGTGCATGTGCAGGCGCATGCGCTGGCAGGTGCACGGCACGTGAAAGTCGGCGAGGACCTCGTGGAACCCCGTGGCATCAAGCTCGGCGACAATGTGCGGCTCCCAGCCCATCAATGCCACGGTGATAGGCGCTGGCGCAGTCGGGGCGACGGGAGCCAGAACGGGAGCGGGGACAGGCGCGGCGTCTTCCCGCAAGGCCAGTTCAAGCTCATCCCAAAGTGCCTTATGTTCTTGAGACTCCGGCTGGGTGTCTTCCTCAGGAAACTGGAACACTAAGGGCAGACCATCATGATGTGGCATGGCGTATGATACGTCTCCATCGTATCTACTTTTCCAAACTCTTTTGCCCTTGTTTTGGACTCTAATTTGCATGATTTGAATGGAACTAACCCGGACTGACGCTGTTTTCAGCAGAATCGCCATGGTGTTATTTTTGTGCAGAAATAAAAGTTCACGGAATGACCTGAAACTTCACGGAGAATATTTTTGGATTAAATAAAAAATATTGACGAAAGAATCAACAGGAGGGGACCCACCAGTTGTCCACAAGGGTGGGGGCGTGCCCACCCCCTAGGGCGCGCCCCCTGCCTTGTGGGTCCCCTGGACCTCTACCGACCTCAACTCCAATTCCATATATTCACGTTCGGGGAGAAAAAAAATCAGAGAGAAGGATTCATCGTGTTTTACGATACGGAGCCACCGTCACCCCCTGTTCTTCATCGGGAGGCCAGATCTGGAGTCCATTTGGGGCTCCGGAGACAGGAAATCATCGCCATCATCATCATCAACCATCCTCCATCACCAATTTCATGATGCTCACCGCCGTGTGTGAGTAATTCCATCGTAGGCTTGCTGGACGGTGATGGGTTGGATGAGATTTATCATGTAATCGAGTTAGTTTTGTTAGGGTTTGATCCCTAGTATCCACTATGTTCTGAGATTGATGTTGCTATGACTTTGCTATGCTTAATGCTTGTCACTAGGGCCCGAGTGCCTTGATTTCAGATCTAAACCTGTTATGTTTTCATGAATATATTTGTGTTCTTGATCCTATCTTACAAGTTATAGTCACCAACTACGTGTTATGATCCGGCAACCCCGTAGTGACAATAGTCGGGACACTTCCCGGTGATGACCGTAGTTTGAGGAGTTCATGTATTCACTAAGTGCTAATGCTTTGGTCCAGTTCTCTATTAAAAGGAGGCCTTAATATCCCTTAGTTTCCATTAGGACCCTGCTGTCACGGGAGGGTAGGACAAAAGATGTCATGAAAGTTCTTTTCCATAAGCACGTATGACTATATTCGGAATACATGCCTACATTATATTGACGAACTGGAGCTAGTTCTGTGTCACCCTAGGTTATAACTGTTGCATGACGAATGCCATCCGACATAATTATCCATCATTGATCCATTGCCTACGAGCTTTTCACATATTGATCTTTGCTAAGTTACATTTCCGTTGCCACTGTTACAATTGCTACAAAACTGCTACTGTTACTTTTGCCACTGTTACCGTTACTTCCATACTACTTTGCTACTAAATACTTTGCTGCAGATATTAAGTCTTTTAGGTGTGGTTGAATTGACAACTCAGCTGCTAATACTTGAGAATATTCTTTGGGTCCCCTTGTGTCGAATCAATAAATTTGGGTTGAATACTCTACCCTCGAAAACTGTTGCGATCCCCTATACTTGTGGGTTATCAAGACCTTTTTCTGGCGCCATTGCCGGGGAGCATAGCTCTATTCTCTGAGTCACTTGGGATTTATATCTGTTGATCACTATGAGGAATTTGAAAGATACTAGAACCAAGATCTATCCCTCAACTATGAGGGGAGGTAAGGAACTGCCATCTAGCTCTGCACTTGATTCACCTTCTGTTTTGAGTAAGCTTGCGACACCTACACCTTCTATTGATTCCGATATGTCGCATGTTATTGATGATGCCACTTCTGCTATGCATGATGCTTATGATGAAACTACTTCTTTGCTTGATAATATTGTACCACTAGGTGAATTTCTTGATGAACAACTTGCTAGGGTTAGAGATAATGAAATTACTGAAATTGATGATATTATTGAAACTGAAGATTATGATTCTCCCCCTATATATGAATTGCCTATGGTACCTGAGGCTTATATTATGGATGAAGAAACTGCTAGAGACTTTTTTGCTTGCAATGATAGAGATGACCTTAAGAAACTGTTAGCTAAGCTGAAAGAAAAATCTCTGAATGTTAGAATGCAATATGATCCTAAGTTTGCTACTTCACCTATCTTTGTTACTGATAAGGATTATGAATTCTCTGTCGATCCTGAGTTAATTACTTTGGTTGAATCTGATCCTTTCTATGGTTATGAATCTGAAACTGTTGTGGCACATCTTACTAAATTGAATGATATAGCCACCCTATTTGCTCATGAGGAAAAAATTCGCTATTACTATATTCTTAAATTGTTTCCTTTCTCATTAAAGGGTGATGCTAAGTTATGGTTTAATTCTCTTGCTCCTGGTTGTGTGCGTAGTCCCCAGATATGATTTACTACTTCTCTGAAAAATACTTCCCTGCTCATAAGAAACAAGCTGCTTTAAAGGAAATATTTAACTTTGTGCAAATTGAAGAAGAGAGTCTCCCACAAGCTTGGGGGAGGCTTCTCCAATTACTTGATGCTTTGCCTGATCATCCTCTCAAGAAAAATGAAATACTCGATATCTTTTATAATGGACTAACTGATGCTTCTAGGGACCACCTAGATAGTTGTGCTGGTTGTGTTTTCAGGGAAAGAACTGTTGAGCAAGCTGAAAAACTATTGAATAATATATTTAGTAATGATAATGATTGGACACTTCCTGAGCCAACTCCGAAGAAAAGAGGTATTCTATTTCTTAGTCTTGAAGATATGAAAGAGGCAAAGAAATCTATGAAAGAAAAAGGTATTAAAGCTGAAGATGTTAAGAATTTACCACCTATTGAAGAAATACATGGTCTTAATGCCCCGACACAGGTAGTAGAGGTAAATTCTCTCTATAGATTTGATGAAGGTGATATTCCTCATAATAAGTCTGCTAGTCAATGCTTGGATGAGTTTGATAATTTTATTGTTAAACAAGAAAACTTCAATGCTTATGTTAGTAGACAATTGAAACATAATGCTTACATGCTTGACTACTTGGGTGATTATATGAGTAGAACTGTTAATGATCTTAAGCTTATTAGTAAACATGCTTCCATGGATAGAACACAAGTAGAGCAAGTACTTAAGGCACAAGATGATTTGCTCAATGAGTTGAATAGTAAGAACAATGATAATGCTGTTAGGGTTATGACTAGAGGTGGTAAAATGACTCAGGAACCTTTGTATCCTGAAGGCCATCCTAAGAGAGTTGAGCAAGATTCTCAGAGAGTTAATACTGATACACCTAGTCCTAGTAATAAAAAGAAAAAGAAAACTGATAGGACTTTGCATGCTTCTAGTGAACCTGTTATAGATACACCTAAGAATCCAAACGATATTTCTATTTCTGATGCTGAGACACAATCTGATGATGAACATGAACCTAGTGATAATGTTAATGATGATTTTCATGTTGATGCTCAACCTAGTAATGATAATGATGTTGAGATAGAACCTGTTGTTGATCTTGATAACCCACAATCAAAGAATCAATGTTATGATAAGAGAGACTTCGTTGCTAGGAAACATGGTAAAGAAAGAGAACCATGGGTTCATAAACCCATGCCCTTTCCTCCTAAACCATCCAAGAAAAAGGACGATGAGGATTTTGAGCGCTTTGCTGAAATGATTAGACCTATCTTTTTGTGTATGTGTTTGACTGATATTCTGAAAATGTCTCCTTATGCTAAGTATATGAAAGATATTGCTACAAATAAACTATGAGATCCAGGAGTACCAACTATACCATGCTCCATTAAAAGAAACTATGTTAAAACTGCTTTATGTGATCTTGGAGCCGGTGTTAGTGTTATGCCTTTCTTTTTATATCGTAGACTTGATTTGAATAAGTTGACACCTACTGAAATTTCTTTGCAAATGGTTGATAAATCAACTGCTATACCCATCGGTATTTGTGAGGATGTGCCTGTTGTGGTTGCAAACGTTACTATCTTAACAGACTTTGTTATTCTTGATATTCCCGAGGACGACAGTATGTCAATTATCCTTGGTAGACCCTTTTTAAATACTGTAGGGGCTGTTATTGATTGCAACAAAGGCAATGTTACTTTTCATGTTAATGGTAATGAGCATACGGTAAACTTTCCGAAGAAACAACCTCAAGTTCATAGTATCAATTCTATTGGAAAAATTTCAACTATTACTATTGGAGGTTTTGAATTCCCATTCTGATACGTCTCCAACGTATCTATAATTTTTGATTGTTCCATGCTATTATGTTATCTGTTTTGGATGTTTTATATGCATTAATATGCTATTTTCTATTATTTTTGGGACTAACCTATTAACCTAGAGCCCAGTGCCAGTTCTTGTTTTTTCCCTGTTTTTGAGTTTCGCAGAAAAGGAATACCAAACAGATTCCAAACGGAATAAAACCTTCGCGATGATTTTTCTTGGACCAGAAGAAAACCAGGAGACTTGGAGATGAAGTCGGAGGAGCCACGAGGCGGCCACAAGGACGGAGGGCGCGCCTAGGGGGGTAGGGCATGCCTCCCACCCTTGTGGGCCCCTCGTGCACCTCTTGACCTAATTCTTCCATCTATATATTCCCATATATCCCAGAGGCATCCACGAAAACACTTTTCCACCGCCGCAACCTTCTGTACCTGTGAGATCCCATCTAGGGACCTTTTCCGGCACCTTGCCGGAGGGGGATTCAATCACGGAGGGCTTCTACATCAACTCTGTTGCCCTTCTGATGAATCCTGAGTAGTTTACCTCAGACCTACGAGTCCATAGCTAGTAGCTAGATGGCTTCTTCTCTCTCTTTGATTCTCAATATCACGTTCTCCTCGATGTTCTTGGAGATCTATTCGATGTAATACTTTTTTGCGGTGTGTTTGCTGAGATCCGATGAATTGTGGATTTATGATCAGTTTATCTATGAATATTATTTGAATCTTCTCTGAGTTCTTTTATGCATGATTTGATATCTTTGTAATTCTCTTCGAACTATTGGTTTGGTTTGGCCAACTAGATTGGTTTTTCTTGCAATGGGAGAAGTGCTTAGCTTTGGGTTCAATCTTGCGGTGTCCTTTCCCAGTGACAGTAGGGGCAGCAAGGCATGTATTGTATTGTTGCCATCGAGGATAAAAAGATGGGGTTTTCATCATATTGCTTGAGTTAATTCCTCTACATCATGTCATCTTACTTAATGCATTACTCCGTTCTTTATGAACTTAATACTCTTGATGCATGCTGGATAGCGGTCGATGTGTGGAGTAATAGTAGTAGATGCAGAATCGTTTCGGTCTACTTGACATGGACGTGATGCCTATATTCATGATCATTGCCTTAGATATTGTCATAACTTTGCGCTTTTCTATCAATTGCTCGTCAGTAATTTGTTCACCCACCGTATTATTTTCTATCTTGAGAGAAGCCTCTAGTGAAACCTATGGCCCCCGAGTCTATTTTCCATCATATAAGTTTCCGATCTACTATTTTGCAATCTTTTACTTTCCAATCTATAAACCAAAAATACCAAAAATATTTACTTTCTCATTTATCTATCTCTATCAGACCTCACTTTTGCAAATAACCGTGAAGGGATTGACAACCCCTTTATCGCGTTGGGTGCAAGTTGTTTGATTGTTTGTGCAGGTATTCGGTGACTTGTGCGTTGTCTCCTACTGGATTTATACCTTGGTTCTCAAACTGAGGGAAATACTTATCTCTACTTTGCTGCATCACCCTTTCCTCTTCAAGGGAAAAACCAACGCAAGCTCAAGAAGTAGCAGGAAGAATTTCTGGCGCCGTTGCCGGGGAGATCTACGCCAAGTCAAGACATACCAAGTACCCATCATAAAATCTCATCTCTTGCATTACATTATTCGCCATTTGCCTCTCGTTTTCCTCTCCCCCACTTCTAAAATGATTTTTGAAAAGATTTGCCTTTTTCTTCGCCCTTCTTCCGTTCGTCTTTTTCGTTTGCCTTTTTGCTCGTTTGCTATCTTCGTTTGTGTTACCATGTGCCCTCTATTTGCTTGCATCTTCGCTTGCTAAAAATCTAAGTTTATGGATCTCATCCACTTGCTAATCTTTTTAAGAGATCTAATTATGATGAACCAATTGCTAGTGAGTTTTGTGCACTAGATTATCTTTATGAAGTTTTGCTTGAAATTCGACTATCTGAGAATTGTGATGAAGAAATTTATGAAGTGATTCATGATAGCTCCTTGAATAAAAAGCATGATTGCAATGATTTTACTATAAATTCTATTGATGTCAATTGTGCTAATAATATGCAAAACCCTAAGCTTGGGGATGCTAATTTTGCTATGTCCACAACTTATTGTAGTGATCATGATTGGTGTGATTCTTCTTATGATCTTGAAAATTTGTTTAAGCCCCATGATGAATATGAGATTGATAATAATGTTTGCAATAATATTGAAAGTGGGTTTGGAAGAGTGTCAACTTTAGATCCCACATATTTGGAGGATGTTCAATCTTATGAATTTTTTGATAAAAGTGGGTTTGGAGAAGTCATGACTTTATTTTATGATAATCCCACTATTTTGGAAGAGTGTCAACTTTGCATGCATGTGGATCATGTTGAGAATATTTTATATGATAGCTATATTGTTGAATTTTATTATGATCCTACATGTAATTATTATGAGAGAGGAAAATATGGTTGTAGAAATTTTCATGTTACAAAATTACCTCTCGTTATGTTGAGATTGCTTTTGTTTCTTTCTTCTTCCTTGCATATGCTAGTTTTTGCTTTCCTTGATAGTTTGTTTGCCTATAAGATTCCTATGCATAGGAAGTATGTTAGACTTAGATGTGTTTTTCACATGCTATATGATGCTCTCTTTGTGCTTTAATTCTTGTCTTTCATGTGAGCATCATTAAAATTGTCAACGCCTAGCTAAAAGGCTTTAAAGAAAAGCGGTCGTTGGGAGACAACCCAATATTTTTCCTTGCTGTTTTCCAATAAATAATTCATCTAGCCTATGTTTATATGTGGTTTTGTGTTTTAATTAGTGTTTGTGCCAAGTAAGACCTTTGGGATGGCTTACGGTGATAGTTGATTTGATCCTGCTGAAAAACAGAAACTTTTGCGCTCAGGAAAACAATTCTTAATTTTTACTGGAGCGTGGAAAAACTCTGAAATTTTTACACAAGATTTATATGCAAATTGCCTCTGTTGTACAAATTTTTCAGAAGGTGTGGAGTTACATAAGTATTAGAACAATTCGGATCTTCGCAGACAGTTCTGTTTTTGACAGATTCTGTTTTTCTTTGTGTTGTTTGCTTATTTTGATGAATCTATGGGTAGTATCGGGGCGTATGAACCATGGAAAAGTTGGAATACAGTAGATATTACACCAATATAAATAAAAAATTAGTTCACAACAGTACCAAAAGTGGTGATTTATTTTCTTATACTAACGGAGCTTATGAGATTTTCTGTTGGGTTTTGTGTTGTGAAGTTTTCAAGTTTTGGGTAAGGATTTGATGGACTATGGAATAAGGAGTGGCAAGAGCCTAAGCTTGGGGATGCCCAAGGCACCCCAAGGTAATATTCAAGGACAACTAAGAGCCTAAGCTTGGGGATGCCCCGGAAGGCATCCCCTCTTTCGTCTTCGTCTATAGGTAACTTTACTTGAGGCTATATTTTTATTCACCACATGATATGTGTTTTGCTTGGAGCGTCTTGTATGATTTGAGTCTTTGCTTTTTAGTTTGCCACAATCATCCTTTCTGTACACACCTTTTGAGAGAGACACGCATGAATCGTGATTTATTAGAATACTCTATGTGCTTCACTTATATCTTTTGAGCTAGGCAATTTTGCTCTAGTGCTTCACTTATATCTTTTTAGAGCATGGCGGTGGTTTTATTTTATATAAATTAATGAACTCTCATGCTTCACTTATATTATTTTGAGAGTCTTTAAACAGCATGGTAATTTGCTTTGGTTATAAATTTAGTCCTAATATGATAGGCATCCAAGAGGGATATAATAAAAACTTTCATATAAAGTGCATTGAATACTATGAGAAGTTTGATTCCTCATGAATGTTTTGAGATATGAAGATGGTGATATTAGAGTCATGCTAGTGAGTAGTTGTGAATTTGAGAAATACTTGTGTTAAGGTTTGTGAGTCCCGTAGCATGCATGTATGGTGAACCGTTATGTAACGAAGTTGGAGCATGAGATATTTTTTGATTGTCTTCCTTATGAGTGGCAGTCGGGGATGAGCGATGGTCTTTTCCTACCAATCTATCACCCTAGGAGCTTGCGTGTATTACTTTGTTTCGATGAATAATAGATTTTTGCAATAAGTATATGAGTTATTTATGACTAATGTTCAGTCCATGGATTATACGCACTCTCACCCTTCCACCATTGCTAGCCTCTCTAGTACCACGCAACTTTCACCGGTACCATACACCCACCATATACCTTCCTCAAAACAGCCACCATACCTACCTATTATGGCATTTCCATAGCCATTCCGAGATATATTGCCATGCAACTTTCCACCATTTCGTTTATTATGACACCCATCATCATTGTCATATTGCTTTGCATGATCATGTAGTTGACATCGTATTTGTGGCAAAGCCACCATTCATCATTTTTTATACATGTCGCTCTTGAGTCATTGCACATCCCGGTACACCGCCGGAGGCATTCATATAGAGTCATATTTTGTTCTAGTACCGAGTTGTAATTTTTGAGTTGTAAGTAAATAAAAGTGTGATGATCTTCATTATTAGAGCATTGTCCCATGTGAGGAAAAAAAAGAGAAAAGGCCAAAAAAAAAGAGAAGGCCCAAAAAAAGAGAGAAAAAGAGAGAAGGGGCAATGTTACTATCCTTTTACCACACTTGTGCTTCAAAGTAGCACCATGATCTTCATGATAGAGAGTCTCCTATATTGTCACTTTCATATACTAGTGGGAAATTTTCATTATAGAACTTGGCTTGTATATTCCAACGATGGGCTTCCTCAAAATGCCCTAGGTCTTCATGAGCAAGCAAGTTGGGTGCACACCCACTTAGTTTTCTTTTTGAGCTTTCATAAACTTATAGCTCTAGTGCATCCGTTGCATGGCAATCCCTACTCACTCACATTGATATCTATTGATGGGCATCTCCATAGCCCGTTGATACGCCTAGTTGATGTGAGACTATCTCCTTCTTTTTTGTCTTCTCAACAACCACCTTCTATTCCACCTAAAGTGCTATGTCCATGGCTCACGCTCATGTATTGCGTGAAAGTTGAAAAGGTTTGAGAACATCAAAAGTATTAAACAATTGCTTGGCTTGTCATCGGGGTTGTGCATGATTTGAATATTTTGTGTGATGAAGATGGAGCATAGCCAGACTATATGATTTTGTAGGGATAAGCTTTCTTTGGCCATGTTATTTTGAGAAGACATAATTGCCTTGTTAGTATGCTTGAAGTATTATTGTTTTTATGTCAATATTAAACTTTTGTTTTGAATCTTATGGATCTGAACATTCATGCCACAATAAAGAAAATTACATGAATAAATATGTTAGGTAGCATTCCACATCAAAAATTCTGTTTTTATCATTTACCTACTCGAGGACGAGCAGGAATTAAGCTTGGGGATGCTTGATACGTCTCCAACGTATCTATAATTTTTGATTGTTCCATGCTATTATATTATCTGTTTTGGATGTTTTATATGCATTAATTTGCTATTTTATATTATTTTTGGTACTAACCTATTAATCTAGAGCCCAGTGACAGTTCCTATTTTTTCCCTGTTTTTGAGTTTCGTAGAAAAGGAATACCAAACGGAGTCCAAACGGAATAAAACCTTCACGATGATTTTCTTGGACCAGAAGACAACCAGGAGACTTGGAGATGAAGTCCCTTGTGGGCCCCTCGTGCACCTCCTGACCTAACTCTTTCGCCTATATATTCCCATATATCCCCAAACCACCAGAGGCATCCACGAAAACACTTTTCCACCGCCGCAAACCTTCTGTACCCGTGAGATCCCATCTAGGGACCTTTTCTGGCACCCTGCCGGAAGGGGATTCGATCACGGAGGGCTTCTACATCAACTCTAGTGCCCTTTCGATGAAGCGTGAGTTTCCTTTCTTGCAATGGGAGAAGTGCTTAGCTTTGGGTTCAATCTTACGGTGTCCTTTCCCAGTGACAGTAGGGGCAGCAAGGCACGTATTGAATTGTTGCCATCGAGGATAAAAAGATGGGGTTTTCATCATATTGCTTGAGTTATATCCTCTACATCATGTCATCTTACTTAATGCATTACTCCGTTCTTTATGAACTTAATACTCTAGATGCATGCTGGATAGCGGTCGATGTGTGGAGTAATAGTAGTATATGCAGAATCGTTTCGGTCTACTTGACACGGTCGTGATGCCTATATTCATGATCATTGCCTTAGATATCGTCATAACTTTGCGCTTTTCTATCAATTGCTCGGCAGTAATTTGTTCACCCACCGTATTATTTTCTATCTTGAGAGAAGCCTCTAGTGAAACCTATGGCCCCCGGGTCTATTTTCCATCATATATGTTTCCAATCTACTATTTTGCAATCTTTTACTTTCCAATCTATAAACCAAAAATACCAAAAATATTTACTTTCTCGTTTATCTATCTCTATCAGATCTCACTTTTGCAAATAACTATGAAGGGATTGACAACCCCTTTATCGCGTTGGGTGCAAGTTGTTTGATTGTTTGTGCATGTATTCAGTGACTTGTGCGTTGTCTCCTACTGGATTGATACCTTGGTTCTCGAACTGAGGGAAATACTTATCTCTACTTTGCTGCATCACCCTTTCCTCTTCAAGGGAAAAACCAACGCAAGCTTAAGAAGTAGCACTCTCCCTACTGTCAAAAAGAAATATGATATTCTTATTGTTGGGGACATGCATATCCCCGTTGAGGTAACCTAGTGTTATTCGAAAGTTCTCCGGTTTCATGTCATTCGGAAGAAGTTTGTTAATAAGACTTGATCAACCTTGTTAATGGATTCCTTTTGATGGGCATGAGATGGATGAATTTAGAAAGCACAACTCTCTGTACCTACTTTTTACTTTCTGTTATTTAGAATAAATAAAGCAAAAATAGTATTATTTATCTGTTTTCTAAACTATCCTTGCAATAAAAAAATGTCCAGAAAATAAATGTTCTCCAAATGCCCTGAAAATTTAGTATGATTTTTTATAGAATATTTTAGAATTTCTGGCACTAAGAATGCACCAGGGGGCTGCACCAGTGGACCACAAGGGTGGAGGGCGCGCCCTACCCCCCTAGGCACGCCCCCCTGCCTTGTGGGTCCCACGTAGGCCCCCCTCACTTATTCCAGCACCCATCCACTTCGTCTTCCTCCAGAAAAAATCATCCCGTTGCTCAAACCCGTGTTCTAGCTCATCTTGCTGCCATTTTCGATCTCCTTGTGCAAAGCTCCATTTGCAAAACTGTTTTGGGGGATTGTTCTTCGGTATGTGACTCCTCCAATGGTCCAATTAGTTTTTGTTCTAGTGCTTTATTTATTGCAAATTTTTGCTGCTGTGGTGACATTGTTCTTGAGCTTGCATGTGAAATTTATTTGGTCCAAAGTAGTTTTGATGCATGATATAGACTCTAGACACTTGTAGGAGTAGTTGCTATCAATCTTGTTTAGTTTGGTTCACTTTTATTTTGAGTCACTAAAAATTTCAGAAATTTTTCAGAGAAAGAAAATGAAGAGGAGATTGTTGATAGGCTCTTCAAGCCGGGGTTCGAAGGAAAATGAAAATGAGGAGAAGAAGGAGCCCAAGTACAACCTTCCTCACACCACGGAGGTTCGTCCGTGTGAATGGCCATGTGATGCATTCTTGGAGACGGTCGGAATTTATGAGGATTTCTATTATTTGGCTAGGAATGCTGGCATCACCGACTTTCTCCACGATAAGCAAGTACCTCATCATGCCCGAGGACATTTATGCATACTAGGAGCGGACGCGATCCCCAGTTCGTGAGCCAGAGCCATCACCTGATCCATATCAGGAGTCTGTTTATCAGTGGGAGCCGCAGGAGGTCGCTAACCAGTGGAACCCCCGGGATCCTCCTCAGTACACCGGAGAGGGCTACTTTGATCCATGGGCATAGACCAACTTAGGCCAAAAGCCTAAGCTTGGGGGAGTACGTATTTCTCACCGACATTACATTCATGTTCACACACTCATTCCAGTTGTCGGTGTTCATACTTTTTCATTGTATTATCCATGCTAGTTTATTTTCTTTTTCCCGCTTTCTTCTTGTGTGCTTGAAAAACTTTAAGAAAATCCAAAAAAAAATAGTTGTAGCTTCTGTTAGTTTCCTTTCCATGTTTATTTAGTAGTAGTATAAAAGAAAACCCAAAAAGATTTCTCGTTCTTCTGTTCCTTGTTGGGAGCTTTCCTGTGTAAATAGTTTTTCTCGTACTTGTTTTACTTTCTTCAGAAAAACAAAAACTCCAAAAACATTTCAGTGTGTTTCTTTGAAATTCTTTTTCCTTTCTTTGGGTCTAGAGGAGAAGACCACGATGAAAATGTTGAGTGGCTCTCATACACATTATTGTTGATCTAACAAAGAGCCCCTATTACCTTGTCTTCTCCTTTGAATAAATGTTTGCAGATTCCAGCTTTGTCCAATGCACGTACGCTATTATTATTCACATCGTTTGGTCGTGCAAATGAAAGGCAATAATGACGATATATGATGAAATGATTGAGATGTTGAAAAACTGGTATGAACTCGACCTATCTTGTTTTTGTAAATATGATTAGTTCATCGTTCTTGATTTAGCCCATTATGAATGAAACATGTTTGCAATGACAATTAGAGATTATAGTTACTCATGCCATGCGTAATTAGCTAGGAGTTTATAATGGTTTACCTTGCATGCCAACATGCTTTTAAAATGGTTGTGATGTGGTATGATAGGATTGTAGGAGATATGCCCTAGAGGTAGTAACAACCGTTATTTTGTATCTCCAAGTTTGTAATGAATGTTTATGTTCCATGCTATAACTGCTATGATTCTCGAGTCTGCAATAACACGAGGCTCGGAGGGAAACTCATGTGCACGTGTGGTATAATAAACGGTAAAATGTATTCCTAGTCTTGCCTCTAAGACTGGCTCAAGTATTGCATGATGATCCTGTTTTCCTGATCATGGGCATGGCTATGCCAGCAATTTTGAGGGCACGATGTTGATAGAACACTTGTGTTGAATCGACCCAGATTGATGTTATGCTATGAGTTTCTATCGTTACAAGTTTATGGTTCTTAACATAGAGATAGTTAATGTTTGCATAATTCCTTAGACCATGAGAGTATTGAGTTCCTTCGTACTTGCTTTGTGAACTTTGGGGTTTGTTAAACGTCATCCGTAACTGGGTGGCTATTACGGCGGCTTACGGGTTCACGGAAAAGTATGGCAAGTAACGAGATAGCTCAAGATTGGGATTTGCTCCTCTGACAATGGAGAGATATTCTCGGGCCCTCTCGGTGTTACGGTATCCATCATCGTCTGGCCAGACACCTTGTGATTTGATCACTGGGATGCCGAAAACACAGAAACGAGAAAAGAGAACAAAACCGGTAACGAGGTAACTTGCATAGTGGACAAATTTGTTGATCCACGGGGATGAAATAAATCTCACCTCGGGTGTTTGTGACATATCGCGAAGCAATAGGAATAGCACACAGCAACTGGAGGTTCACTCGAATAATCATTCGTGTGGGTATAGGGGTTAATATGGGTGTCCACGGCTCCGATGTTGATCATTGATCGGAAGGGGTTCCGGGTCATGTCTATACTTCACCGAACCTATAGGGTCACACGCTTAAGGGTCATCTATCTGCTGAATACTAGACAGGGAGTCTGAGAGAAAATCACCGAAAAAGTTTCGGACACCAAAAAAGTTTCGGACAGCGGAAAAGTTCCGCAGAGAGAACACCGGATGAGTTTCGGTGAAACTGAAAAGTTGTTTTGGGGTATTCCATTAAGTCAAATTGGTTTCGGGATGCCCCTGATAATTCTTGGAGGGCGCCAGAATTATTCTGGAAACTTTCTGGAATTTTCGGGGATAAAAACCGGAAATGTTTCGGAGCTGCCGGAACCGCTTCAGATGCTTTTTCGCAGATGAAATCACTAATCTGGAATTGTTCCAGAACGCGTTGAAAATTATTTTAGTGGGTACTAGAAATGTTCTAAGCCCACATAAATATTTTTAGTTCGTACGGACGCTGAAAAATGTCATCGTGAATAGTGAAAGTGCTTTTTGGGAATTTTTATGGAAAGCACCTTTTGGGAATTTTCCCAAAAGGCTTCTAGAAGCCTTGGGCACTAAGGAAGCCCCCTTGGGGGGCCCCCCCCAAGGGGTGGCCGGCCATGGAGGGTGGAGCTCCATGGAGCTCCACATGGCACTCCTTTTTGCTTTATTCTTTATGTAAATGACATAAAGTGGGGGTACTTTTGGTATTTGTGAATGCCAACTTTACCCCTTGGTTTTCCTATAAATAGAGGAGAGTGGGCTGCCCACAAACCTCATCGCTTGCTCTCATACACATGCCATGCATTATCTGGCTTCTTCTCTCCCTCCCACGAAAAGAGTTTCGTAGAGCCGAAAGGCTGTCTGGGTTCCGGCAGGAACTAGTTCTGGACGGCGAAGCCCTGCCGGATAGCTGACACCGTATGTGTGCAACCCCATAGAGAGGTCGTAGTTTCGGTCTTTTGCCCGAGGGGCTGTTCGAGTGTCCTCCCGAAGGGCTGTCCGAGTCTCCGTTCGAGTTTCGAGGGTCCTCCCGAAGGGCTGTCTGCGACATCGTCCGGGGGACTGTCCGACCGCCTCCCGAAGGGCTGTCCGGCGAGGGAGTACATCCTCGCGGTTGGGAGGTTGTAAATCCTAGCTGCGGGGATCTGCACCAACGATCTCCACCGACTCTTCTTCCGCTGCGCTTCGAGTCGGTACGGATCAGATCAAACCTTGTATGCAGTCTCCATAGTGGTCCTGGGCGTGCTCGCTATACCGAAATTTTTTGTTTTCTGTCACGTTCCCCAACAGTGGCATCAAGAGCCGTGCTATGCGTAGATGCAGGTTACGATCTAGAATACATGGAGATGTATGGGTATTGCATAATATAATTAGGTAGTAGATAAGATCTATTGCTGAAAATTATTTATGCGGGTGACAGATGAAATCTGTTACCCGATGTTCTTGTTGCTTCCCTAGAATTTGTGTTTGCTCAATCTCGAGACAGCATGGTGGAATTTCACAAAGTTCTGGCAATCCATGATCCTGATTGATCATGGAAGTGCTATCAGTTCTTTGGGTTCTGCCATAGTCAAAAGAAAGATGAAATTCGCAGATGAAAGGGCATTGCAGATATGATCTGCACGGGGGTCATGCGTATGACGAAGTTTAGTATGGGGCTCGAGATTTAATTATCTCGTGTTTCATACACCCCGAGATGTTAATCTAGCGACTTGAATAATCATACTTGATGATAAAACGTTGGTAGCTGCGGTTTAAGTCAAAACCTTAGAAGCCACGTAAAATAAAATTTTGCATAAACCGATTAGAGGCGTCTAACTTGGTTTTGCAGGATGGTTTGCATGTGATGTGGTATAGCAAGTCTCATATTCAATTTGATTATGTATGAGATGACTATATGATGTAATTAACATGACCTGCGTGTCATGATTCGGCATGATGGCTGGAGCCATATGATTGCACTTTAATGACCTGCGTGTCAACCTTAAGTAATGCATTTAATTCTATCCGCTATGGAGATGGCGATATTATCTGATGCATCGACAAGGTGGTGGCAATCTTCACGAAGGTGAACACCGACGCAAATGCCGAAGACGAAGAATACTTGACTTCTCCGTCAGAAGAGGCTATACCATATCATGCTATTATGAATTGCCTGAGATGTTTATCCCTCTTGATGCACCCTTCTTGATTGCGTGGTAGTCGCTTTTATTAGGGTGATCTCTCACTTAAAATATCAAGTAGTTAGTGTTCTCCCAAGTGTAGCACCGTCACGGCACCTATCTCTTCGGGGTGTCACATGCTAACATGGGCACGAACGATTAGAGAAGTGTGAGGCGGGTGAGTTGAGACCTCGCAGCAAGATCACTTGGTTATCTTGACGTTCAGGCATGAAAGTCATGAGCTCGGAACACACGCATCGAAAGATGAACAAGAGTCACATAGAGATGTGATTGGCAAGTTTGCCTAACGATTGAAGTTCTCGCCATCAGTGATGCTACCATCAATGGCGTTGAATTGAAATTTGTGTCTTGAATCACTCACAATCAATTTTGAGAGATATTGATTTGAGTGGGAGCGCACTTTAGAATAAAACTATTTATTCACTAGTGTAAATTTCATTATAAACAAAGTCTAAGTGAAACCTGTGTTTTCCGTTGTAGATCAAATGGCTCGCAACACCGCGTTCAACTTAGGCCCATTGTTAGAGAAAGAGAAGTTAACTGCGACTGGAAACAACTATGCAGACTGGGTCCGCAACCTGAGGATTGTCCTCAGGAGCGCTAAGAAACTGTATGTGCTTGAAAATGCTCTTCCAGCTAAACCGGCGGCAGAGGCCCCGGAAGATGAACAAAATGTCTGGGCCACTAAGGATGATGATCACAACTTAGTGCAGTGCCTCATGCTAGCTTGCATGTGTACAGACCTTCAAAAACGTTTTGAATTCCATAAACCCCGTGATATGATCCGGGAATTGGATGCTCTGTACAAGGAAACCGCAAAGTCTGAACGATTTGATATCATGAAGGCTTTGATGGATTGCAAGATGGCTGAGGGTAGTTCAGTTGGCGAACACGTGGTCAAAATGATTGGCTATGCTGAAAGGCTTAAAACCCTGGAATTTCCACTTCCACCTGGCCATACGATGGACATGTTGCTTTCTTCACTCCCCCCGTCTTACGACGGTTTTGTATTAAACTACAACATGAGTGGGATGGAAAATGAACCGGAAGAGGTGCTCGCCATGCTGAAAACTGCAGAAGGAGGACTGCGGAAAAATCGCAAGCAAGTGTTGCTTGTGAATAAAACCGCCAGTTTCAAAAAGAAGAAAGGCAAGCCAAAGAAGGGCAAGGGCGCCGGTAAGACCGGATCCCAAAGCAACTCTAAGGGCGGAGCCAAGAATGAAACTGAGTGCTTCTACTGCAAGGGCACAGGACACTGGAAGAGAAACTGCAAGAAGTATCTGGAAGATAAGAAGTCTGGGAAAACCGGAAAAGGTATAATTGTTATACAAGTTAATGTCATTGACGTTTTGCTTGCTAGCGAAAATTCTAAGTCTTGGGTATTTGATACCGGATCGGTTGCTCACATTTGCAACTCGATACAGGGGCTTCAGAAGGTGCGCAAGCTGGAAAAGAATGAAGTCGTGATGCGCGTCGGGAACGGCGCTGGGATCGCCGCTCAAGCCGTCGGCATTATGCCTCTACGTCTCCCTTCAGGATTTATCTTAGAACTAAGTAACTATTATTTTGTTCCACTGTTGTGTAGAAACATTATCTCCGGATCATGTTTAGTACATGATGGGTATTCGTACAAGTCTGAGAACAATGGTTGTTCACTTTATTGTAAGGATATGTTTTATGGATTTGCACCCATTGTTGGGGGCCTTTTCATACTAAATCTTGAATGTGGAAATGATGTCTTTAACGTGAATGCTAAACGCCTTAAGAAGGCTGATTCCACCGCCACTTTCTTGTGGCACTGTCGGCTTGGCCACATTGGAAAGAAACGCATGCAAAGACTCCATAAAGATGGAGTTTTACCGTCCTTTGATTTTGAATCATTTGACACATGTGAAGCTTGCTTAATGGGGAAAATGACCAAGACGCCGTTCACGGGTCATCCTGAACGGGCGGGTGAATTATTGGAAATAATACATAGTGATGTATGTGGTCCAATGAACACAGCCGCATGGGGTGGGTATTTCTACTTCGTGACTTTTACTGATGATTTAAGTCGGTATGGCTATATCTACTTAATGAAGCATAAGTCGGAAACCTTTGAAAAGTTCAAAGAATTTCAGAATGAGGTAGAAAATCATCGTGACAAAAAGATTAAGTTTCTGCGGTCTGATCGCGGAGGCGAGTATCTTAGTCATGAGTTTGGCCAACATCTAAGTGAACGTGGAATCATTTCACAGCTTACGCCTCCCGGAACTCCACAGCGAAATGGAGTATCGGAAAGACGTAACCGAACCCTGTTGGACATGGTAAGGTCGATGATGTCCCTTACAAATCTTCCGATATCTTTTTGGGGTCACGCACTAGAAACTGCCGCTTATACACTAAACAAAGCACCGTCAAAATCTGTTGAGACGACGCCATATGAGTTATGGTATGGGAAGAAACCCAGTGTGTCGCATCTCAAGATTTGGGGTTGTGAAGCATATGTAAAACGTTTACAGCCTCAAAAACTCGATCCCAGATCAGACAAATGTTACTTTGTAGGTTATCCAAAGGAAACCTTTGGGTATTCCTTCTACCACCCATCCGAGGGCAAAGTGTTTGTCGCAAAAACTGGAAGCTTTCTCGAGAAAGAATTTCTCGCTAAAGAAGTGAGTGGGAGGACAGTACAACTTAATGAGATTAGTGAATCTTCGGCAACCGTTGATATGGCTAAGGAACCGGAAGAGATTCCGCTAATTATCCCTACAACTGAGCCGGAAGTTATCGCATATGATGCGGGGACTTCAAACAATGTTGTAACTGAACCGCGCAGATCAGGCAGGGCTATCCAGCCACCTGAGTGGTTTCATAACGAAATCTTCATTCTTGAAGACGATGAACCTGCGCACTACAAGGAAGCGATGGCGGGGCCCAGCTCAAAGGAATTGCACAAGGCCATGAGATCCGAAATGGAATCCATGTACGAAAACCAAGTTTGGAACTTGGAAGAACTTCCAGAAGGCGTAAAGCCGATTGGTTGTAAATGGATTTTCAAAAAGAAGACGGACGCGGATGGTAACATTACTATCCACAAAGCTAGACTTGTCGCGAAAGGGTTCACGCAAGTTCCAGGAGTGGACTACGACGAGACTTTCTCGCCCGTAGCTATGCTTAGGTCTGTTCGGATATTGCTAGCAATTGCTGCTTATTTCGACTATGAAATATGGCAGATGGATGTCAAAACGGCTTTCCTAAATGGAAACCTCAAAGAGGATGTATACATGATACAGCCGGAAGGTTTTGTCATTCATGAGGATGCTGGAAAGGTATGCAAACTTTAGAAAGCTATTTATGGTCTGAAGCAAGCATCAAGGAGCTGGAACATTCGTTTTGATGAAGTGGTCAAAGAGTTTGGCTTCATCAGGAATGACGAAGAATCTTGTGTTTACAAGAAGTTTAGTGGGAGCGCAAAAGCATTTCTAATCTTGTATGTGGATGACATATTATTGATTGGAAATGACATGAATTTTCTTAGCGAAATAAAAGAATTATTGAAGAAAAGGTTTTCAATGAAAGACTTAGGCGAAGCAGCATATGTATTGGGCATCAGAATCTATAGAGATAGATCAAAACGCCTGATAGCTCTTAGCCAAAGCATGTACATTGACAAGGTGTTGAAAAGGTTCAACATGGAGAACTCCAAGAAAGGCCTACTCCCCATGTCACCTGGCACAGTGCTTTGCAAGAATCAGAGTCCTCGAACTCTCGATGAGCGAGTACAAATGAATGATGTTCCATATGCCTCGGCAGTTGGTTCTATTATGTATGCCATGCTATGTACAAGACCGGATGTTTCCTATGCGCTAAGTGTTAGCAGCCGGTACCAAAGTGATCCAGGATTGGAACACTGGGCCGCAGTCAAGGGTATTCTTAAGTACCTCAGACGGACCAAGGATTTACTCCTTGTGTACGGAGGTGATGAAGAGCTCATTGTAAGTGGTTACACTGATGCAGGCTTCATGACTGACCCAGATGACTTCAAATCTCAATCAGGCTATGTTTTCATGTTGAACGGTGGCGCAGTTGATTGGAAAAGTTCCAAACAAAAGACTGTGGCAGATTCTACGACGGAGGCGGAGTATGTTGCAGCTTCAGAAGCCTCCAAGGAGGCGGTATGGATCAAGCAATTTCTTGAAGACCTTGGTGTGGTTCCAAGTGCTCTGGACCCGGTGGAGATCTATTGTGATAATAGTGGTGCCGTGGCTCAGGCAAGGGAGCCAAGTTCGCACCATAAGACAAGACATATTCAACGCAAATATAAACTCATTCGACATCATGTCGAAGAGGGTTTAGTGAAAGTACGCAAAGTTCACACGGATCTGAATGTGTCAGACCCGATGACAAAGCCTCTACCACGAGCAAAGCATGAGCAACACCGGATAGCCATTGGTGTTAGGGAAGCCATGTAACTGGGTTATGACCCTAGTGCAAGTGGGAGTCTGTAGGAGATATGCCCTAGAGGCAGTAACAACCGTTATTTTGTATCTCCAAGTTTGTAATGAATGTTTATGTTCCATGCTATAACTGCTATGATTCTCGAGTCTGCAATAACACGAGGCTCGGAGGGAAACTCATGTGCACGTGTGGTATAATAAACGGTAAAATGTATTCCTAGTCTTGCCTCTAAGACTGGCTCAAGTATTGCATGATGATCCTGTTTTCCTGATCATGGGCATGGCTATGCCAGCAATTTTGAGGGCACGATGTTGATAGAACACTTGTGTTGAATCGACCCAGATTGATGTTATGCTATGAGTTTCTATCGTTACAAGTTTATGGTTCTTAACATAGAGATAGTTAATGTTTGCATAATTCCTTAGACCATGAGAGTATTGAGTTCCTTCGTACTTGCTTTGTGAACTTTGGGGTTTGTTAAACGTCATCCGTAACTGGGTGGCTATTACGGCGGCTTACGGGTTCACGGAAAAGTATGGCAAGTAACGAGATAGCTCAAGATTGGGATTTGCTCCTCCCACGATGGAGAGATATTCTCGGGCCCTCTCGGTGTTACGGTATCCATCATCGTCTGGCCAGACACCTTGTGATTTGATCACTGGGATGCCGAAAACACAGAAACGAGAAAAGAGAACAAAACCGGTAACGAGGTAACTTGCATAGTGGACAAATTTGTTGATCCACGGGGATGCAGTAAATCTCACCTCGGGTGTTTGTGACATATCGCGAAGCAACAGGAATAGCACACAGCAACTGGAGGTTCACTCGAATAATCATTCGTGTGGGTATAGGGGTTAATATGGGTGTCCACGGCTCCGATGTTGATCATTGATCGGAAGGGGTTCCGGGTCATGTCTATACTTCACCGAACCTATAGGGTCACACGCTTAAGGGTCATCTATCTGCTGAATACTAGACAGGGAGTCTGAGAGAAAATCACCGAAAAAGTTTCGGACACCAAAAAAGTTTCGGACAGCGGAAAAGTTCCGCAGAGAGAACACCGGATGAGTTTCGGTGAAACTGAAAAGTTGTTTTGGGGTATTCCATTAAGTCAAATTGGTTTCGGGATGCCCCTGATAATTCTTGGAGGGTGCCAGAATTATTCTGGAAACTTTCTGGAATTTTCGGGGATAAAAACCAGAAATGTTTCGGAGCTGCCGGAACCGCTTCAGATGCTTTTTCGCAGATGAAATCACTAATCTGGAATTGTTCCAGAACGCGTTGAAAATTATTTTAGTGGGTACTAGAAATGTTCTAAGCCCACATAAATATTTTTAGTTCGTACGGACGCTGAAAAATGTCATCGTGAATAGTGAAAGTGCTTTTTGGGAATTTTTATGGAAAGCACCTTTTGGGAATTTTCCCAAAAGGCTTCTAGAAGCCTTGGGCACTAAGGAAGCCCCCTTGGGGGGCCCCCCCCAAGGGGTGGCCGGCCATGGAGGGTGGAGCTCCATGGAGCTCCACATGGCACTCCTTTTTGCTTTATTCTTTATGTAAATGACATAAAGTGGGGGTACTTTTGGTATTTGTGAATGCCAACTTTACCCCTTGGTTTTCCTATAAATAGAGGAGAGTGGGCTGCCCACAAACCTCATCGCTTGCTCTCATACACATGCCATGCATTATCTGGCTTCTTCTCTCCCTCCCACGAAAAGAGTTTCGTAGAGCCGAAAGGCTGTCTGGGTTCCGGCAGGAACTAGTTCTGGACGGCGAAGCCCTGCCGGATAGCTGACACCGTATGTGTGCAACCCCATAGAGAGGTCGTAGTTTCGGTCTTTTGCCCGAGGGGCTGTTCGAGTGTCCTCCCGAAGGGCTGTCCGAGTCTCCGTTCGAGTTTCGAGGGTCCTCCCGAAGGGCTGTCTGCGACATCGTCCGGGGGACTGTCCGACCGCCTCCCGAAGGGCTGTCCGGCGAGGGAGTACATCCTCGCGGTTGGGAGGTTGTAAATCCTAGCTGCGGGGATCTGCACCAACGATCTCCACCGACTCTTCTTCCGCTGCGCTTCGAGTCGGTACGGATCAGATCAAACCTTGTATGCAGTCTCCATAGTGGTCCTGGGCGTGCTCGCTATACCGAAATTTTTTGTTTTCTGTCACGTTCCCCAACAAGGATGGTATCCTCCTTTGAATGATTCGAGTGGCTTGACTTGGCACATGTTCACGCATGTAGTTGAAACAAAATCAACATAGCCTCCACGATATTTATGTTCATGGTGATTTATATCCTACTCATGCTTGCACTCAATGTTGGTCAATCTCAAAGCATGTTTATGACTCTTGTCGCTCTCTAGTTGGTCGCTCCTCAATCTTTTTCTAGCCTTCACTTGTACTAAGCGGGAATACTGCTTGTGCATCCACTTCCATAAACCCAAAGTTGTTCCATATGAGTCCACCATACCTACCTATATGCGGTATTTACCTGCCGTTCCAAGTAAATTTGTATGTGCCAAACTCTAAAAATTCAAATGATAATCTGTTTTGTATGCCCGAATCGCTCATGTAGCGACTGGGGGCCATGAGTATCTTCCATGCTAGGTGGGTTATTCTCACAATGAGTGGACTCGGCTCATCATTCACGAGAAAATGGCTGGTATCCGGGATGCCCAGTTCCATGTTCAAATCAAATCAAAATATAATTGCAAACAAAACTCCCCCAAGAATGTTTTTAGTTGGACGGTACCCGTTGTTTCGGACCAGCCGTGGAATAAGCTTGTTGGTGGTGGGGGAGTAGAAACTTTACCATTCTGTTTGGGAACCGCCTATAATGTATCTAGTATGGAAGATACCGAGATCTCTTGGTTGTTATGTTGACAATGAAAGCATACCGCTCAAAATATTATTCATCTCTGTTTCAAAAACTCGAGCTCTGGCACCTCTGCAAATCCCTGCTTCCCTCTGCGAAGGAACTATCTATTTACTTTTATTGCTGAGTCATCATCTTCTTATAAAAAGCACCAGTTAGTGAGCACCACTGTCATTTGTATGCGTTGTTATTAATTCATATTGAGTATGACTATGACTGGATCTCTTTTACCATGAATTACAATGTCTAGTCGGTCGTTGATCTTCAGGGGTGCTCTGAATTTATGTTTTGCGGTCTTAGAAAGGGCTAGCGAGATACCATTTTGTTATATCATATCATGATTGTTTTGAAAAGGTGTTGTCATTCGAGATTTATTATTATTACTCGCTAGTTGATTATGCCATTGATATGAGTAAATGTGAGACCTAAATGTTATTGTGAATATGGTTAGTTCATAATTTTGCTGAAAACTTGAATGCTGGCTTTACATATTTGCAACAAGATCAAACAGAGTTTGTAAAAGTTTTTCTTTATCACTTTCAATTTGTCAACTGAATTGCTTGAGGACAAGCAATGGGTTAAGCTTGGGGGAGTTGATACGTCTCCATCGTATCTACTTTTCCAAACTCTTCTGCCCTTGTTTTGGACTCTAATTTGCATGATTTGAATGGAACTAACCCGGACTGACGTTGTTTTCAGCAGAATTGCCATGGTGTTATTTTTGTGCAGAAATAAAAGTTCTCGGAATGACCTGAAACTTCACGGAGAATATTTTTGGATTAAATAAAAAATATTGGCGAAAGAATCAACAGGAGGGGACCCACCAGTTGTTCACAAGGGTGGGGGGTGCGCCCACCCCCCTAGGGCGCGCCCCCTGCCTTGTGGGTCCCCTGGACCTCCACCGACCTCAACTCCAACTCAATATATTCACGTTCGGGGAGAAAAAAAATCAGAGAGACGGATTGATCGCGTTTTACGATACGGAGCCGCCGTCACCCCCTGTTCTTCATCGGGAGGCCAGATCTGGAGTCCGTTCGGGGCTCCGGAGAGGGGAAATTGTCGCCATCATCATCATCAACCATCCTCCATCACCAATTTCATGATGCTCACCGCCGTGTGTGAGTAATTCCATCATAGGCTTGCTGGACGGTGATGGGTTGGATGAGATTTATCATGTAATCGAGTTAGTTTTTTTAGGGTTTGATCCCTAGTATCCACTATGTTCTGAGATTGATGTTGCTATGACTTTGCTATGCTTAATGCTTGTCACTAGGGCCCGAGTGCCATGATTTCAGATCTGAACCTATTATGTTTTCATGAATATATTTGTGTTCTTGATCCTATCTTGCAAGTTATAGTCACCTACTACGTGTTATGATCCGGCAACCCTGGAGTGACAATAGTTGGGACACTTCCCGGTGATGACCGTAGTTTGAGGAGTTCATGTATTAACTAAGTGTTAATGTTTTGGTCCGGTTCTCTATTAAAAGGAGGCCTTAATATCCCTTAGTTTCCATTAGGACCCCGCTGCCACGGGAGGGTAGGACATAAGATGTCATGCAAGTTCTTTTCCATAAGCACGTATGACTATATTCGGAATACATGCCTACATTATATTGACGAATTGGAGCTAGTTCTGTGTCACCCTAGGTTATAACTGTTGCATGATGAATGCCATTCGACATAATTATCCATCATTATCCATTGCTTACGAGCTTTTCACATATTGATCTTTGCTAAGTTACTTTTCTGTTGCCACTGTTACAATTGCTACAAAACTACTACTGTTACTTTTGCCACTGTTACCGTTACTTCCATACTACTTTGCTACTAAATACTTTGCTGCAGATATTAAGTCTATCAGGTGTGGTTGAATTGACAACTCAGCTGCTAATACTTGAGAATATTCTTTGGCTCCCCTTGTGCGAATCAATAAATTTGGGTTGAATACTCTACCCTCGAAAACTTTTGCGATCCCCTATACTTGTGGGTTATCAGCGTACGGTTAGGTCAGGCTTGTTGGAGGTAGATGACAGGAGAATTGGAGAGGAAGAGAGAAGATTGTAGCGATACCGGGTAGTCCGGGGTGATTTTAAACTGCGGCGTCGACGCCATTAAAAGTGGGGCCAGTTGGGACGAAGGTGGGCGGCGGAGCTTGGTCAAAGGGCTCGCCTCCCGGTGAGCCTGCGCAGCGGCCAGCTCGCACGCCTCCCAGTCAGCTGGCGTAGCGGTCTGCTCGCACGCCTCCCGTTGACTCACACGCTTGCTCGGACGGCACCTGCCGATGAGAAGCGGGACTCATGGCGGCACGTAAACGCCCACGGTTTGAATAGTGAAAGCGTTCGCCTTAACGTGACAGTTCTTTGTTCCAAAATACCTTGGCTCTTCATTTGTGCAACTTCTCATAAGCAGCTTGTCTCAAATTGAACAAAAAAATTATGACATCATATTTGTGCCATATCACGATACCATGCTCAGTTTCATGAATTTCAGGTCCCTTTTGGATTTTCTGAAATTTAAAATCCAGGATTCGAAAAAATATCATAACCTGCATCATGCAATAAATTTTCAAGCGATACATCTTTACTGTTGTAGATGTTAATATTTCTTAAGAAAGGATTTGGTCAAACATTTTGCTTAGTTAGACTTCAGACAAGTTATATATGCAGAGTAAAAGGATAATCCCTCCGTACCAGTGCATTGCCTGATATATTAACTCAAGTACTAGGCATGCACAAACGGGGCTCAATTATGTGCTCATCCTGGTGTAGTACTCCTATTAGTACTAGGCAATAGAGTTGATGGGTGACCTTGGGTAGCGGCGACTGAGGGAATTGAACCGTGTTCGGCACGATAGGTAACGTTGTCTAGTTACTAAAGCATCCCTCCATTGTTCATCGGTAGTCATTATGGACCGGGGACATGAGAGGAATTTCCTAGGGCTGGAATTCTGGCTGGCAGATATTTCGACTCGAAACGCGGAGGCTCGACTAGCTGGGTTTGGCTAATGTGCGTACCACGCACGCCACCAGAAGTTCACGAGCCCGGGTTTTTTTTTGGGGGATCAACACGAGCCCGGGTCTGGCTGGTACACCATTGGGTGCTACCATTCGAGAATACGAAAGGAATCTTTTAAATTGCCAAATGAATCTATATGTGTTACAATGCCCGTATTTTCCTTGCAAATTACCGATCATTCCAAAAGGCACGGTAATTGATTTATGACGAGTTCTTGAATTAGAGTGAGTTTGTGATATAGTGATCTCAACGTGGATTTCACATTTCATGGTATCCCTAGTAAAATTTTCATTGCAAATACAAATTTAAAAGATGAACGGTATGGTGGTGAGAAAACTTTGTATGTATCAAGCATATGACCACACACACACACGAATACAACAACAATCTAGTAAGTATAGTGCATCTATTTTTCCAAACCATGCATTTATGACACGAATTCAAAAATACTCCCTCTGTTCCTAAATATTTGTCTTTTAGAGATTTCAACAAGTGACTACATACGGAGCAAAATGAGTGAATCTACACTCTAAAATATGTCTATATACATCCGTATGTGGCAGTCCATTTGAAATCTCCAAAAAGACAAATATTTAGGAACGAAGGGAGTAAAATGTAAGCCATGCATGGTCCTTAATTCAATATTTAAAATGAACAGGAAACTGAAACATGAATATTAAGTCTAGTACTACATACGTGCAAATGTTGTGTTTAGGTCTCTCCATCGACCCCCTTGTCGATGTCAAAACTGGCCGATCTCGGGTAGGGGGTCCCGAACTGTGCGTCTGAGGATCGAAGGTAACAAGGGACAAAGGGAACACGATGTTTACCCAGGTTCGGGCCCTCTTAATGGAGGTAAAACCCTACGTCCTACTTGATTGTATTTGATGAATATAGGGGTTACAAGAGTTGATCTACCTCGAGATCGTAATGGCTAAACCCTAGCTGTCTAGCCAATGAGAATTCTGATTGTCTTTATGGACTAAACCCTCCGGTTTATATACACACCGGTGGGGCCTAGGGTTGTAAAGAGTCGGTTCGTAGAGGAAGGAAATTACATATCCGGACACAAATCTTGCCATCCACGCATGGGGGAGTCCTACCCGGACACGGGGGAAAGTCTTCCGCTTTGTATCTTCACGGCCCATCAGTCCGGCCCATATCAAATAGCCCGAACACCCGAGGACCCCCTAATCCAGGACTCCCTCAGTAGCCCCTGAACTAGTCTTCAATGACGATATGTTCGGCACGCGGATTGTCTTCGGCATTGCAAGGCGGGTTCCTCCTCCTGAATACTTCAAAGCAATCTTTTGAACAAAAGAACCATATCCGGCTCTGTATAATTATTACAATCCTTAGCCGTGAAGGCAGGATATCAAACAGAACAGTGTCTTTTTATTGACAACTTTTTTTGGCCAAACGTCACGTCTGGCCTCTTAACATTTCGAACCGTTTTCACGCCTCCCGCTTCGCGTTTCGAGGCACAGCCTCCATTGGCATGTCTTGTCAAAACAGAGATCGTGCCCGCCCATTACGGGATCCTCATCAATATGGTTTTGGGTAATCCAACCGTGCCATTCGCACGACCCCTTGGGAACAGGCGAGTTTTAAGGCTTGAGGGGGGGGGGCGCTTGATATTCACCGCTTATATAAGAGGATAAAGATCCCTCTTTTTCCCCACGCCTTCTTCTCCTGCCTTCCCATCTTCAAGCTCCAGCGCCCAAACTTCAATCTTTTCCCACCGCAACCAGCCTCCCCAGCCATGTCGGGATCTGGTTCAAAGGGCAAGTGGGAGGCCTCCTCTGTCACCGAGAAAGACGTCAAGGAGCTCCGGGGGCGGGATATCTGACCGCGGAGATCGTGAATAGGCTCCCTGCCAAGGATCAAGTCATCCCCATTCCGGAGCCCGGCGAAAGGGTTGTATTCATTCCCCATTTCCTCCGCGGACTAGGGTTTCCCCTCCATCCCTTCATCCGGGGCCTTATGTTCTATTACGGGATAGATTTCCATGATCTATCCTCGAATTCTTTCCTCCACATCTCGGCGTTCATCGTCATGTGCGAGGCGCTACTCCGCATCCCCCCACACTTCGGCCTATGGCTCAAGGTCTTCAATCTGAAGCCGAAGGTGGTCGACGGGCAGCATGCGGACTGCGGCGGCGCCATGGTAAGCAAGCTCCCCAACGCCGTGTGGCCCAAAGGGTCCTTCATGGAGACCGTCAAGGTGTGGCAACAGGAGTGGTTCTACATCACCGAACCCCGTGACGCCAAGTGGGCGGCTACTCCTGAGTTCAGATCCGGACCCCCTACGCGGCTTACCTCATGGACCGCTAAGGGTCTGGATTGGGGATCCACGGCGGAAGTGTTGATGCTGCAAAAGCGCATCACCAATATGATAGGCAAGAACACCAGTCTCACTAACGTGATTCGGGTGATGCTCTTCTGCTGGATTCTTCCCTGCCAACTCCGGCCCTCTCCCATGTGGGAGTTCAATCCGGAAGATCCACGAACCTTGAAGCGCTTCTTCGGCACAACGCACGAAAACATCTGGAAGCTGCTCTTCAAGGCCCAAAAAACGTGGCCGAAGAAGACCGAAGACATCGGTCTTGACATCGAGAATCCGGTCACACCGGTAAGTATGATTTTCCCGAATATCTGTTCGGTCAATAAGTTTTAGACATAATGAATTTTCTGTCCTTCGTACAAAGTTGGATAGCAAAGGCCGAGCGGATTAAGTGTTCGGCACCACTGCCTGAAGACCCAGCCACACCCCAGCTGACAGGGATGCTGGTCCCGGCGCCCTATCAGGCGCCGGAGAAGAAGGCCAAGAAGAAGAAGGGCAAGGAGGCCAAAGGCGGCCTCCGCCACAAGGGCCCTTCGGACGTAGTGTCCGGAGAGACCGAAGTCCTCTCCTCCCATGAGGGAGATGAGGAAGAAGAGGAGGAGGAAGTAGAAAGTGACTCCCCTCTTAGGGGGAAGAAGAAGAAGAGGGCGGCCTCCACAGACCCGGAGGAGGAGGCGCCCAAGAGGGGGAAGATAACCCTCTCGGATGGTTCGGATTCGGAGGCCGAACCAGTCCCCAAGAGACTTCCCAGGGTGAAGCCCCTGGCCGAATTGTAAGTACCAAAGGGTCTATTATTTGTCTTCGGTCCTTTATGTTTTTACAATATAACATATTACACCGTGTGTCTTTCAGCCCTGCTCGCGACCTCCCCAACCCTTCACTATCTGAGGGGAGTTCTCTGCCGCCCGAGATGGCAGAGAGTGAGACGCCACCGCGAGCCCCTTTGCCAACCACCGCGGATGACACCGAGGTGTTGTCCCAAAGGACCTCTCTTGGCCGCGGAGGGGCGAGCGAGGCTGCCGAGAAGGCGCCCGAGGGCAATACCTCGGCTGCCGAAGACATGGAGGGGGCGACCCCCATGGTGACCGACGGCGGGGGCCCTGATCAATCCGGCCCCTAGCCATTCCGGAGACCAATGTGGCTCTGGAGTCAGTCGAGCAGCCCCCTTCGAAGGAGGGGGGAGCATCAGCTCCGAGGGCGGCCTCCACTAATCCGAAGGCGCCGAATACTCTTGTGGAAGCACTACAACGTGCTTCCATCATGGAGGAGCACCGCACCCTGATGGGTGTGGTGGTAGAGAAGGTTCAGTCTGCCAAGAGCGGGCTGAACGAAGCCTTCACCAGCCTACTGACAGGCTTCGAGGTATGCGACGTAATGCTCTAGACGCTTTTTATAAAGGGATATACCTGTGCATAGATAGTAGCCCCTGAGACTCTGTCTGGTTTTGAAAAAGCCGGACAGAGGATCACATAGTATTCGGAAGAGGTGACATACTTTTATATTGTATAACAGGCTTCCATGTTGGCGGCAACCGCCCAGACCGCTGAAGTTTCCGAACTTAATCGAAAACTAAGGCTGGCTGATGATGAAATAGATCGCATCAACAAGTGATTCAACGAGACGCAAGGTATGCGTGTATTTTAAAGAGTTTGAGCATATATCTGATATGTAAATTCAGAGTTTAACTCATGTACTGCTGTGATGATGTGTGCAGTTGGCGCGGCCGAGGTCAAGACCCTCAAAAGCGCCCTTGCTCAGGTTAAGGAGGAGGCGAAGGCGAATAAAGCAGCCGCTGACAAAGCGGCTGTGAACTAAAGACCGAACAGGACGCCCGCCGCCAGCACGAAGATAGAGTGGCCGAAGTGGAGCAAGAGCTGAAGGACGCCATCCGCAAGTGCGAGGCCTTGGAGGAGAAGACTTCGGACCAAGCGACCGAACTCGCCAAAGCCCTCCAGGAGGCTAAAGAGGCGCGGGTCGAGTCCCGGAGTGCTCGTGAAGAGATCCGGCAGGCCAAACAGATAGCGGCCGGTAAGCCTTTTCTTTTGCAGAGTGTATTTGGAGGTCAAAGATATGCTTTGCTCACTCGACTGTGGAGTTCTCCAGATGCCTTTGCGGATCTTCCGAGGAGTGCCGCTGACGCCGCACAGTTCTTCCGAGCCCAAGAGGGGAACTCGACCGAGAAGCTGTTCTGGTCACAGTTCCTAGCACCGGAGCATCCGACGCCCCTGAACGACCAAATGAAGCAGCTGACGGAGCTGCATAGGGTGTCCGGCTTGGCCATGAAGGATCTCATAGTCCGGCTTTGGCCAGCCGAACCAATTCCTAGCAGCTACTTCGGTTTGGTGAGGTGACTCGTCGATGCACTACCTCGAGTTGATGCTGTGAAGCGCTCGGCGTGCATAGAGGGTGCGCGGATGGCCTTTGCTCATGCCAAGATGCACTGGGCAAAGATGAAGGCCACCGACGTCGCGACTGCAGGCCCGCCCGAAGGCAAGGACCACCGCAAGCCGGAAAGATACTTTGAAGATGTCCTAGCAGGTGCCTGAATAGTAGTGGGTCAATGCTCAAAGGACGTGATGTTTGAGTAAATGTATCCGGGCTGTAAAAACTTTATTTTGTGAACCAAGGCTTGTCATATATTTATGCCTTTTATCCTGGGTTATTTTCCTCCTGTGCGGCCATTTTAATTCTGAAAGTTTGCCAGTCGTCGGCTTCAGCCCCCTCATAGATGCTACGGGGGTGTTCGGTGGAGCGCGCGATCACACTTTATCCAACATCTTGGTCCGTAAAGGAGGTGTTCGCGCAATGAACCAGGCAATCAGACTATGCGGCTTTATTACTTTCACTTATCCATAGCAGTTTGACGGTTGGGTTAAGTACCAGCCCCTAGTGCGTATGCGGTAATCCGAACTAGGGTGCCTTTGTCGCATGACTGGGCGAAAACCAGCCCTTCGTATAACACTGGGTAAATCACTAAGGATTTGTATTAAGTCACCTAATCGCCGACCAGCTCTCACCGTATCATGACAGTCAGTTTTCGGCTTTCTCTACTGAGGTATTTGACCGGACGAACCAGAAACAAAATCGCAGTAGTTCTCCCTTTACTACCTTAGCCGAACTAGCGGAACGTAAGGTGGTTATCACAGGAGCCGGGCAACCCAATTATAGACCAAAGACATGATTCGGAGCTGATGCATATAATGCAATATTCGGGACGCCGAAGAGTACCTTATAGGTGTTCGGACTTTTGAAAATATGCATGGCCGGATAGAGCCCCCGGCATTTAGGCCGGAACAATGCATATGTGGCAATCTGAAGCAAGGAGGGATCACAGATGAAAAGATAAACCAAAACTGAACAAAAGTTGGCGATCAACTGTTTCCTTTATACCCTAATTAATACGTCAAGACGTGCTATTACAGATAATGCCATGAACATCAAGGATATTTGACATGCCGAGAGTTTGCACACGAGGGGAAGCTTTATATAGGGCCTAGAAGAAAAGGTAGTCTTGAAGACCCCAATGGTGCCCTGCCGCACGTCTGCACCGTTTCCCCTTGGTGAAAAATCCTTTGAGAGGAGAGGTCGATTGTCATCTTATACGAAAATGCGGGGCCTAAAAAAGGGCCCTTGCACACCCGTAGGGTAGGTAGGTTTTTAATGAACCTGTAGTACAAAAGAAGAATAAAAAAAGAAAGAAAGAGAAAAAAGGTTAAGGTCCGAATAGGGTCAAGCCGCACTATAGACCTTCTCCGCAGTGTGCCTCCGTCGCTGCCCAAGGTATTTTAAGTGCGTAATTATGCACGCGCGGTATGCATGCCGCTATTTTATAGGGCGATCGGTGGAGGCGAAACTGCTATTCAAACTCTGGATTCACCGAGCTGTCGTTCTGCAGAGTGGACCGGGCTCGCTTGGTAGTGTCAGGTGTCTTAGTGACCGATGAATTGTTCGGCTTGATGAGGCCGTTCTGTACTTCGGCTGCCAGGGCCGCGGTGTGCTCCTCAGTACGGAGGGAGCGCTCCATATTTCCATTGACTGTGATAACGCCGCGCGGTCCGGGCATTTTGAGCTTTAAGTAAGCGTAGTGCGAGACCGCATTGAAGCGGGCGAAAGCAGTTCGTCCGAGTAGTGCGTGATAGCCACTGCGAAAAGGGGCAATGTCGAAGATCAAGTCTTTGCTTCGGAAATTATTCGGCGAACCGAAGACTACTTCCAATGTTAAGGAGCCCGTACAACGGGCCTCCACGCCGGGTATTACTCCTTTAAAGGTAGTATTGCTGGGCTTAATTCTTGACGGGTCAATGCCCATCTTACGGACAGTGTCTTGATAGATCTGGTTTAGACTGCTGCCGCCGTCCATAAGGACTCTAGTGAGATGGTATCCATCGATGATGGGATCAAGCACCAGGGCCGCCGAACCTCCATGACGGATACTGGTCGGGTGGTCCCTGCGATCGAAGGTGATCGGGCAAGCCGACCATGGGTTGAATTTTGGGGCAACAGGCTCTACGGCGTAGACGTCCCTTAGTGCGCGCGTGCGCTCCCTCTTTCGGATATGTGTGACATATATCATATTCACTATTTTCACCTCGGGGGGAATTTTCTTCTGTCCCCCTGTTTTCGGTGGACGCGACTCATCATCGTCCTCACTTTGAGGCCCTTTCCCCTTGTGTTCGGTATTTAACTTATCGGCCTGTTTGAAAACCCAGCAGTTTCTGTTGGAGTGGTTGGCAGGCTTGTCGGGGGTGCCATGAATCTGGCAAGGCCTATCCAGTATCTTGTCCAAATTAGATGGACCGTCTCTATTTCCTTTGAATGGCTTCTTCCGCTGACCGGGTTTAGAGCCACTGAATCCGGCGTTGACCGCCGTATGTTCAGTTTCTTCATTGTTGTTCCGACGCTTGTTTTTGTTATGTCGTGGCCTTCCGTTGCCGTCCCTGGCTTCAGAGGTGCCATGGTCACTGGTACTGTTGCTTCTACGAGCCAACCAGCTATCTTCGCCCACGTAGAAACGGGTCATAAGTGCAGTAAGAGCTGCCATAGTCTTCGGCTTTTCCTGACCGAGGTGTCGGGCGAGCCATTCGTCACGGACGCCGTGTTTAAAGGCCGCTAAGGCTTCGGCGTCCGGACAGTCGATGATTTGGTTCTTTTTAATTAAGAACCGATTCTAGAGTTTGCGGGCTGACTCTCCGGGTTGCTGGACTATGTGACTGAGGTCATCAGCGTCCGGTGGCCGGACATAAGTACCTTGGAAGTTGTCTCGAAAAGCGTCCTCCAAGTCTTCCCAGCTGCCAATAGAGTTTTCTAGGAGACTATTCAACCAGTGCCGTGCTGGTCCTTTTAGCTTTAGTGGGAGGTATTTAATGGCATGGAGATCATCACCGCGAGCCATGTGTATATGGAGGAGAAAATCTTCAATCCATACCGCGGGATCTGTCGTTCCATCGTATGCTTCAATGTTTACGGGTTTAAACCCTTCTGGAAAGTGGTGCTGCATTACCTCATAGGTAAAGCACATGGGGTGTGCGGCGCCTCTATATCGGGCAACATCATGGCGGACTTCGGATGACATCCGTGTTCGGTTCTCGGCCCAAACTTGGTGATGCTTGTCGCGCCAGGCTTGATGGCAGTCGTCTCGTGATGGAGCGCGTCCCCTTGATCCGTAGATTGATCTAGTCTGGCCGGCTCTATTGTCCAGGCCCTGACGTAAGTCATACGTGTAGCCCAGAGCCACTGCCTCTCTGCCTTTACGGCGAGGTGGTGCGGGCTGGTATTCGGCGTAGTTATCCTCTTTGTCCCGTCCACGTGGTGGTCGGTCCGGTTCATCAGCATGATTGTATCTTGACAGAATTGGCTCAAGGGCCTCGTCGTCGAATTGGGGTAGCAGCCTGCACTTTGGGTAGCCTTTTATTGGGCGCTCGAGGCCGTATTCTTCGGCGGCTAGGACCTTGGTCCATCTATCGTTGAGCGTATCCTGTTCAGCTTGAAGCTGCTACTGTTTCTTTTTCAGGCTCCTCGCAGTGGCGATGAGCTGTCGCTTGAAGATTTCTTGCTCGAGGGGTTCCTCTGGTACGATAAAATCTTCGTTACCGAGGCTGACATCCTCCACGGAGGCCGGCAGATAATTACTATCCTCCGAATCCTCATGATCGACAGGTTCGTTTGGGTTGACTTGTCCTTCTTCCCACTTATCCTGCTCAACAGCAGGCTCGATGAGGTGGTCAGAGTCTTCGGCGTTCTCCGAAGTGTCATTGTCTCCGGTGCATGTATTGCTTTCCTTCTCGCGACGTGGTCGTGAGTGGCGCCGCTGACGTCGGCGTTTAGGTGGTGCTTCGATAGGCTTGTCCTCGATCGGGTCTTGAGCGCTATCGTCGTCCGTCTTTTTGGGTGTATCCACCATGTACACGTCGTATGTAGAAGTGGCCGTCCAACGCCCAGTGATGGGTGGGTTTTGGCCTGATTCGGCTTCGACATCGTCGTCCATGCCGTTGATGTCCTCGGAGGTGTAGTCTAGAATGTCGGTTAAGTCCTCGACAGTGGCTATCAAGTGGGTGGTGGGTGGGACGTAAAATTCCCCGCACTCAGCCCCTAGTCCGGGCTGGGCGTAGTTCAGAAGTGATACCTCCGTTATGGCGAGAGATCGCATTAAGTCCAAAGCCTCATTTAGGAGCGATAGCTGGACGGGTGACTGAGAGCCTGCGGACCTGGGTCCAGAAATCGCCGCCCGACCGTGCTCAATGGACGCAGGCCTCAAGAGTTCAGAGTTAACATCCGGAGGTGAGTCCGGCTTCCCGATGACAGGGAGAGCCCTGTTTGATTCCAGGCCTGCCGATAATATGGTCACCTCTGGGTCTCCGGCAGGGAGCTCCGTAGTAGGAGAGGGTTCGGTGGGGTTCATACTCCCGTCTTCAGACAGGGTGGTCCGCTCTGGATATAAGGCCAGGGCAGGGACGATAGTTGATCCTTGAACGGAGCCTGGTGGTGGATCCGACGGGCCTCCTTTCGTATAGATGAGGAGCGGCGGTCGAGGCCGAGAATCCTTCAAAGAACAAATCTCCTCGGATATAGGCGATGTAATTCAGGCTCCCGAACCTGATCTGGTGACCAGGAGCGTGGCTATCGATCTGTTCAAGGTGACCAGTTGAATTGGCATGCAGAGCGAAGCCACCAAACACAAAAAGTTGACCAGGGAGGAAAGTTTCCCTGAAAACAGCATCGTTGTCGATGATCGAACGAGCCATCGAGCCTTCTGCTGACGACACAGTGGAACTGTCAATGAAAGCACCAATGTCGATGTCAAAACCGGCCGATCTCGGGTAGGGGGTCCCGAACTGTGCGTCTGAGGATCAAAGGTAACAAGGGACAAAGGGAACACGATGTTTACCCAGGTTCGGGCCCTCTTAATGGAGGTAAAACCCTACGTCCTGCTTGATTGTATTTGATGAATATAGGGGTTACAAGAGTTGATCTACCTCGAGATCGTAATGGCTAAACCCTAGCTGTCTAGCCTATGAGAATTCTGATTATCTTCATGGACTAAACCCTCCGGTTTATATACACACCGGAGGGGCCTAGGGTTGTACAGAGTCGGTTCATAGAGGAAGGAAATTACATTTCCGGACACAAATCTTGCCATCCACGCATGGGGGAGTCCTCCCCGGACACGGGGAAAGTCTTCCGCTTTGTATCTTCACGGCCCATCAGTCCGGCCCATATCAAATAGCCCGGACACCCGAGGACCCCCTAATCCAAGACTCCCTCACCCCCACCCCCCCCCCCCCCACACACACATACTTCATGTATCGATTGATGTTCATTTCTTTGTTAATAGAGCTATTGGTATCCGACACACGCGCGCTCATTATTGCTCTTCACGTTTCGATCTCCATTTATGTCATTCCCTCCCTCACACACAACCTCGTCGTGCCCTCCATGACAAACGCTCCCTCTCTCTCTCAAGACACATGTGTTGCCTTTGTAAAACACCTTCACCGTGCGCGCACACACAAAGTCTATCTAGGCCACTCTCTCGGTAACTATCTCCCTCCAGCCCTCACCACAGCTTCGTCGCACGATATCTCGGTGTATCGTCTTTAACATTCGAGTGTACACTAGGCCACACTCCCTCGATCTCTCCCTCTATAAATGACTCGATTGACCTCGCTTTTTCGCGTTGTCTCTCTCACACATAGACGCTCGCACTACACCTCTTGCATAGGCGGAGCTATGTTAGATTGTCGGGGGTTAACACCTCGACCTTAGATAAAATTGTGAAGCTCTATTTAGGATTGTTTAGATTATATTTTTTGAACATTATATTTGTCCCCACCCTTCCAAACACCGACTGGTTGTGCACCCCCCCTCCCTGGAGAATATCATGTACCCCCACACCTTAGATGCTATATGCTGATACAAGTTGCTTGGAGCTTGTAGATCTGAGATATAGCAGCTCACAGGATGTCTTAATATTTTTACAGGAAACCTTAATGAGTTTGAGAATTGCACACATTTTTTACAAGAACTACTCAGATGCCTTGGATCCCATGTCCAACGACCTCGAAGCTCGTATCACCGTAGCATCTAAGATGGAGGATCTCATATTCTCCTGTATGTCAGAATATCATGTGCTACCACACCTTAGATGCTTTGGTGATACAAGCTCTTCGGAGCCGTTGGATCTGTGATCCAACAACTCCTTGGTGGTTCAAATATTTTTTGCAGAAAAGTCCCCAAAGAGTTCGGCCACTGCTTACAAGCACAAAGACTGCTCAGATGCCATTGGATCTCAGATCGAACGACCTCGAAGCTCGTATCACCGTAGCATCCACTACAAAAAAAAGACACATCCGTGACATTTTGGGCTGAACGAATTTTTTTTCTGTCATGCTTATGACACTTCTATGACGATAATTGTGACAAAAACCGGTATCATCATAGATGTGGTGGGCTCCTACTTCTATGACAAAAAATCAGGATAGAAAATGGGCTTTTCGTCCTGGGCGGGCCGGAGACGCAGCTGCATGACATTCATTGGGCCGTCCATGATGGAAAAAACCATGGTAGAAGCGAGGGCGAGGAAAATATTGGGGAGTTCCCGGTTATGGTGGGTGGTCGGGGCCGAGCGATGCGCGTTTCTCTCATACATGTACGCGCGTGGGTGCGAGGCGTTGGGCTCTAACTGAACCCGAGCGAGGCGTTCGCCTACTGAACCCGAGTGATCGATCGATCCCTGGCTGTTAACTGAACCCGATCGAGCGATTCCTTCGCTACTACTGCTAACTGAAGCCGATCGAACCTGCTGCCTCTTGATGAACAGTGAGCGTTGTTGGGGGGGTTGGATGAATAGTTCCTGGTGGGGGTTGGATGAACAGGACCCCGTGGTAGTAGAGGCCGTTGCCGCTGGATGAACAGGACCCCGATCGAGCCGGTTGGGGGTGGATGAACAGGACCCCGTGGAGGGCTGGATGAACAGGACATGCCTCTACTACGACACGTGCCCTTCCTTACTCGGCCACGGTTCATCGCTGCAGCCTGCAGACAGACCGATCGACCAGTATGTACGTACACGTTCGTGACCAGAATGACAACACTACGTACGCTTCGACCAGGTGGGTCCCGACTGTCAGGGAGGATACGGAGGCACTTCCTTGCATGCGAAGATGTAGCTGGTGGGTCCCAGCAGTCAGGGGGGAATTTTTTTTTTCACAAAATACGGTGGCCCGTCCGGTGGGTCCCTACTGTCAGGTGGAGGAATCATTATTTTGCGCGTAATAAGGTTGCACTTCCTTGCTGCGGCCGTGGACCCAGCTGTCAGCCTCTCCACGTACAGTACTCTTTCGATGGAAGTCGTTCCTTGACCACATTGACCACGCCGCGCCGAGAGCACCAAGGCGGTGGACGACGGCGAGGCCTAGGAAGGGGACGACGCGGAGCCGGGGAAGACACGGCAGTGGATGCCCACGCGGAGAGGAGTACGAGGGTTCACTAGTTCGGCTGCGGTGTGAGGCTGCCGTCACCGCAGAATAACAGGGGTGTGGGTGAGTAGAGGGATGGCCTGGCCAGCGGTGGGAGTAGTAGGGGGCGGTGAGGCCTCCGCGGCAGCACAGCCGGCCATGGGAGGCAGGAGCAGGCGGCACGACCGGCGCTGATTTGGGCGGCTGGAGCAAGAAGACCAGAGGTTGAAGAAGCACTACCGCCATTGGATGGACATCGTACGGTCACTAGAGCTAGAATCGTTCATATTGACTAAGTTGACAAAGCCCTCCGTCCGCGTCAACTTAGTAGGCCCACAAGTCAGCCTCCCACTATGGTGGGTCCCAGCTAGCAGGGGGAGTATTCTTTTTTTGTGCGTAATAAGGAGGCACTTCCTTGCGTGCGAAGATATAGCTAAAAGCGTAATACGGTCACCAGACTTCAGAATACGCTCATTACGGTCGCTATATACGTTTTGCGGTGATTATACGGTCACTTGCTCACCGTTCAGCATCGGATTGCACTCTGTTGACCGGCCAAATAGTCTGCGTGGCACCATGTTGACTAGTTAAATTGACCATGTTCCTTGTGGGTCCCACCTATCAGTTCGCATAGGAAAAAGGTCAGATAAACACAAATTTACGCAGCCGCGACAAGACTCCAACCTATGCGCGGGAACCACCTGGTTGTGTATGTGTCTGCCAGGGCCTGATGTGTGCGCATGCACGTGTAGGTTGAGCACTTGAGCGTGAGAGTGTGTGTTGGTCGTGTGGTGTGTGCAGGCATGCACGTGTAGGTTGAGCACTTGAGCGTGAGAGTGTGTGTTGGTCATGTGGTGTGTGCAGGCATGCGTGCGTGTGAGTGTTGCGTGCGTGCGTGGCTGCGTGTGTATGTGTGAGTGTTGCGTGCGTGCGTGGCTGCGTGTGTTCGTGTGAGTGTTTCGTGCATGCAGTTCGTGTGCATGCGTGCGTGTGTGTATAACCACCACACCAGCTCCTGTGTGCTAAAACAGATGGCTCAGCATACCAATACAAGGCCACCTTGTCCGCTGTGCCCGCAGTCATGACTTCGAATCACCGTCCAATATTTTTTTATCGTTTGTTTTCATTCTAACTAGCAAGATGCCCGTGCATTGCACGTAACATCAAGATGCATTTGTATGAGTAGTTTATCTTGTGAGAGAAAGGGATGAACGAGGGAAGGCCTTATTTGCTAATGTGGAGAGGTGTGTGGGTACCTTTTTGCAAAATTGCCATAGTTTCCTTCCTATCCGTCAGATATAAATCGGACGGCCTATATTGCAGGATGGCAGGCGCACCATCATCACCAACTCTGTTTTTTATAAGAGTGTAGAGTAGATACACGCCGACAGGTGGGCCCAATGGTAGTGAGATAATGTGATGCAACACTAGAGGTGCCACGTGGAGCATTTAACTGGTCAACTAGTCGTGTCTTGAGCAAATACTTGAGCAAATACAGAGCTGTATGGTGAGCCCGTGACTGTATAATAACCACAAAACGTAAATGGTGACCGTAATGAGTGGATTCTGAAGTCCAATGTACGTATCGTGCTTTCGCTTCAAATACAATGATCGTCACTGTATATATCGTGAGAGAAAGATGAAACATGTGTGAATGTGCTGGGGGCGTACTTTTAGAGGACCTGGAGATAGTTTGTGTGCGTACGTGAAAGGGGCGTAGAGGGGGTGTATGCGATGGAGAGAGAGATGCTCTTCGTTTCTCTTTATTATGACTAACTTTATATATAGTATAAAAATATAAAAATTCATAGTGCGGAATAAATATCATTGTGGGCACCATGCAATGCAAATTAACGTTCATACTCCTCCATATAACTTTGTAATGTTGTATATATGTAGAAATTCGAAAATAATTTTTTGGCCACACTTTATTCAAAAGGAATGTTGTATGCGAAATGAATGTGAAGAGAGGGCTTTTTAGATCAATGGGGTACGTGATGTAACATGTGTGAATGTGTAGTTGATGTATTTGGCAGGGCCTAGAGAGGTATGTATGTGTATTACGTATTCGAGAGAGGCATGGATAGAGGGGCCGGCGGGGGGGGGGGGGCGTGGGAGAGATAGCACGAGAAATGAGAGAGGTCTAGAGAGAGAGACAAATATGATGTCACGGCGAGAGATGCCCTTGAGTGTGTATATGCAAGGGGGGAGGGGATAGAGGCACGAGGACATTTTTTTTGTGTGGTGTCTGTGTTGGTATGTGTGGGTGTGAGAAGATAACAAGACCTGGGGGCAGAGGGTGTGTCACCGCATGAGGTCCGGTGGGCCAAGGTGAGGCCCTTGGTTCTGTTCGGTCCTGCGCCACATTGGTCGGCCCGTGACGCATTTAGGGAGACCCATGGAGGACTAGTCGTACAAGACAAAGAAAGCAGAGTCGTGAAGGACTCTGTGTCCACTGACGAAGCCGGCTAGGATTTGTAACCCTAGGTCCTCGGACTAAGGTAACCCCTTATCTCTGATATTACAATTCATCCAACCTAACTTTAAGGGGCATCCTACAGAATGCTCTGCTAGAATCATACTCGTTGATTAGGAAGAGAGGTGGAGACAATGCATGAGAGACAGGCCTAAAGATAATGTGCGTGCGGGAGACACGTAGGCAGGTCTATGTATATAGAAAGGGTCGATGGGGATTGTGCGTGTGTATGCTTGTTTAAGGAAGAGTGCTTGTGATAAAGGTTAGTGAAAACAGTCGTAAATGGTTACGAGAGGGAGGGAGGGTTATATCGAGAGCATGTCTGCGAGAAAGACACCTCGGGAGAGAGTGTGTGAGCATGTGTGAGAGACCACCGATGGAGAGTGAAACTACACGTAAAAGACTGATGTACACATTGATTAAAAATATAATTTGTATCCAAATATTAGGATGGGATCATGATATTTGCAATTCGCGTAAGGAACGGTCATTGATCCATCAGACATCTATATTCTATCGAATTTGAGCATGTCTATGTTATTATTCGACATAATTGATCCACATAGTTAGTATTTTGAACTCCAGACAATACATCGCTTTAGCAATCGAATATAAACGTGAGTATAGTTCATGTTGTGTGTGTAAAGCACATTATACATACAAAAGTTACACAATGAACATTATAAATAGCTAGGTATGAACTAGCATACATTTGAATTCAACTTAAGGTGGTTTAAAAAATTCGAATTCAACATGAAGTCCATTCAATTATTTGAATTCGATATCATGGCATTTGTAAATCATACCTAAATTATGGGGGCACAAATCTTTGCTTTGCTTTTGTACATAATAGCATATATAGTCGTGTACAAAATAAATTCAAATTTAGCTCCTCCATTCCAAAATAATCGTAGTTATAGGATTTTCAAGTGTCAAAATTTCAAAAAGAAGCGCATAATTTAATGAGGTTTTCAAACATACAAGGTCAAATTTAACGTTGTCTATTTAGGTCAATCCTCAAAGTTCAAGAGTACTCTAAACGTGAATGCTTCTGTTTCAAAATTTTGAACGAAGCGCCAAAAGAGCCTCTACTCGCCCGAAACCGCGTGAGACCAATGTTTGGTAGAAGGAAATTACTTTTCTAAATCCGACCCGTGAAACCTACCGGCCCGACGTCCAAAGGTCTAAACCGGGGTTGGTTTGTAGCTTCATCTAGATGCCCAGCAACCGCCTCCGAAAAACATTCATACACAATGGCCTCCTAAGCACACATGCGCGCGGCCGAAATCGCTCCTGCCCACTATTTGGGACACCTGGGATTACCATCCTACCCCCGACCCGCAGTAGGTCCGAAATTTAAGAGGGGGGCAAAGTTTGTACTTTCCCAAAATTTCAAACAAGCGCGTCCCATCTGTTAAAAAAAACCAAAAACAAGCGCGTCCCAGAACGAAACATGGTTATCCCTTAGCTCCCCCCCCGTCCGATTCCCCATTCGTACTCTGTGGGCGCCAAAACTACCTCTCCACCAGCGCGAAACCCCGGCATCCTCCGTCCGCCACCCCATCCCACCCATCAACCGCCGCCCTCCTCCATCACGCCGGAGCCGATACCCCGACGTCGTCGTCCACCGCAACCGCAACCGCAACGCCCTCCACGGCTAGTAGTTGAAGCCGAGGCCGAGCTGTCCGTACCCGAGCCAGTTCAACCACACCGTCTTGCGCCTCACCGCTGCAGCTCCAACTTCGCCACCGTCCACCGCACCGGAGCTATTCCCGCTACACCGTCCTTCGCTGCCTCGGATCTGCTTCCCCTCCGCTGATAGATGGCCACCGCGACACAGTCAACAATTTGGCCATGGGTTCGTCCAAGGCTCGACCCTCCTCCAAAACATCGGTTCCCCAGGTAAAAACAAGAAAATCGCCGCGACATCCGGAGGACCCAGCACTGGCAACCGGAAATGGTACTCCTCTTCCCTTATTCGTGCAAATCTTACGCGTCTGCTTGCACGGTATTCATCCCACAGAAGACACTAGTTGATCGCTTCTTCCTGATACTAGATGTTCCTAGTAACTCGCGATGCACAAGGTTTCTCCTCATATACTATTTCACCTTAGCTAGAGGTCCATCGCCCCCCTGGATTTCAATTCCTGGTCAGTTGATTCCCAATTAAAGGAAGCATTCCCCGGCATAACAGGCGCTAGTCCACCTATTACACCGGGGAAGCAGCGCCTCGGTGTTTATCTTAGGGGTTTGTGGGGCCTAGGAGCTGCTGGCGCCCGATCTGGAGGTCGGCCGGGATTAAAGGGATGGCCGGGGGGCGCTGCCAAGCACGGCGGTGGTGTGAGGTCGAGGGGAGGGCGGGGCGGCGGAGGCAGGGGTCTGGGCCGGTGGTCACTGGCGGTTCGAAAAAGATCGTCAATAGTGACTGGCGAGAGGTAGACGAAGGCCATCTGCCCGTTCCTTAAAGATCGGACGGTTCATAAAAAAATCGACTGACCTATTTATTTTTAGTCGACTATTATTTTGATAGGACCACATGTGGTGGTGTGTTGGAGGAGTGCCTGCATTTCCCAGCCATCCCTGTGCTCATATATTACGAAATCATACGGAGTAGAATCTAATTTTGTTTGCCATGCAATGTTGTAGAGCTATCATATGTCTCCTGTCATTTATTTTTCAGCCACCTGCTCTCTGCTACTTTTACAGTGCACTAGTTCTGCACACACTTCACCCATACTCTCACTATTGTGTTTTTATGCAAGGGTATTTCAGACTCTGCCTTGACAAAAGCAGAAAAGAAAAGAGAGAAGTCGCTCCTGCTTGCTTCGCTGGCAGGCAAGACACGTTTCCACGCTTTAAAGGTTGGATGTTCAATAGATGGAGACGGTAAACGTAGCTCTGGAGTTGATGATCTTGCTCGCCGTGAACCACCATCCCAGGTGCTTGCTTTAACTTCACGGTGTCATATGTGGTTGCATGTTGCATATGGTGTCTAGCTTGTATTCGAAAGGCCAAAGTCGGTCTTTATTAAGATAAGGAAAGATATTTTTTACATGAACCACCATCCTAGGAGCACCAGAAGACAAATAGCTAGTCAGGGCACTGGCCGAGCCAGTGACAAGCCCAGCACAGAAAGGCGTCACCTGGAAGCCAACTAAAAAGCTACGATGGTGGCGAAGCAGCCCGCCTCCCACCAGGCTCTCAGGTCCTCGATGATCATGCTCACCACTCCAGCCGGATGTCTAGCTTGTATTGCTTCCAATTTGGTTAAATTGCATCTACTTAGCTTACACATTATACCTTTGAATATGACATGCCTTCCTGTTTTTGGTACATACTAGTACATCTGTCTATTAATCATGTTCTTACATCAAACTAATGTTCTTGTGTATCCCTCATCAATCACTTATGATGAGGCAGTCAGGCCAGTGGACTACTGTGAGAAAAGATCCTCATTTAAAGAATGCAGCGTCAGCCTCCCCACATGATTCTCAAGAAACAGCAAGCCTAGATGAAGATAGTGAACATAGCTCTGTAGTAGATTACCGCATTTCCCCTACACTAGCATCGCAGGTGCTTGCTCTAACTTGGCAGCGTGATATGTGGTTGCATGTTGCATATGGTGTCTAGATTGTAATTCTTCCAATCTGGTTAAATTGCATGTGCTATTCTGCTTAGTTTATACATTATACCTGTTAATGTGACATGCCTTCCTGTTTTTAGTACATAGTACATCTGTCTATTAAGCATGTCCTTACATAAAACTATTGTTTTTTTGTATCCCGCATCAATCAATATGACGAGACACCTTTAGTATATGCAGTGCGATATTAGTTGCATCTTTCATATGATTTATAGCATGCGCTGCTTCTAATTTGTTGAAATGCCATTTATGATGCGACGCTTTTAACTTGGCAGAGTCATATTGGTTGCATCTTTCATGTGGTGTCTAGCTTGCATTGCTTCTTATTTATTGAAATGGCTTCTGCTTAGTTTACACAAACAGTTGTGAATACGCCATGCCGTCCTGTTTTTCGTACATATTCCATCCTGGTACATGTGTTTGCCTTACATCAAAGTAGTGATTGTCAGTATCATGCACGAATGAGTTCTGCAGAGTGAATTTTATTGCTTTTTCTTGTCGGTTTTACTTGACAATTCAAAATCAATAAAGCGGAAGGAAATTAGCAAGGCAGCGGATAAAGGCGCTCCTTCCAAACGGAGGGCCTCTACAGATTCTACTCCTCCACCCCCCCAAGATGATTTGCAAGACAACACATGCATAGACACTCAACGTAGCTGTGTTGATGATGAGCACGTCTCCCCTAGTGCACCATCACAGGTGCTCCCTCTAACTTGGCACTGCTATATGTGGTTGCATGTTATGTATGATGTCTAGCTTGTATTGCTTCTAATTTTGTTGAATTCCATCTGCTTACTTTACACATTATACTTGTGAATAAGACACGTGTTCCTGTTTCTAGAACATACAATATCTGTCTATCGCACCATGTTCTTACATCAAAGTACTACTGTTGTGTAACCTGCAAAAATCACTTATCATAAGACACGTTTGACTTGGGAGTGTGATATAGGTTACATCTCACATTCTTTTCTAGCTTGTACTACTTCTAATTTGTTGAAATGGCACATATGACGAGACAGTTTTAACTTGGTAGAGTGATATTCGTTGCATCTTTCATATGGTCTCTAGCTTTCATTGCTTCTAATTTGTTGAAATGCCTTCTGCTTAGTTTACACATCATAGCTGTGAATATGTAGTGCTGTCCTTTTTTCTTACACATTCAATCGTCCTATCATGCGGTCGCCTTACATTAAAGTAGTGCTCGTCAGCATCCTGCATCAATGAGTTCTGAAAAGCGAATTTTTATTCATTTTTCTTGTGCGTTTGAATTGACAAGGCAATACAACTAAGAAAGAGGAAGGAAAAAAATAAGGCAGGGACTGATGGCGGTCTTCCGGCGAAACCGGCATCCCAGGTGCTTTCTCTAGCTTAGCAGTGTGATATTGTCTTGCATGTTGCATACGGTGTCTAGCTTGCATTGCTTCTTATTTGTTGAAATGGCTTCTGCTTAGTTTACACAAACAGTTGTGAATATGCCATGCCGTCCTGTTTTTCATACATATTCCATCCTGGTATCATGTGTTTGCCTTACATCTCGCATTCTTTTCTAGCTTGTACTACTTCTAATTTGTTGAAATGGCACTAATGATGAGACAGTTTTAACTTGGTAGAGTGATATTCGTTGCATCTTTCATATAGTGTCTAGCTTTAATTGCTTCTAATTTATTGAAATGCCTTCTGCTTAGTTTACACATCATAAGCTGTGAATATGCAATGCTGTGAATATGCAATGGCACTAATGACGAGAGACCTTTAACTTGGTAGTGTGATGTTGTTTGCATCTTGCATATGATTTATTTCTTGTACTGCTTCACATTTGTTTAAATGCCAGTTATGACGAGACACTGTTAACTTGGCAGAGCGATATTTGTAGCATCTTTCATATGGTGTCTACCTTCCATTGCATTGCTTCTAATTTAGTGAAATGTCTTCTGCTTAGTTTACACATCATAGTTCTGATTATCTCATGCCGTCCTATTTTTCGTACATATTACATCCTCCTATCATGTGGTTGTCTAACATCAAAGTTCAGTTCGTCTGTATCACGCATCAATTTGTTCTGACGAACTAAATTGTTATTCCTTTTTCTTGTCGGCTTGACTTAACATGGCACAGAGAAAGAGGAAGGAACACAGAATGACAGGGGATGGTGTTAGTACTAAGGACACACGGAAAGGGAAGCGGAAGAATCCTGCATATTCTGCTGGTACTGATGGTGCAACAGAAGGTCAAAGTCCAGCGGAAAATTGTACAAACAGGGTATCCCGTGCTACACGAGCTACAGAACAAGCCAAACAGAAACCAATAGCTGCCACCAAACAAGCAGAGACAACCCTAGTTGTTGCAACACCTTCCACAGTACCACCAGCTGCACGAGTTACTCGTTCGTCAACTCAGCTAGTAGCACGTTCCCAAGCTCCCTTGCCACCTGACATTACTTCCAAAGCACTCTTGACACAAGATGAGTTGGTAAGATCAGATGAACTTTGTGAGCTTCAACAGCAAGAAGGTAGTTGCTGGAGTCAAGTTATAGTTGCATGCTTCTTTATATGCAGTCTCACAGTTTGATGTACACTAACACTTCCTATGTTCGTTGTTGGACTAGCACCTAGGAGCAAGAGGAAACAAACATCAGGGATAATGCTTGATAGGTTAACTAAATCTAGAGGAGGAAGAATGGAGATCCGGTTTGAGGCAGGTTTAAAAAGGCCACGTGATGCTACAGAGTCAGCCAAGTTAGTATCAGAGGCAGCGGTTGCTGTTAGGTGTCATGTACGTATCCTCCCAACATGGATTCAGTACAGGAATGACAAAGACGAAACCTAGTTCAACACCTTCCTCAACCATTTATCTGTAAGTATGGTTATGTATGGAAACTAGTAATATCGTCTTGCTCTGTCCCAGACTTTCTAGGTTGCTGATAATGAGACTCCCATAATTTTCAACAGATGAGGTTCAAGTTGGATAGCCAAGATGATGCAACCAGACAAGCTTGCACCCATGTTTTCAAGTCTGCTCTGTGACAGTATCGGTATAACTTTAGGAAAACTCACTTTGAAGGCAAGGCTAATAGTGAACTTGCCCAAACATCTCCAGTAGAAAATATATCGGATGAAGACTAGAGAGGCCTCGTTAAACACTGGTCTGATCCAAAGTATCAGGTACGTTATATGTATGTGATCAAATCACATGTTGAACTCCTATTTACGCATGTGCCTCACAAATCTATCTTCTTGTAGGTGAACTATTCAAAGAACAAGGCCAACCATACGAAAGTGAAATTCCAACAGACGACAGGATCTCGTAGCTATATTGCACACTGTGAGGCTCTTGTAATTAGCTGCTGTTTCACTCTTTTCGATGTACCATATTATCATATCTATATTGGCTTGTTCCAAATGCAGAGGAAAGCCCGCAAGGACCAAAAAGTACCTGAACCAAATGCCGTGGAAATCTTCAAGGACTGTCACACCAGCAAGACGAAGGGCATGACTACACCAGTCAAAGCCGCTATTGTAAGTCCTTAATCCTCATGCCTTTTAACTACTACTTACTCTGACTTGTGCATTGAACTGCATGGTTTGCAGCCAATGTCTATTACTCTTTTCAATTTTATACACAATTGTCTTAGCGTATCATTGCACCTTACAAGGTTTAAAAGAGAGGGGTGATGTTCCTTTGATCTTGATCTGTAATCTAGTTCCGTGCTGGACTTGCCCACACAATGTTACAATTGCCTGTTTGTCTGTTCTCAGTTGTTTTGTGATATGAATGATGTCATACTATGCTTACCGTATTATAAACTTTGTCTCTTTATCCTTAGCTGTCAATACAATGTGAAGAAATAGACAATACATTACACATGGTACATGGTCATATGTTTGGAACCTGGTTTTATTATGTACTTTGCAGTAAAATACAACTAATATTTTACACGGGTTCACCAGAATAAGTTCTGTATATAGACCAAAGCTATTTTGTTTGGTTTTGCTGCCTCCTTAGTATCTTCTGTTCTGGTACTACTAATGTAAAAAACTCAACTTTTCAGCAAGCTATGGAAAAAATGGTGGAACCGCCACCTTCTGAAGGTGACGAGGCAACTATAACCGCAATGTCACCTCTTGCTGCAGTGGGTCAGTACCTGTCCACTAACAGTGCCAAAAGCACGTTCCTGTGTAATACTGGGTTGGTTGTTAAGGCAATCTCGTCCAAACTGCCTCATGATCAAGATATGCAAGCTCAAAACAATGTTATATCTGCGCTCCAGACACAAGTCCATTCCCTAACAGAGACCCTTTGTGAAACTAGGACAGCCATTGTTCGATGTCGTCAAGATATGAATGGTTTTGAAACCAGACTATTAGACATTTGTTATGTTGTTCAGGAGCCTAGGAGAAATGAAGGCGAAGGTTATGGTGCTCCATCGGACAATACAGCATGAAAACGTAACAGTCAGGTCAAATGAACTGAGCTTCTGAACTTCTGGTGGTGCATTTATCTGCCAGACTATTAACTTTTATGCCAACCTTCCTTTTGTTTTATGGTTGTAATTTGTTTTGTTACGATACAAAATTTGTTCTTTACGTGCAGCCACCGGCTGAAGAAAACAGCAAGTCATTTTTGTATAGTGTAGGGTGTTCCCTATATTTGCACTGGTGGCAAACTTTGATGCCCAGTGGATGTAATCTGTGCAATCGCCTTAATAGCCTAGCGTTAGTTCTGTTTCCCTGGTTTGCTAGTGGCCGCAACAACCATGGGCCATATACGGACCGTGGTAACCTTGAACCTGCTACAGGCCGTAGGATCCATGGGCCTCCTACGGGCCATCGGATAAATGGGCCTCTAATGGGCCGTAGAATCGGTGGCCTCGGGCCGTCGGATAAATGGGTCCACATGGGCCGTAAACGGGCGTAATTGGTATCGGGCCAGCATGGTAACGGGACGTTAACAGGCCGAAAGACAGCAAAGGCTTAATTCTGTCACAGGCATAACGGATCGTTAATGGGCCAGAATATAGGATGGGCTAGAAACGGCGCAACGCGTTAATAGGCCACAAACGGGCCGATTCTATCCACGGGCCGAATTTGGCCCATTAGGGGAACAGGCCAGTAACGGGCTGGAAGTAATCGAGGGCCGGAAAGGAGCCCAAGAACGTATGGCCCGCCACTAGGCCGAAAGCTAACACGGGCTGGAAACGGCCCATGTGAATCATGGGCCGTTAATGGGTACAAAGAAATTTACTGTACATAATGGGCTAGAGTCACCGTGGGCCACTAAAGGGCCTAAAGATACGAAAGGCCTCATATGGGCCGAAAGACGTCGTGGGCCATACATGGGCCAAAATTGAAACGGGCTGGTGTTATATTCGACGGCCCACAAGACGCTGTTTGGCCGATTTCGGGAAGGCCCTAATAGGCCGTGAGTTACCGGGCCGAAAATGGGCTATTTGCGAACAGACCGTTAACAGGCTTTTCATGGGCCGGCCCACTAACTTTTGACCAAGTTAAACGGGCCGGCCTTTGTAAGCTAAATGGGCCAGTGGTGGGCCGTCGCACGTGTCGACATATCATAGGCGCCTATCTGACCCAATGACGAGCTGACACGTGTTTTCTCCGGCCAATGAGAATTTTACACGTGGAAAATCGCCATTGGTCCGGGCTGTTAATGGGTTATCGGATCCAAAACCCGACCCGATAGCTTAACGGCGACCCGTTATGGTGGATGACACGTGTCGGTTACCCTTGACGAAAGCACTTCCATGATGCGTCATTTATCGTCATGGAAGTGAACACTTCCGTGATGATAATTTTGGTATTGTCATGGAACACTTCTACGACAGCACAGGTATGACTATCTTGATTCTGTCATAAAATCGTCATGGATGTACATGCATGACAGAAAACGTGACCTAGTGTGACAAACACGTACCATCACGGAATTGTATTTTTTTTGTAGTGATCCAAGCTGCGAGAGCACCTGATGTTTTCTCGCACGGGAGAATATGAGGTGCTCCCGCATCGTAGATTCTATGGTGATACGATTTCCCGGAGATCTAACGGCTCACAGTAGGAGGTTTGAATGTTTTTGCAATATACTCCTCAAAGTGTATGGGAATTGCGCAGAAAGTACAAGTACTACACATGTGGCATCTAATCACAGATCATACGACCTAGATGCTCGTATCACCGTAGCGGCTAATTAAGCTACGGGGAGCATCTAATATGAACTACTGGGAGCCGTTGGATCCAAGATGCAGCGGCACACACGAGGCCTGAATGTTTTATTTGCAAAAAAAACCGTTGGAGAATTGGAAATTGCGCATAATTACAAAGACCACTCCCAAGCCATTGGATCTCAGATCCAATGATTTAAAAACTCGTATCACCATAGCATCTAAGCTGCGGGGTGGATGTGATATTCTATGCCACTGTCATTTTTGTTCCTAAACTTGCAAAATACGTGTAAATGGTGTTGTTACTTGTCTAACCGCGCAAAGTGTTTGTGCAAAAAAACCATCCTACACTGAAATATCGGAACAACAGACGGGGGTACCACTTGTCATTGATCAAATTTGGACCTAAAACTAACAAATCTGAAAGCCTGAAACAACAACGGTTGTTGGCTTTGTCCCATAACTTGATTTTATACAGTATTACGTTGAGTATAATGGAGGGAGTGGCTCGTCAACAGGTGCATGACCGTTGACTCACTTACTAGTGGGTCCCATGTCTGCGATCTCTCTCTCCTCTTCATCGTCTAACCTTTAGACATACGGGCACACACGAAGAGCGGCGCGAGCTTGCCGTGGTGTTATTATAACTAAAAAAATGCTTGGAAAATAGAAGAATCGCCTAGAACAAGAGACGTTGTGGCTGGTCGAGACGGAGCTAACCACATCTATCCTCCGTGCCACGTAAGCATGATGAAGCTGTGTGGCTAGTAGGGTGTTTTCGACTGACTGGCTGGGTCCCGAGGTCGAACCATAGGTAGTACGTCTGATACAGTATATTTTTACACGCACATTTTTCCTCCGTGCCGAGACGTGGCACACCCTACCGCGTGGTTTCTGGGTCCTCCCGGGTGGTGCACGCATATTTTCTTCCTTGCCGAGACGTGGGATGCCCTACCGCGCGTTTTCTTGGTCCTCCTCGGTCGTAGCGCCGAAGCAAGTAAATGAGTCATCAAATCACAAAAGACCACCTTTCCCGCCGAGTACATCAGTGAAGCACGGTGGCTAGCTAGTTGGGCTAGTGCGACCGATTAGCTAGGCCGCCGCCACATTTGTTTTTTCACCCCTTTTATTCTCTCCTTGCCGGCAGGTAAATTTAAATATCCACCGGGGCGTTGCTCTGGTCTTTAGGTGCGGCAGGCGCGGCAGGATTTTTATTTTTTGATTGATGGGAGCAGGCTCGGCAGCAATTAGTCATGATGACTCCGCCTGTAAAACAGACTGCTCCCTGATGTGAAAAGTCGTCGACTGGTGTTTTCCCATGGTGAAAACCAAAAGATTCACCCCGCTCCTCGGCTGGCTCCCTCCGCCTTCCCGTAGATTGCATTGCCTTTCAGCCGTCTCGCCTCCTTTGCTTCCTCTCCCCATTGCTTCTACCTGGTTCCATCGCGGCGCACCAAATCACAGAGTGTGAGGTGAGGTGCCTGACACAGGAGCTCCAGGCCAAGAATGCGGAGCTTAGGGCCAAGGACGTGGAGCTCCGTGAGCTCAAGGAGGACAGGAGTGCCATGCTCCTCCTTTATGTGCGGGAGTTCACGGAGCTTCAAAAGCAGCAGGCGTCCACCACAAAGATGCTCGAGGCGTCGGTGGCATTGCTGCAGAAAGTGGGAGATGCGATAGGCGGTCAGGCGAGCCGGCTGGAGTGCGAGCGGGCCGATCGTGACGAGATCCAGGATGGCCTCAACCACTTGGTGGATCATGTTGCCACGCACGTGTTGCGACTGCGTGATGCCTACCGCCATGCCATCGCGACCATGCCGGCCGTCAGGCTAAACCCGTTCGACCACCCCGTCGACTTCAACGAGCTGCGGCTTCCTGGCCTAGTCTCCTTCTTCACCTATATCTCCGAGGAGCTGAGTCGTCTCCGCGCGATGGTGGGGGCGGAGCTAGACAAGGAGGGGTTGCGGGTTGCCGTCGCCGTTGCCGGGCGAATCCTCTCAGGGCTCCGTCACCGGAATCCATTTGTGCCATTGGACGCCGTCTTTGACGAGCTGGCTCTCGTTGGCCGGGAGCGGGCTCTGCGGGTGGTGGCACCCTGCATCACCAATGTCGTGCACCTCGAGAAGCAGAGGGACTTCGGTGGTGTTTAGGCGTCCTCTACATGGGCATGTCCATGTCTCGGCGCAACATGACCGTTGGATCAACTCAGACAGTGCAGATCAGTCACTGTAGCACAAAGCGTGTGGGTGTGTTTGGTTGCATTCTCATCTCAATACAGTTGTTCCCTCTTCGTGCATGCTCATCTCAGCACCCCTCTTCATGCATTCTCCTAGTGTATTTGTGTTAACCTACTAGTGTGGACTCATGCACCCTTCATGCACTCTGCCAAACACCCAAAAGTGGGTCGAGAAGGGAACTTTTGCTCCCATCCCATGCACCCTTCATACACCCTGCCTAACACTGATTCATGCTTCATATGGTTCATGTTCCGTGGAGTACTGTAGCACCGTACTCTCCGTGCGCTGTAGACCTAGTTCTGTTAACATTGATCTCACCGTTCATTCTCGACCGGGCAGCCAAAAAAGGAGTATGTTACATTACTGTTCATATAGTTGATGTGCGCACAACATCATTTGTTATCGTCATATCTTACTACACTAGCAACAAGATTATGTAGTACTGACGTATGAACCACTGCACATGTCTAGTAGTAGGAGCACTGTGTAAGTTCAAGCAGGGGCGGAGCCAGGATAAAACACGAGAGGGGGCAAAGATGTGTATGTTTTTTTTAGAGAGACGTGTACGAACTAATGGCTAGATCATTTAAAAAACTAAGCACACAAGCATACATAGTGTGGAAGATCCCTCAAAAAAATACATAACGTGTAAGAAGTAAAATCGTATATTTTCTTATCAGCACACACATAATTATGTCAAGTTCATTGCCAAAGTAAAATAAACTAACCATTTAAGTTGCAATAACTTGAGAAATGCCAATATGTCCTTCCTTATCTTTTTGAATTAATTTGTAGTCTTCAAGTTGCAAGAAAATAGAAAAATGTTTAAATCTACAGAGACTGTAAACATTTATAGATAAATATATAAGCTTGAGCACATTACCTCCTTCTGTTTCATCCCACGGCGATTTTTCCCATGGAAGCGTTTAACTGTCACCTCTTTAGGCATATTGCGGGTTGTTGATATTCCAAATAATCTCTTCGTTAGCTTCCCTGTCAATGTCAAGTAGATGGGCGTGAAATAAATTGGCACACAGTTAGGTTTGATATTCCTATAAATTTTATTCTATCTCACGTACTTATTTACACAAAATTATTAAGTGAAGCTAACTCAATCAGCCTAATTACCAATCCATATATTGCAATTTGTATACATGGATATTTGATACGATTACCTTTCTAACATGAAAATCGGAATATAATGATAATTTGGAAATTAGAAGAAAGAAACTGAACCTACTCATCGTAGGGTTTACGACTTACCTTGATCGATCAATGGCGCAGCGTCTTCGTTGTGCTAAACTGAAGGACGGCCTTCTCGGACTCGGCTGCGTCTTTTCTCTAAAAATGGAAGGACGGCCAGCCGGCCTGCAAGCCGCGGATCGAGGCGACCCCCGGAGGTACGCCATGTAGGTGCAGCGCAGGGCGGCAGGCGTCGGCGGCTCGGCACGTCATGCGGGCAGCACCGCAGTAGAACAGTCCAGGAGCCAGGCGGCGAACGCATCTGAGCAATCCAAGACTTGCGTGTTGTGTTAATGCGTTTCCATTGATTTGAGTAGGCAGCCTCCTCGTATTGGATTGTATCCAATGGGCTGGTTTACTTTCTTTCTTTTTATTTCTCATACATGGGCTTGGAATTTTCACTGAAAAAATAATTGACTGGGGGCAAAACTATTAGGCTGAGCGGGGGCAACGCTCTGTATTACTCCCTCCATTCCAAATTAGTTGACTCAGATTTGTCTAGATACGGATATATCTAAACATGTTTTAGTGTTAGATACATCTGTATCTAGATACATCCAAGTCAACTAATTTGGAACGGAGGGAGTATGACCCAAGTACAAGTGGGCTGAGAAAACGAGTGGGGGCATTCGCCCCCACGGGCTACTACCTAGATTCGCCCCTGAGTTCAAATGGCTGCCGTGTTTTGCACTCCTCCGTCGTAAGAGTGGAAACGCTTGCTGTAATCATTTTTTTCTTCAGAAACAGTGGACACGCTCTACCGTGCGGATCCTCCTCGACGGTCGTCGGGAACCTTGCTACTCACTCTCGCCGACGTGTGGGACAGCCAACATCGGGGTCCACTTGCCATGCACTAAATTACTCCGTACTAGAGTGCACAACAGCACGGTAGACTACCCCGATCGAAGCGCCGCAGTAATGCCCAATGAGCCGTCAAATCATAAAACCCCCACCTTTCCAGCAGTAAGTTGGTCGGACGAAGCAACCATCATTTCACTCTTCTCCCTCAGCTTTCTCTCTTGAAGAAAACCCCAATTCGCTTCTCCCTCATCTTGTTCCTCATTTCTTCAAGAAAACCCCGACCTGCTTCTGCCATTGTTCTTCTCTCCCAAAGAAGGAAAGGTGAGCGCATCAATGGTGTTGATTCTGGCCAAGGCCCAGTCTTGCAACCCCGAGACTGATCCTATAACTCCCTCTCTGTTCTTCTTTTGGGTTTGTGATTATGGTTTCTTTTCTTTTATTTCTATTTGACAGTTTCTTGATGGACCCTGGAGCACAGGACGAAGTGATGTCTATGGCTCTGGCCAAAACCGTAGAGGCTCAGGGTACGAAGAAGCGCAAGCACCCCGCCGAGACTACCGCAGACAAGCTCAAGGCCATCGCCCTGTCCAAGCCCCCCCTCTCCGAGATCCCTCATTAAGCAAGTCCAGGTAATATCTCTTCTTGACGATCTTTTTGGCTATCTTGATTATGTTTTTTCATCTAACACGCAGTACTAGTACTAGTAGTATAACTTTCTGGGCGATCTTGCATGTGATTTTTGTATGCCAAATGACGGTTCTAAATTGCTCTTTTGACCAAAACATGCGAGAGGTTGACACTGATTTCTTATAGATTACTTTCAACTACTTTATGAACATCAATGCTAGCTGTAGGAAATGCAAGATTTTAGCTCTCATGCCTTTGAAGAGAGTATATTAGCCTCAGTAACTTGTGTTATGGATATTGCAAGTAATCCCTCTGCTCTCATGCCTTTGAAGACATGTTCTATTGTCTTTGTTCACTCATTTCTGTGCGTATATGTAGTCTTATATGGAGTAAAATATCGAAAATCATCTTATATTTCTGAACAGAGGTAGTAATGAAATATTTGGTTTCTGTTTGAATTGGAACCAGGTCCGCGGTGGAGATGAAGTTCTCAAAGTCATGCCGTGTGAACTAGAAGACCTGAGGATGAGTTCTACTGCTAAACTATCCAGCTGCTATGTCCTTGTCGCCACGTGTTGTGAACTAGTGTTTTCTTGTAGCATTGTTGCCAGGCGTGTTCTCGAGGGTGTACTTCACCACAATAATTTCCTGGTTGTGCCTTCGATTACGAAGGGTGTGGTTCTTGTAAAGCTTCCCGACAAATCTGATGCGGACTGTTTTCATCGTCATGTTTATGAATGGAAAGACCACTATGTTAGGTTCTCCAAGGTTGACAAGATGGCGATGGTGCTGGTAGACATCTCTCACGAAGTCCATGGCCTAGTCAGTTATGCGGGGTACATCCCGTAGGTCGGTGGCAAGAAATAGTCTGCAGAGTTTAATTAGTGCAACTTTGCTTGTCTGTCATAAGTACTATTGTTCAGTACTTGTTTTGTGTGTGTGAACCCTGTATTGCGCTTTTGTTGTGTGGTGAGTCCTGAGAACAGTCTATGTTAATGTCTGTCCACTCAATTTAGTCTGTATATTTTGAAGTATCCAGATCATCTTTTTTGTGAGGATGATTTATCAATTATGGTTACACTCCAATATCTGTATGCATTGCAGGGTTTATCGCACCCATCAGGATTTCCAGTCCCATGGATGTTCGGTCCATACGATTTGTCACGACCTTTGGACTATCCTGCTTGTGGGAGTAAGCGGGGGCCCTGCATGCCACCCGTAATTGGACGATCAACCTTCTGTTTAGAACTTGAACATAGTGATTTCCTGGTAAGGATTCACTCATGTCACATCAAGTAAATCTTATTGATTTACTGTCTAAATCTTATTGATTTAATGCCATGTTTTCTTACTTTTGCTGCAATTTTACAATGCAGGTTTTGCCATGTGACATTCGTTACAGAATAAACCGTTTGGTTTGCTCTATGATGGTTATTTTTGCAGGTTTCACTTCTTATGTCGTGTCAGTAACGAAGGCACTGTCCATCACTTATATTACTGGGCACAATTGGATCAGTCTGTTGTCTGAGTACAATCTGAAGCCCTATGATGAACTGCAGTTTGGTTTAACAAACACGCCACAATTAGTCCTTCTCGCGTTTAAAAGAAATGAAGAAAAAGACTGGATCAAGGTCACGGAGCCTAGTCAAGTTAGAAAGCTGATCATAGCAGACCAGAGCCGATCGCTGCTATCTCGCACATCGGTACCACCTTCAGCAACGGATCGAGCATCGGCACCTTCTCCGACGGCACTTGCTCTAGCACTGACAGTGGCAGCAGCTCAGTCTGAACCACCTGAGGATTGGGCACCGACCGCATCAGCGGATCAGGCTGATCTACCGGAGGATCGGGCACCGACACGGGCACCTGCTCTGACACCGGCACCAGCTCCACAAGGAGCACCATCTCCGGCAGCAGCAGCGGCACTACCAGTCGCACCGGCACGGGCACCAGCAACGGCTCCGGCACCTGCACCAACACTTGAAGTTACAGTTGCATCTGCTCTAGCCCGTGCAGCGGCAACGGAACCAGCAATTGCACCGGCAATAGACCGGGCTACAGTTCGCACTGCATATACCAAAGTCCTTACAAAAACCGACATCTCCACCTTCTTGGTAAGTATTGGCCACCCAAGTGCTTCGTTCTTTTTTCTTTCCATGTTGTTTCACATGATTCACTGTATCTAACTGTTTGTGTTTGTCTTTTTGTTTGCAAACAGAGAATTCCTAGAGTAACGAGGGAGTCGTTCAACAATCCGGGCGACCGTGGCCAAGTTTCTCTTACCATGCGCAGCCTTGGTGTGAATGAATTTGCTCAATATACCGTAAGTACAAACGATGGTCGCATGATGATTGATGCTAAAAGATGGTCAAGGTTCAAATCTAAATCAAATCTTGCTGTAGGGGATGATGTCAAAATCGAACTTTTTCAGCAAGGAGAGCTGGTCCAAATCAACTTTGAAATTCTTCAGTAGCAGCACGCAACTGCCGAACTGATCTATCCTCCGAGAGATTTTGATGTAATAATATGACATGGTGAAACAAGTGTCCTCTGTGTATAAGTAGTACGACAGTATTATTTATCACGTAGGATATCGTGAAAGAATTGCAACTCTGATTGCTGGTTAGGAACTGTCGTTCGATTTCATTCTAACAGCTGTCGTGCTTTATTCAATTTTCTGTATTCGCCTTGCGACGACATCTAAAACCAGCGCCGTACCGATCGCTTGCAATATGAAATGCGCTAAGTTAGAACACATGGTCCCCCAAACATGCAGGCCCATCGGCCTGTGGCCCAAAGTTCAGAACCGTGAGCCTGTCTGAGTATTATATTCTCAGCTGAACCCCCATATTATGTTATATATATTCCCCTTGATTTTTCTTATGTATAAAGTCGTGATATAAAAGATTTTTATATTTCTTTACAGAGGGAGTATCTCTCAGTCAAAAATATATTTATGTGTAACTAGTTACTCCTGTCTTTCTACTTCCTTTCGCTGATATGTGGGGCATCCGGCAATAGGGTCCACGTGCCATGCACCAAATTAGAGTGAACAACTGCACGGTAGACTCACCCCGGTTGTAGCGCCGCAGTAATTCCCAATGAGCCATTAAATCACAAAAAAACCCCACCTTTCTAGCTTTAGCAGTAAGCTGGACGGATGAAGCAGCAATATTTCACTAGGCCTGAATCCCCTTCTCCCTCGTCTGCTTGTTCAGAGAAAACCCCCTCTCGGCGATTGCATAGGGTTTTCTCATGGAGAACCAGGTACGAATTCTTTATCCATCCCCGATAAATCCAAGTCCCTTGGTCGCGGGTAATCCTAGGATGGCAGCCGCCGCCGTTGATGCTTTTTTCTTCCTACTGAATCTAGTGTGTTTCATTTGCAGTGCCCAAAGTGCGAGGACCCTACAGGTTTCTGCGCCCTCGGCGAGACGCCACACTTGTTCCTTCTCATCCTAACACAGGATTTTAAAACATGCACAGTATGTTCCTAGAATCCTCTTTTCTATCCGGAAGGGTGGGGGTTTTTGAACATGATGTCGACTAATTTGGAAATTTGGATTGCTATATTTGGATAAAAGGTACTAGTACCATGGTCAACACTGGCGTGAAGGAGGAAATTATTTCTAGATTTGGATAGTGAATACATTATGTTCTCATATTATTTTTCCTGCAGTGCATTCCTTGCTCTGCCAGAACACATGTACTCAAGATGGTCAGCCTTGCCATAACTGAATACACCAGTTTAAAGGTCACATTGAAGACAAGCGATGGATATAAGTTCCGAGTTGGGTTCATGAACCAAGAAGATCGCTGCTTTTTTTATGGCCGAACTTGGATAAACTTTCTTAAGTGTTACGGACTGAAAGTTGGCGCACGAATGTTGATGGAAATAGCAGAACCTGGTCTCATCTTCACTATGATCTTCCACCCCGACGTCGTTCCAGTAGTTCATCCATGTTAGTTTTGTATCTAGTTCTTGCTTGTTGCCTCGATTACTTCTTAATCCACCTATTCTGTCTAACTAATCACAATTTAACTTTAGAAGTAGCAACGATTTGTGATTCCCTTCTCTCATGAAGATGCTAGCTACTTCTAACTAATATTTCGTATAATTGGTGGCACGTGTAGGTTATTTCAAAGTTAAGCATGCTACTCGTTTGTTATTCTATAAGAACTCGACTGTTACTGATGGCACTGAAATTGACTGGGACGACATCCACAAGTTCCTACACTTTATTGATCGTTTTGAGGTCCTTGTGGGGCGTTTCAATGGTGAAAGACCATGTGGGATATGTGTGCCACTGCTGCACACGTTGAACAGGTCCAACTGTGTTGAGAAACTTATGGTATGAGCTATTTTCTGTTATATATGTTGTTCATAAACTCTTGCTTATCACAGTTTTACAGTTGTGATCTTCTTGAAACAGAAACTGCCCAGTTCTGTTGTTCCTATACAGATGGCCTGACCATGGTCGGGTCAGACTTGCGCTTGGTCACAACATGATGTTTATGTCGACCTACTCCATTTCCCTTGGAGGTGAAAAGATACTTATTCATGGGTGGTCTCAAATAATGAAGGTCCATCCATCTTGGAGAATAGGACAGAAGATTATGCTCATGCTTTTCCATGGCTCTAAAGCGAATATCCTGTTTATTGACCACATTGCGAGATGAAGCCGCTTTTAGAAGGTTGTGGATGCGTGGGGTGGCGCCTGGGCCTTGTCCTGGGGCTTGGTGGCCTCACCCTTGATTAACTGTAGGCAAAGTAGCACTGTTCGAGGTGAGCTTTATACGGTTGAACCTGTACAAGTACTCATACTGCCTTTAGCTATGGTTGTTAAGTGCCCCTGCTAGTTTCAGTTAAGGTTGTTAAGTACTCCTGCTGCTTTTACAGTCTGTCATGTTTCTTCAATCCTGTCTTCCTCCAGCCGCCAAAACCAAACCAGCGTCGGCGGGGCCGCCTGCTTCCGCCTCCCACGGCTGGCTGCGCCTCAGCGTATGCATCGCCGCCCCACCATCTATACCTATACTAATTACAGACTCCCAAGAAATTAGCACGTTAATTAGAAATTAGGAACCCTTTATCTTAGGTGGGACCGAATTATTACGGCGTAGATCTTTCGCTAACTCCCTTAATAAGAAGTTACATTAAAAAAAAGTGTGAGCAGTCTCTCTATACCTCTCTCCCAATCTCACGACTCCCTCCTTCTAGGTGAAAACTAGGTTATGCATCTTTTCCCCATAGCCTCTCTCTCTCCTGGCCGCCACCACTGCATCACCTGATTCCGTCGGCCGCCTCGACCTTCTGCCTCCGCAAACGCCTCCTCGGCGAACCCTAGCTGCAGGTCCGGCCGTCGCCTCGACCTTCTGCCTCCGCAAATGCCTCTCGGCGAACCCTAGCTGCAGCTCCATCCTCTGGTGCGGAGATCTGGCGGTCATTGGGATCGTCTTCGTGGCTCCTCCGACCTGGAGCGCGCCCCTCCGTGTGGTGTCCATGTCTCCTGAGTCACCCCTCGCTGATACTTGCGTCCAGGAGACTGATCTATCTGGTAATCGTCGCTGACCGGTTGGTCGGCGCTGCCACGATCCCTAACCTTGATGATGCCTGATGCATGTTCTTATTGCTACACTTTGTAGGAGCTGCAGCGTGGTTAAGTCTACAAGAGAAGGGCTGCTCACGCAGTTGGAGTATTGGTGTGGGTGCAGAGGCATAAAAAGGATCGTGATGTAAAACGATTGCAAGAGAAGGGGCAAACCTAGCTAGCCGATAGATACTAGCCTGATACTTTTTATTGGGACTTTATATATTTGTTTCTCGGCTGATTCTCTGACTAGATCAAAAGGAATTTTGTTTTTCGCACAAACACAATAATTGTTGAGGTAGAATTTATGTTGGCGCAGCTCCCAATGGTACGTTGCATTGACGAGAGTTGTTTCCTCCATGAAGATGTACGGACGCGCAGGGTTCAACGAATTGCTTTCCGGCGATACAAAGTACCCGTACTTAAGCACATTGATTGATTATTGGAGAATGCACGTAAGAAGGATGGCTATAGCCTAAGCAAGCTGCTGGATCGGTCAAACTTAAGGACCTTGATTGAATCCTGGAGAACGCACGCAAGAAGCCTGTCTATAGCCTAAGCTAGCTATTGGATCGATCAGCCGGAACAACGGAACACACAGCGCCGACGGTGATTGTCCAGGTGTGGTCCAGACATGGCCACTAATCGTGGTTAATTCCAACAAAATATTTGGCCCCCTCCTGATGTTTAACAAGTACCATTGTAAGTATTTAAACTCATCTTTCCACAATAGTGCATATGCCGCCATCTTTAATTACTATATAAATTGCATGTTTTGAAATTACCATGCGTTCCTGCATACCATATAACTTGAACAACTCAAACGATTGCAGGGTGGTGCTACCAAATTTTGGAGCAACTCAAACGATTTATTCAAATATTCAGTCTGACTTCATACTCTCATGATGTCTTGGTAGTTCAGTTAATTATGTGCAGGATTTTTTTCCTGGCTGAAATTTCTAGAAACCGGTTGGTAACCAACGCTTCTGTTACCCACCAAGATATGTCGTTCTTAGCCATTTTTTTTGAATATATTTGAATTTGAATTACGCAAACAATCATATAGGTGCCCTACGTTAACTGGAACACAAGGCAAAGCTCATCACTGCAGAAACAACTACCATATCCTTTCCCGATGGTTGCAGGATTGAGGTCTCCTTGAGGTACTTCTATTTTTTGGTGTCTTACTCTCGCTCTCTGCCAGTGCAAAACTGGAAAAAGAGTGGCTGAGAGAATGAATTCCACGACCTCAGCAGGACGTGCGTCGTGACCAAACCACTGGAACAAGCGCAAGTTCATGTGCATTCTAGGTAAATTGTTGTATATTTTGGGACAAGAAAATTTAAAATCAAAATTCGTTTGAACAATTTCGGACAGAAAAACCCTGAAATTTCTGAGATTTCGGAAACCGAGTCTTCCGGCCTCTACCGAGAGAAAAACGGGATCAAGACAAAAAACTTGGTTATGTGTTCTCAAATGTAGTAATTATCACGGCTGATCAGCACCAATCTGGCGTCAACTCGCTAATATTTCTTCTTTATTTGCTATTTCAGGGAGCCTTTATATTTATATTGTTTGCGAACTGCATGATTCCTATTTCCCCCTTTTTCCAATATTTGTATTCTGTGGCTGCCTAAGTTATCCACATGTTGGAGTGGGATTATTCGGCGCATATGGGGTTACATTATACGGATGAGAAAAAAGGTAAGCTTTCAAGGGTCATCAACAGTAGTCCGATGCATACTAATATACAAGTGTTTAACCGTGTGAGATATTCTTAATAAGTATTACTTATGCTTTGTCTATTTTTGTGGGCTTGCTCTCAGTCCTACGGGTGAAAAGAAGGTAATCCTTCAAGGGTCATCAACAAAAATTGTAATTTGTATTACTAGAACTTTTTAAATGTGCAAGATATTCTTAGAAGTACTATTTATTCTTTCTCTATTTTCCTAGGCTTACTCTTAGGCCCTCAGCTATGTTCTTTACCGGTCAATTTTGCTAATGACAAGTTGCAAAAAGTTAAATGATCTGAAAACGCACATACTGTGGTATAAATAGGAATTTGTGTAGTGAGTTTGAGGTCTTTTTTCTTATCTCAGAGAATGTTCAAATTAGTTCTTAGAAATATTCTCTCCAAATTGAATGTTTTTTATTTCGCATGTAGGCTTGCATTCATAAGGCATAAAAGTGTGGGGCACTGCGATTTCTGGAGCAACCAAGGGGGTTGTTTGTTTTGTTTCATTGTCAGTTGGACCTCACCTTCTCTCTTGATTTCTTGAGAGTTAGTCATGTGTTCTCTCATGTTTAGTCATTACGACTGATCGGCATCATGCTGCCCTCATACTTGCTAATGATTTTGTTCTTCTTTGTTATCGTAGGAGCGTTTAAGTTTCCAAAGTTTACCCCTACAAATAATCATGTTATAGGTGGTCCATCTTATTACATGATTTTCACTTTTATAGGGTGCACATTTTACCTATGATTGCAGATTACTTACGTCACCATTGTTCTGGAATTAGGGTATTTGACACTAATAGGGATACATCATGTCGGTTATAAGAATGGTAATCATTCCAGTGTCAGCAATGCAAGTGTATTTTATACTATTACAGGGTGTTAAGAAATGCAAGATATTCTTTAGAACTAAAAGTATTACATATTCTTATCTATTTTGTAGGAATTCTCTCTTATCATTGTCCATCAACAAGGAGTTTTTCTTTGCTCACCATGGTTTTTTCTTTGTTCTTCACTAAGGAGAGTTTTGCTCATGAGTAAGTTGGCGAAAGGTATATCCTCTGAAACCACATATCCAACTTAGTTCAGCTTAAAGTTGCTAAATTACCTATTTACCTTACACCTCAATATGACATTGCAGGTTATGAGCTACCAAGGATTTCTTTCTCCTATGCCTTCTTTTTATCAGAAGTTATTTAAGTTCTCAGCGAAGTAATTTTCAGTGTTTCAGATAAAGAGTGTTCCTTTTATTAAGTTTTATTTTTGTATGGGTATGCTCCTTTGAGTAATTGTCCTATTTGAACGCACATGTTGTATTCTGTCATTTGAATGTACATCTCTCCAAAGGAGAACTGGAAACTTTGTTTCAATGTTTGTGCACAAGGAGATTTCATGCATAGTGCATGTTGTTTTTCCTTGACTAAAGACAAATTATTTTTTCCTTGACAAATAACCAAGAAAAACTATATCGAGTTTCTACTACATAACATAAGATTGTTAGAAATGTGTTCCCAAACATAGATTACTCTATTAAATGTTCCTACACGTGCTTATAGAAGTGTGTGCATAATCATAATGCCACCCCGTGCATTCGCACGGTCTAGGTACTAAATATTACATTACAATTTATATTACTAATATAAACCAATGTGTTGCGCACAATCACACTTGGACATGCCATGTAATAAAACCTAAATATACTACATGGGGATTGATGAGTGATTATAATTCTGAAAATGAGTTTGGTCAAATGGAATAACAATAATTAATATGATGACAACTGAAAATAGTACGTGTCATTGATTTTAGCTCAATATATTATTTCAGCATGCATTGAATATATGAGGAATAGTTTTTTGAAAGTATTGTCTTATTTAGGAAGTATGCAGAGTCGCCAAATATATAGTCTTGCTAGGTCTATTCATATGTGTACTTTCTTGAACTTTGTTTTGGCATGAAACATTCTTGAACTTTATACATGTAACTATCTCGGAATAATATCATGGTGGCCAAATTCTTTATTTTGAGAATGCATGGAAAATATTAAATTGTATTAACTACGGCGTACCACAAAAATATCTTTACACCTATAAACAGTTTTGTTCTAGGAAAAATAATAATAAGAATATTCCGAGATACTTTATATGCCTGGCACTTCATATGATGTTCAAATTGAGTAACGAAAATTTTCAAGTGAGTGAAGAAACCAAGTTACCATACAACAAATAAGTAGGAATTAAACAACTACACCAAACTTTAAGAGAGATTTGTTGCACATCACATAACCTTATATATAGCGGACTTGTATTGGACACACTTGAACCACATATTAGAATATGTATAAAATTAGTATTTTGGACCGTATGGAGTATAGATGTACTACATAGATGATGGTCTTAGGTGACAAATTTACTTTCATGTTTTCCCTGAACGCACACACATGTAGCAGAACAATTTTGCTGCAGCACGTATGCACAGCCACTCTGCCTAGTGGCTTGTGCTTAGCAAACCCAGAGAGAGAAAGCCTTTGAGTCGTCCTTTTAAATGCTCATTCAGAAGAAACTATGATTCAATAATGAAGAAAATATCACTACATTTATTTGGCTCATTGCAATCAATTGTTTATTTTTTGTTTTTAGAGATACAAAAACAACATCAATTTGTCGATGTTAAAATAACTTCATATACATTTTGAAGAATAAGATGCTCTTAATATTCTTGATTTGCGAGTATTTGAAAACTTCCTTCCGCACTTTATGGCTCAAATACCGATCCAATTAGCCATCTGAAATTAGATGTGTCAATATATCTTAGCCCAACGAAATTCTCCAAGTACAACCTTAACGCCGACGTCCGAGGCTTCGCCGTCGTCCTCCGCACGCTTTGGTGCGCTCGCCGCGGAGCCGCCCTCTCGCGTTGTCAACATGGTCAACAAACAAGAGGAATCGGGAGAGGACTGTACGTGGAGAGGATGATAGTAGGGGCCCACCATGTCCATGGCCGTACGAAAGGAAGTTCCTCATTTTTTGCTATATACTCGATTGTCAGCGTATAGAAAAAGAAAATGCTTCCTCCTAGTGGTTTGCTGACATCTGGGACCCACGACATTGTCAGCGTATATAGTCAATTGACAAGAGAACAACACAAGATCGGCTGACACCTAGGACGTAGCTGCTCGAGCAATATTTTTTTTTGGTTATTGTTGAGACAGAGCAGGGTTTCAACTGGGCTGTGGCCCGTCTAGCCCAGGCTTATATTTTACGTTCATCACATGACCAGCCCAGCTATTTTTTCTTTGTGAAAATTAGCCTAGTTTATTTTTTCTGAAGAATACCCAATCCAGGCCTACTTATTTTTCTACGCCCTGATGGGCTGCAACTCTTTCAAGACACTACAAATCTTGAAAGTAATATGAAATGGGTTGTAAATATAAAAAACAGATGACAAATTGGCAATTACTTTCAAATTTCTGAGTTTTTTCACATTTTCATATTCCAATTTCACTGGGCTTTAACCTAATTTAAATATATCTTCAAAGTACTTTAAATCTGGCTCGACATTTCGGTATTAAAAATAGTTTGGACCCCACCGAAATATGCAAAATTTTGTTTAAATTTTTAACCATGGTACTGGCAAAAAAAAAACGGACTGCAATAAATTTCATAAGAAGTTGCAATGAGCTGTAAATTATTAAAAAAATAGGGAATGGTCTGACTTGTGGGCCTATTAAGTTGACGCGTATGCAAGATTTTTTTTACTTATTATATACGTCAACAAAAGATTCTAGCAGACGTGGCCGTTGGATGTCAATCCAACAGCCGTCGTGCTTCTTCAATCTCTGATCTTCTTGCTCCAGCCGCCAAATCCAGCGTCGGCGGGACCGCCTGCTCCTGCCTCCCGTGGCCGGCTGTGCTGCTGCGCAGGCTTCACCGTCCCCTAGTACTCCCACCGCTGGCCAGACCATCCCTCTACTCACCCACATCCCTCCACTGTCGTGGCTTCGCCGCCTCCGGGTCATTCCCTTCCTGGGTCTCGCAGTCGTCCATCGCGCTGGTGTTCTCGGCACGGCGTGGTCAACGTTGTCAACAAACGACGACATCGGAAGAGGGATGTACATGGAGAGGCTGATAGTTGGGACCCACATGGTCCATGGCCGCACGCAAGCAAGTACCTCCTTATTACGCCAAAAAGAATGAATCCTCGCAATGACAGCTGGGACCCACTAGCTATATCTTGGCACGGAAGGAAGTGCCTCCTTATTAAGAGAAAAATAACGAGTGCTCCCCATGACAGCTGGGGCCCACCAGATTTGGAGGCTGACTTGTGGCCCTACTAAGTTGACGCGTACGCAGGGCTTTGTCAACTTAGTCAAGAAACGATTCTATCACCAGTGACCGTTGGATTATTAACGTCCAACGGTCGTCCTGCTTCTTCAACCTCTGATTTTCTTGCTCCAGCCGTCCAAACCACCGCGTGATCCTGCCTCCCGTGGCCGGCTGTGCTGCCGCGCAGGCCTCATCGCCCCCTACTACACCCACCGCTGGCCAGGCCATCCCTCTACTCACCCACACTCCCTGTTATTCTGCGGCGACGACAGCCTCATACCGTAGCCGAACCAGTCAACCCTCGTACTACCCTCCGCATGTTCCCAGGCTCCGCGTCGTTCCCTGACTCACCGTTGTCCACCGCCTGGTGCTGTCCGCGTGGCGTGGTCAACGTGGTCAACGAACGACAGCAATCGGAAGAGGACTGTATGCGGTGAGGCTGACAGATGGACCCACCAGCTACATCTTCGCATGCAAAGAAGTGCCTCCTTATTACGCGTAAAAAAAAAGAATCCTCCCCCTATCAGCTTGGACCCACCATCAATATCTTCGCATTCAAGGAAGTGCCTCCTTATCCTCCCTGACAGCCGGGACCCACCCGGTCGAAGCGTACGTAGCGTTGTCATTCTGGTCGCAAACGTGTACGTACATACTGGTCCATCGGTCTTTCTGCCACGATGAATCGTGGCCCAGTAAGGAGCGGTAGCTGTTCAGGTAGTCCCGTCTGTATCGTGTACACGTACGTACGTACATACGGGCGAGGTCTCAAACGCGTACAGCGACGGCGTCTTGTTCATCGGCAGCCAACCTACTGGGTCGAAACAGAGAAACAGCGTCGTGTTCATCAGGAGGCACCAAACTGGGTCGGAATGCGTCGTGTTCATCAGGAGCCAGCCGGCTTGGACGGGACAGCCGACATGGGGTCTGGCGTACCGCAAAACGGAGGAAACGGACTTGTGTTCGAGCTCCTACGGTCGAAACGGGGTGTTGTTGATTGGGAGGGGTGTGGCATACCGCAAAACGGAGGAAACGAACTTGTGTTGGAGCGCCTACGGTCGAAACGGGGGTCCTGTTCATCGGGAGGGGTGTGGCGTACCGCAAAACGAGACTCCACGGGCTACTGTTCATCCACCGTCTACTGCCACGCTCCAGCCTGCACGGGCTACTGTTCATCCACCGTCGACCTCCTCCAGCCTCCACCTGCTACTGTTCATCCACGGCATCTCCCTCCTGCCTCCACGGGCTCCTATTCATCCACGGGCTCCTGTTCATCCAGCCTCCACCGGCTACTGGTCAACCAGCCCTCCATGGGCTACTGTTCATCCAGCCCTCCACCGGCTACTGTTCAACCAGCCCTCGACGGGGTCCTGTTCATCTACCCCCAATGGGCTCGATCGGGGTCCTGTTCATCCAGCGGCAATGGCCTCTACTACCATGGGGTCCTGTTCATCCAACCCCCATCGGGAACTGTTCATCCAACCCCCAACAACGCTCACTGTTCATCAAGAGGCAGCAGGTGTGACGACCCCGGCTTAATCGTGCACTAACCATACACGTAAATGCACACGATCAAGCCTAAGGACTCACTTGAAGATATCACAACACAACTCTAAAACATAAATAAAGTCATACAAGCTTTATATTACAAGCCAGGGCCTCGAGGGCTCGAATACATAGCTCGATGGCCTACAAGCGTCAGCGGAAGCATTAGATATCTGGGTACAGATATATTACAGAACAGAGATAAGCCTTCACAGAGGCGGGGCAAAATAAAGTACTACGATCGAAAGGCGTAGGCCTTATGCCTAGGACCCTCCGATCCTACTCCTGGTCGTCAGTCGGCTCCTCATAGTAGTAGTACTCGCCGGGCGGGTAGTAGTAGTAGCCGTCGGCGGGGGCAACTGGCTCAGGGGCTCCGTCGTCTGGTGGCATCAAAAGGATATGGGGAGAAAAAGAAAGCAAAGCAAACGTGAGTACTCATCTGAAGTACTCAGCAAGCAAGGATCTACATTACATATGCAACATTATCAAAGGGAGGCTGTATATGTGGACTGGGCTGCAGAAATGCCAGAATAGAGGGGAAAGCCTAGTCCTATCGAAGACTAGCATCTTCAACATCTTCAGCAGTCTTGCAGCATTAGAAGAGTGCAGATTAGCATAAAGTAAAGTAGTAGTGTCATCAACCTCGGCCGGAGATCCTTTCTCAACTCCCTACGAGAAAGCAATCCCAGAGCCGTACTATCCAGTTATCATCTCAGGTTCTAGTTGTACCGATCGGGATACAACTCCGATTGTCCGTTATCGTAGGACAGGCTATCGATAGATAAGTTCTTCCCTGCAGGGGTGCACCAAGTTACCCACCATGCTCGCTTAACTCCGGCCGGACACACTTTACTGGCTCAAGCCCGGCCTCGGCCAAACGATACGCCGCAACCCGACCGAATACTTAATAGAGAGGTCAGCACGCCGGACTAAACCTATGTGCCCAGGGGTCTTGGGCCTTCGCCCCGGGAACTCCTGCACGTTGCGTACGCGGCCGAAAGCAGACCTAAACCCCTTAATACAAGCGCGGGCTTAACCAGTCCAATTCGGCGCGCGCCACTCAGTCGCTGACGTCCATTAAGCTCCGGCTGAAGCATACGACGCAGAACGCCCATACTATGCCCACGTGATGGTTAGTGCTATCAGGCCAGAGGCCCCTCGGATCAAATATCCAAACCATTAGTGGATTAGGAGCGCGCGGTAACGAGCAGAGACTCACGATCGATGTGACCCCGTCGCCCCGTCTCGAGGACTTGCGGCAAGGGCTAGGAATGCCCGGCCACGCCTCGTATTTATCTCGCGGGCACCCTCCAGGTCAACCCGTCTCCACATCTCTTCGCATTATGCTCGCGCGGGTACCCCTCAGGGCCGACCCGTCTTTAGTAACATGGTTCAGTGTATGACATAGTATCAATAGTAACCGTGTGTCTAATCAACAAGGGGGAACCCTGAGGAATCACCCTCGATAGAGTTCCACCTGATGTTATCGTCAAGGTGAACGAAGCAGGAATCACCCTCGAGGTCCACACTTGAAGTGTTGCACGACGACGTCATTATCGGGGGTGGTGTAGGAGGAATCACCCTCGCTTACCACGACCGATTAACTAACCTACAAGGTTAACATCAGAAGTGCTGATGAGGTATCACCCTCGGCACACGATAGTAACCCAGTACTGTCGGCAACTAAGGGGGAAGTGATGTGCGGTGCCGGGGCCTGGTCTTCAATCCCGTTGATCGGGTCTTCTGATCATCCAGTGGGGCAGTCGGAATCAAGTGGGGGTCTCTGTCGGGTCTCTACCCAGCCTATTCTAAGCAGTTTGGGTTAAGCAGGAAGGGAACAAAGCAGGTTAAAATAAACAGGCTATGCAGCAGATATAGGATAACAGTAGCAGTAGCAGTTCTAATGCAAGCATAAGAGAGAAGAGAATAGGTGATATAACCATGTTCAAAATGGGGGTGCTTGCCTATTGGCTCTGCGACAAGGGCAAGGTCGTCAATGGTGTCGTCGGGGACGTAGTCATACTCCGGGGCTGCGTCTGCCTCGGGAGCTACGTCGACGTCGGGGTCTACCGAGAGAGAAGAGGGGGAAGAAACAGGTAAACATAATGCAAGCAAACGCAACACCGGGCATGCTATGATATGATGCAATACAGGGTTGCCTAAAGATGCATCTAAGTCATTTTAGTTATTTCAGGATTAATATGGAATTTATTAACTGGCAGGTGTGCACTATTCATCTACCGGAATCGGGCTCAGAGTTACGAGTTCTCCTACGTAGGAGGTTCCGGCATGGAAACAGATGGCACGATCAAACTTGTCTCGTCGTTCTGAGCAACTTTCATGTTTTAAGTTTTTCAATCCGAGCTACGGTTTAAAAGTTATTAAGTTTTAAAGTTTAAATGATTTTCTAGAATTATTTTTATTTACAGAAAATGATTTATGACGTCAGCATGATGCCATGCTGACATCAGCAGGTCAACAGGTCGGCTGACCAGTCAAACCTGACATGTGGGTCCAGTGGGACCCACATGTCAGCCTCTGTTACTTTTAACAGTGAATTAAATTGATTAGAGTTAATTAGGGGGATGTGGGCCCTGGGTGTCAGTGAGTCATTAGTCTAAACTAATTATTTTCATTTATTTAATTCATGATTAGATTAATTATCCGTGGGGGCCCACATGTCAGAGGCATAGAGTGCCCAGTCAGCAAAGTTGACTGAGTCAACTCAGTCAACTGGGCCCCTCGGGCCCGCAATCAGCGACCCAGGGGTGGGTCCCGCCTGCGCCACGTCGGCAGCATCGCCGAAGTTGCTCCGGCGACCATTTGCGCGGCGGCCGATCGCCGGAGCAGCTCGGATTTGCGTTCCAGGGCTCGGTTCGAGCCGTAGTTAGGTGCGTTCGTAAGCTGGAGGACTCGCGCGTCGAGTGGTGGCCTGGGACCGACCGGAAATGGCCGGGAATGGCGCCGACGACGAGCCGTGGCGGAGGCCGAACCCCAGCGAACTCGCTTTCGCTAAGACAAGGGCCAAAACGCGCGGCGATCTACTCCTACAGCATCTACGCGATGTCGCAAACACGATTGCGGGCTCAGTGGACCACGACGGCCACTGCTGCGACGGCAGCGAGCTCGTCGACGGAGCTCAGCTTGGGTGGCCATGGCGGTAGTTGCTAGGGCGTGTCAGAGAGCTCGGAAAGGAGGGAGAGACGAGGGTGGAGGCTCACCGAGCGGCTCACGGTGGCCCGTGGATGCTTAGGAGCAGCAGTTCATTGCCGGAGAGGAACGGGATCGTCGGCGATCCGAGGAAGACGACGACGTGCACGGGCGACGTAGAGCTCCACGGCGTCCTCCTGCGGCTCCAGAGGTCGTGGCCGACCACCGCGCTCCTCCCTGGCACCTTTAGGCGACGCGGGGAGGCCGCTGGCCACGGCGGTGGCGATGCGCGGCGACGGCGGCGCTCGGGCGTCGCGGATCCAGGGGAGAAGAGGGAGAGACGAGCGAGGGAGAGTGGGGAGAAGTGAGCGAGGAGAGCTAGGGGGATGGACGGCTTCGGCCTTATCCCCCTAGCGCGTCGGTGGCGTCGGGCCGTCGCCGTGTCGCCGCCTCGCTGGCGCGCGGGCGCTCGGCCATGGGCACGGTGACACGCAGGAGGGAAGGGGGGAAATGGGCCAGGTGGGCCGGTAGTCGGGGCACTGTGCACTTAGGCCCAATGCACAGTGCCTCGTTTTATTTTTCTTGTTTCTGTTTTGATGTTTCTTTTATTCCTTTCTGTTTTGTATTAATTAGGACACTTTTGCACTTTTGTAAAATGTGGGACTTGGCCCAATTATTAATATGCAATATTTCCTGTTACCAAACACTGGTTTGGGTGAATTTGAATTTCATTTGAATTTGAAATGGATTTAATTGAATTAAATAATTCTGTTTTGGTGTTGTTTTCATGCTGTTGGAGTCATTTAACTAATCCAAGTAGCATTAGTTATAATTTTAAGAGTGCTTCTGGAATATTTGCTATTTAGTGTACATTTTTTCAACAGTGTTTGAGCAAATTTATTTTGCACTTTTGAATTTGAGTTGATTTTCAGAATAGAATTGAAATTGTTTTGGTTAACCACTATGACTAGGCACTGCAAATGATATGACTTGGCATTATTAGCAGTTGATCATAGTGGCAATTACACAGAGGTGTTACAAATTCTCCTCCTCTAAAAGAAATTCTCGTCCCGAGAATTTAGGAGGTGGAAGGAAAGAGGTCGGGATATTCTTCCCGAAGATGATCCTCGCGCTCCCAAGTGGCTTCATCTTCAGTGTGATTCGACCACTGCACTTTCAGGAACTTGGTTGTCTTCTGACGGGTTCGTCGTTCAGCTTCATCAAGGATGCGGATCGGATGCTCCTTATAAGATAAGTCATCTTGCAACTCAAGTATCTCGTGATCCACTGCGGGGTGTGGAGATTCCTTGAAGCATTTACGAAGTTGCGACACGTGGAAAACATCATGGATATGAGAGAATTGCGGTGGTAACTCCAGTTTATATGCCACCTGTCCATGTCTGGCCACAATGCGAAAAGGACCAATATAGCGAGGAGCTAGCTTGCCCTTGATTCCGAAACGATGGGTGCCCTTCATAGGAGTGACACGAAGGTAAGCTTGATCACCTGGTTGATAGGTCAAGCCCCATCGTTTGCGATCATAGTTGCTCTTCTGACGGTCTTGAGTCGCTTTGAGATTCTCTCGGACAATTCTGACTTGTTCTTCAGCGTGTTGAATAATGTCCGGTCCCACAAGAGGTCTATCCCCAGTTTCTGACCAATTCAGAGGGGTTCGACATTTACGTCCATAGAGAACTTCGAAGGGGGCCATTTTCAAGCTGGCTTGATAGCTGTTGTTATAAGAGAACTCGGCATACGGGAGAGATTCCTCCCATTTCTTACCGAAGGATATAACACAAGCCCGAAGCATGTCTTCAAGCACATGGTTGATTCGCTCAACTTGGCCTTGGGATTGGGGATGATAAGCTGAACTCCAGGTGATGTGAGTTCCCATTGCTTCATGGAAACTTTCCCAGAATTTGGAAGTGAAAAGACCGCCACAGTCCGAACTAATCTCCTTCGGAATACCGTGGAGTGAAACAATTCTGGAGATATACAACTCTGCTAACTGACTAGCAGTGATAGTCTCCTTGACAGGTAGAAAGCGTGCAACTTTGGAAAGTTGGTCGACGACGACAAGAATGGCATCGTGACCCTTCTGTGATTTGGGAAGACCAGTAATGAAATCCATTTGCACTTTATCCCATTTCCACAATGGAATAGGAAGTGGTTGAAGAAGTCCAGCTGGCTTCTGATGTTCTGCCTTTACGCGACGGCAAACGTCACATTCAACAACATAACGAGCAATATCTTGATTCATCCTAGACCACCAATACCTTTGACGAAGGTCTCGATACATCTTGGTACTACCCGGATGGATAGACAGTGGTGTATCATGGGCCTCTTTCATGACTTTATCAGTCATCAGTTCGAAGCGAGGTACTACAATGCGGTCTCTGAAATACAAGGTTCCGTCTTCAGCAATCGAGAAATCACTGTACTTTTCAAGGTGAAGCTCTTTCTTCATCAGACCAATTTCAGCATCTTTAGCTTGCGCAATCTTGACAGCTTTCTCAAGATCTGGCTGTACCACAAGGTTATTAAGAGAACCTTGCGGGATGATACAGAGGTTCAGCTTGCGCAATTCTTCATATAGCTGGGGTTGAGCTTGCTTAACCATGAGGTTGCTACAGTATGACTTGCGGCTCAAGGCATCAGCCATCACATTTGCCTTTCCAGGGGTATAAGAAATACCACAGTCATAGTACGTGATTGTTTCCAACCATCATTGCTGACGAAGATTAAGTTCCGGTTGAGTGAATAAATACTTCAAGCTTTGATGATCGGTGTAAATCTCACACCGATTACCCAGGAGGTAATGACGCCACTGTTTCAAAGCATAGATCACAGCAGCAAGTTCAAGATCATGCACTGGATAGTTTTCTTCATGCGGGCGCAACTGTCGCGAAGCATAAGCAATTACTCTTCGCTCTTGCATTAGGACACAGCCCAATCCTTGACAAGAGGCATCGCAGAAGATAACAAAGTCTTTGCGAGAATCTGGAGGAGCAAGCACTGGAGCAGAAGTCAGCTTGTCCTTAAGGGTCTGGAAACTTTCTTGACATTTGTCTATCCACTCAAATTTAACGCCTTTGTGAAGCAGATTAGTCAGGGGCTTGGCAATCTTGGAAAAGTTCTCGATGAATCATCGGCAATAACTTGCAAGTCCGAGAAAACTTCTCACTTGCTTGACATTCTTCGGAGGGGTCCAGTCAAGAATGGCCTGAACACGCTCTGGGTTAACGGCAATACTGTCCTTGGATATGACATGTCCAAGGTAGGTTACTTCGGAAAGCCAGAATTCACACTTAGAGTATTTGGCATATAACTTGTGCTCTCGAATTCTCTCCAGAACAAGGCGAAGATGTTCAGCATGTTCTTCTTTATTCTTCGAATACACCAGAATATCATCCAGATATACCACGACGAATTTGTCGAGGTAATCCATGAATATATAGTTCATTAAGCGGGAGAACGTAGCTGGAGCATTTGTTAAACCAAACGACATGACGGTGTACTCGTAGGAACCATAACGAGTAACGAATGCAGTCTTCGGAATATCCTCTTCGCGGACATGGATCTGGTGATAACCCAACCTCAAGTCGAGTTTAGAGAATACCGAAGATCCAGCAAGTTGGTCATATAAATCGTTGATCCGGGGAAGCGGATATTTATTCTGAATGGTTGCCTGGTTGATAGGACGGTAATCTTGAACCAACCTATTCGTACCATCTTTCTTCTTGACAAAGAGAGACGGTGCTCCCCAGGCAGCTGAACTAGGGCGAATGAAACCCTTCTTAAGTGATTTGTCGATTTCTTCCTTAAGCTCGATAAGATGGTGCGGAGGCATCTTATAAGGACGTTTCGCAATAGGAGTGGTGCCAGGCTTCAAGTCGATGACGAACTCGACAGCTCTAGCAGGGGGTATTCCTGGAAGTTCTTCTGGAAAAACATCCTGGAAGTCACACACAACTGGAATGTTCTCGATCCCCTCAAGTGGAGAAGCGTTGAACGCATTCAAGGCATAAATTTGAGCCTCAGCGTTCTGAGTGAGATGAGCATGATAATTCACTATCTCATCTGATGGGTGAGAAATATAACAGATCTTGGAGAGAAAGGTTAAACAGAACAATGGATAGGAAAATGATTATCAGACTAATCAGATCAATGACAGGGAAATCGCACAGATATCCAGCTCTCCGGGAGGATGGGGATTACAAGATCCTAAGTGTCGGTGTTAGTAAAAATTTTAACCAGAAATAGAAGAGAGATCAGAGTCCCAGAGTAAAGGTCGAGGAATAAAAGATCCTAATACCACCCAATTGGCGACGTGGGCCCGTAAGCCACACAGCCAAGTTAGTAAAATAGTTTTGGACCACTAGACTCAACTTCGGCCAAGGAATTGGAAAGGGGGATCCTACAGTCAGTCGGCTCTGATACCAACATGTGACGACCCCGGCTTAATCCTGCACTAACCATACACGCAAATGCACACGATCAAGCCTAAGGACTCACTTGAAGATATCACAACACAACTCTAAAACATAAATAAAGTCATACAAGCTTTATATTACAAGCCAGGGCCTCGAGGGCTCGAATACATAGCTCGATGGCATACAAGCGTCAGGGGAAGCATTAGATATCTGGGTACAGATATATTACAGAATAGAGATAAGCCTTCACAGAGGCGGGGCAAAATAAAATACTACGATCGAAAGGCGTAGGCCTCCTGCCTAGGACCCTCCGATCCTACTCCTGGTCGTCAGTCGGCTCCTCGTAGTAGTAGTACTCGTCGGGCGGGTAGTAGTAGTAGCCGTCGGCGAGGGAAACTGGCTCAGGGGCTCCGTCGTCTGGTGACATCAAAAGGATATGGGGAGAAAAAGAAAGCAAAGCAAACGTGAGTACTCATCCGAAGTACTCAGCAAGCAAGGATCTACACTACATATGCAACATTATCAAAGGGAGGCTGTATATGTGGACTGGGCTGCAGAAATGCCAGAATAGAGGGGAAAGCCTAGTCCTATCGAAGACTAGCATCTTCAACATCTTCAGCAGTCTTGCAGCATTAGAAGAGTGCAGATTAGCATAAAGTAAAGTAGTAGTAGTGTCATCAACCTTGGCCGGAGATCCTTTCTCGACTCCCTACGAGAAAGCAATCCCAGAGCCGTACTATCCAGTTATCATCTCAGGTTCTAGTTGTACCGATCGGGATACAACTCCGAGTGTCCGTTACCGTAGGACAGGCTATCGATAGATAAGTTCTTCCCTGCAGGGGTGCACCAAGTTACCCACCACACTCACTTAACTCCGGCCGGACACACTTTACTGGGTCATGCCCGGCCTCGGCCAAATGATACGCCGCAACCCGACCGAATAATTAATAGAGAGGTCAGCACGCCGGACTAAACCTATGCGCCCAGGGGTCTTGGGCCTTCGCCCCGGGAACTCCTGCACATTGCGTACGTTGCCGAAAGCAGACCTAACCCCCTTAATACAAGCGCGGGCTTAACCAGTCCAATTCAGCGCGCGCCACTCAGTCGCTGGCGTCCATTAAGCTCCGGCTGAAGTATACGACGCAAAACGCCCATACTATGCCCACGTGATGGTTAGTGCTATCAGGCCAGAGGCCCCTCGGATCAAATATCCAAACCGTTAGTGGATTAGGAGCGCGCGGTAACGAGCAGAGACTCACGATCGATGTGACCCCGTCGCCCCGTCTCGAGGACTTGCGGCAAGGGCTAGGAATGCCCGGCCACGCCTCGTATTTATCTCGCAGGCACCCTCCAGGTCAACCCATCTCCACATCTCTTCGCATTATGCTCGCGCGGGTATCCCTCAGGGCCGACCCGTCTTTAGTAACATGGTTCAGTGTATGACATAGTATCAATAGTAACCGTGTGTCTAATCACCAAGGGGGAACCCTGAGGAATCACCCTCGATGGAGTTCCACCTGATGTTATCGTCAAGGTGAATGAAGGAGGAATCACCCTCGAGGTCCACACTTGAAGTGCTGCACGATGACGTCGTTATCGGGGGTGGTGTAGGAGGAATCACCCTCGCTTACCATGACCGATTAACTAACCTACAAGGTTAACATCAGAAGTGGTGACGAGGTATCACCCTCGGCACTCGATAGTAACCCAGTAGTGTCGGCAACTAAGGGGGAAGTGATGTGTGGTGCCGGGGCCTGGTCTTCAATCCCGTTGATCGGGTCTTCTGATCATCCAGCGGGGCAGTCAAAATCAAGTGGGGGTCTCTGTCGGGTCTCTACCCATCCTATTCTAAGCAGTTTGGGATAAGCAGGAAGGGAACAAAGTAGGTTACAATAAACAGGCTATGCAGCAGATATAGGATAACAGTAGCAGTAGCAGTTCTAATGCAAGCATAAGAGAGAAGAGAATAGGCGATATAGGCATGTTCAAAATGGGGGTGCTTGCCTGTTGGCTCTGCGGCAAGGGCAAGGTCGTCAACGGTGTCGTCGGGGACGTAGTCGTACTCTGGGGCTGCGTCTGCCTCGGGAGCTACGTCGACGTCGGGTTCTACCGAGAGAGAAGAGGGGGAAGAAACAGGTAAACATAATGCAAACAAACGCAACACCGGGCATGCTATGATATGATGCAGTACAGGGTTGCCTAAAGATGCATCTAAGTCATTTTAGTTATTTCAGGATTAATATGGAATTTATTAACCGGCAGGTGTGCACTATTCATCTACCGGAATCGGGCTTGGAGTTACGAGTTCTCCTACGTAGGAGGTTCCGGCATGGAAACAGACGGCACGATCAGACTCGTCTCGTCATTCTGAGCAACTTTCATGTTTTAAGTTTTTCAATCCGAGCTACGGTTTAAAAGTTATTAATTTTTAATGTTTAAATGATTTTCTGGAATTATTTTTATTTACAGAAAATGATTTATGACGTCAGCATGATGCCATGCTGACATCAGCAGGTCAACAGGTCGGCTGACCAGTCAAACCTGGGACCCACATGTCAGCCTATGTTACTTTTAACAGTGAATTAAATTGATTAGAGTTAATTAGGGGGATGTGGGCCCCGGGTGTCAGTGAGTCATTAGTCTAAACTAATTATTTTCATTTATTTAATTCGTGATTAGATTAATTATCCGCGGGGCCCACATGTCAGAGGCACAAAGTGCCCAGTCAGCAAAGTTGACTGAGTCAACTCAGTCAACTGGGCCCCTCGGGCCCGCAGTCAGCAACCCAGGGGTGGGTCCCGCCTGCGCCACATCGGCAGCGTCGCCGGAGTTGCTCCGGCGACCATTTGCGCGGCGGCCGATCGCCAGAGCAGCTCGGATTCGCGTTTCAGGGCTCGGTTCGAGCCGTAGTTAGGTGCGTTAGTAAGCTGGAGGACTCGCGCATCGAGTGGTGGCCTTGGACCGACCGGTGATGGCCGGGAATGGCGCCGGCGACAAGCTGTGGCGGAGGCCGAACCCCGGCGAACTCGCTTTCGCTAAGACAAGGGCCAAAACGCGCGGCGATCTACTCCTACAGCATCTACGCGACGTCGCAAACACGATTGCGGGCTCAGTGGACCACGACGGCCACTACTGCGATGGCAGCAAGCTCGTCGACGGAGCTCAGCTCAGGTGGCCATGGCGGCAGTTGCTAGGGCGCGTCAGAGTGCTCGGAAAGGAGGGAGAGACGAGGGTGGAGGCTCACCGAGCGGCTCAAGGTGGCCCGTGGATGCTTAGGAGCAGCAGTTCGTTGCCGGAGAGGAACGGGATCGTCGGCGATCCGAGGAAGACGACGATGTGCACAGGCGACGCAGAGCTCCTCGGCGTCCTCCAGCGGCTCCAGAGGTCGTGGCCGACCACGGCGCTCCTCCCTGGCACCTTCAGGCGACGCGGGGAGGCCGCTGGCCACGGCGGTGGCGGTGCGCGGCGACGGCGGCGCTCGGGCGTCGCGGATCCAGGGGAGAAGAGGGAGAGACGAGCGAGGGAGAGTGGGGAGAAGTGAGCGAGGAGAGCCAGGGGGATGGACGGCTTCGGCCTTATCCCCCTAGCGCGTCGGTGGCGTCGGGTCGTCGCCATGTCGCCGCCTCGCTGGCGCGCGGGCGCTCGGCCATGGGCACGGCGACACGCAGGAGGGAAGGGGGGGAAATGGGCCAGGTGGGCCGGTAGTCGGAGCACTGTGCACTTAGGCCCAGTGCACAGTGCCTCGTTTTATTTTTCTTGTTTCTGTTTTGATGTTTCTTTTATTCTTTTCTGTTTTGTATTAATTAGGACACTTTTGTAAAATGTGGGACTTGGCCCAATTATTAATATGCAATATTTCTTGTTACCAAAAACTGGTTTGGGTGAATTTGAATTTCATTTGAATTTGAAATGGATTTAATTGAATTAAATAATTCTGTTTTGGTGCTGTTTTCATGCTGTTGGAGTCATTTAACTAATCCAAGTAGCATTAGTTATAATTTTAAGAGTGCTTCTGGAATATTTGCTATTTAGTGTACATTTTTTCAACAGTGTTTGAGCAAATTTATTTTGCATTTTTGAATTTGAGTTGATTTTCATAATAGAATTGAAATTGTTTTGGTTAACCACTATGACTAGGCACTGCAAATGGTATGACTTGGCATTATTAGCAGTTGATCATAGTGGCAATTACACAGAGGTGTTACAGCAGGTTCGATCGGCTTCAGTTAGCAGCAGTAGTGAAGGAATCGCTCGATCTGGTTCAGTTAACAGCCAGGGATCGATCGATCGCTCGGGTTCAGTAACGCGTAGCCAGTGCAATCGCTCAGGTTCAGTAAGCGAACGCCTCGCTCGGGTTCAGTTAGAGCCCAACGCCTCGCACACATGCGTGTACGTGTATGAGAAAAACGCGGAAACCTCCGTGCATCGCTCGGCCCCGACCACCCACCGTAACCGGGAACTCCCCGGTATTTTCCTCGCCCTCGCTTCTACCATGTTTTTTCCGTCATGGACGGCCCAAAGAATGTCATGCAGCTGCATCTCCGGCCCGCCCAGGACGAAAAGCCTATTTTCTGTCATGATTTTTTGTCATAGAAGTAGGAGCCCACCACATCTATGATGATACCGGGTTTTATCACAATTATCATCATAGAAGTGTCATAAGCATGACAGAAAAAAAATTCGTTCGGCCCAAAATGTCACGGTTGTGTCTTTTTTTGTAGTGAATGCCCTCAACTCAAAACTACTCTTTATTATATATAACTCACGGACTCAATTACATAGATAGATCTCAAAACTCAAAGCTAGATCATAATAAAAACTTTATTATACTAAATCAAGATATAACCAAAATGATCGAACTAAGAAAAACGATAAAGGTAAAGGTGTGATGGTGATATGATACCGGGGTACCTCCCCCAAGCTTGGCAGTTGCAAAGGGGAGTGCCCATACCCATGTATTTATGTCTCTTTCTTCGGAGATGATGGTGACGTGATATTCTTGGCGATGATGCCCCTTAGGATGCGATTTTCCTCCTCGAGTTTATTATTTTGCTGCTTAAGATCCATTATTTCCTTTCGGAGTTTACCCGTGACGGCTAGAGATCCAATCACCCATGGATGTTTCATAGCTCCGAGGGAAAAAGCAACACTCTTTTTCATATTTTCATAAGAGAGAAATCTAGCATTGGGAGGGATGACCGAATTCGGTATTGCTGAGCTCTGAAGTTCCTCCAGCATAGCTCCAGGTTGAAAGCGAGAGGTAGCTTCTTGGTCCTCCTCCATGGTATCCACCCTTTTCAAGTCGGCCTCCATCTCTTCCTTCTTTGATTGCCCGAAGTGGTCAGCTTCGCTGTATGCTCTTGGGCCCGGTGTCGGGTGAGAGACACGACTCTCCCCGACCGACTCTTGTGAAGACATCTTGCTCTAAAGCTGCTGCAGAAACAGCTCAAAACAAAAACAGGAGATTTTGCCGTGGTACGGTGGTCAAAACCTTCGGGAGATTATGTAATGAATTTTTGCCGACCAAAAGAAGTATTGTGCAAGAAAACGGAGTCCAGAGGGTACACGAGGTGGCGGCAAGGTACAGGGGCGCACCCAGGGGTAGGGCGCGCCTCCCTGCCTTGCCGCTTCCTCGTGCACTCTTCGGACTACTTTTAATTTTCCTAATTTTTTAAATATTCCAAAACAGAGAAAAATTGCCATTAGAACAGTTTTGGAGTCGGTTTACTTACCGTACCACATACCTATTCCTTTTCGGAGTATGAAACATTCTGGAAAGTATCCCTTATGTACTCCTCTGGTGTTATGGTATTAATAATATTTGTCTCAACATTTATGGGAGTACCTGAAATATAATGTTTGATTCTTTGACCGTTTACCACCTTCGGATTAGTGCCTTCGGCGTTGTTGATCTTGATGGCACCGGAACGGTAAACTTCCTTGATAATGTAAGGACCTTCCCATTTATAGAGAAGCTTTCCTGCAAAAAATCTTAAACGAGAGTTGTATAGCAAAACATGATCACCTACATTAAACTCACGCTTTTGTATCCTTTTGTCATGCCATCTTTTAACTTTTTCTTTAAACAACTTGGCATTTTCATAGGCTTGGGTTCTCCATTCATCAAGCGAGCTTATGTCAAATAATCTTTTCTCACCGGCAAGTTTGAAGTCATAGTTGAGATCTTTGATTGCCCAATAAGCTTTATGTTCTAGTTCAAGAGATAAGTGACATGCTTTTCCATAAACCATTTTATACGGAGACATACCCATAGGATTCTTATAAGCAATTCTATAAGCCCATAATGCATCATCAAGTTTCTTCGACCAATTCTTTCTAGATCTATTAACAGTCTTTTGCAAGATCAATTTAATTTCTCTATTGCTCAATTCTACTTGACCACTAGACTGGGGTGATATGGAGATGCAATTCTATGGTCGACATCATATTTAGCAAGCAATTTATGGAAAGCACCATGAATAAAGTGTGAACCACCATCAGTCATTAAATATCTAGGGACTCCAAACCTCGGAAAAATGAATTCTTTAAGCATTTTAATAGAAGTGTTATGATCAGCACTACTAGTTGGAATAGTTTCTACCCACTTAGTAACATAACCAACAGCAACTAAAATATGTGTATACCCATTAGAGGAAGGAAAAGGTCCCATATAATCAAAGCCCCAAACATCAAATGGTTCAATAACAAGTGAATAATTCATAGGCATTTCCTGATGTCTACTAATATTACCAATTATTTGACATTCATCACAAGACAAGACATACTTACGAGCATCCTTGAAGAGAGTAGGCCAATAAAAACCAGATTGTAATACCTTGTGTGCAGTTCTATCTCCAGCATGGTGTCCTCCGTAGGCCTCAGAGTGGCACTTGTGTAGGATCTGTTCCTGTTCATGCTCAGGTACACAACATCTAATAACACCATCTACTCCTTCTTTATAAAGGTGTGGGTCATCCCAAAAGTAATGTCTTAAATCATAGAAAAACTTTTTCTTTTGCTGGTATGTGAAACTAGGGGGTATAAATTTAGCAACAATGTAATTAGCATAATCAGCATACCATGGAGTATTACGAGAAGCATTTATGACAGCTAATTGCTCATCAGGAAAGCTATCATCAATAGGCAGTGGGTCATCAAGAACATTTTCTAACCTAGACAAGTTGTCTGCAACGGTGTTCTCAGCCCCCTTTCTATCAATAATATGCAAATCAAATTCTTGCAGCAAAAGAACCCATCTAATAAGTCTAGGTTTAGCATCTTTCTTTTTCATAAGATATTTAATAGCAGCATGATCAGTGTGAATAGTTACTTTGGAATCAACAATATAAGATCTGAACTTGTCACAAGCAAAAACAACTGCTAAAAATTGTTTTTCAGTAGTAGCACTGTCTAGAGTTTTACTAGCACAATGGATAACATTCAATTTCTTATCAACTCTTTGTCCTAGAACAGCACCAACAGCGTAATCACTAGCATCACACATAATTTCAAAGGGTAGATTCCAATCAGGTGGTTAAACAATAGGTGTAGAAATCAAGGCTTTCTTAAGTATTTCAAATGCTTCTACACAATCATCATAAAAAACAAAAGAAACATCTTTTTGCAAGAGATTAGTGAGAGGCCTAGAAATTTTAGAGAAGTCTTTAATAAACCTCCTATAGAAACCAGCATGACCAAGGAAACTTCTTATACCTTTGATATCTTTAGGACACGGCATCTTTTCAATAGCATCTACTTTATCTTTATCAACTTCAATACTTCTTTCAGAAATTTTATGCCCCAAGACAATACCTTCATTAACCATAAAGTGGCACTTCTCCCAATTCAAGACAAGATTAGTTTCTTCACATCTCTGCAAAACTCGATCAAGGTTGCTTAAGCAATCATCAAAAGAAGTTCCGTAAACGAAGAAATCATCGATGAAAACCTCAACAATCTTTTCATAAAAGCCAGAGAATATAGCAGTCATACATCTTTGAAAGGTAGCAGGTGCATTGCATAGACCAAAAGGCATACGTCTATAAGCAAAAGTACCGAAAGGGCAAGTAAAACTGATCTTTTCTTGGTCCTCTTTTGACACAGGTATTTGAGAAAAACCAGAATAACCATCTAGAAAGCAGAAGTGTGTATGTTTGGATAGTCTTTCTAGCATTTGATCAATAAAAGGTAGAGGGTAATGATCTTTTCTAGTGGCTTTGTTTAATTTGCGAAAATCAATTACCATTCTATAGCATGTAACAATTCTTTGTGGAATCAATTCATTCTTATCATTAGGGACAACAGTAATACCTCCCTTCTTAGGGACACAATGAACAGGACTTGCCCATCTACTATCAGCAATAGGATAAATTATACCTGCCTCCAGAAGCTTTAGTATTTCATTTCTTACCACTTCTTTCATCTTTGGATTTAACCGTCGTTGGTGATCAACAACTGGTTTAGCATCAGGCTCCATATTAATTTTGTGCTGACATAGAGTGGGACTAATGCCCTTAAGATCATCAAGAGTATATCCAATAGCGGCATGGTGCTTCTTCAGAGTTTTCAATAATCTCCTTTCTTCATGCTTTGAAAGGTTAGCACTAATAATAACATGATATATCTTCTTTTCATCAAGATAAGCATATTTCAAAGTATCCGTAATTGTTTAAGCTCAAGCACAGGATCACCCTTGGGTGGAGGAGGATCTCCAAGGATTTCAATAGGCAAATTATGTTTCAAAACAGGCATTTGATTAAAGAAAATTTCATCTAATTCCTTTCTTTCATTCATAAACATATCATTCTCATGGTCTAGTAAATATTGTTCTAAGGGATCGGTAGGAGGCACAGCAATAGAAGCAAGACCAATTATTTCATCCTTACTAGGCAATTCTTTATCATGGGGTTGTCTACGAAATTTAGAGAAATTAAAATCATGAGACACATCCCCAAAACTTACAGTAACAATTTCTTTCTCACAGTCTATCTTAGCATTAACTGTGTTCAAGAAAGGTCTACCAAATATAATGGGACAAAAATCATATTGTGGGGAACCAAGAACAAGAAAATCAGTACGGTATTTTATTTTCCCACACAAGACTTCAACATCTCTAACAATCCCAATTGGTGATATAGTATCTCTATTAGCAAGCTTAATAGTAACATCAATATCTTCTATCTCAACAGGTGCAATATCATTCATAATTTCTTGATATAAAGTAAAGGGAATTGCACTCACACTAGCACCCACATCACATAAGCCATGATAACAATGATCTCCTATTTTAATAGAAACAATAGGCATGCCAACAACAGGTCTATGTTTATCTTTATCATCGGGTTTAGCAATTCTAGCAGCTTCATCACAGAAATAAATAACATGCCCATCAATATTATCAACCAAAAGATCTTTAACCATAGCAATACTAGGTTCAACTTTAATTTGTTCAGGGGTGTAGGTGTTCTAGTATAACCCTTACGAACCGCAGCTGAAGCTTTAGCATGATCCTTTATCTTAACAGGAAAAGGTGGTTTCTCAATATAAGTAGTAGGAACAACAGGATCAACATTATAAGTAATAGTTTATTCTTCAACTTTAATAGGTTCTACTACTTTCACTTCAATGGGAGGATAATATTTAAACCACTTATCCTTAGGGAGATCAACATGAGTAGGAAATGATTCACAAAAAGAAGCTACTATCTCAAAGTCAAGTCCATATTTAGTGCTAAATTCACAAAAAGCATCGGTATCCATAAAAGATTTAACACAATCAAACTTAAGGTTTATACCTGACTCCTTACCTTCGTCGAGTTCCCAATCTTCACAGTTGCGTTTAATTCTTTCCAATAAATCCCATTTGAATTCAATAGTCTTCTTCATAAAAGAACCAGTACAAGAAGTATCGAGCATGGATTGATCATTACGAGAAAGCCGAGCATAAAAATTCTGAATAATTATTTCTCTTGAGAGCTCATGATTGGGGCATGAATATAACATTGACTTAAGCCTCCCTCAAGCTTGAGCGATACTTTCTCCTTCATGAGGCAAAAAATTATATATATAATTCCGATCACGATGAACTAGATGCATAGGATAAAACTTCTGATGAAATTCCAATTTCAATCGGTTGTAGTTCCAAGATCCAATATCATCACATAACCTATACCATGTCAATGCCTTTCCCTTCAAAGATAAAGGGAAGACCTTCTTCTTGACATCATCCTCGGGCAAACCTGCAAGCTTAAATAATCCACAAACTTCATCCACATAGATTAGATGCATATCAGGATGTAATGTTTCATCTCCTGCATAAGGATTAGCTAGCAGTTTCTCTATCATACCCGAAGGAATTTCATAATAAATATTTTCAGAAGGTGCAGTAGGTCGAGGAGCAACTCTTTGCTCTTCCGGTCGGGGTGAAGATACCCCGAACAAGCCCCTCAAAGGATTATTTTCCATAGTGACAAGTGACAGTAAATTTCAGCACGTAATATAAATGTTTCCTTACCAAATTCCACTCACCGAAGACGCATCACTCCCCGGCAATGGCGCCAGAAAAGAGTCTTGATGACCCACAAGTATAGGGGATCAATCGTAGTCCTTTCGATAAGTAAGAGTGTCGAACCCAACGAGGAGCAGAAGGAAATGACAAGTGGTTTTCAGCAAGGTATTCTCTGCAAGCACTGAAATTATCGGTAACAGATAGTTGTGTGATAAGATAATTCATAATGGGTAACAAGTAACGAAAGTAACTAAGGTGCAGCAAGGTGGCCCAATCCTTCTTGTAGCAAAGGACAAGCCTGGACGAACTCTTATATAAAGCAAAGCGCCCCCGAGGACACATGGAAATTAATGTCAAGTTAGTTTTCATCATGCTCATATGATTCGCGTTCGTTACTTTGATAATTTGATATGTGGGTGGACCGGTGCTTGGGTGTTGTCCTTACTTGGACAAGCCTCCCACTTATGATTAACCCCTCTCGCAAGCATCCGCAACTACGAAAGAAGAATTAAGATAAATCTAACCATAGCATGAAACATATGGATCCAAATCAGCCCCTTACGAAGCAACGCATAAACTTGGATTTAAGCTTCTGTCACTCTAGCAACCCATCATCTACTTATTACTTCCCAATGCCTTCCCTAGGCCCAAATCATGGTGAAGTGTCATGTAGTCGACGTTCACATAACACCACTAGAGGAGAGAGAACATACATCTCATCAAAATATCGAACGAATACCAAATTCACATGATTACTTATAACAAGACTTCTCCCATGTCTACAGGAACAAACGTAACTACTCACAAAGCATATTCATGTTCATAATCAGAGGAGTAATAATTATCATTAAGGATCTGAACATATGATCTTCCGCCGAATAAACCAACTAGCATCAACTACAAGGAGTAATCAACACTACTAGCAACCCACGGGTACCAATCTGAGGTTTTGAGACAAAGATCGGATACAAGAGATGAACTAGAGTTTGAGAGGAGATGGTGCTGGTGAAGATGTTGATGGAGATTGACCCCCTCTCAATGAGAGGATCATTGGTGATGACGATGGCTTCGATTTCCCCCTCCCGGAGGGAAGTTTCCCCGGCAGAACAGCTCCGCCGGAGCCCTAGATTGGTTCTGCCCAAGTTCCGCCTCAAGACGGCAGCGCTTCGTCCCGAAAGCTTCCTCCTGATTTTTTCCAGGTCAAAACACACCATATAGCAGAAGATGGGCACCGGGGGCCTGCCAGGTGGCCCACAAGGCAGGGGGCGCGCCTAGGGGGGTAGGGCGCCCCCACCCTTGTGGATGCCTGGTGGGTCCCCTCTGGTGCTTTCCTCGCCCAATATTTTTTATATATTCCAAAATAATTCTCCGTAAATTTTTAGGACTTTTGGAGTTGTGCAGAATATGTCTCTCAGATTTGCTCCTTTTCTAGTCCAGAATTCCAGCTGCCGGCATTCTCCCTCTTCATGTAAACCTTGTGAAATAAGAGAGAAAAGGCATAAGTATTGTGATATAAATGTGTAATAACAGCCCATAATGCAATAAATATCAATATAAAAGCATGATGCAAAATGGACGTATCAATCTGTCCCACCTCGGGGGCCCGATGGGCGATGTCGACCGATAAGTAGCCAGCCCGCTTCAACTCCTCGATGTCGTTGTTGGTGACGATGGAGGCGTCCCAATAGCCATTTGCGCCATATCCGGCCATGGCTCAGGCTTGGGAAGAGCTGGAAGGGATTCGCCGCGGAGGGACAAGGCAGGGCGCTGGAGCTCTGGAGATTGGAAAGGCAACAGCGGGAGGTGGAAGAAGGCGTAAGCCGATGACTGCAGGTGTTCCCCTATTTTATAAGTCACTGGAGAGCCAAGGGTTCCCCTTTTCACTTTGCGGGCCTCTCCACTTTCCGATACGCTCGCGACGTTATACGCGGGTGGGGGAATCAAAATCATTGATCACATCCCCTAAAAACGGGACACGATCTCTGCCTTGATGAGACGTGCCAATGGGGGGGGGCCTCGAGCCGCGCATCGAGAACTACCAACCGTTCGGTGTTATGACCCCACGACCCTTCGCTAAAAGTTGTCAGAAGTGGGTACTATTCACACTTGAGCACTTTGGCCTTCGAGGCTAAGTAGAGTAAACACTCCGGATTCCGAACACCACTCAACTCCGAGCACGCATAGGACAAGATGAAGAACTCGCTTCGCAAGCCGAAGACCGTGAAATGTGCGGATGCCGGACACAAGCCCTGGCGTTGGAGGCTAGTTCGGGGGCTACTGAGGAAGTCCTGGATTGAGGGGTCCTTGGGCCGTCGACCTACTACATATGGGCTGGACTGATGGGCCACTATGGGCCAAGCTAGAGCGCGGATCCGTAGCTGGATAGGAGATCTTTGGAGTTGTGGTGTGCCCTCCAAGTCAAGGGTTAGCGTGATCTTTCCTTCATTGTAACCGATCGCATGTAACCCTAACCCTACTGGTGTCTATATAAACCAAGGGGTTTTAGTCTTTAGGGCCAGAGCAACATTCATCACCCCATCAACCTAGGGTTTAGTTCGCCTGATCTCGTGGTAGATCGACTCTGTAACCATATCATACACATCAAATACAATCAAGCAGGACGTAGGGTTTTACCTCTTTGAGAGGGCCCGAACCTGGGTAAACACCGTGTTCTTCGTCCCTTGTTCCCCATTGATCCTATATCCACAGCTTGGGACCCCCTACCCGAGAGCCGCCGGTTTTGACACCGACACACGCCACCCGCATGACCATGGTAACCGGCCAACATCCGAGCCACGAGCTTCGCCCATGAGCATCGCGCCTCCCACCACCGAGGCTGCCGCCCCGACATCCGAGACCGCCCCTGACCGCCATCGCCTCACACCGACACCGTGAACCGGTTAAGGGGCAGAAAAGACCCCTTTTCCAACCCAAACGAGCTCCTTTGAGAGGACCGACCGGCAGGCCAGATTTGGGCAGGGAAAGTCGCCAGCGGCCAGCCATGCTGCAGCCACCCGAAACGCCCGTTCTGGCACCTCCAAATCCCGACGACAACAAGTTCGGGAGGCTGCCCCCCCCCCCCCCCCCCCCCACGGCGCCCGTACCACCTACCAGCCAGCATAGAGGAGCCGCCGCCAGCAGTCGATCCATGTGCCACCACGGCCGTAGAGGAGGGAGTCGAGCATACCGCTGCCGCGCCGCCACCTCCACCAGCCCTTGCTGCAGTAGAGGCGGCCGCCTGCGACCTGTGCCGTCCACAGCCCTTGCCACCAGAGGAGAAGAACGGCCGACCGCTGTCGTTGCCCCAGGCACACACCGCCAACACGCCGCCGCTACAGTTGCCACCACACCTGAGCGACGAACCGCCATGGCGCCCGACGTCAGCACCACACCCTGCCCAGGGTGTTGACCTGTGCCAACCCCACCGCGCGGGAGGATGAGGATGCCCGGCCGCCATCAGCACCGATCGGCCTTTGCCCGGCCGGGCCCCTTACAGACGACGAGGGAGGAGGAAGGATGAGGGGAGGGGGGACCGGTGTCGCGATCTAGTGTTCCTTCCCCGTCACCACGCGGGGGGGGGGGGGGGGGGGGGGGGCAACGCAGGAGGGGTGGGGGAGCTCTCCTAGTTACCATCCTCATTATGAAACCTTCATGCACCCAGGTTTGCTACTTCGACCAGATGATAAGATTAAGAGGAACAAGTTTAGGTGTATACAGTATGGCATGAATTGGTTTATTTGGCAAAATGTTCATGCCTGAAATTTGGTGGGGGTTATATAGTTCAGTTTAGGGAACAATTGTGAATTATAACATTTGTTTTCTTCACGTGATAGAGAATTGGAGATGCAACTATCCTGTATCTTCTCTTATTGATCATACGATTATAAGAAGAATAAGATGTCGATCTACAGTATCTTCACTTGATTAGAACAAGAAAAAACTAAATGTCATGTTCTTCTGTAGGATTGTGAAGATCACGTGTGGCGTCAAGCATCAGTTGTGAATCGTGATGACATGAGTAGCGCCAGCGGTCTCTTGAAGATCCTTGCCGGAAGCTTGAAACCATGGGCAAGCAGGGTTGGCCGCCGTCCAGGACTCGCACAGCCCACTACTTGCCACCTCTGACCTCCACGAATTTCCAAGTTATGAATCAGTTCGGTTTTTTTTTTTTTGGTTGCTTGGATCGGTTATGATTTTGTGTTGTTATTTTTCTAGATATGATTAGTGTTGTACATGGAAAGATTGAAGTCTGATTTGTGATTTGTGAATTGCTAGGTATGTCGCGGTCAAGGTAAGGAAAGTTTAGATTTGCTAGGAAATGGTGGGCAGGGAGGGTTGGTTTATTTGGGCACGTCATGGAAAAAAAAAACAGTAATAAATTGGAAAAATTGGTGGAGAGCTGAAAACGCCCTATCGATCGCCGGGGGGGGGGGGGGGGGGGGGGCGGCGAACGAAACGAAATACGAACTCCCTTATTAGGAGTAGATATATTACCCTGGATCCTTCTAGTTGGTAAACGTACAGGTAGTAACAATACCCACACCCATTACTATCAAATGACTTAAAATTACAGTTGAATTACACAGGACACCATGCATGGGTAGGTGGCGTCCTGTAGATTGTCTTCTCTACTGACACTACGATACACAGAGCTTTTTACTACAACAACTAGCCTGGGTGTAGGAGTCGTAACCCACTTTGCTCGATTACTATTGAGGGCTGCCAGATTACATTTGATTGCTAATGAACGTGGTCTGCCTATGCGCGCGTGTCGGGAGGGGGGCTCGGTTCGGTTGTTCTAGCCAGAGCGTGATTGCTCGTGATGGGTCAACGCGCATGATAAATTACTGTGCGCTCATGCGCGCACACACACACATGTGTGTGTAGAATATTTTAAAGTATAAAAATAAAGCAAAAAATGAGAACAGAAAACAGGAAAACAAAACAGGTCCTGGTCTCCCACGCGTCCGGGCTGGCCCATCTGGGCTGCCCCTGACGCGAGGCTTGCCCCTCTCGCGCGTAGGGCGACAAATAAGGGCGCCCTTTTTCTCTCCCACGGTGGCCTTTTTCCCATTTTGTGGGTGGGCTGTATTTGTGCATGTTAGGCCAGTAGATACAGATCAAAAGAGGAAATCCCTCTGCGTGGGCTCCTTTGCCAAGGATCTCGTTTGGTCCGATCAATCGTTCCACAAAACAGGAAACCTATTTGACGCATTTTGCGTCAAACAGTCGGCCTATCGCACAGGTGGGGCGATGTAGCGAGCGATTTGGGCCGGCCCAACCATAGCGTAGGTGCAGCTTTCATGTTCTGGTTCTCGGAACCTTATGGAAGATTCCCATCCGGTTCTTACTGGTTTTGGGAACCGTCTAGAAGTCCCTGAACCGGTTTTTTATTTTTCCTTTCTATTTTTCATTTTTCATTTTTCCTGTTTTTCTTTTTCTGTCATTTTTCTTTTTTCTGTTTCTTTTATTCTTTTCTCTTTTTTGCTTCTTTTTCCTGTTTTTTATTTTTCAAGTTGAATTTCCATTTAAATATTTTTTGATAATTTTAATTTTTGTTTAGATTTAAAAAATAATCCACCTTTTAAAATTTGTTCACAAATTCAAAAAAGTTTCAATTTCGAAAATGTGCACAGGAATTTCCAAAAATGATCCTGTTTCCAAAATTTGAAAAAAAAATCAGGAATTCCAAAAAAGTTCCTCCTCAAAAAATAATTCACAATTTGCAAAAAAGTTCATGTTTCAAAAAAAATTCAGCAATTTCTCAAAATGTTCGTGGTTTTAAAATGTGATTAGAATTTCAAAATACGTTCGCATTTTAACAAATGTTCAGCAATTTTAAAAAATGTTCACGGTTTCATTTTTTTGCGGAATTTCGTGAATTCTTCCATTTTCTAAAAAAATGTTCACTAGTTAAAAAATGTTCGTAGTTTCAATTTTTTGTTCAGAATATCTCAAATTTTCGTTTTCACAAATATTTGTTCACAAATTCAAAAAAATCATGGTTTCAAAACTTGGTCAGAATTTCAAAAGATGTTCACATTTCAGAAAAATGTTCAACAATTTTAAAAAATGTTCACGGTTTCAATTTTTTTGGGGAATTTCGTGAATTGTTCAATTTTCTAAAAAAATGTTCACGAGTTCAAAAATGTTCATGGTTTCAATCTTCCGTTTGGAATATCTGAAATGTTCCTTTTTATAAATATTTGTTGACAAATTCAAAAAAAATCATGGTTTCAAAACTTGGTCAGTATTTCAAAAGATTTTGACATTTCAGAAAAATGTTCAACAATTTTAGAAAATGTTCACGGTTTCAATTTTTGTTAGGAATTTCGTGAATTATTCCATTTTCTAAAAAAATGTTCACAAGTTGAAAAAATGTTCATGGTTTCCATTTTTTGTTCGGAATATCTGAAAATTTCCATTTTTCAAATATTTGTTCACAAATAAAAAAATCATGGTTTAAATTATTTCAAAGACTCAAAAATGGTTCTTGTTTTTCAGAAATTTTTTTCCATCTTTTCTATTTTATGTTCACATATTCCAAATTATGTTCTTGTTTCCGATATTTTGTTCAGTAACTCAAGAAGTGATCGAACTTTTTGAAAATAGACCTTTTCAGAAAAGTTACACTTACGTTCACTACAGTAACTAACTCGGGTCTAGTTTTAGTACGCTACAGTAGCCCATTCAGGTTTATAGTTCTTTAAGCTATTAGCCAACCCTCTGTCAACAATGCTGGCATAGCTGGGTGGCAATTAACCCGCGATCGCAGGTAGTACTGTGGTAGCTCCCGTCCTTTTGTTTTTTTAGCTTTCTTTTTCGTGTCGCGGTACATTTCGATGTGCCGGCCCAGTCGGGCTGTCGCCTATGCGTGGCGCCGCCAATTTGATGCAAAGAGCGTCAAATAGGGGCTCCCCCACCAAACGACTAGTTTGGTTTGGGCATATCCTATTCAGCGCTTCAGGCTCTAGTTTCTTCAAAATTCGCTTACGGGCACACACTACCGCTTCACTCTGGGCCGACCCATTCTCCTTTCTTCCCCATTAACTTTTTTGAAAAAAAAGGGGGACCCCCTATATGCCGCTTATTGCGGCAAGAAGTCGCCGTTTCGCACAGGAGGCGGTTCACGTGGGCCGGCCCATTGACTCTCCTTCGCCGAATGAAAGAGATGCAAAAATAAGAAAGCGCTAGCGATGGAATCGAACTCGCGATCCCTACAGGTGCACGCTATGCAAGAGCCACTCCGCCAGGCGAGCCATTTGTGAAAGATTGGCAGCGCCAATATAAAAGAACCAACCAGAAGCAGCACAAAATAAAACAAGTTCACAAAATTCCATAAACTTGTGGACGAAGGATCGAATACAAGTCTTCCCACCAGGAAAGCGCGTCCATAGCCACTGTAGTAACTGAGGTTTAGTGTGTAAAATGGCAGCCCGAAAATACTTGTCCTAGAAATGGATAAAATGGGTGTATCTATAACTAAAATAAGTCTAGATACAACCATTTTTAGGACAAGTATTTTCGGACGGAGGGAGTATATATGAACTATAATACATGGCAGATTAAAAAAATAAAATGCCAAACATGATTTTTTTTAAAGGAAATACTTTTTGAAACACAAACATTATTTGGGAAACTAACAAATTTAAAACAAATCGGAAAAAATTGAATACGAGAACATTTTTCGAAATAATGAACTACTTATTGTAAATGCAAAACATTTATAGAGGCGAATACATTTCAACATTAAAAACTATTATTACAAAACTCTAGCATTTTTACAATTTGCAAACTAATGTTGAAAACAGGAACCTTTATTAAATTTGTGAACAAATTAAAAAACTGTAACGTGACTTCAATATGTGAACAAATTTGGAAAAAGGAACATTTTTTAAAATTCGCAAACATTTTTGAATATTGAACAAAAATTAAACATGCGAACATTTTTTTGCATAAGTGAACAATTTTTGAAACCAATTGTTTTTTTTTTATTTCTGAACAAATTGGAATAACAGGAAGAATTTTTGAAATTCCTGAATATTTTGAATAAGTGAACAAAATTGGAAACAGGAACTTTTTTTAAAAATTCCCCAACATATTTGTATTTGCGAACAAAATTTAACATGTGAACAAATTTTGAAAATAGGAACTTTTTTTGAACAAAATATTTTTTGGTTTGTGAACAAAACATAAAAAGGTGAACATTTTTTTATTTTCTAAACAGTTTCTGAACAAAGTGAACAAATTTTGATTTTTTTCTGGAAATTGTCAATGAAATTTGAAAACTGAACCCTTTATAAAAAGCACAAAATTTGTAAGATTCAATTTTTTTAAATTCCTGAACATTTTTTTATGCATCTTTTTGCAAAAATGTGGACAATTTTTCTAATCCAAATTTAGAAAAACACTAACATTTTTTTTGCAAAAGTTATCAGTTTTCTAAAACATGAACAATTTTGGAAAATTTGAATATTTTCTGACATTTTGAATTTTTTTGAAAACAAGTAACTTTTTTTGAAATTCTTGGACATTTTTTGAAACATGAACATTTTTCTGAAATTTTGAACAAACTTTGGCAATGAGAATAGATTTTGAAATTACTGTACATTTTCTGAAGCATGAACATTTTATGAATGACATTCTGAACATATTTTGAAAACATAAACAAAAATTTGTAACGGGGACATTTTTTGAAATTACTGAACATTTTTTGAAATTGTGAACAAAATTTATAACAAGAACATTTTTTGAAGTTCCTGAAAAAGTTTTTGAAACACGAATATTTTTGGAAATTGTGAACAAAATTTGAAAAGGGGAACATTTTTTGAAATTCCTGAACATTTTTTGAAACTGGGAGCTAATTTAGAAAAGGAGAACATGTTATAAAATTCCGAATAAATATTTGAAATTCTCAAACAAAAGAAACCTGAAAAAGAAAAAAAGAGCCAACAAAAGAAAAGAAAACAGAAAAGGAAAAGAGAAAATTAAAACGAAAAGAAAAAGAAACAGTAAAAGAAAAGTAACGAAAAGGAAAAAAAGGGAAATAGAAAAGCCGGTTCAGGAACCTCCTAGAAGGTTCCCAAAACCAGAAAAAAACCGGCTGGGAACCACCTTGTAGATTCCCAAAACCAGATTCGCTTTAATGCTCGTCGATCTGCCTGTGTGCGTCCGCTCGACTGGGCGGCAAGTAGGAATTTCCAAAAAAAAGGTGCTACAACAAGATTGAACCAGCGACCTAATCCTTCCAAACGAAGTGCAAGCAACCACCAGGGCATCTCATGCTATAGTGTAAACTTACTTCGTCCTTTTCTTTTGTTTCATTCTGCAGGTCAGTTTGTTCTTTTCCTTTTTTATTTTCTTTTTTTATTTCCATAAAAGCACGGTTTTATATAAAATAATCATGAACCTTTTTTTCCAAAATTGATGAACCTTTTTAAAATTAGATGAATTATTTTTTAATTTTGTTGAACTTTTATCCAAAATCAATGAACCTTTTTAAATTAGATAGATAATTTCAATTTTGATGAAATTTTTTAAAATTCAATATTTTTTTTTCAAATTTGATGAAACTTTTTTCAAATTCTTTGAAATGTTTTTAAAATTGGATGAACTTTTTTTCAGTTCATGTATTTGTTTTTTCAAAATCGGTGAATTTTTTTGAATTCACGAACTTATTTTTTTGTGAATTATTCCATTTTGTAAATTTTTTCCCAAATGCGATCGAGCGAACCAGGGGAAAAAATAAATGCGAAATCTAAAAAAGAAATGACATTGCGAAGGTCGCTAAAAAAAATAACGTTGCGAAGACACCATAAAGTTATGACGTTGCCGAAAAGTGCTTACTCTCACCGTAACCCTAACTAGTAGAATGCCCATGCGTTGCCACGGGCTTTTCAAATATTTTTGTTGAGTTGTATAAACATAATGCATGTAAATTTTCACATGTAGATATAAGATAGCACGGGAATGCTGGTGCCTTGCCACGTGCTACGAAACTATTTTGCTATAATTATTTAAACATAACGCATGTCAAATTTCACATGTAGAGACAAGATAGCACAGACACAATCGGGGTATTTATTGAAGTCCAATTCACATGTAGAGACAAGATGTGCATGAAATTCATGTTCATATCTATTTGTACATATTTATGTGGAGTTTGTCCTATGTATTGTTGGTTCTCTAACTCTTTGGTCCCAATGAGTTTGGGTACCATTTTGTTTGTGTTGTTGTTCTAGGAACAATTGGAGATGCATGCATTGGATGCTCGGCTCACTCACAAGGAAGGTGGTGTCACCATGTGCTTATTGGAGTCAAGCTAGGATGCTCAACGAACTACTATCGACTACCTTCAATTGGTTTCTTCTACATCCTTCCAATGCCATCTCGGTAACAAGTATCTATTCATGCATTCTTTTCTTGTATTCAACCTTATGAGGTTGCATCTTGGCATGATATTCATTCCATCTTGTGATACTTGTTTCCTTTCTCAAAGCATCTCAACATTGATCTCATGTTGCTAGTTGTGATGTCTTTGATGGTTGTGTGGTAGGAATTCATTTATATACTAAGACCATATCTAGCCATGTGCTATGATTTCAAGCAAATATCTTATTGGTATATTTATGGCTTCCTTGTGGATATCTTGTTCTTTCTTTTTTGTAACTATTTCGTGTGTATATCCTTCTTTCTGGATTGAAATCATCATGATTCATCTACCTAGAATCTTATACACTTGAGAGAAGTTACATCTCTAGTTGATATCCTTATTCTTTCATGTCCACCTTTTTCTTGGTGGTTCTGTGAAAGGATTTATCATTGAGTGCGGGTCTTATATCGTTGCATCTTGATGCACTCTTTTGTGGTGAAGATTGTTTCCCGCATGCTTGTCTTGACGAGCTTTGCCATTTCGATTGGTATCCCTCTTCTTGACAATGCTATCATTTTCTATCTTCACCATGGGTTGTCACAAGCCTTGGTTATTCATTTGCATTCTACTCAGCTTGTGAACCTATTTACCTTTTTTGTATGTGTGTGGGAAGGACATGTTTTGCACCTTGTATCTCATTTATTCAAGACTATGTTGATGCTTAATGCTCATCCTCATATTAGTCTTCTCAAGTGCTTTGCCATGACTCACACACATCGATTTGGTTGAGCCTATTCCTAAGTTGCATCTTTTACATGTTGCTCAACCATGTGTTTGTTGCAAGTGCTAAGCTTAATTTCCTATATGCTCACTTGCACTTGTTGTGAGGTTCTATTGATTTTGGGGGAGTGATGATCCTATTTTGTGCTCGTTGTATCCAAAGACAAAACTAAATAGTGCACAAATCATGGGGAGCTTCTCTAGTTTCTATAGAACACTTCTTTGCTCTTATCATAATACCCTTTTTCATGTGGCTCGTAGGATCATTGGTTTAGTTGGTTCAATTGGTATCTTTTGATTGCTTGTTTCATTGGAATCTTTTGATTGCTTGATTGCTTGTTTTTCTCTTTGTTATGTCTTTGTGGCATATCATCCTTTAGCAATCTTTGGATCCTCAATATAGTTTGTCTTCATCCAAGTATTTATATTTGGATATGTGTATTGCATTCCACTCTTTTTGAGAAATACACAATTTCTGGAGGAACACATTTTATATTGGCCTTCTAAGCTTTTCGCCCATTTTGGCAATCGATGCCAATCGGGGAGAAGTTTCAGAGAGTTTTGTGGAGAAGTTTACAGAGTTATTTCTTCTTGCTTTGTTTTTGTTCCTAAGCATTTGCATTTCATACGCATGCATCATTGTTTGTTGCATTGCATGGTGATGCTTAATTCCTTATATAAACCATCCCTTTACTTATGCACTTTACTTTGTGATAGCGATATTGTTTCTTGTCATATATCTTGCTATCACCTAGTTGTTTATCTTGCTTGGCATAAGTTGTTGGTGCACATAGGTGAGCCTAGTCATTTTAGGTTTTGTGCTTGACAAATTAAACGCTAGTTTTATTCCGCATTTGTTCAAGCCTAAACCGTATTATTTTAAAGCGCCTATTCACCCCCCCTCTAGGCGACATCCACGATCTTTCAATTATAAATGTTGTCTTTAGCTTCATTCGCACGATGTTTGAGCAAGTATAATAAAAACTTCTTCCTCAGCTTACATTGGTCGGCTACATTTTAATCTTACTTTATATCAGAAATGTGATGCTGTAATCATAGAGTAGTGCTTCTAGCATTGTTGAGAGTACTCACTAAAGTGATCATAATCCATAATATTGTCTACTACTCCTATGTTACTCCTGTAGGAAGTGAAGGAAATATGCCCTAGAGGCAATAATAAAGTTGTTATTTATATTTCCTTATATCATGATAAATGTTTATTATTCATGCTAGAATTGTATTAACCGGAAACTTGATACACGTGTGAATACATAGACAAAACAAAGTGTCCCTAGTATGCCTCTACTTGACTAGCTCGTTAATCAAAGATGGTTAAGTTTCCTAACCATAGACATGTGTTGTCATTTGATGAACGGGATCACATCATTAGGAGAATGATGTGATGGACAAGACCCATCCGTTAGCTTAGCATAATGATCGTTAAGTTTTATTGCTAAAGCTTTCTTCATGACTTATACACATTCTTCTGACTATGAGATTATGCAACTCCCGAATACCGGAGGAACACCTTGTGTGCTATCAAACGTCACAACGTAACTGGGTGATTATAAAGATGCTCTACAAGTGTCTCCGAAGGTGTTTGTTGGGTTGACATAGATCGAGATTAGGATTTGTCACTCCGAGTATCGGAGAGGTATCTCTGGGCCCTCTCGGTAATGCACATCATATAAAGCCTTGCAAGCAATGTGACTAATGAGTTAGTTACGGGATGGTGTACTACAGAACAAGTAAAGAGACTTGCCGGTAACGAGATTGAACTAGGTATGATGATACCGACGATCGAATCTCGGGCAAGTAACATACAAGTGACAAAGGGAATGACGTATGTTGTTATGCGGTTTGACCGATAAAGATCTTCATAGAATATGTAGGAGCCAATATGAGCATCCAGGTTTCGCTATTGGTTATTGACCGGAGAAGTGCCTCGGTCATGTCTACATAGTTCTCGAACCCGTAGGGTCCGCACGCTTAACGTTCGATGACGATTTGTATTATGAGTTATGTGATTTGATGACCGAAGTATGTTCGGAGTCCCGGATGAGATCACGGACATGACGAGGAGTCTCGAAATGGTCGAGAGGTAAAGATTCATATATTGAAAGGTTGCATTCGGACATCGGAATGGTTCCGAGTGATTCGGGCATTTTTCCGGAGTACCGAGAGGTTACCGGAACCCCCCGGGAGAAGTAATGGGCCTATTGGGCCTTATTGGAGGAGAGGAGAGAGGCCACGTGAAGGGGGGCGCCCCCCCCCCCCGTACCCAAACCGAATTGGACTAGGGGAGGGGGCCGGCCCCCCACTTTCCTTCTCCCTCTCTCTCCTTCCCTTCTCTTCCCCTCTTGGAAAAGCGAAGGGGATTCCTAATAGGATTGGGAATCCTAGTAGGACTCCCCCTTGGGCTGGCCACCTCCTCCCTCCCTCCTTTATATACGGGGGCGGGGGCACCCCAAAGGCACACCAAGATTTGTCTTAGCCGTGTGCGGTGCCCCCCTCCACAGTTACACACCTCGGTCATATCGTCGTAGTGCTTAGGCGAAGCCCTGCGCCGGTAACTTCATCATCACCGTCGCCACGCCGTCGTGGTGACGGAACTCTCCCTCATCCTCAACTGGATCAAGAGCTCGAGGGACGTCATCGAGCTGAACGTGTGCTGAACACGGAGGTGCCGTACGTTCGGTGCTTGGATCGGTCGGATCGTGAAGACGTTCGACTACATCAACCGCGTTACTAAACGCTTTCACTTTCGGTCTACGAAGGTACGTGGACACACTCTCCCCGCTCGTTGCTATGCATCTCCTAGATAGATCTTGCGTGAGCGTAGAATTTTTTTGAAATTGCATGCTACGTTCCCCAACAGTGGCATCCGAGCCAGGTCTATGCGTAGATGATATGCACGAGTAGAACACAAAGAGTTGTGGGCGATAATAGTCATACTGCTTACCACCAACGTCTTACTTTGATTCGGCGGTATTGTTGGATGAAGCGGCCTGGACCGACATTACATGACCGCGTTCATGAGACTGGTTCTACCGACGTGCTTTGCACACAGGTGGCTGGCGGGTGTCTGTTTCTCCAACTTTAGTTGAATCGAGTTTGACTACGGCCGGTCCTTGTTGAAGGTTAAAACAGCACACTTGACGAAAAATCGTTGTGGTTTTGATGCGTAGGTAAGAACGGTTCTTACTAGAAGCCCGTAGCAGCCACGTAAAACTTGCAACAACAAAGTAGAGGACGTCTAACTTGTTTTTGCAGGGCATGTTGTGATGTGATATGGTCAAGACGTGATGAGATATAAATTGTTGTATGAGATGATCATGTTTTGTAACCGTTATCGGCAACTGGCAGGAGCCTTATGGTTGTCGCTTTATTGTATGAAATGCAATCGCCATGTAATTGCTTTACTTTATCACTATGCGGTAGCGATAGTCATAGAAGCAATGGTTGGCGAGGCGACAACGACGCTACGATGGAGATCAAGGTGTCAAGCCGGTGACGACGGAAATCATGACGGTGCTTTGGAGATGGAGATCAAAGGCACAAGATGATGATGGCCATATCATGTCACATATTTTGATTGCATGTGATGTTTATCTATTATGCATCTTATTTTGCTTAGTACGGCGGTAGCATTATAAGATGATCCCTCACAAAATTTTCAAGGTATAAGTGTTCTCCCTGAGTATGCACCGTTGCGACAGTTCGTCGTGCCGAGACACCACGTGATGATCGGGTGTGATAAGCTCTATGTTCACATACAACGGGTGCAAGGCAGTTTTGCACGTGCGAAATACTCTGGTTAAACTTGACGAGCCTAGCATATGCAGATATGGCCTCGGAACACGGAGACCGAAAGGTCGAACATGAATCATATAGTAGATATGATCAACATAGAGATGTTCACCATTGAAGACTACTCCATCTCACGTGATGATCGGACATGGTTTATTTGATATGGATCACGTGATCATTTAGATGACTCGAGGGATGTCTATCTAAGTGGGAGTTCTTAAGTAATATGATTAATTGAACTTAATTTATCATGAACTTAGTCCTTATAGTATTTGCATATCTATGTTGTAGATCAATAGCTCGCGATATAGCTCTTATATATTTTTGATATGTTCCTTGAGAAAAGTTGAAAGATGATAGTAGCAATGATGCGGACTGGGTCCGTGTTCTGAGGATTATCCTCATTGCTGCACAGAAGAATTATGTCCTTGATGCACCGCTGGGTGAAAGGCCTGCTGCAGGAGCAGATGCTGACGTTATGAACGTCTGGCAAGCTCGATCTGATGATTACTCGATAGTTCAGTGTGCCATGCTTTACGACTTAGAATCGGGACTTCAAAGACGTTTTGAACGTCATGGAGCATATGAGATGTTTCAGGAGTTGAAGTTAATATTTCAAGCAAATGCCCGAGTTGAGAGATATGAAGTCTCCAACAAGTTCTATAGCTGCAAGATGGAGGAGAACAGTTCTGTCAGTGAACACATACTCAGAATGTCTGGGTACAATAACCACTTGACTCAGCTGGGAGTTAATCTTCCGGATGATTGTGTTATTGACAGAGTTCTTCAATCACTGCCACCAAGCTACAAAGGCTTCGTGATGAACTATAATATGCAAGGGATGAATAAGACAATTCCCGAGCTCTTCGCTATGCTCAAAGCTGCGGAGGTAGAAATCAAGAAAGAACATCAAGTGTTGATGGTTAACAAGACCACTAGTTTCAAGAAAAAGGGCAAGGGAAAGAAGGGGAACTTCAAGAAGAACGGCAAGCAAGTTGCTGCTCCCGGGAAGAATCCCAAGTCTGGACCCAAGCCTGAAACTGAGTGCTTCTACTGCAAAGGGACTGGTCACTAGAAGCAGAACTGCCCCAAGTATTTGGAGGATAAGAAGGATGGCAAAGTGGACAAAGGTATATTTGATATACATGTTATTGATGTGTACCTTACTAATGCTCGTAGTAGTGCCTGGGTATTTGATACCGGTTCGGTTGCTCATATTTGTAACTCGAAACAGGGGCTACGGATCAAACGAAGATTGGCTAAGGACGAGGTGACGATGCGCGTCGGGAATGGTTCCAAGGTCGATGTGATCGCCGTCGGCACGCTACCTCTACATCTACCTTCGGGATTAGTTTTAGACCTGAATAATTGTTATTTGGTGCCAGCGTTGAGCATGAACATTATATCTGGATCTTGTTTGATGCGAGACGGTTATTCATTTAAATCGGAGAATAATGGTTGTTCTATTTATATGAGTAATATCTTTTATGATCATGCACCCTTGAAGAGTGGTCTATTTTTGCTGAATCTCGATCGTAGTGATACACATATTCATAATATTGATGCCAAAAGATGCAAAGTTAATAACGATAGTGCAACATATTTGTGGCACTGCCGTCTAGGTCATATTGGTGTAAAGCGCATGAAGAAACTCCATGCTGATGGACTTTTGGAATCACTTGATTATGAATCATTTGATGCTTGCGAACCATGCCTCATGGGCAAGATGACTAAGACTCCGTTCTCCAGAACAATGGAGCGAGCTACAGACTTATTGGAAATAATACATACCGATGTATGCGGTCCGATGAGTGTTGAGGCTCGCGGCGAGTATCGTTATTTTCTAACCTTCATAGATGATTTGAGCAGATATGGGTATATCTACTTAATGAAACATAAGTCTGAAACATTTGAAAAGTTCAAAGAATTTCAGAGTGAAGTGGAAAATCATCGTAACAAGAAAATAAAGTTTCTACAATCTGATCGCGGAGGCGAATATTTGAGTTACGAGTTTGGTCTTCATTTAAAACAATGCAGAATAGTTTCGCAACTCACGCCACCTGAAACACCACAGAGTAATGGTGTGTCCGAACGTCGTAACCGTACTTTATAAGATATGGTGCGATCTATGATGTCTCTTACCGATTTACCACTATCGTTTTGGGGTTATGCATTAGAGACAGCTGCATTTATGTTAAATAGGGCACCATCTAAATTCGTTGAGACGACACCGTATGAACTGTGGTTTGGCAAGAAACCTAAGTTGTCGTTTCTTAAAGTTTGGGGTTGCAATGCTTATGCGAAAAAGCTTCAGCCAGATAAGCTCGAACCCAAATCAGAGAAGTGCGTCTTCATAGGATACCCACAAGAAACAGTTGGGTACACCTTCTATCACAGATCCGAAGGCAAGATCTTTGTTGCTAAGAACGGATCCTTTCTAGAGAAGGAGTTTCTCTCAAAAGAAGTGAGTGGGAGGAAAGTAGAACTTGATGAGGTAATTGTACCTTCTCTCGAATTGCAAAGTAGCTCATCACAGAAAATCGTTCCCGTGATGCCTACACCAACTAGAGAGGAAGCTAATGATAATGATCATGAAACTTCAGATCAAGTTACTACCGAACCTCGTAGGTCAACCAGAGCACGTTCCGCACCAGAGTGGTACGGTAATCCTGTTCTGGAAGTCATGTTACTAGACCATGACGAACCTACGAACTATGAGGAAGCGATGATGAGCCCAGATTCCGATAAATGGCTTGAGGCCATGAAATCTGAGATGGGATCCATGTATGAGAACAAAGTGTGGACTTTGGTTGACTTGCCCGATGATCGGCAAGCCATAGAGAATAAATGGATTTTCAAGAAGAAGACTGACGCTGACGGTAATATTACTGTCTACAAAGCTCAAATTATCACAAAGGGTTTTCGACAAGTTCAAGGTGTTGACTACGATGAGATTTTCTCACTCGTATCGATGCTTAAGTCTGTCCGAATCATGTTAGCAATTGCCGCATTTTATGAAATCTAGCAAATGGATGTCAAAACTGCATTTCTTTAATGGATTTATTAAAGAAGAGTTGTATATGATGCAACCAGAAGGTTTTGTCAATCCTAAAGGTGCTAACAAAGTGTGCAAGCTCCAGCGATCCATCTATGGACTGGTGCAAGCATCTCGGAGTTGGAATATACGCTTTGATGAGTTGATCAAAGCATATAGTTTTATACAGACTTGCGGTGAAGCCTGTATTTACAAGAAAGTGAGTGGGAGCACTACAGCCTTTCTGATAAGTATATGTGAATGACATATTGTTGATCGGAAATGATGTAGAATTTTTCTGGAAAGCATAAAGGAGTGTTTGAAAGGAGTTTTTCAAAAGAAAGACCTCGGTGAAGCTGCTTACATATTGAGCATCAAGATCTATAGAGATAGATCAAGATGCTTGATAAGATTTTTTCAATGAGTACATGCCTTTACAAGATTTTGAAGTAGTTCAAAATGGAACAGTCAAAGAAGGAGTTCTTACCTGTGTTACAAGGTGTAAAATTGAGTAAGACTCAAAACCCAACCACAGCAGAAGATAGAAAGAGAATGAAAGTCATTCCCTATGCCTCAGTCATAGGTTCTATAAAGTATGCCATGCTATGTACCAGACCAGTTGTGTGCCTTGCTATGAGTTTAGCAAGGAGGTACGATAGTGATCCAGGAGTGGATCACTGGATAGCGGTCAAAGTTATCCTTAGTTACCTAAGAGGACTAAGGAAATATTTCTCGGTTATGGAGGTGATAAAGAGTTCATCGTAAAAAGTTACGTCGATGCAAACTTTAACACCGATCTGGATGACTCTGAGTCTCAATCTAGATACATATTGAAAGTGGGAGCAATTAGCTAGAGTAGCTCCATGCAGAGCATTGTAGACATAGAAATTTGCAAAATACATACGGATCTGAATATGGCAGACCCGTTGACTAAACCTCTCTCACAAGCAAAACATGATCACACCTTAGTACTCTTTGGGTATTAATTACATGGCGATGTGAACTAGATTATTGACTCTAGTAAACCCTTTGGGTGTTGGTCACATGGCGATGTGAACTATTGGTGTTAATCACATGGCGATGTGAACTAGATTATTGACTCTAGTGCAAGTGGGAGACTGAAGAAAATATGCCATAGAGGCAATAATAAAGTTGTTATTTATATTTCCTTATATCATGATAAATGTTTATTATTCATGCTAGAATTGTATTAACCTGAAACTTGATACATGTGTGAATACATAGACAAAACAAAGTGTCCCTAGTATGCCTCTACTTGACTAGCTCGTTAATCAAAGATGGTTAAGTTTCCTAACCATAGACATGTGTTGTCATTTGATGAACGGGACCACATCATTAGGAGAATGATGTGATGGACAAGACCCATCCGTTAGCTTAGCATAATGATCGTTAAGTTTTATTGCTAAAGCTTTCTTCATGACTTATACACATTCCTCTGACTATAAGATTATGCAACTCCCGAATATCGGAGGAACACCTTGTGTGCTATCAAACGTCACAACGTAACTGGGTGATTATAAAGATGCTCTATAGGTGTCTCCGAAGGTGTTTGTTGGGTTGACATAGATCGAGATTAGGATTTGTCACTCCGAGTATCGGAGAGGTATCTCTGGGCCCTCTCGGTAATGCACATCATATAAAGCCTTGCAAGCAATGTGACTAATGAGTTAGTTACGGGATGATGCACTACAGAACAAGTAAAGAGACTTGCCGGTAACGAGATTGAACTAGGTATGATGATACCGACGATCGAATCTTGGGCAAGTAACATACCGGTGACAAAGGGAATGACGTATGTTGTTATGCGGTTTGACCGATAAAGATCTTCGTAGAATATGTAGGAGCCAATATGAGCATCCAGGTTCCGCTATTGGTTATTGACCGGAGAAGTGTCTCGGTCATGTCTACATAGTTCTCGAACCCGTAGGGTCCGCACGCTTAACGTTCGATGACGATTTGTATTATGAGTTATGTGATTTGATGACCGAAGTATGTTCGGAGTCCCGGATGAGATCACGGACATGACGAGGAGTCTCGAAATGGTCGAGAGGTAAAGATTCATATATTGGAAGGTTGCATTCGGACATCGGAATGGTTCCGAGTGATTCGGGCATTTTTCCGGAGTACCGGGAGGTTACCGGAACCCCCCGGGAGAAGTAATGGGCCTATTGGGCCTTATTGGAGGAGATGAGAGAGGCCACGTGAAGGGGGCGCCCCCCCCCCCCTTGCCCAAACCGAATTGGACTAGGGGAGGGGGCTGGCCCCCCTCTTTCCTTCTCCCTCTCTCTCCCCCTCTTGGAAAAGGGAAGGGGATTCCTAATAGGATTGGGAATCCTAGTAGGACTCCCCCTTGGCGCCCCCCCCCTTGGGCCGGCCACCTCCTCCCTCCCTCCTTTATATACGGGGGCGGGGGGCACCGCAAAGGCACACCAAGATTTGTCTTAGCTGTGTGCGGTGCCCCCCTCCACAGTTACACACCTCGGTTATATCGTCGTAGTGCTTAGGCGAAGCCCTGCGCCGGTAACTTCATCATCACCATCGCCACGCCGTCGTGCTGACGGAACTCTCCCTCGTCCTCAAATGGATCAAGAGCTCGAGGGACGTCATCGAGCTGAACGTGTGCTGAACACGGAGGTGCCGTACGTTCGGTGCTTGGATCGGTCGGATCATGAAGACGTTCGACTACATCAACCGCGTTACTAAACGCTTCCGCTTTCGGTCTACGAGGGTACGTGGACACACTCTCCCCGCTCGTTGCTATGCACCTCCTAGATAGATCTTGCGTGAGCGTAGAATTTTTTTGAAATTGCATGCTACGTTCCCCAACAGGAAGATCTACTCCTGTTGCAAATCCCAACCCCCACCCCCCGCTCACTCTCAACCCTCACTCTTATCAGAAAGTCCACAGACTCGCATTCTAAGTAAGCTAGTTTTCGACACTAGCATGACAGTTAGCAAGGGACAAGGGCGGAAACTGCCATATGTTATTCACTACATGCATATAGCAAATTTTTCTAAGTAAAAGATAATGCTACCCGAACATGCACTCAATACAAAGATAATGCTAGTCATCTTATATATATCATCAAAATTTTGCCTGCACCAAATTTGTACAAAAACAAAAGACAAAAACACATTAATATGAGATATGATTTTCTACTCCGGCGGCACCGCAACTCCCTTGATAAATCATGAGCTTGTGCTCTAGATTCACCGCAACTCCCTCTCCTCCACTCCCCAGCCTTGTTGCCCTCCTTGGGCGGCACCTGTCCTACCTCCTCATCTCGCAAATTATCATAGTAATTAGGAAACTATGGCCTCAGCACAATTATCCATGACATTATAGGATCTGTCAATTCAAAATAAGTGAAAATAGTGGGTGTTATCCCAGTTTGCCAAATTGATGAAGTTTTACCTTGGCGCTGAAGTTGCTAGAGAACTACATCGCAAGCAGCCCAGAGGACGAAGTTTCCTTGACTTCCTTTTGATACTCATTTGCTCAGCTCCATGCTTATCAATGGTGGCTGTAGAAACTGGAATCAAGGACAAGCTATGCTTTTGCGTCTTTTCTTGACCCTCCAAAAAAATCATTAAATAGTTAGGCAATCAATTCAGCAGGGTAAATGCGGAAAATTGTATGCGATTTTCCTCTCCTTGGAGTGTATATCCGTAGTAAAGTCGAAACAAAGGAGAGCCAATATGCTAACCGTTCACAGCACAAGTTTAACATACATGACCAAAAAATATATATGTTGTTGTTGCATTTATAATTTGCAGAGCATGCCTACCATGAGATGAAAATTAGAAGACTGATTGGGCCAAGCAGGCTGAGAAAGATCACCGTGATGGTGTTGGTAAACATCTTGGGTCGGTTGGCTGGATTATACATTCACTCTTGATGGAAATCCTCAACCAGAATGTACATTTTCTTAACCAGCAGAATATCAAAGAAGAAATTCCTGTCTGTGGTTGGTGAGATATCAATCCACATATTAAATTGATTCTAAACCCAGAACCAACACTACGAGCACAACATTAAGTTTATGGGTTCGAAAGGTACATCAAAAAGTATGTACAAACAGTTTAACTTCAAAACAAGAGATTGAGATGCATGTCCGTATCTAGGTTTATTTCTTTTCTATGCAATGAAAGTAGGAGAGACTCTTACTGTTCAATTAGGCTACAGAAGAAACAAGTTTATTTCTCTTGTCAAGCAAATAACTCGGGAAGCTAATTAATAGTGCAAACGGAGCTTGCTTTTTTCTAAGGAAATTATTTGCTTCACATGACATTTGTTCCTGCAATATTATAATTATAATTCAATGTATTGTTGGTAACAGACAAATTTATATCTGAACAAAATTCTATGAGAAAGCGTCGGGGCTCCCTGAAACTACAAATTATACCCTTTGTGTTAGTCAAGATAAAAAAATGTCTAGGCATTGGTAATCATGAATGTACCTTATAATCAAGTTATTTGCGGCGTTGATGTTTGGGTTGAAGTATATCCGAGACTGCTCAGTCGTATGCAAGATAGCATCTGAAATTTAGTGTATACAATCAGAGTCATGTTACCTCCAGAAATCCCTATCAAAAGACACTGGTTTCCTTCCCCGCATTACATATGCCAAAAGATACTAAGCATAACATTAACCCATTTAGTTGTCCAGATGACCAGATTAAATCGTAAGCATTACATGGTTCTTATTTCAGTGAAAAGGAATACCGTTGAATAATTACTGCCAATGCATGTCAGCATGCATAATTCAGAAACCACACGTTGAATCATTTAGGGGGGCAGATACATATGTTTTCAGAGCCTGCAACTCATAATGGAATGCTAGACAAGTTTATTGTCCTACTAAAAACATGAGGAAATTATCAATGTCAAAGTTGTTGCATCTAATGCCAAAACTAACTACTACTAGTAGAATGCCCATGCGTTGCTACAGGCTATAATGCATATAGAGTAAATGAATCAAACAAGTGATTGAAATTTGTCTTCAAGGTCGAAGTTCATTTCTCCCTTATACACCCGAATGTGTTTGAACATCAAACGGGTAGCCATCGGGCTCCCCAAAACTCAACCTTCTCGACAATCCAGGCTCCTCCAAATCAAGACCATATGTGGGGAAAAATGTGGTTGTTCGGGCTATCTTCCATGTCATCTCCAACAGAAAAACCACAGCCCACGATGCACCCTTCCCCTTTCCTGTCGAACCCTCCTCTTCCTACTCGGTTTCCTTCTTAGCTGGACATTTCTCACTGGAGCCCTATCCTTTAAAATCGGATGACGACCACTTCACTTTCTCCATGACACCCTTTCTCGTTCACACTGTACTTCCCCGCGAAGCGCCAAGGAGAAGTCCCCGCCAACCACCCCCGCTCTCCGGCCTGATCCCCTCCCCTCGTGTTCGTGCTCATCTGATAATGCCATTAAGGGGAAGGAGGCATGCGCCGCCCGTGATGCCTTCCGAACCAAGAAGGCAGATCAGATGTCTCCTGAGACATTGCCACGTTGTAACATACAGTTCATATGCATCTAGTCATATGCAATAGATGTCTACGTGACATAGATAAACTTTAATAGTGAAAACCAGTTTCTACTCCCAATAGCCCAGTTTTGCTAGCATGGCAACATTTTTGTGCCGCGCTTGACCTAGTGTCACCCCTATTTTCTCCAACATCGTACATAAGTTTCAAATTCTTTTTACTGATAAAAAGTGGAAGATTAGAATGATCTCTTTTCTCCTCCACAACAAAAGATCACACACTTTCCTCCTTGTCCGGTCAGCACTGCCGCCCTTTGGGCCATGGAGGTGCGAAGGACCTCAGCCTCCACCTGCGGGAGGGACCCCGTTCTCATTCTTATACAACGTCTTGGTTGGGGCTGGGCGGCGGCGGCGATGTCTCTCAATAGGAACAATATCTCTCACGTTTTATTCCCATCTTGATGGTGTGTCTAGCGTCATCAAAGGGCGTGTGAAGGTGTGTCTCCGTAGGATCTCACGGAATTCGATCGGTGCTGGTCGTCGATGGATCTGTTAGGATCAGGTTTTCGTTCGTCTTCGTTTGGGTGTTTAGAGGTTTGATCCTTTCGATCTATGACTTTCTTCAACAGGACCTGCTTGTAAAAAAATTAACTTTGTTGTTTTTTGTACTGCCATGATTTGAAGATGAATAGATTGGAAGTTTCTCAATAAAAATTGGAAGATTATCTCAACCACAAATTAATATGGTAAAATAAAGCAGGCTAGAAATTTTACAATTTAGGATGTTATTCTATGTTCAGGTTAATTTTACAAGTCACATGTTACAAAGCTAGCTTACATGTGCTCAATCCACGGAGATTGGAAAAGATGCAGAAATTGCTTGGAGGGAATTAGAAACACTTATACTACTCCCCGCGGATCACCACACTCAACGTCAGTTCACCTCCTGCCCCCGCAAGAAGCTCCCAGTAGCTACACAGATGGGCGAAGTGGGCACACACACACACCTCCATTGTTGGCACCTATTCCTTTGTCTGTCTCCACTTGTCACCCAAACCAGCCTGCAGCCTACGATGGTGAGCTGGACCACGTTATCCTGTACTCCCTGCTGATCAGGGGTTTTCCTCTCCACTTCCTATAATCAAGACATCAGTTGCCCCAAAATCATAAATAACCAGATCGAAATGTCGGTTGCATAGTACAGGCAGATGTGGCATGCAAGAGGAGAGCATGCACTGTTCAAAATCAAATAGTAAAGGTAAAAATAGATTCACAAGTATACATAACTCATGAAGCATGCACATTTATTTTGACTTTTGATCATTCTGATTTTATTGTTATCCTTGCATATTAGATTTGTTGGGTTAGAAATAGAACATACAAGTCAGTAACAATTGTACCTCTGCCAAATATAGGTAAGAAGAGTTGCAAATTCCCCGCAAAAAAAGAAGAAGAGTTACAAATTGGGAAGAAAAAAAATGCTATCTAAAGAGATGAATAGGAAGCAAGAAACTATCTTTAATAAATGAAGAGCAAGCAGGTTCAGATATGATTAGAGCACCGACGGCTGGTGTAAATAGTGAACAAGTTGGGACTTTGTGTGTTGGACCTCGATCTAAAGCTCCGCTCTCTTGCCACCAAGCCTGTAACAATATCCAAGTACAAAGGCTTTCATATGATGAGTTGCAGATAGTCATTCTCAAAGAACAATCTGGTCGCTTTATTCCAACTGTGTAAGATTACGATCTGTTACAAAAACAAATAAGATCGGGAGCGTCCATACACAACAACCAAGAATCTGAACTTGTGAGCACCACGATTCAGAGTGTTTCTTTACATGTATGTCCTAAAACAATGGCACAGTACTTACCAAAGCCCTCCTTGTTTCTCTTCACAAATTTGAACATGTGCTCATCCATCAGAAGATCCTCATCGCTGAAGTAGCACTGCACCTAAAATCAAGAGTTCGAAGTCAGGGTGTAATACTGCAGATAAGCAGTATAGTCTGAATTTACAGTTGTCCAACTAAATATGGGTAATTGGAATCCAAAGGACCAAAATATTCTATTGATGCAATTACTACGTTCATGTTTTTTTCATAAAATCACAAACTCGGTGGAGCCATCCTGTAGCCACAGCAGGGATGATGAGCCGGTTAGCTCTGCCATGTCTTCACCGACAGGCCATCTACCTCAAGCTCTCTATCGGCACAGCAGAGACATCCCTGTGTTCAATCATCCCTTACCCACAAAAAAATAATCATCCCCAGTCGGCCCCGACCACACTTCCAGGACGAATGCCCTCCTGATGTGGTGCTGCTAATCATGGCCAACACTCATCTATTCGTAGGCTTAGCTACTTGCATAAGTCTCACCACCCTAAGAAATTTTGCTAACCTATCTAGATTGTCGTATTGATCTTAGATTGCCGGTTGTATATCTCAAACTGAAGTTCCAGGTTATAGTCTTATAGACTTGCAGCAAACTACCCAGAAAGTCTCTATCTCAAGAAGAATTGCTTACAAATCAATTCCGCTCTTTTTTTAGCCTTGTGTCAACAGATAGTTATAGTTAAATCGAAATTTGCTGGTTAAATGCCCATGTTTACATAGACATTGCCACGGGTCCACATTTTTTTTCTAGTTCCTTTATAGCCCCTAATTGTGCTGGTTGCGGCCACTGTCACCTTAGAAAGAATTACGGAGCTTCAGTTCATATGCATCTAGTCATATGAACAAAATTCAGAATACGTACTTCAGTTTGTATTGGTCTAGTCACAAAAAAATCACCACCGAAAATTTAAAACACATACTTCAGTTAAGATTTGTTAACTTGATTGCTGTAGATTACCACACTCAACTGAAATAAACCTGCTATAGGAAAGACGGAATTAAGATTTCAGACATCAAGTTAATAATCATGGAGAATTAGCATCTCTTTGCAGATTGTCCAGAGTGGAATCAAATCAGATTTTGTTCTAGATTGACACTAACAAAACAAACACATTTTCTAAAAGTGTAATCTTGACAGTGAAAAACATCACATAGGGCATTAGAAATGTAAGCAGATTAGTTAGTCCTAGCAAATCTATAACACTGGTAGTTTTCAAATTAGTCCTAGCAAATCTAGATTGACACTAAATCTTCTACTAAAAATGTCAAACTAAACAGGAACTTTGCATCGTCTGGTCACTGCGTCTACAATTCGACTTGATTGATTAATTAAGTTGGCAGATTCTTTTTCTTCTGAAAAGAGAGTTGGCAGATGATCTTAACTTGCAACAACTGATATATGTGTATAGCATGCAGGCACACCTAGCTAGCTTCTTGCTAATTGTCAACGACTAAGAATCAAATGAAGACCTGCACGGTGCTTAACCAATAATAATTCAGCAAATTACAAGTTAATGAAAGCATCTAATTAATTGACTGCTCATGGTCAACAACTAACAATCAAACTAAGACATGCCATTAATTCTCACTAACTAATAATTCATATAATTCAGTAAATTTTAAGTTAATCAAAGCATCGAACTAATTAATAACCAGAATATGGATGCAGAGGCAGTTGGTTGTTGCGCCTTGGACGTCTGGATCCCAAGGCAGGCGAGGTTGCAGTTGGCCCTCCGGCCATCATTCACCGGGTACGGACCCAAGCATGCCTTGATGGCCGCCTCCGCCTCGAGAACGTAACTTGCCAAGCATCCATTCAGGTATAGCATCAACTAACGGGACTGAATTATGTGGGCTTCACCCCTATCTCATGGCAATTGCATGGAAATCACCTAGTAGTTTCCTTAGCTGTGTAAGGAACTTGACCTGAAGTTGACTAGAGCTGTCCATGCAGGTACGTACTAATTTCCTAGTAGTAGATAGGAAATTTCCACGGAGGTGAGCTGCACTTGCTTGCCTTACTAGTTAAGGAATAGGGTAAATGTGTGGTAGTTTCTCAGCTAGCTACACGACCGGTGACAGCCGGCCAAATCTCCTATATAAGGAGCTGTCCTCCTCCCGTTGTAAACAATCCAGCACCAGAACAAAGAAGCAAGCTAGCTTCTGTAGCTTAAGTAGTAGTAGTGCTAGTACAGCTCCATCACTTGTATCCGTGTTTGAGTCCAGAATATAGCAAGTGTGTGCTACTAGTTCGTACTAGCTATTTTACTCCGCTGTGATCAATCCTCGGTACCTAGCTACTCTGTAGTTTGGGCTGACAAATTAATCAAGAGAATTAACTACTGAAGATCAATCGATGATGAGCAGAAGAGAGAATTGTTTGGGCGGGTAGTCACGAATCTGCTGCCCTTGGATCTATTGGTGCCCTTGTCGGCGATGACGAAGGCCTCGAGGATCTTGCTGAAGCGCTCGAAGTGGCCGCGCACGCCCTCCTTGCTCGTCTCCCACGCCAGGCCACCCACGAACACCTTCGTCCGCCTCGTGTCGCCGCCGCCCGCCGCCCCCTGATGAGCCTTGGACATTCGCTTCTCCTTCATCGTCTAGCTCAGGGATCGGTCCCTCCTGATCTCTTTCTGGAAGGGCGGAGATGGCGGCCCCGAAACCATAGAGGAGAGAGGGCAGGGGGTCGTGCCTTCGTTTGGTCGGAGGATCGGGCCATCGGGGATGGGTGCGATGCGATGTGAGCAACCGATAAAAAAACGATGGAAAATCGGTGGCGCTAATAGGTGGAGGCGGGGTGGTGGGAGGAAATAAAACCGGAGTACCAGGCTACCAACTGCTCCATTAGGAGTAGAGATTTGTTATCCTCTGTTGCCCAGCTAGCTATAGAATGTACATTCTCATCGGCCCCTATTAATGATTTCATTTAATTTATGATGGCAAAGTACATATATAGCATTCTAGATTGAAAAACAGGGATGCCATAGAGATAAGAACACACGAGAGATTTACCTGCACATGGGTGAACTGCATTTTTCATCAATAAAGTTATGAAAAGAAAGAGAATAGCTCAACCAGAGATTTGCAGCAAATATGTTAGCGGACACAAAGTGTGTCCAGGTGAGTCGGACAATGGTCCAAAGTTTCAATCGACCTTGAACTTGACAAGATAGGCATCATGCTTGAAGGGGGTCGCAAGCTAGCATGGACAAAATGGTTCCCGTCACCTTGGTAATCATGTTTTTTTTTCGAAAAGGGGGGACACCCCGGCCTCTGCATCAGAACAATGCATACGGCCACATTTATAAATAAATAAAGAGGTTCAACAAGGTCTTAAAGTCTGAAAACAAAAAAGCGGCTAGCTCACAAAGAGCCACAACGCCAAAAACAAAAGGCCCAAAAGCCACAACCGGCTGGCATAACGCAAGATAGGTAAACTAATCGCCTATCCTATTACATGACCGCCATCCAAACCGGTTGAAGATATCCCGCGCTACCATCTCCCACCGGACAGATCCAGTAACCAAACGCTCCCTGGCCTCCGTCGGAGTGAGTAAGGACCACATACGGATCAGCGCAGTAGCTCGGAATAAAACCTGCAAAAAATGAATAGTTGTTGTTCTGTTAAAAGCCAAATCATTTCTGCAGTTCCAAATTGCCCATAACAACGCACAAACTCCTACGCGAATGTGTCTAGCTGTTTCGGACTCTATCCCAACAAGCCACGTTCCAAATAACGAACTGATCGAATTCGGAGGAGTAATGTTAAAGGCAATTTGCACCGTGCGCCACAAAACTCTCGCCAACGGGCAATCAAAGAAGAGGTGCTTGATAGTTTCGTCCCGATCACAAAAACTACACCTAGTAGATCCTGTCCAGTTGCGCTTAGCCAAATTATCCTTTGTTAAAATGACTTGTTTATATACAAACCACATAAACACTTTAATTTTCAACGGAACCTTGACTTTCCAAACATGTTTGGAACTAGGAATAACACTAGAGTTAATGACATCGATATACATCGACTTGACTGTGAACTCTCCAGACCTAGTAAGCTTCCAACACAACTGATCGGGCTGATGAGCTAGCTGAACCTCCATCAGTCTACTCACCAGATGAAGCCAAGCTTCCCACCGGTTGCCAACAAGCACCCTCCTAAACTGAATATTAAGGGGAATGGACTGCATAATCGTTGCAACAAGAGCATCACGTCTCTGAACAATACGATACAGGGACGGATACTGAAGCGCCAACGGCGTTTCACCAAGCCAAGTATCCTCCCAGAAGCGGGTGGTGTTGCCATTACCGACAATAAACTTTGTTCTATTAAAGAAGGCAGCTTTGACTCTCATAAGCCCCTTCCAAAATGGTGAGTCGGTCGGTCTCACTGTCGCCTGGGACAAAGTCTTGGACTGCAAATACTTGCTACGGAGAATCTGCGCCCAAGTTGCCTCAGTCTCAACTGATAACTTATACAACCACTTACTGAGAAGACATCTGTTCTTGATTTCAAGATTCTCAATACCAAGGCCCCCCTGGTCCTTTGGTCGACAGATGATATCCCATTTGGCGAGTCGGTATTTTCTCTTTAGTTCATCACTCTGCCAGAAGAATCGGGATCGATAGAAGTCCAGCCTTTTCCTAACCCCAACTGGGACTTCAAAGAAAGATAAGAGAAACATAGGCATACTCGTGAGCACCGAATTAATAAGAATCAATCGGCCTCCATATGACATGAGTTTGCCCTTCCAGCAACTCAGTTTCTTCTCGAACCGATCCTCGATGCACTTCCATTCTCTGTTTGTCAGCTTACGATGGTGAATGGGTATACCTAGGTACGTGAAAGGTAATGCACCCAATTCGCATCCAAACAATTGCCTATAAGCCTCTTGTTCCTCATTGGCTCTACCAAAACAGAACAACTCGCTTTTATGAAAGTTAATCTTCAATCCGGTCAATTGTTCAAATAAGCATAACACCAGCTTCATATTTCTCGCCTTTGCCAAGTCGTGCTCCATAAAGATGATTGTATCATCAGCGTACTGCAGGATGGACACACCACCATCAACTAGATGAGGCACCAAGCCACCCACCTGACCGGCCTCCTTTGCCCTACCTACCAAGATTGCCAACATGTCAACGACGATGTTGAACAGAATAGGAGACATTGGATCACCTTGTCTCAGGGCCTTGTGTGTCTGGAAATAATGACCTATGTCGTCATTCACTTTAATTCCAACACTCCCTTTTTGCGTGAAAGATTCTACCTGGCGTCGCCAAGCTTCATCAAAACCCTTCATGCGTAAGGCCTGTTGAAGGAAAGGCCATTTGACTTTATCGTACGCTTTCTCGAAATCCACCTTGAAAACAACTCCATCAAGTTTTTTCGTGTGAATCTCATGGAGCGTTTCATGAAGGACCACAACCCCTTCGAGGATGTTCCTTTCCGGCATGAAAGCAGTTTGAGTAGGCTGCACCACAGCATGCGCGATCTGTGTGAGCCTATTCGTCCCGACCTTTGTAATAATTTTGGAACTAACATTAAGAAGACAGATGGGCCTGAATTGCTCGATTCTCACAGCCTCTGTCTTCTTAGGAAGCAGGGTTATCGTTCCAAAATTCAGCTGAAAAAGGTGAAGCTGGCCAGAGAATAAATCATGGAACATCGGCAACAGATCCCCTTTAATAATATGCCAGCACTTCTTATAAAACTCAGCCGGGAATCCATCCAGGCCAGGAGCCTTATTATTTTTCATCTGCGATATGGCCTCAAACACCTCTTTCTCAGAAAAAGGAGCTGCTAAAATATCATTCTCAACAGCAGTAAGTTGAGGCACATCCTCAATCCTAGACTCATCCAGCGACACACAGTTATCCTCTGGAGGCCCAAACAACTGCTTGTAGTACTCAGTAATGTATAATTTTAGGTTCTCCTGACCAAGAATCGTTCCTTCTTGTTCAAGCTGAAAGATCCTCTTCTTTCTGTGCTTGCCATTAGCGATCATGTGGAAGAATTGAGTGTTCGTGTCCCCCTGGACTACTCTTCTCCTTGGTAATCATGTGCGCTCATACTTAGAAGTGTAGTCGATACTCTCCTCTTTATGCACCACTCATCGGCGTAGAGATGCTAGTAATAGCCTGCATCATTCAATATAGAAATATAATAGTCCGTCACAATGCACAATTACCCACAACAAAGGAAATTCTTTGTGAATCCAAAGTAACAATGGGTGGCAACTGGCAAATATGATGCAACACAGTATCTGAGCATCTAGGCAGAACAACATTACCTGTTACTCCCTCCGTTCCTAAATATAAAACCTTTTAGAGATTGCACTATGGACTACATACGGATGTATATAGACATACTTTAGAGTGTAGATTCACTCATTTTGCTCCGCATGTAGTCTATAGTGGAATCTCTAAAAGGTCTTATATTTAGAAACAAAGGGAGTACATTAGTGAAATTTTGCAGAGGGGCAGGGAAACACATATTTGCTTGTTCACAACGAGAGTGCAGATGAAATCGAAACCGCCACTGCCATGGTCTCCTTGATGAGGGGATCCTTATTCGGCTTTGGATTCATCTCCACCAGTTTCAAAGAATTAAATGAGCTACGTACATAGATGGACTAACAACTAAACCAAAGCGATGTTAGTCTCTCTATATAGTAGAATGTTGTCCTGCAAATGGTAAATGGAAGATTCTAGAGGATAACTAAGAAAAGTACCTTTATTCTCAGCTGTGCTCCAACTTGATCTCCTACCATGTCACTCATAGAGAAGAGCAATGAACTATCAACTGGCAAGTCCAGATTTTTCTTGTACCCAAATAAGAATGGTGTCAGAGATCAATGACCTAATATTTATCAAGAAATAAAACCAATTGAAGAAAGTGTCTTTCTTTGTTCGCTCAACTGGTTCATTACCATCGAATTGGTCAGCACCGAAGTACGAAACACATGGCTTGATACCTCTAACCCCTAAAGCAATCATATATAGTCCAACAAAGTATATCAAATACAGTAGTGTAAGGCTGGTTGTGGACAAAAAGACCCAATACATTGAGGGGGCTGGAGATAAGGAACCGAGGGTGAAAGTGTTAATGCTGCCATCCCCTACAATCAAAATGAACATTGAGGAGTCATTAGCACAATATATCAGCAGAACTAAGCACGTACTGGTACGTCAGATTCACAACCAAGACAAGTTTGCGAATATATGTGAAACATGCTACTTATATATCATGTTAAGAAATATATCTGGACTCGCTATTAAAAAAAATTCACCCTTACTAACAATGCATTGCCACAAATACAGCTCAATATATGACCCTCACTAATTCCAAACCCCCGTATAAGATAGTTGGTGTGTGTATATAGAGTACATAAATTAGGCAATAGAAAAAGAAACGTTTGCCCCATACATAATATGATTTGTCAGTATTGGTATTGATTTGCCCACACTCAAACTACTTCTTCCACCAGATCCTAGCTTTTTCGCTTCGTACATAAGGCTGCCCCGGGCCTACTTGCATAGTAACGGAATCAGTTGGCTATTTATTCATGTTAATTAACTCGCAAGACCAATTAAAGGGCAATATTGTAGGGTAACGCAGCAGAAAACAAAAATTTTCCGACCTACGCACCAGCCCAGGACCACTATGGAGACTGCATACAAGGTTTGATCATTTTCGTTACCGACTCGTAGCGCAGCGGAAGTAGAGTCGATGACGATCGTTGGTGCAGATCCCCGCAGCTAGGATTCACAACCTCCCAACCGCGAGGATGTATACCCTCATCTTCCCTTCGGACAGCCCTCCGGGAGGCGGTCGAACAGTCCCCCGGACGGTGTCGTGGACAGCCCTTCGGGAGGACCTTCGAAACTCGGACGGTCACTCGGACAGCCCTTCGGGAGGACTCACAGAACTCGGACCGTCACTTGGACAGCCTTTCGGGAGGCACTCTCAAACAGCCCCTCGGGCACTAAGATCGAAACTACGACCTCTCTACAGAGTTGCACACATACGGTGTCACCTATCCGGCAGGGCTTCGCCGTCCAGAACTAGTTCCTGCCGGAACCCAGACAGCCTTTCGGCTCTACGAAACTCTTTTCGTGGGAGGGAGAGAGAAGCCAGATAACATCTTGGCATGTGTATGAGAGCAAGGGATGGGGAGAATGGCAGCCCCTTCTCCTCCTTTTATAGGCCAAGGCAAGGGGTGGGGTGGGATGTTGAAATACCAAAATACCCAAGCTTCATGTCACACATGAAAGGGCATAATGGTAACACAAGGGGGGCACCAAGGGGACACCACCATGGCAGCCCTTGGGCCGGCCCACACCTTGTCTCCCCATGGGGGGGGGGGGCCCAACAAGCCACTAACATGTCTCCATGAAACATGCATGCTCCCTAGACAAAAAGCCACCAAACATGCAACCCCCGATTCGTGGGATCTTGTCCCCTCGCGCTGAGACAAGATGTTTTCCGCGAAACTTTTTCTGAAAAATTCCAGAAGGTCCCAGAACATTTCCGGCACCCTCTAAAATTATTCTGGGCATGATCCGAAACATTTTCGGTGCGGTGGTTTTCATCAGCGGAAAGCATTAACAGCGGTTACGGCAGTTTCGGAACATTTCCGGTTTTTCTCTCCGAAAATTCCCAGAAGTTCCCAGACCAATTCTGGCATCCTCTGAAAATTTCCAGGCGGTGCCGAAACCCTTTTTGACCAAATAATATATTCCAAAACAACTTTTCGGTTTTACCGAAACTCTTTCGGTGTTCTCTCTCTCGGAACTCTTCCGTTGTGTCCGAAACATTTTCGGTGACTTTCTCTCAGACTCCCTGTCTAGCGTTCAACAGATAGATGACCCTTAAGCGTGTGACCCTATAGGTTCGGTGAAGTATAGACATGACACGGAACCCCTTCCGATCAATGATCAACATCGGAGCCGTGGACACCCATATTGACCCCTATACCCACACGAATGAATATTCGAGTGAACCTCCAGTTGCCGTGTGCTATTCCTGTTGCTTCGCTATATGTTACAAATACCCGAGGTGAGACATGTTGGCATTCCCGTGGATCAACAACTTGTCCACTATGCTAGTTACCTCGTTACCGGTATTGTTCTCTTTTCTCGTTACCGTGTTCCGGCATCCCCGTGATCAAATCACAAAGTGTCTGGCCAGACGATGATGGATACCGTAACACCGAGAGGGCCCAGAGATATCTCTCCATCGTCGGAGGAGAAAATCCCAATCTTGAGCTATCAAGTTACTTGACATACTTTCCCATGAACCCGTAAGCCGCCGTAATAGCCATCCATTTACGGATGACGTTTAACAAACCCCAAAGTTCATGAATCAAGCATGAAGAAACTCGATACTCTCATGGTCTGAGGAATCATGCAAACGTTAACTATCTCTGTGTTATTAACCATTAACTCATGACGAATGTATCTCATAGCATAACATCAATTCGGGTCGATTCAACACAAATGTTCTTCTAACATTGTGCCCTCAAAGTTGCTGGCATAGACATGCCCATGATCAGGAAAACAGAACCATCATGCAACACTTGAGCCAGTCATAGAGGCTTGACTAGGAATACATTTTACCGTTTATTATTCCACACGTGCATATGAGTCTTCCTCCGAGCCTCGTGGTTATTGCAGACTCGAGAACCATAGCAGTTATAGCATGGAACATAAACATAATAATGAGCATGGAGGTAAATAATAACATTTATTATTGCCTCTAGGGCATATCTCCTACAGACTCCCACTTGCACTAGAGTCAATAATCTAGTTAATGCTAATGCACTTTACACCTATGGCACACTGGTGTAAATATGCTTCGCTTGTGGTATAGCCTGATGTCCAACGGATCTAACGACTTCAGCTCCGTGTGTATCTTTGCATATCCTCGCGTTTTCACGCTTTCACAAAATTCATATTTTGTGTGGACTTGGTTTTGTATGTATGTGAATCACAGGTCGAACCTGGATTCCTCAGACTGAGTCATGGAGCAACTACCTGCAGTAGTGTCCCATTGACAAAAGCCATCTTGGAACCATACTAAGTTCATGAATGAACTATATGATTCAACATCTTCTTTGTCGCTTTTAAAAGCGGCAACATACTTCGCCTCTGTTATAGAATTCGCCACAGTAACTTGTTTGGAACAATTTCCAACTACTGTGCCACCATATTGTGTGTTACACAAAACCCTCAATTTAAATCGAAAATCGCTTGGAGCATGGATGAAGACTGTATCGATGTAACCTTTTACAACGAACTCTTCATGATCTCCGCTTGCGAGAAAACATGCCATCAGCGCTACTATAGTACTCAATGACCCTTTTTCACTGTTGTCCCATGATCAGTACTTTTGATCACTTTGGTATCTATACTCGCAACAACTTTGGGAGTATTGGACATATCTGGTTGTTTTACATACCATGGAATACATGATTAATTCAAACACAAGAGTGTGTGGAATCTCCATCATGTATTTTGCTCATCAGTGTTTTGGGACACCGAGTCATGCAAAAACTCTTTCCATGTGACTTCGGCAAGAATCACTCCTTGACGTTTTTAATGCTAAAAGGTTTTAGCATTTTGTCAATATGTATCTTTGCTAAGCCCCATTAGGTAAATCTATCTCCATAGATCATCATGCCTAATATAAAGGCTTTTTAGCCCAAGCACTTCATCGAAAAACTATTTTCAAACGAAGTCCTAATTCGTGTCAAGAAATTTATTTCCAATTACCAATGTGTCAAGCACACAAGGTTTTTAGAAATATTATTATGCTCCCACTTACTTTCTTGAATTACAAGTATCTTCGTTACCCATTGATGAAGTAAAACCCCTTTGACCATTTCATCAAAACACGAAGATTCCGACTCCATTTTGCTCTCTTCTGTCCATCGCTGGAACTCTGAAGTTTGCATACCTACTAGCATCCTCTGGATCGACAAATTACTTTGGACTGTATCACATACAAGTCCTAGGTTTTATTTCCATCAGATGGAAATCCTTTTGTCATCCATGTTTCATATCTTATGATTGAAATATGTATTAATTGCTAGTTCAACCCGAACCGACTTTAAGCATCGCTACGATGAGACAATCTCATCGTAGTCAACTCTTTGAACTTGTTATTGCAACAAGTCGAGCTTTATGGATAAAACATTTTTATCCGTATCAGTTTTAAGTTCCATAAATATTCATTAGACTCTAAGTCTTCTGAAAGGTGTATCAAGGTTTTAATCTTGAATCACTTATGTGGAAACTAACTCAGGTTGCATTGGCATTTAGCCAATCCCGGAGTCAGGGCCCATCAACGCTTCCTTGTGTATCGTAGGTATATTGTTGTCTAACAACAATATCTCGTTTGCGCACCTGAGAGGTTTGCACGAGCCTTGCCTACGTGGTTCAGCTGCAAGTTCGACCGAAGTCCATACATTTTATTGTAGAGACTTCCGTATCAGTCGCAGTAGGAAACTCTGGAATTACTTCCAAGGTCTCTTTCTTTTGACCTGATGACGGAGATACTGGTTATCTCGTCGAGTTGCATTATTCTCCCACTCACCTTTTTGAAAGAACCATTTTCTTCAAAAAGCATACCGTTCTTTGTGACAAACCTATTTGCCTCGGTATAGTGAGGGAGGAATACCCAATGACTTGGGATAACCTACAAAGTAGCACTTGTCTGATTTGGAATAGGTTTGTAACCTTTTACACAAGCCCCATATTCCAAATGTTAAGAAAAGATATAACATGGTTGGGCATACCATACCATGGTGTCATTTCAACAGACCTGATGGAGCTCTTTTTAGTGTAAAAGCCGCAGTCTCTAAAGCATCACTTTAAAAGGGATAATGGCAAATTTATTTATGTCATCTTTGATCTTACCATGTCATAAATGGTTCGATTACATCTTCACGGACTTTCCACTCACAGTGGTGTTCCGGGAGGTGTAAGTTATGAAACTCTTTTCACTACTCATCAGACATTCGCTAAACTTGTAACTCAAATATTTCTTTCTGCAATCGAATTGTAGAAACATAATTTTCTTGTTACAATAACTTCTACTTCATATTTGAAAACCTTTCGAATGATTTCAAAAGATCCAGACTTACGTCTCATCAAGTAAATATCCATATATCTACTTGAGTCATTTCTGAAGATAGATAAATCCACTACTTGCAACAACATTTATTGAACTACACACATCAAAATGTATGATCACCAATAAGTTTGTTGCTCATTCCTTATGGCCTGTGAACGGTATTTCAGTCACTTCACTTTTCGGAGGAAATTTGCAAGTGTCAGATGATTCAAAATCAAACGACTTCAAAATCCATCATAATGGAATTTTCCATGCGGGTTTCTCCAATGTGACCAAATGCAGTGCCACACTTGTGTGGTATTCTTTTAGTCTTGCGACATTTAGCGTCAGTGTTATGGATGTATCATTTTACCATCAATATTCATAACATACATCCCATCTTGGATGGAAGTATGGCCCTTCATGTTATTCATAATACTAAACAACAATTGTTGTTTTTATGAACAACTCTTTTTGCAACAACATTGTGCAAGGGGCTAGAGTGTAAAACTCTAAACTGAAATATGAATGTAAATCCAGAGGTAATATATTATTATCAATATTCATAACATACATCTCATTCATAATGAAAATATGGCCCTTATGTTATTCATAACACCGAACATCAAAAGTTCTCTTATGAACAACCTTCTTGCAACATACCTTATGCAATGGGCTAGAGTTTGTGAAACTCTAAATGAATTATGAAAATAAATACAGACGGTAATACACCGATGGAAGGTATAGTAACATTTACTATGTTCCCTGTGTATACCAAAACCTCATTCCTGGCTAGTCTTTCAGGCCATAGTAGTTTTTACATCGAGTTGCAACAGAATGCAATCGAGCGGGTATATTTGTGATTAACTCACAATACCCAAGAATTAGTGATTAACATGTTTAACCATAATTCCCAAGAACCATATCTTTGACCAGCCTTCTATACATCAAAAACTTGTATGACATTCATACATGAGCTGGATATTCCAGTCTTCTTTCTTATTGCCTTTATACTTCTAAAAGTTTAACTTTCAGTATTTCTCCTACTCTCAGAAGAAGCACCCAACTTAAGAGTGGCGTTAGCCCTGGATTTCCTAGGCGTGAAAGTTTCACTAACACCCTTTGGACACTTCCTTTCTCTTTAAGTTGTTGTTTTATTCACCTTTCATCATATGACAGGCGTTCTTCTGGATCCCTCTCTTCTCAGTCTAATGCATAGTAAACTCCTTTACTAATAGTTTGCAAACAAAACATTGCTTTGGATATCTCATATCTTTTAGCCTTTGTCTGTCTCTGAAAATGATTTTCAGATTCCATGAATATCACATAACTATCCAAACTTTCAAAGTTCAGGTCTCATGGAAGCAAATGTATTGCACTTGACTGAAACGGAATTCTAGCTTTTGGATCGAAGGACGAGAGTCACATGATCCATAGCATAAGCGAGAGAATACCAAAGTATGCGATAGGACAAAGTCCTTCTCGGCACTCTTGAGGACAATCCTCACATTACGTTACCAACCGTAAAGTTTTAACCAGATATTTAACAGCTATTCAATTTTAACAGGGAAGGTGGAAATGCGAGCCATTATTCTACAACTATTATGCAAAATACACTTAGACAGTGTTCAAAATTAATTGCACTAAGAATTTAAACAAGTTAATTCATCAGTGCGCTCCCACTCAAATCAATATCTCTCATAATTGATTGTGAGTGATTCAAGATCCGCATTTCAATTCGACGCCATTGATGGGTTCATCACTGATGACGTGAATTTCAATCGGTAGGCCAACTTGCCAATCACATCTCTATGTAACTCTTGTCCATCTTTCGATGCGTGTGTTCCGAGCTCAGGACTGTCCTGCCTGAACGTCAAGACAACCAAGTGATCACGCAGTGAGGTCTGACCTTCACCCGCCTTACACCTCTCTAATCGTTCGTGCTCATGTGTACATGGCGCACCCCGAAAAGATACGTGTTGTAGACGGTGCTACACTTGGGAGAACACTAACTACTTGATATTTTTGTGAGAGATCACCCTAATAAAAGCGACTACCGCGCAATCAAGAAGGGTGCATCATAAGGGATAAACATCTCAGGCAATTCATAGTAGCATGATATGGTATAGCCCTTTCTGACGGAGAAGTCTTGTATTTCTTCGTCTTCAGCATTCGCGTCGGTGTTCACCTTCGCGAAGATTGCCACCACCTTGTCGATGCACCAGATAATATTGCTATCTCTATAGCTAATAAAATAATGCATTACACAAGGTCGACACGCAGGTCATTTAAAGTGCAATCATATGGCTCCAGCCATCATGCCAAATCATGACACGCAGGTCATGTTAATCAATTTACATCATATAGTCATCTCATACATAATCAAATTATTATGAGCACTGCTATACCACATCACATGCACATGCAAACCCTCCTGCAAAACCAAGTTAGACGCCTCTAATCGGTTCATGCAAGAACTTGTTTTACGTGGCTTCTAAGGTTTCGAAACAAACCGAAGCTACCATCGTCCATCATCAAGTATGATAATCCAAGTCGCTAGATTAACTTTCCAGGGTGTATGAAAACCGAGATAAAAAAAACTCGAGCCCCATACTAAACTTCGTCATACGCATGACCCCCGTGCAGATCATATCTGCATTGCCCTTTCGTCTGCGAAATATCCATCTTTCTTTAACTAAAGTGGAACCCAAAGAACTGTTAGCACTTCGTTGATCTGTCAATCAGCATACTCAGGAGCAGCATGAAAGGATCGCGGATTGCCAGAACTTTGTAAGATTCCACAATGCTGTCAAGATCAGGACTACGCAAATTCAAGGGAAGCAACAAGAACATCGGGTAACAGATTTCATCTGCTACCCGCACAAATAATTTTCAGTAATAGAACTCATCTACTACCTAATTATATTGTGCAACACCCATACATCTCTATGTATTCTAGATCGCAACCTGCATCTACGCATAGCACGGCTCTGATACCACTGTAGGGTAACGCAGCAGAAAACAAAAATTTTCCGACCTACGCACCAGCCCAGGACCACTATGGAGACTGCATACAAGGTTTGATCATTTTCGTTACCGACTCGTAGCGCAGCGGAAGTAGAGTCGATGACGATCGTTGGTGCAGATCCCCGCAGCTAGGATTTACAACCTCCCAACCGCGAGGATGTATACCCTCATCTTCCCTTCGGACAGCCCTCCGGGAGGCGGTCGAACAGTCCCCCGGACGGTGTCGTGGACAGCCCTTCGGGAGGACCTTCGAAACTCGGACGGTCACTCGGACAGCCCTTCGGGAGGACTCACAGAACTCGGACCGTCACTTGGACAGCCTTTCGGGAGGCACTCTCAAACAGCCCCTCGGGCACTAAGATCGAAACTACGACCTCTCTACAGAGTTGCACACATACGGTGTCACCTATCCGGCAGGGCTTCGCCGTCCAGAACTAGTTCCTGCCGGAACCCAGACAGCCTTTCGGCTCTACGAAACTCTTTTCGTGGGAGGGAGAGAGAAGCCAGATAACATCTTGGCATGTGTATGAGAGCAAGGGATGGGGAGAATGGCAGCCCCTTCTCCTCCTTTTATAGGCCAAGGCAAGGGGTGGGGTGGGATGTTGAAATACCAAAATACCCAAGCTTCATGTCACACATGAAAGGGCATAATGGTAACACAAGGGGGGCACCAAGGGGACACCACCATGGCAGCCCTTGGGCCGGCCCACACCTTGTCTCCCCATGGGGGGGGGGCCCCCAACAAGCCACTAACATGTCTCCATGAAACATGCATGCTCCCTAGACAAAAAGCCACCAAACATGCAACCCCCGATTCGTGGGATCTTGTCCCCTCGCGCTGAGACAAGATGTTTTCCGCGAAACTTTTTCTGAAAAATTCCAGAAGGTCCCAGAACATTTCCGGCACCCTCTAAAATTATTCTGGGCATGATCCGAAACATTTTCGGTGCGGTGGTTTTCATCAGCGGAAAGCATTAACAGCGGTTACGGCAGTTTCGGAACATTTCCGGTTTTTCTCTCCGAAAATTCCCAGAAGTTCCCAGACCAATTCTGGCATCCTCTGAAAATTTCCAGGCGGTGCCGAAACCCTTTTTGACCAAATAATATATTCCAAAACAACTTTTCGGTTTTACCGAAACTCTTTCGGTGTTCTCTCTCTCGGAACTCTTCCGTTGTGTCCGAAACATTTTCGGTGACTTTCTCTCAGACTCCCTGTCTAGCGTTCAACAGATAGATGACCCTTAAGCGTGTGACCCTATAGGTTCGGTGAAGTATAGACATGACACGGAACCCCTTCCGATCAATGATCAACATCGGAGCCGTGGACACCCATATTGACCCCTATACCCACACGAATGAATATTCGAGTGAACCTCCAGTTGCCGTGTGCTATTCCTGTTGCTTCACGATATGTTACAAATACCCGAGGTGAGACATGTTGGCATTCCCGTGGATCAACAACTTGTCCACTATGCTAGTTACCTTGTTACCGGTATTGTTCTCTTTTCTAGTTACCGTGTTCCGGCATCCCCGTGATCAAATCACAAAGTGTCTGGCCAGACGATGATGGATACCGTAACACCGAGAGGGCCCAGAGATATCTCTCCATCGTCGGAGGAGCAAATCCCAATCTTGAGCTATCAAGTTACTTGACATACTTTCCCATGAACCCGTAAGCCGCCGTAATAGCCATCCATTTACGGATGACGTTTAACAAACCCCAAAGTTCATGAATCAAGCATGAAGAAACTCGATACTCTCATGGTCTGAGGAATCATGCAAACGTTAACTATCTCTGTGTTATTAACCATTAACTCATGACGAATGTATCTCATAGCATAACATCAATTCGGGTCGATTCAACACAAATGTTCTTCTAACATTGTGCCCTCAAAGTTGCTGGCATAGACATGCCCATGATCAGGAAAACAGAACCATCATGCAACACTTGAGCCAGTCATAGAGGCTTGACTAGGAATACATTTTACCGTTTATTATTCCACACGTGCATATGAGTCTTCCTCCGAGCCTCGTGGTTATTGCAGACTCGAGAACCATAGCAGTTATAGCATGGAACATAAACATAATAATGAGCATGGAGGTAAATAATAACATTTATTATTGCCTCTAGGGCATATCTCCTACAGATAGATGCATAGATGCAAGTGCTCATGTACCTGATCCTGGCGGCCAGCGTGGCTTCCACGGAGCTTCTCTTCATGGCGTACAATAACGACAAGGAGGTGACGTGGAGCGAGGCATGTGGCATGCTCGGAAGCTTCTACAGGTAGGCCGGGACCTCGGTGGCCATGACCTTCGGCTCCGTTGTTTGAGACATCCTTCTCCTCCTCATCTCCCCCATTGGTCGCGTGCTATATAGAAGAGAAACAGAAGAAAAAAATCACAGGGAAGATCTATTTACAACAACATGAAAGCTTGCATGTGTTGTACCTGTTCTGTATGACTTACTAAAGCTGATGTTCTTGAATCGAGCATGAATGCGTGATTGGGACTGCTTACATACTTACATAGATGTTACATTCAGTTGCTAAAAAACCTTTCACTCCTTTCAGTATTCCAGTGGTCTCTTTGCTCGACAGATGCAGTGCAGATACATGATTTCCTCAAACATCAGTGTAGTTGCCTCGATCTTCCTTACCTCTGCTTTTGGGTATTCTGAGGGGTTGATACCTATTCAACTTCTGTGGGTAAATCTTGTCACCGACAGCCCGCCTGCAACTACTTTTGAGGATTTTTTCCATTATGCGGGAAGAAGAAATATATATACATGGCCGTTCCGCTCGCTGCCTCTGCTCCCCAGGGCGACGCCGGCAGAGCTGAGGCGCGGTGGCTACACACAAACCTTGCCACGGATCTCGGTGGTGATTTAATAGATGATGCAGCATAGAACAAACATCTAGAAGGTTTAACTAAGATAACTGGCACTCTAACAAGAGTAATTTTTACAGTTCATTCAGAACTCTACTTAGAAGTATTGATATCAAGGTCTCCAGGACAAACTATAATTCATGTCAGCTATCTATCAACAACAATCTAGGTGTGAAATGAACAGCACGTATAGAACAACTAATTTTTTTCATTGAGGCTATCACAGTACAAAAACTGTGGGAAGAAATAGGAGCTTGCGGCGAAAGCAGCAGCTTCACCGGGGAGCTTCAGTTGTGCACACGTGGGACATCTGAAAATATGGACTGTTAGCAAACAACCTGAACAGAATAGCTTGTCTGAGCTTCACATTTATGCAAGTACAGATGAAATAATAAATAATTCTGCTACTAACTCTCCACAGGAGAAGATATTCAAGAACCAGCTGTCCAAGCCAAGACTGAATAAACAAGGAAGCATCCATAATCTGGAAAAATCAGATCAGATTAGATCGTGCTGATAATCACATCCGGGGAAAACAAGAATGCTTTTTCTTCTGAAGAAGAACCACCTCTCCTTTTTATGCAGGATTAAAAACCAGCACAAATGCACAAATGTGGGATTTCCATATTAATTAATCAAAAGTTCAAGATAATTAATTAAGGACCAGATGAACAATGAATGAAATCAAATGAAGGCACGTGGATGGTACTTACGTAGATGCACATGCATGGATACGATGTGTGAACGATCTAGCTGCTGGCGATGGGGGAAGATGGACAAGAAAACGTATTGGAGAGACGCGGGCTTGGCGCAGCGAGCGTAGTCGAGCGGCGACGACTCCGACGACCCCTTCTCCATCTCTCAGCTGCCGGCAGGGCACGGCGCGCTGTGCCGGGGCGGGGCGCGGATGATCGACGGAAGCAGCGGCGGGATCGCAGTGCTGCGGGGGAGGATGAATAGGGCTTGGCCTGCTAAGGGAGTACGACGGCCGGTCGTCATGCGGGACGGGACGGAGGTTGGGGCAGGGATCACTATGGAGGGTGGAGGCGGTGGGTGGCGTGATGCAGGGCACGGCCGGCACAACCTTGCTCTGCTCCTCGCTGCCTGCAATGTGACCACGCCCTGCCCTGGCGTTCCGCGATGGCGGCGGCGGCGGCGGTCTCATAGATCGGCAGAGGAGCAAGATGTGGGCGGCGGAGGCTGGGAACCCTGGGGTTCCGTGATGGCAGCGGTGGCGGCAGTCTCGTAGGAGTTGAACCGAGGAGGGAGTTGGATCGAGAGGGACGATGGCTGTGGCCGCGGCAGTACTTAGGATTTGGATCGAGGGGGGAGGTGGATGGAGAGGGGAGCGGTGTTTTACGAGTTTTTTTCGTTTCGTGCGTGATGATAGGGTTTTTTTAGGTGAGTGCCAGAGGGGAAGGGGGATGAAAAAAAAACAGTCGAAAAAAAACCAGACAAAAATGGTGGGACGGAAAAAATCGTGGATGCAATCTTACCAACTGCTTCATTAGGAGTAGAGATATCAGGTCTGGTTACTGAGATGGTGTTCTGTGTGAACATTAGTTAATGAAAAAATATGAGAAAATACTTGTGTAATTGGAACAACAAGAATTGTAAATGTATGAATTTGTATTTCACAACTTAATGCCAACTAACACCGCATTAGAAAGAAGAAAAGCCTGGTCCACTATACTTTGCAATGAAATTTGATTGAATCATTAAATTATCAAGAGCCATGTTAAACAATACCCGATGAACGTTCGCTGGGGATGAGGTCCCAGTGAAAACACCCATAACCACACTATCAAGATCCTGTGGATGGCAGTTTCTCAAAAAAATTGCACTAAAATAAAAGAACTGCCATGGTAGTTTATAAAAAATGCCCCCTGCCCCTAGTCTAAAAACGTCCACCCGAGTCATTCACATATGCCATTCCTGGCATACAAATGACGCCTTGTTTTTTTTTTTCACTTTCCTAAACAAAAAGCAAAATATAATCACTAATTCAGTTTAACAATAACAGCAAGCTACGTCAAACACCCAGTTTATAAAAAGCTCATGTTTCAAAATTATGTAGCGGCCTAGAAACTGAAATATTTTATGCTTTTAGAGCTAGTGACTTGCAAACTTCCCTCTGTAATCTAATTTCTAGTCCCATTACAGAGTGACTTTTCTTTAGTTAAATAGCATGTGCTAGCTTGCTTGATGGTCGTGCATTTTGTGAGTTGATGAGTTGAACGATTTGGTGGGTTGGCCAACATTTGTGAAGAAATGACAGGTCCCACTTATTGATGTTGGTGAACAAACTAAGACTGAAAATTGATACTAGTATAATGCCCGTGACAGCACGGGCGACAAACATATAAAAATTGATTAATGATCAAAGGGTATTTGGTTTAGCTGAGTAGAAAATAGATATAATATAGGCATCTTAATCTCTACTATTAAAGCGCAGTTAATATGTCCGTTGGCATCTTAGTCTCTACTATCCAACCGAACCCATCTCACGATGAAAGAAAAAAAGCCCTAGTAAACCGACCACCCATCATTTCCTTCCTTCTCCCAGGTGCGACCCCCTCGCTCCACACACATATGATTGCTCCTTCGTCGCCGCTTTCGACCGCGCCTCCAATCTGATGATGTCTCATCTCGCTCGGTCGTCCAGACCCCAATCCCCTCTTAAATGTCGCGTGCGTTGCTGCAGACCAAAAAAACTTTGGCTTATCTCTCGCCAACGACGACTATGGATACACCTCCTCACATTTCTTTCTCTCGAAATATTCCATTTTCCGTACTCGTCATGCAAAAGGAAAACATGTCTTCTTCTTAATCCAATCATGCCCCAAGGATCGACACCAAATCGAGCACGAACAGTTGGCAGACCTAAAATTTTGTGTTTGCCCTTCACCTCCAGTAAGTTCGTACATTTCATCAACTAATATATCTGTTCAAGTAATATGGCAGTGGTTTCTTTTTTTCAATTATGTTAGGGGAATAATACCATGATAACAGCTTGTTGCAGAGGAACGTGTAATATATTTTGCCATGGTATTGTAGAGGTGCCCCGTACCACCTTTTTAATTAAAATTTACATCCAACAATGTTTGTTGTTGCTTGTCTAGAGCAATTAACTTTCGAGGAGAACAAGCATATATGTTGAACATAAAATAGCAGAGTGGGATATATGGTTATGCTAAAACAAAATGAGTAAAAGACTGGATACCTTGAAAGAGTTTGTGGCCATGAGAATTTATAGCACATTTGAAACTGGAAGTATTACCTCTTGGAGGAAATGGCATATATAAATCTTGCAAAACAAAAAAGGGCCAACCAATTGAGACCGAAGGTCTGAAACACATAGTCATCCAAAGCTAGAAGAGTTAGTCTGAAAAATTATTTACATTATCAAATAGGTTAATGCTTTTTTTTATCATAATTTACATTATCAAATCTTCCTCGGCTCTACCCTCCATTCCATCATTGTTGAGATATTCTCATGTTTGCATTCAACATCGTTCATCGCATAACAATGCTTTCTTAGTAAGTGTGAAGTGGAAGGGCGAGTACAAGTGAAAGCCCACTACCTTCCGAATAAAAGATATGCTCGATTTATAGATAGCTTTGCTTCACAATATAGCATGGGATGAATTGATAAGCTCTGAATGTAGGAAGGGAAACCTTAGAGCTTTCTTTGCCTATCTTCCCAAGCAGACCATATGATTCTCATTATTCTATTTCTCTATCTTTCCAACCAGCATTCCCGCTTAATTATTCAGATTGGAGTGATGTGTGATACCGGGTATAATGCAATTGATGGTGCTTGTGGCCCCACGGAGTGACCGTATATCAGGATTTGTTAGGTTGAGTGCATTTTCTTCCTAATCCAGTCAGTTTCAAGAAAAGTATCGAAAAATCCCGGTGTTATGCACCTTTTTCAGTGAAATCTTGTTTTTTTCCCTATAAGTCTGGAAAATAGCCACATAAGTCTGCAAAATGGTGTTCTACCTATGAGGAAATGCTAGCTGATAATTCATATTGGGGTTAAATAGCATGTTGTTGCTTCCATTGGAGTTGGAACACAAAAAATGGAAGAGAACAAAGAAGTGGCGCAAAGAAAACCCTTTTGTCTGATGCAAGCATTCTGTGCCCTTAAATCTTACAGACTTCCTATGAACCAATGTATGTTGTCTGATTGGGATCTTCTTGCATTATAATACCATGATGATCAGATGCTTCTTGCTCGATTTCCTTCATTAAGCCCGTCAGAATAGCGCTTGGTGCTCGGTAACCAACAATAATGTGTCCCTCGACCCATGGTTCATAATAAAAAAACAATTCTCTATAAAAAATATAAGAAACAAACTGTATGTTTGACTTACTCTTTTTAACGATGAACACACTCGATGGCACGACACAAGTCTTCAAGCTCCCATCTAAACCATAATTGAGCTGCAAGTGAAAAGAAAAACAATCTTCATAATGTTGTGGAAGCATAAAGGCACTTGCCATGAAACTTGTGTATAGCTAAAACTTGACATTTGACAAAGCGCTGGAGTGCCTACTCATGAGAGAGAAGGAGTGCATTTACCATGATACATTAAGCAGCGCATGCGGGCCGTCCTCCACGAGTTACTTCCTACATCTAGTCCATACACCTTCCCTCATACCCCTTCTAGCTTTTGCACAAAGTATGTGCTCCGCTAAGGGGCAGAGCAAATGCTGTCAGAAATGAGTAGCATGTGCCTTGTCCACATAACTTAAAACCATTAGTAATAAATAGCACAGAGGCCCGCACAACCTGCCATACTATATTTATAATTTCCATGACTGACAAATCTTGTAATCATTAATAGTGCATACCATCAAATTTTAAAACCTTTTTATACAACTATTTTGGCTACCTAACAAAATCACCTTGAGATCAATTGCATCCTTTTGGTCTATGGGTCTATGTATATGATTAAAAATCCTAAAGAAACTACCGTACATACCTCGGTAAAGAATCAAACCATAGATAATCATCCAATTGGATTATCTATTATTTACTTGAATGACTGTTTTTGTTACTCGTGTTATTATTAGTCACCCTAAAAAATAGTATCAAGTTGTTAAATTTTAGTCATCAATATGCATGTGTTACTTCTGTAATTTATCTGAGCATGTATTAATGCTTGGTTTTAATGTTTATGAATGACTATTTTTTACACTTGTGTAGCCATCAGATCCACTAAATATGTCTATGCTTAAAAAGATAGCATGGTATCTCATCTCATGAGTATCTCTAAACTGGAAAAAAAATAGTGAAGTGAAAGCAACTACCACGATACATTAGAGTTGCGGGACGTGCACTAACTTCTCTTCTCAAGCTATCTCCTAGTCATGCTCAAACATAAGGCACATGAAAGAAGTCATACCTGATGAATTATATCATTATGTGTTGCTACTGCAGCTTCATTCTTCTTGCAATTCGCCTAGTTCAGCAGCTGCTGCTCGCCACTGCCTCATCTTACCGCTGCTACTCACTACCGCCGCCGTGTAGTGCACCAGCTGCTGTTGGATCGTTTCGAAAAAAAGAAGCTGTTGTTGGCCACCTCGTCTTGCTGCTGCTGCTGCTGCTGCATGATCCCTCCCGCAATGTAGTGCAGCTCCCCAATGTCCAGATCCCCTCAGGTGCCACAGGCCACCATGCGCGGTCACTGTAGTGGCTCAAAAAGGTGAATTAAAACAGCATTCATGGGACACATACACGCATACCTTCTCTATATTGTCAGCACACTATACTTTTTAGTTCCAGTACTCGTGCAAGTCTTTCAGGTGTTTGTTTTCCCATACACGAATATACATGATGCGAACAAGAAAAATTCATGTGCAAATGTTAGTTGGTCCACACCAGTTAATCCAAAGACAATTAGCGATGCAACAGATTTGCTTAGTGTGTATATACAGTTGATTCCACTGACAACCGATACATCAACTTCTTTAGTTCCTTCCTCGGAACAGTTAGGGTCAAACACCCTGTGTGAAAAGAACAAGAAAGAAGAATAGTTTGAGAAAGTTAACATAAAATGAAATCCATACAACTTCTTCCTCGCTGTCACCAACATTGGCATACATTCTTTGCAAAACTGAGTGTGCTGCTTCTGCTTACCGGCCACCACGCGCTCGCTGTCGCAGCCCCTATTCTTCTAGCTTGACTCACTCGCCACCCTGTTCTTCTCACTTTGCAATAATTCTCAGTCTGCAGCCTGTCCAAAAACAAAACTCAAATCACCCCATCTGACAAAAAAACTTTGGCCTAGGTGGCCTTGCCTGGCAACAAATGATAAATTGGTATAATCACCTATGTAAAATCTGTGTACTAAAGCCACTTCACGTCCCATACGGCCATACACAAAACCTTGATAGGTACTCCCTCTGTTCCTAAATATAAGTCATTTTAGAGATTTCGATATGAACTACATACGAATGTATATAGACATACTTTAGAGTCTAGATTCACTCATTTTGTTTCGTATGTAGTTCATATTAGAATATCTAAAAACACTTACATTTAGGAACAAAGGGAGTACTTGTAATCCCACCGGTCTTGGTGTTTAAGATTTTTCTCATCAAGTCAGCAATTACCTCAGCCGCAGTGTCAAATATGCCACAGACAGAAGTAGGGTGTTGCCAGAGTCAGCACGCAAGCCTTTCATTGTGAAGATCTTGCCCTGTTGTTCTGTCCATACGCGAAGGCCGTGCTACTGAAGCCAACCTTGAACGCATCTACACGAACTCTCAACCTGCTCCTGTAAAAAATAAAAATAAAATCAATCCAAAAAGATTGAACGGGAGGGATCATGCCGTCCTCGAGCAAAGGATGGGGCAGAGCGACCACCTCCCGACATCGAGGGACAACTGCAGTCGAATATCCTAGAAGCGGCATAGCTATGGGAGGGTGGGGCTAAAGATGGGGGATAGTCAGCTAGCTAGGCGGCGGATGGCTGATTGCCGGCGCCGAGGGCGGACAAGGTTGGCTGGGCGGAAGCAGTGGGCTGTGCTGATCGATTGAAGGAGAGAAGAGGAACTGGTAGTGCGGGAGGATGGTGGCTGGGGTGAGCGGCGGACGTCCTCGATGGACATGGACCGATGGGCGCAGGAGAACGAGCTCGCCGCTGCTACATAGGAAAGTTAGATTAAAATCTTTTATTTGTTTCCTCAAAATCTGTTATTTTGTTTCCTAAAACAAATTACAATAATGAGATACATCGGTTGATTTGGATAAGTTTGGAAAGTCAGATCCGTAATCTTTTGTACGTTAGAAAAGTATTGGTTTGTAATAAAAGAGTTAAGAGAAAAATAAATTGATGGATACAAAAAACCAGCATGGAGGGAGTGGTGTGAGGAAATAAAACCGGATGAAAATAAAACCAAAGTAACAGGCTACCAACCGGCGTTTATTTAATTACGCACAAAGCCACTCCATCAGAGTGAAATGTATTCCTAAATCTCTGTTGAGAGAAAATAGAAACAAAAATCAGGCCCCCCGAGTATTCGAACCAGGAATGTCACGCAGGTTAGATCTCACTTGCACTAACCACTCCAACAGCAAACATTTGTTGCAAATGAAACAGGTAAATATTTCTTTACTCGTATTCCAGTCTGGACATCAGTCTAACAAAAATAAATAAAAGGAAACTAAAAATGTCAACGCCAGAATTAGATTAAATAAACGGAAGCTAAAAGGCTACAGTCTATTATCGGTCCTGTTGAAAATCTCTACTCTTAAAATCGGTACCTAGGTCGTCGTTCGTTTCGTTAGTTTCCCCACCACCTCCCCCGATCGATCCCCACTCCCTTCCCAATTTTTTTTGCTCTAAAAAACCCCCTTAACGATCTCCCACCGTCTAATCCAGGAAAACCGTCGCCCGATCGATCGCTCCTCACCCCGATTGATCCCACCGATTTTTCTGTCAATACCCTGCCCGTGCCAGAAAAAAACCCGATGAGAAAACCACCAAAGTCAAACCGCATGCCGCCGCCTCTTCCGCAATCCCTAGCCACCTCGCATATCCTCTCGCCTCCCACCTCGGCAGGACGGCGGCCTCTAGCGCCTCTCCTCCCCCGATGCGGCCTCCACCTCCCCCTCCATGCACACCCCTATGATCATGCCGCCTCTCCAGGTGCCAGATACATCGGCCCCGAAGTCTAGAGCCCCAAACCCTAGATCCTCCCATGTGGCTCCCCACCGCCGCCACTCCTTCCTCGCCTATCCCGTCTCCCTCCCAAGAACCCTAGCCGCCGTTGATCTCCCCTCTCCTACCCGCTGCATGTCATCCCCTTCCTCCTCCTGCTGGCTGCGTTTAAGGTGCACGCCATGGAGGACCCTCACCTCCGCTCTCTTCTCCCTTGAAAACCCTAGAGTTCTAGCTAGGGGTGGATCCACCAGCCCTAGAGGAGGCGATGCAGCCGGAGGGCTCCCGTTTGATCTGATGATGCCTTATCCGTCATTGATACCGGCGAGCGACGCGCAGTCGTACCAGTTCAGGTCAAGATGAGATTCTGTGCTGATGGTCTTCAAGTAAAGATGCACCTCTATTCAAAGGTAATCAGCATACAAGCATGCAGCCACATGCACTAGCCCTTCCAAGAACAATACCGAGGTGAGTTTTGCTTGTAACTGCAGCACTCAATACTAATCATTGTGGAATGTGTGCGCAGAGTAGCCACTGTTTCTGTAAAATTAGCAATATATCACTTTTTGAATGTTAATATTGATCTTGTCAATTGATAGTAACATATATATCAAATGATGCCTTCATATTTTTTATTTCAATATAAGATTCATTGATGCTTTTGTCTAAAAGCGTGTTATATTCAGTGGATTATTTGTGAAACTTAAGTCACAGAAAAGTGACGGTAGTATTAGTTTCGTTTGAGATGATGACCAAAGTATCAGGTACAAAAATAAATAAAAATTTTCACATAACACAATGAAGATTAGGAGCTACATATGTATGTAATTTTTAATATCTAGAGAACCATAGGATTCTGAATTTTGGCATTGATGGATAGAATTCCGCGTGAACTATAATATATAGTTTGTTCTTAACAGCAGAATATCTTCGTGGACACTTCTGCATAAAGATTGAAATAATTTACTCGAGCTACCAAAACATGGTAATTAGTTGGAACTGCTACAGCAATTGGGCTGGCAAACTGAACCGTGATTAATTACGATTCCTTATAGTTTGAAGCAGTATCAATCTGGCCGGCACTGGACCGGGTTAGTCAATGATCAAGTGAGCAGTAGTTTAGCCAGTTTCAAATAAAACATATATAAAATTTCGGTGCTCCAGTTTTAATGTGAAAAGGTTACTGATATGCTTTTATATACGAGAAAAGCTAGGTATGAGATGCCTCTGGTACCCACCTACCACTGCTTAACTCTGTAGTGAGGCTATGTAATCCTATAGTACCTTTTCTAAAAAAATGTAATTCTATAGTAGATCACTACATTTTAGGCTTAGGGTGTGTTCCACAGAACTCCACCCCACCCTCGACTTCAGTTAACTTCCAGACTCCATTCTACTTCTAAAGTTCTAAACTCTCAAACTATAAATGTTTGGCAGCTATGTAAGCTCCAGACTCACATTACATAGAACGTTTTTGTGTTGGTACCAGTTACCCTTCTTTTTAATTTGTTCTACGGGTGATTGCTCTTGGGCCTTCACTACTGCTATTTTCTGTTCTCTAAGAGAAATTTTTTGAAGCAAATCAAACAGTACAAATACATTAGACATTGTATTCATTAGTTCATATATATCCAAAAATTTAATAATTAGCACCCTAAGAGAAATTAGTAATTATATCTATCAGCAATAATTCATGAAACCAACTGAAATCAAATATGATGTATATTGTTTTCAGTTTTCTTGTCGAACATCAGTTATTAATAGTTCACCATGTATCACTCAGTTGATTTGGTACTACACACTGGACCCCTTGAACTTCTGAACAAAACACTAGGATAGCTTTTGAGTGTGAACCAATTTGTCTGAATCAATTACTAAGTAATTCATGCCCCCTGAACTCTGAATAAAAATACATAGAAGCTCATGTAGCCTGAATTGTCAGCACGTAATTCCCCCATTCATTCATCCAGATCCATTCAACATTAACAGAATTGAAGAAAACAGATTATATACAACCTGAACGAACACCGCAAAAATAGAAGAAATATACAATCAAACAGTAATCAGGAATCCACCATATCAGAATATGGAAACTCGCCAGTAGTAGACTGCTTTGTAGCCTCACAGCAGCAGCTCGTGCGTCATGAGGAAGGAGGCATAGCCGTGGCTGGATGCAAATGAGAAGGGCAACCGGGGAGATTAGGTGACGTCGCAACGAGCAGGAGAGTCAGCAGCGGCGCAGCGACCGGGGAGTGGGGAATGCAACCGGCAGGAGCAGCCGACCTGCATCGGCGGCAGGCCGCAAGATGTGCGACAGCTTCTCCCTCGACCAGCTCTGCGGGAGGTAGTGCCACCCAGATCCAGACAGCAAGCTCTTTCGCCCATCCAGGTCGAATCCGACTGCCGTGGATAGCGGACCTGCGGTCGCGCGGGCTTAGTGCCTAGCAGTGGCGCGAGAGGTGGTACGGCGGTGGAGGGATCGAACCGCCGGGCGCCGGCGCCGAGAGAGCGTTCGGCGAGATGAGAGAGGAAGAGAGTGAGGCAGTGACAGGAGTCTGCATGCGTTTGCTTTTTTTAGAATCTTTTTTAACAATACTGTGCAGCAGCGCCGCATCTGAAGTTCTGAACCTTAGATGCGGCGCACGGCAAAAACACAAGCGGTGGTCAAACAAAGAAAAAAATCTCAGGCACATGTTGTGCATTCTGATGTGCATTTTAGCATCAACAGGTTATCAGTAGTAGACCATCAATATGCTTATGTATGCCTCAGTCCTATAAGCATCCATCACTACATAAATAACTTTTTAGGGCATGTACGTATTATCATATCATCAGTTTACTTGTGTTGTTTATATAATGATCAAATTTTAGGAGCACTTACCGGGTTGTTTAAAACAATTGCCACTTTTTTCTACATAGCTAATGTATTACTTTGAAGGGTACCTTCTTTTAGAAAGAAAAGGGCACCATATTGTTTAGGATAACTGCAATTTTTTCCACTGTGTAGCAGATTATTTTGAGAAAATGTTATCACCTTTTTTAGAAACAAAATTGCCATATTTTGTTTACACAGCCGCCGCACACCAAGACAGCGGTGCGCACGTCTTCCTGTTAGAATTTACAAACATTTTGTAGAAACTTTTTTATATGACAGATCTTTTTAGCTGTTTTATATAACAGATAGAGGAGCCTGCGTGTGTTTGCTATATTTCGGTTTCCTGCTGAAGCCCATGCTCCAGCCAAACTAAAGTCCTGTAATAATTCTTTTTAAAAGTCATCCCAGGAGGTAGTTAATGTCACTGTGGTTATGATCATTTCATTTTTATTGGGTTAGTTTCGTATATAACTAAATTTGACTCACGTGTGATATATTATTTCTGCGCCCTTGAAGATATATTTATATGGTCACGTAAATATATCATGTCGAATTCTGAGTTTTATACAAGTACAACCTATTATAACATTTGGGCCATCGCGGGTGGACCAAATTTTGCGGAGCCTGGACTGTCCAGATGGTTTGACTTTAGGGAGCTTGTTGGGCGCATGTTTGATGTCCGAACATGCCCGGACGTATGATGGACAAATAAACTTTGACCTTAGAGACAACCTTAACCATTTGTTTGATTCATTCATATGTATTGTAGCCCGTAGCAACGCACGGGCATTCCTAAGACAAATTAGCAGTACTAAAGTGAAGTATTACAACTTCTTTCAATTATAATTATATACTTTGATAAATAAATTTCTAGCAATTTTGTTTCTACTTTAGCAAGTATGGTTTCAGAAAGGAAATTGATGGCAGTTGTTTATACTCCATAATATAATAGCAGGATATATTAATACTCTGTAATATAATAGCAGGATATATTCATTTGACCTCCAGTGTTGATGTTTTTTGGCTTTTAGTTATTCCTGACCTGGTAGTGTGACGGGTATTGTCTGGAGATGTCAATTCTTCATCTGGAACAGTACTATCATGGGAAGTTCTTGTTCATCTTTACCTATATTTATTGGATTAGGTTCCATTGGCAGGTGAGATTCTTATCCTGAACGCTTATTCTATTTTTGCAAAGCCACTTCTCCTTAATATGTTCATATATTGATATGAAATTTGTTGTCGTAGAATTACATGATTCCTAAACATTTTGATTCATAATACCAATCTTCTGCATTATGGGGTTTATTAGAATTCCTAATGCATTTCTAATCAGGATTGTTTCTAATGGTAGTAAAAGTTGTCATAGGGTCAACAGGTACCCTTTTCCCGTTTGGATACCAATCATTGGATTTAGCTGTCAGATCTGCTGCTAATTTACTTGTAGAATCAAGTGGGTTAGAGGCATCTGTTTTTAACCATTTATAACCCTTCAGTAGGACACTATTTTCTTCTTTGGGCGAGTACTATTTGTTTCATCTTTTCTACCTCATCAACATAGCGTCTGGTTTGAAAAATGAATGACTACCTGCGAAGATACTGTTTTTAGTTTCTTCCTGCTTGTTTGGTTTTCACTAGCTGGTCGATTAATCATTTAAAATTTCCAGTAAGATGTTTTGACGTCTCATTCTTGAATGTTCCTGGTTTCATATCCATGGTATCCGCTTTAATACCAGTTCATGGTTTACTCACAATATGTTTCTTTCACCCTCTCAGTCTTACAATTTTGTTTTATTTGCTTTACCTTCTAGGTTCTGCAAGTAGTTGTTTTGTTCCATTCTATCAAAGCTCCTCCATCACACTTTTTATGCTTTTACAGTGTCTTAATAAAAGTTTGTGTGTGCAGATAATTTGTTGCTTACTACAAACCATAAGAAGCCAAAGCTTACTGATTTTGGGTTTGCATGAGAGGAAACTGCGACTGAAATGATGACGACTGAAACAGGGGCTTTCCAATGGATGCCCCTAGAGTTTATAATTCACTCTTTTCCGTACTAGATAGTCAATATTAATAAATTATGAGCTGAAGCCAAAACAAAATGGTTCCTGGTTGTGGTTTCTTGAGTTGATGCTTGAAATTATACTTCGATTTGTATGCCCTCTCGATAATTTCCTGCCTGAGGTTTCTAGAGCTCACTGATTTCAGACTTGTAATAGAGGTAAAAGCACGGCAGACCCAGGAACTTGTCGGGCCCGTGATGTTTCGGCCCACAAACTTGCAAAACCCCACTCCGCCACCCACAAACTTGCAGCCGATGTGCAAAAAAACCCAAAGCCAATCCCGCTGCGACATCTGGCGGAGGCGGGCCGAGGCGGTCGTCGCGTGACTTTGCAGAAACCCCCCTGGCCTTTACCAGTAATGAACCCGCACTCCACATCTCCACCGAAGGGAAAAATGCTTAAAGGGGTTTGGCAAACTCTTTTTTGCCCCTGTCGTTTCATCTCTCCACAAAACTCGCGCGTTGTGGCGACGGTTCCGCTCCATGATGACGTCAGCCGTCTCGGCGGCGTCGCCGGCGACCGGCGCAGGCATGGAGCCGCCGGAATCCGTCGGTTTCGTGCGTGAAACTGGAGCTATCCCCCCCGACTACGGTATGCCCTGTTATGCTCTGTTCTGCGCCGAGTCATGTTGCGTCTTTTGTGGGGGTGGGGGTTTGGTAGGGTTCTTGAACTAGGACGATCGGTTGGATTCAGGCGGAAATATAGATGATTCGAACGGCTGCTTGCAGGTGAAGTAATTAGGATGGATGGATGTTCTTCGTGAGCCGATGGATTTGTGCTAGGGTTTGGTTGTTTCGGTGTCTGTAGTTTGAAATTTGGTTGGATGTCGTATGACATGTCAAAATTGATACTTTTTATTGGATTGTATGTGCACATGCATTGCTGCTGCTGAAGATGGTTTGTGATTTGAGCATTTCAACAAGATTTATATGTGAAGAGGGATTATGATTGTTGTACCCAGCCGTGTACAGTGTGATTGCTTGCACTGTCATTATCTATTTTCAGGGCAAATTTTGACTTTAGCATGTACTGATGGTGGTTGTATATGCTGCCTAATTTTGATTGCAGCATCATTATTAGGCTGTATGTTTAATCTGTAGCTAATAAACACAACTTGTGTTTGCTGTTTTGCAGTTTGTGATTCTGCAATGGGAGTAGCAGTTGAGAGCATCTTCTTTACTCTGGAAATTGAGCACAATGGTCTCTTTTGTGGGCCAAGCAATAATCTGGAATATTATGGGGCTACTCTGGAGATATTGGATTATTGCAGTGCAGCAAATTTGAGCTATTCTGTCCTCCAAGAGCATCTGAAGTGGCTAGGCTATGGTGTCAATGAGCAAAACATGTACCGGTGCAGACCTGGGCATGAGTTATCAGATGGATTGGTGCTTATTAGGGGAGATGCAGATGTCCAAGATATGATCAAAGTAGGTGCAGATCACAAGGTACTTCACATGTTGGTTGATCATTCAAACTTCGTACAAATCTGCAGGGATGATGTGATATATAAAGGAAGCCCAACATTGCCAGCTGTTAGCAGTCCTACTAAAATGCCAAGTAGGGCTGTTTCTGAAGCTCAAGTTTTGAATGAAGATCCCATATCTGAGATGGCAGCAGAAGCAAGTAATGTCAATGAAGATGGTAATGAGGAAGCACAGCTAGCAGACACAGATACTGACTTCAGTGATAGTGATTATGAGATTGATGAGGGAGATGATGATTTGTTTGATGACAACATTGATTTTGATGTGCATGAAGAAGAGGAGGTGGAGGAGCCAGATGTGGAGCCTGAGTATGTTCTTGATGATGAAGATTTGGACCTGCCAAAAGAAGAAGAAGAGTACTTGAAATACAAATTCAGGGCTTTCAATGCAAAAGTTGACATGAAATCACCTATATTTAAAGTTGGCATGGTTTTTGCTGATGTGAAGGAGCTCAGAAATGCTTTGACAGCATACTCTATTAGGCAAAGAGTTAAGATCAGGAAGATAAAAACTGAGCCATCTAGGCTTGATGCAGTATGTCAGAAAGGTTGCCCCTGGATGTTGAAGGCTAGTAAAGACAATAGAACAGGGGGTTTTGTGATCAAGGCATATGCAGCTGAGCACAGATGTCCAAAAAAATGGAAGTTGAGGTCTCTCACTTCAAAATTTCTGACAGCATTCTTCATAGATGAATTTAGGGATGATCAGAAGATGTCACTTGGAACTTTCTCAAGGAAGGTTACAAAGGAGTTCAATGTGACACCAAACAGATGGAAGTTAGCTAGAGCAAGGAAACATGCTCTCAAGGAGATACATGGAGATGAGGAGGAGCAATTCAACAGATTATGGGACTATGGAACTGAACTGAGAAGATCCAACCCAGGTTCCACATTTCTCCTATCCGTTGCTCTTGTGAAGGACAAAGATTTTCCATTAGGGAGGAAATGCTTGAAAACCCTTTACTGGTCTTATGATGCATGTAAAAGAGGCTGGCTCAAGGGCTGTAGACCAATTATTGTCATTGATGGATGTCATATGAAGACCAGGTTTAAGGGAATTTTGCTGAGTGCGGTTGGCATTGATCCAAATGACTGTATATTCCCTATTGCCATGGGCTGGGTAGAAGTGGAATGCACTAGTTCATGGGAGTGGTTTTTAACCACAGTAAGAGATGATCTTAATGTGAGAAACACTGCTCCATTTACAATAATGAGTGACAAGCAAAAGGGCTTAATAAATGCTGTTAAAAAGGTTTAGCCAGATTCAGAGCATAGATTCTGTGTGAGACATATATACCAGAATTTCCATGAGAAACAGAAAGGAGAAGTGCTGAAGCAGGATCTATGGGCCATAGCAAGATCTCCAAATAAAGTTAAATGGAGAGAGAACTGCCAAAGGATGGATGAGCACAACGCTGCTGCATTTCACTGGACTGAAAGATTGGATGTGAAGACATGGGTTAAAGCTTATTTTAGTGATTTCAGCAAGTGTGACATTCTGCTAAACAACAATTCTGAGGTTTTTAACAGGTAATTTGTCACATGTTGTTCTGCTTATCATATAAACACACTTGCATATTATCATGTTTACTGTGCTTATCATATATAGCCTATTGTGCTTATCATATATAGCCTATTGTGCTTATCATACATAGCCTATTGTGCTTATCACACATATGTTCTGACAGGCTTATCATTTCCATGTGCAGCTATATTCTGGATGCCAGAGAGATGGCAGTTCTATCCATGCTAGAAAATATCTTTTATAAGCTAATGCACAGGATGATGAGTAAGCAGAGAGAGGCAGTGGAAAAGTGGACAGGAAACAGAGTTTGTCCAAAGATTTTGGAAAAACTGGAGAAAAACACAGCTTATGCAGCTAATTGCTATGTTTCTCCAGCTGGTCAAGAACTATTTAGAGTGCAATCAGGCAACTCCAGCTACTTAGTGGATCTGTGCTTGCACAAATGTGAGTGTAGAAGGTGGCAACTGTCAGGTGTTCCTTGTGGGCATAGCATTGCTTGCATGAGGGAAGAGAGAATTAACCCAGAGGACATGGTGCATGATTGCTACACGGTGCAGACCTACTTGAAAGCATATGGTTATACCCTGGTTCCTTTAAGAGATCCAAAAGACTGGGAGAAGATTGAAGCTGACAAAGTCTATCCTCCAGTGTTCACAAAGCAGGTGGGAAGGCCAAAGACTAATAGGAAGAAAGCTCCAGAGGAGAAGATCAAAGGTGGTGTGAGGTATTTGAACAAAAAAGGAGTAACTATGCACTGTTCTATTTGTGGCAAGCCTGACCACAACAGGAAGGGCCACTACAAGTACCAGGAAGCCCTACTTGGAGGAGGATATGAGATAGATGAAAATTATGATGACCCTTCTTTTCTTCAGGTAACTTCTAACAATTATGAAATATTTTCTCACTTTGTTGTTAAAATATGAGAGCCTTTTTCTGATGATGATTGGATGCTATGTGCAGAACATTTTCCCTCGGCTGGCAAATCCCATGCTAGATCCCTCACAGCAGCCACAATCTATGGTCTTCAACATGGCACAAAGAGAGAGATCATTCAGAGCTCCTCAAAGAGAGCATGGATCATTGCCTGAGCAATCCTCTTTTGTTGCAGCTGCAGGTGATTCCATTCCACAACCTAGAGTTATTACAACTGAAATGAACATAGGTCGGAGTACAAGAGCAACCGGAAGAACAGAAACAGGGGAAGGATCCCAACATGCTGCAAGAGGTAATAAAAGACAGAGGGGGGCTGGAAGAGGAGCTGCTGATATTGCAGGCACATCTGCAGCTGCTGCTAGGGGAAGAGGAGCTGGAAGGGGAAGGAACTCTGGAAGAACTGCAGGAGGTAGAACTGGAAGAGGAGCTGGAAGGGGAAGGAATTCTGGAAGCACTACAGCAGCTAGTACTGGAAGAGGTGCTGGAAGATCTTCAGGTGTTGACACATCTTTAGGACTTGGATTTGGTACTAGAAGAGGTGCATATTACTTGTTGTTTGGAGATGACAGGGCTACAGAAATTCCAGATCTCAATGCTCCATCTGATGAGTTCAACTTGTAGGGCCATTACATTAGTACACCTACAAGTTCATGAATGAACTTCATTTTGTGATAGCAAATGTAAGAGTACATGAATGAACTTCCTTTAGTGATGTTAGGATGACAGCAAACTCCATGGTGCTGCTGCTAAGATTAACTGTATTTTGTGACAGCAAACTCTTTTATGCTGTACTTGTTTAAATGAAAAAAGGTTTGGCCTGGGTATTGAACCCAGGACCTGCTGTTGTGCTCTATTGTGCTTTGCCAACAGAATAGGAGTAGTGTTTTGTCTTAGTATAGCCAGTCTTCTATACTGAATCAACTTTCGGCGTTTACCCATGCATTCTATTTTCAGTTTAGCTTGTTCACTACTATTCTGTCAGGTTTCAGTCCGTGCTCTGTCAGTTTAGCATCTTTGTATGAAAGTTCAGTCAACGTTTGTAACAATGTATCCATGTTTGTAGTCAAGAACTATGCTGCAATGAACAATGTCTGAACTTTATTGCGCTGCAAAATCTCGGATCTTTTCAAAATGATCGCCATGCCAACATCAACTACATAAAAACCAAAGTGAAGCAATACTACAGAGCTGTCTCAGCATCACTAGTAATCCACCACTACTACTTTCTAACAATAATAGCAAACATAATGGCAAACATGCCAAGATACAAAAGACCACCAAATGTTATGATCCTATCCCTAAACAACAGCCTTTCCTTGTGGATCCTTCCATTTGCCCTCTTTTCAAGCTTGCTCTTTTCCATTTCTCTCTCACAAGCTTTAATTCTACTCTCCAGGTGAATGTTCTTCGAAGCCAGATCCATAATCACTGTCTTTGCCCTGCCTTCCCACCTTTTGTCAATCCACTTAACATAGTCGCAAGCAAGAGGGCCCTGCAAAATTCATACGCACACATTTTTACATGTAACAAAATTCTAAAACATATAACAAAGCCAACTAATCTAATTCTGAAACTGACTGCGGCAACACTTACCTCGTATGCACAACCTAAGAACTGCCTGCCAGCGTCCTCTACATCGGTACAAACACGACGAACAGGGGCAATCAGAAGAATACAGAGATCCCCATTCTCAATGCCACAATACTCAAGATCGTGCTCATCCTACCAAAACTCAAACCCTAAATCGTCAATCACTTGTACATCCCACCGAACAAATGTAATTCGTGAGTGCGAAGAACTATACCTGAGATGCAGACGGAGCCCCAAAGTTGAAGACGGACGTCTCCTTGGCCCAAGGTTCTCCGGGTCCGCCGCCGCCAATGAACCCGTCGCCTCTAATGGATCCGCCGAGCGGACCAACGGATCCGCCCCCACCCATGGGTCCGCTGACTCCAATGGCGACGCCCTTCCTGTTGCCGCACGCTCCAAAGCCCAGACTCGCCGCCGCCGTCGACCTAGCTCTCATGCTTCTGGCGTCGGGCGATACAGAGGGGAATGAGAGGAGAGACACTAGGGATTTGGCAGCAGTTGGAATGGGGAACGATAGATGTGGAGTGCGGGTTCATTACTGGTAAAGGCCAGAGGGGTTTCTGCAAAGTCGCGCAACGACCGCCTCGGCCCCGCCTCCGCCAGATGTCGCAGCGGGATTGGCTTTGGGTTTTTTTGCACATCGGCTGCAAGTTTGTGGGTGGTGGAGTGGGGTTTTGCAAGTTTGTGGGCCGAAACATCACGGGCCCGACAAGTTCCTGGGTCTGCCGTGCTTTTCCCTCCTTGTAATAGTTCGGGCTTGTAATGATGGTGGGTGACTAGACCCCACAATCTTGATGCATGTATTGCCCCCACACTCTTGGCCCCTAGTCCAAGACCTAAGGCCCTGTTCGGTTTACAGGATTTGCGGCCATTCCAAAGGAAAGTTTGCTTCTACAGGCTTTCTTTCTTTTTAGCTGTTTGGTTCAAAGGAAGGCTACGAAACAGTCCAGAGGAAAGTGTCGCTAGGCATGCATATTTCACGGGATTGGGAAAATCCACCCGGAGCACATTTTTGGGTGGAGTCCCGAGGTAAACAGAGGAGTTGCACTGTGTGGCAGAATAGTATTTTTTCAAGCAAAAGTACGGTGTTGAACTAGTACCCCAGTAAAATATTGGCTTAGCTATTGTTCACTACCCTAGTCGTTAGAGCATGGTTAATAATACAGCCGATTGATAGCTATAACATGTTGTCATGTCATCTACAGCCAATGTAATAGCCAACATGTATAGCAGTGGGCTACAAGGAAGGACTCTCTTTTTATGATATGACCCACCATATACTATTACATACCTTCTTGAAGCCCGTGCTACAGCCGGCTGTAAATCTACAGCCCACTTCTCTTCTCTCTCCTCTTCTCTCTCATCCAACTCAGCAATGATATAATATTTAAAGTCTTATTGCCGGCCTACGTCACCTTAGTATACTTGCTCTTATGTGTTTTTGTGAGCCATCCGAACGCAAGTCCTAGCTCCTTTCCCTTGTTTCCCCTTTCCACAACTTTTCACTGTTCACTCAATCCAATTCTTGCGCAGTTTGTTTTTCCTTTATTTTTGAATGCCTGCACACCGAACGAAGCCTAACAGTGTCGCCGCTGCTGGACCCCACGATCTTGATGCATGTATTGTCCCCACACTCTTGCCCCTAGTCCAAGACCTAAGGCCAACTCCAACGCACAACCCCAAATGGTCCGCCCGTGTCTGTTTAGGGGTAAACGGACAGAGCAGGCCGCCCAACGCGCAGGAGCAAACGGACCGTTGTCCATTTTCGTTCTGCTTTGGACCCATTCCCGGCCCAATTTTGGGCCGCGTTTGCGGCCAAACGGATAGCGCGCGGACGGGCGGGACGCGCGCCCTTGTCCTCCCCTGGCCCGCCCGTCGGGGACACGACCACCCACACTTTCATTCCCTCCATTTTGCCCAAAACTCTCCCGCGCCCTGTCCTGCCTATCCTCCTCCACCATGGCCGGCGGCCCGACGAATCCTGGTGACCCAGCCGTGGCCGCGCGCCCCGCAGCGAAGAAGAAGGGTACCAAGAATCCGCGGTCGGAGCTCACGCGAGCGGAGGTCGCCAAGTTCGATGCCGAATGGGCCAAGAGGAGGAACCGGCGGGCAAAGGACAAGGAGAAGAAGGTCGTTGCGGGCTACGCCGCCGAGGCCGCCACGCTGCGTGCCGCGCAGCAGCAGGCGGACGTCGACGACAAGGAGTCCATCGTTGCCAAGGCGCACACCCTCCTCATGTTAGGGTTGTGCCGACCCCTGCCGGCCATCCTCTCGGTCGCTGCCATGGCCGCGGCGAGCACAGGCTCATCGGCCACTCGTCCTCCGCAGCACCGTTCCCCGAGCTCGTCCATCACGCCCGAGACGTATCATGTGCCGCCACTCCACGGCCATGCGCAGACATGGTTCTCCACCTCGCCGGATTGCAGCGTGGTCGCACCGGCCATGCCCGCGGGCGTCATCGACCTCAACGTCACGCCGGGGTACAGCGGCGCTTGCCAGCCGTCCTACGGGACGCAAAGGAAGCAGCCCCGGTCGTTCCCTTCGGCGAACATGGCCGGTGCCCGTAGGCTGTTTGAAGAAATGCCAATGCCAACGCCCAGGGCTGACGACCCTAAGTACTCGACATTCATGGAGAACGTCATCTTCGAGGGCCGTGGTGAGGCCTTCCACGTCGACAACCACGCCCAAGCTTTTGATCCCGATGCGGCCCAAAGCTAGGACGGTCGCGGCCACTATGAAGACAGTCGATTCGCCGGCCATGATGAAGATGAGGACGCCCATGGCAACTCTTGGCATGAAGATGATGACTTGTATTATGAAGATGAGGAAGAAGAGGTCGACATTTCGGCCGAGCCATTGGTTTTTATCGATGATCTCACCCCAAGGGCCGAGGCACAAAAGAGGAGGCAAAGTATTCGCATGGGATCGTACACCCAAGATGAGGACACTTTGATTTGCGAGAGTTGGATGGAGACAGGCCAAGATCCCATGAAAGGTGCCGAGCAAAAAGGATATGTATTTTGGACAAGAGTTCACAAGAACTTCCATGAGCGAAGGAAGTTTTCCCCCCTACCAATTTGCAAGCACACGCGGCATCAACTCAATCCAAAAGAGATGGGGGTTCATCCAACAAGAGTGCAACAAGTATTATGCCGTGCTTGAGAGTGTTAAAGCCCGTCCTGTGAGCGGCCTAGGCCTTGGTGACTTGGTATGAACCTCTTGTTTTTTCATCATGTGTCCATTCATGTTGGCTTGCCATTTATGTTTGATGCATTTTGTGTCCTTTCATGTTACAATTGTGGTCGCATCTTTGATTGTGTAGGCATTCCAATCTTTGGAGGCCTTCAAGGCCCGGCACAAGAACAAGTCGTTTAATCTCATGCATTGTTGGTCGCTCATCAAAGATTGCCCCGAGTTCAAAGACCAATATGCCGCTCGTAAGAAGAAAGGAGGGAAGGAAGCCGTGGCTGAGGAGAGAGACTTGATCAAGAGGCCGAGGGGGAAGACAAGCTCAAAGGCCGACGAGAAGCGTGATGCGTCTTCCATAGCTTTGCAAGGAACTTTGGAGGACATGATGAGCCAAAAGGAAGTGAGGGAAGAGAGGAGGAGGAGCAAATTAAGATATACCTACATCTTTCAACAAAGAAGCTTGACATTGAGGAGGCCGTGAAGAGGAGGAAGCTTGACATCGAGGAGGCCGCTCAACTGAAGAAGCTTGAGATCTAGGCCACCAATGCAGAGACCAAAGCCAAAGAGGTGGCACTCGCGTTCATGAGCGTCGACAAGAACAACATGTCACTAGAGAGGAAGGCTTGCTTCGCGAACCGGTAGAAGGAGATGTTCGCTCGCGATGGCTTGAACTAGTTGAGATCACGGCCACGATGGCTGTCCATTTTGAAGGCTGGCTGCTGTGTTGGCCGCTGGCTTTGTTGTCGGCGCCAACAACTTGTCATTTTGAAGGCTGACACATGTGCCGGCCGCTGGCTTTGTTGCCGGCGCCAAAAACTTGTCCATTTTGAAGGCTGGCTCGTGTGTCGGCCGCAGGCTTTTTTGCCAGCGTGAAACTTGGGTGACCATTCTGTAGGCCGCTGGCTTTGTTGCCGGTCGGCATGAACTAGCGAGAACGCGGCCACTGGCGTGAACTATGGCCATTTAGCTACACCCTATATATGTTCTTTTCATATTTTGATGCACAACAAACGAGATGCAGCCGAAATGCGGCCGCGCGTTGGGTGCACGATCGGCGCATCCACAAATCCGAGCGGACACGGTCCCATTGCCACCCCCAAATGGTCGTGCGTTGGAGTTGGCCTAACAGTGTCGCCACTGCTCATCGTCGTGACGGCCCCTCCTTTCACTGACTTGTATTACTCGTAACTACTTAATTAGGTATGTGTGAGTTGCTACGGGCTCGTGATGAAAATAGGCACCATAATATCATGGGGTAGATTAAATTGATGGATCTTAGCACCAAGCTCCGAAAGAAGATAGTATCTTGATTCATGTGATCACAATTTACAACCTTTCATACATCTTGTTTACAAGCTACTCCCTTCAATAAATCAATCTAAAAACAAAATCAGAGTTATCTTGTACAACCTCAACCTCATGTCGTATAGCAACAGCTCGTGGAGATGCCTTTTGATGATCTATGGTGCTACTAATGTACTCACTCTAATCATCAATTATTCATCCAACACTCACTACTGGGAAAGGGCTTATAAATGGCCTCAAATTAGTAGCGGACATGGCAGGAAACCGCCACTAGCATCACCAGAGTAGTGGCTGATACGTCTCCGTCGTATCTACTTTTCCTAACGCTTTTGCTCTTGTTTTGGACTCTAATTTGCATTATTTGAATGAAACTAACCCGGACTCACGCTGGTTTCAGCAGAACTACCATGGTGTTGTTTTTGTGCAAAAATAAAAGTTCTCGGGTTGGAACGAAACTTTTTGGAGATTTATTTCAGAATAAATAAAAAATACTGGGACCAAGAACCATCGGAGGGGGTACCCTGGGTGCGCACGATACACCAAGGCGTGCCACCCCCTCCAGGCGCGCCCTGGTGGGTTGTGCCCACCTGGTGCCCCCTGACCCTAATTTCGACGCTATAAATCCTATTTTTTGGAGAAAACATAGAGAGTAAGTTTCATCGCGTTTCATGATAAGGAGCCGCCGCCACCTCCTGTTCTTTGTCGGGAGGCCAGAACTGGAGCCCATTCGGGGCTCTGGAGAGGGGAATCTTCGGTATTCGTCATCACCAACCCTCCTTCATCACCAATTCCATGATGCTCCCCACCGGGAGTGAGTAATTCCTTCGTAGGCTCGCTGGTTGGGGAGGAGTTGGATGAGATTCATCACGTAATCGAGTTAGTTTTGTTAGGGTTTGATCCCTAGTATCCACTATGTTCTGAGATTGATGTTGTTATGACTTTGCCATGCTTAATGCTTGTCACTTAGGGCCCGAGTACCATGATTTCAGATCTGAACCGTTTATGTTTTCACCATTATATCTATGTTCTAGATCTGATCTTGCAAGTCATATTCACCTATTACGTGTTATGATCCGTAAACCCCGGGGTGACAGAAATCGGGATACTTTCCAGTGATGACCGTAGTTTGAGGAGTTCATGTATTCACTATGTGTTAATGCTTTGTTCCGGTTCTCTATTAAAAGGAGGCCTTAATATCCCTTAGTTTCCTTATGGACCCCGCTGCCACGGTAGGGTAGGGCAAAAGATGTCATACAAAAGTTCTTTTCCATAAGCACGTATGACTATTTACGGAATGCATGCCTACATTATATTTATGAACTGGAGCTAGTGCTGTATCGCCCTAGGTTATGACTGTTATATGATGAATATCATCCAACGAATGCACTGATCCAATGCCTATGAATTTTCCACATATTGCTGTTGCTAAGTTACTACTGCTGTTGCTACTGTCACAATTGCTACTATATTGTTGTTGCTGTTACTGTTACTATTGCTACTGTTACCACTGCTATCAAAACTATCATATTACTGTGCTACTGATCACTTTGCTGCAGATATTTAATCTCCATCTGTGGTTGAATTGACAACTCAACTGCTAATACTTACAAATATTCTTTGGCTCCCCTTGTGTCGATTCTATAAACTTGGGTTGAATACTCTACCCTTCAAAACTATTGCGACCCCCTATACTTGTGGGTTATCAAGACCTTTTTCTGGCGCCGATGCCGGGGAGCATAGCTATATTTGTTGAGTCACTTGGGATTTATATCTATTTATCACTATGAAGAATCTGAAGGATACTAAAACCAAGATCATTCCCGCTAGGACGAGGGGAGGTAAGGAAGTGCCATCACACTCTGCACTTGATTCACCTTCTATTTTGAGTAGACTTGCAACACCACCACATGCTATTAATCCTGATATGTCACAAGTTACTGATGATGCTACTTCTGCTATGAATGATACTCATGATGATGCTAGTACCTTGCTTGATAATAATATGCCACTAGGTGAATTTCTTGATGAACAACTTGCTAGAGCTAAAGATATTGAGAATGTTGAAACTGATGAAATTACTGAAACTGATGAAGCTCCTGAAACTGAAATTCTTGAAACACCTATTAGACCTAGCTCTCCTAGATTTGAAATGCCTAAGATACATGAAGGCTTTGTTATGGATGGCGAGATATCTAGAGACTTTCTTGCTTGTAATGATAGAGATGATCTTAAGAAATTATTATGCAAACTGAAAGAAAAATCTTTGAATGCTAGAATGAAATGTGATCCTAAGTTTGCTACTTCACCTATCTTTGTTACCGATAAGGATTATGAATTCTCTGTCGACCCGGAGTTAATTACTTTGGTTGAATCTGATCCTTTCCATGGCTATGAAAATGAAACTGTTGTGGCACATCTTACTAAGTTGAATGATATAGCCACCATTTTTGCTCATGATGAGAAAATTCGCTACTATTATATTCTCAAGTTATTTACGTTCTCATTAAAGGGTGATGCTAAGATTTGGTACAATACTCTTGCTCTTGGTTGTGTGTGTAGTCCCCAGGATATGATTTATTACTTCTCTAAAAAATATTTTCCTACTCATAAGAAACAAGCTGCCTTACAGGAAATATTCAATTTTTTGCAAATTGAAGAAGAGAGTCTCCCACAAGCTTGGGGGAGGCTTCTCCAATTGCTTAATGCTTTGACTGATCATCCTGTGAAGAAAAATGAAATACTTGATATCTTCTATAATGGACTAACCGATGCTTCTAGGGACTTCCTAGATAGTTGTGCTGGTTGTGTTTTCAGGGAACAAACTGTTGAACAAGCTGAGGAATTATTGAATAACATATTGAAAAATTATGATGATTGGACTCTTCCTGAATCACCGTCTCAGCACACTCAGAAGAAGAGGGGTATCTTATATCTCAGTCCTGAAGATATGCAAGAGGCAAAGAAAAGTATGAAGGAAAAAAGGTATTAAAGCAGAGAATGTTAAATTTTTACCTCCTATTGAAGAAATACATGGGCTTGACACACCACCACCACAGGTGGTAGAGGTAAATTCTTTATTAAAGTTTGATGAAGGTGACATCCCTTACAATAAACATCCTAGTCAATGCCTTTATGAATTTGATAATTACATTAGAAAATAAGATCACTTCAATGCAAATGTTATGAAACAATTGAAATACAACTCTGATATGATTGCTCGCTTGAGTAACTTGTTATTTAGAATTACTAATGATGTTAGAGGTGTAGGAAAACATGCCTCTATGGTCCAAACTCAATTAGAACAAGTTGCTAAATCTCAAAGAGAATTGCTTAGTGAAATGAATAATAATATAAATGATTTTGTTGTTAGAGTAGGAACTAGAGGAGGCAAGATGACTCAGGAACCACTTTATCCTGAGGGACACCCTAAAAGAATTGAACAAGTCTCTCAAAGAATTAATACTGATCCATCTAGTCCTTCTAAAAAGAAAAAGAACAAGAAAATGATAGGACTTTGCATACCTCTAGTGAACCTGAAACAGAAAAACCTCCTGAAGATAATAATGATGTCTCTATCTCAGATGCTGTGAAGGGGAGCCTTGGCGAAGTGGTAAAGCTGCTGCCTTGTGACCATGAGGTCACAGGTTCAAGTCCTGGAAACAGCCTCTTACAGAAATGTAGGGAAAGGCTGCGTACAATCGACCTAAAGTGGTCGGACCCTTTGCCAGACCCTGCGCAAGCGGGAGCTACATGCACTGGGCTGCCCTTTTCTATCTCAGATGCTGAAACTCAATCTGGTAATGAACATTCACCTAGTGATAATGAAAAAGATAATGATGATGTTCATGAAAACACCCAACCAGACAATGATAAAGAACCAGATAATGATGTTGAGATAGAACCTGCTGTTGATCTTGATAACCCACAACCTAAAAATAAAAGATACGATAAAAGAGACTTTGTTGCTAGAAAACATGAAAAAGAAAGAGAACCATGGGTTCAAAAACCCATGCCCTTTCCACCTAAACCAACTGAGAAAACTAGTCGTCAACCCGTGCATCCGCACGGCCTAGCTAATTCATATGCATTTCATACTAAAATAAATATGTCACAACTTATATTTTGTGTGTAATGATAGAACTATTTTATTTTATGGTACACATTTGAATTCTTTTTGGCGACACCCGTTTCAAATATTTGGGGAGATGTAATAGCCTGCAGCTTTTGAACGAATAGGAATAACATTTCTCCAAAGAGTTTGCAAAAATATGATTCCCATGTCTTTATGTGTTTCATAATCTTAAAGGAGCATGCACTTCATAAGTAAACTCAGCACATGCAAAATAATAATCTATAAACCAAATGTGATACATTGCCTGATGAAATTTGCTCAGATCAATAATATTGGACAACATTCAGTTACTAATTGATTATATGCAGGATGTTTAGAAAGTATACTATAGATATGTTTTTTTATAAAAGAATTGAGATAAAAAAGTTTGTTATATATCTATGACACATTTGTATATGGCATATATAGTGTGCATGTGCATGAGGTCTATGACACATTTAATAAGGAGTGTGCATGTGCATGTGACAGATAGTACTCGGCGTAATATATTCTCATGGAATTCCTATACTTGATGATGTTTTAAAAAAACACATCTTTGCTAGTTATAAGTCCAGCATAAGATAAAGACATTGGTGGAGCTATATTACTTCAGAGAATAAATAATTAATGTACAAGCCAATTTTGTAAATGTCTCATCATGAAAATTATGATAATTCTAAGAAAATTTTATATCCCAAATTCTAGGCCAAAAAACTATTTAAATGTACCTCAGTAAAATTTATGATTATCTCTAAGAAACATCTCATGTGCCTTGATTCTCCTCGCTTCGGCTTTCATGCTCTGAGACATAACTGGGGCTCGCTTCAGTGCTTGTAGTCGTCGCTAGGTGTTCTACGGATCTGGATGTATTTTTTTATTTCTAGTGTTCGTTGTCAGAGGGGTAATAAATATCATTAAGGATCTGAACATATGATCTTCCACCGAATAAACCAACTAGCATCAACTACAAGGAGTAATCAACACTACTAGCAACCCACAGGTACCAATCTGAGGTTTTGAGACAAAGATCGGATACAAGAGATGAACTAGGGTTTGGAGAGGAGATGGTGCTGGTGAAGATTTTAATGGAGATTGACACCCTCTCAATGAGAGGATTGTTGGTGATGACGATGGCTTCAATTTCCCCCTCCTGGAGGGAAGTTTCCCCGGCAGAACAGCTCTGCCGGAGCCCTAGATTGCTTCTACCCAGGTTCCGCCTCGAGACGGCGGCGCTTCGTCCCGAAAGCTTCCTTATGATGTTTTCCAGGTCAAAACCCTCCATATAGCAGAAGATGGGCACCGGAGACCTGCCAGGGGGCCCACATGCCCCAGGGGTGCGCCCCCCGGGCTTGTGGCCACCTGGTGGGTCCCCCTCTAGTATTTCTTCGCCCAATATTTTTTATATATTCCAAAATAATTCTCCGTAAATTTTCAGGACTTTTGGAGTTGTGCAGAATAGGTCTCTCAGATTTGCTCCTTTCCGGTCCAGAATTCCAGCTGCCGGCATTCTCCCTCTTTGTGTACACCTTGTAAAATAAGAGAGAAAAGACATAAGTATTGTACCATAATGTGTAATAACAGCCCATAATGCAATAAATATCAACATAAAAGCATGATGCAAAATGGACATATCAGTGGCCGAATCCTTTTTATAGCAAAGGACAAGCCGGAAAGTTCTCTTATATAAAGCGAGGTGCTCTTGAGGACACATGGGAATTGTCTTCTAGTCACATTCATCCTATTTAGTCGATTCGCGTTCGCTACTTTGATAATTTGATATGTGGGTGGACCGGTGCTAGGGTGTTGTTCTTACTTGAACAAGCAACCCTCTTATTACCCCCTCTCGCATGCATCTGCAACTACGAAAGAAGAATTAAGATAAATCTAACCATAGCATGAAACATATGGATCCAATTCAGCTCCTTACAGAATAACGCATAAACTAGGGTTTAAGCTTCTATCACTCTCGCAACCCATCATCTACTTATTACTCCCTAATGCCTTCCCTTAGGCCCAAGTATGGTGAAGTGTCATGTAGTCGACGTTCACATGAACAACATACATATCATCAAAATATCGAACGAATACCAACTTCACATGATTACTTATAACAAGACTTCTCCCATGTCCTTAAGAACAAAAGTAACTACTCACAAATGATAATAATGTTCAAGATCAGAGGTGTATTGAATATGCATGAGAATCTGAATATTTAATCTTCCACCAAATGAACCAACTAGCATCAATTACAATATGTAATCAACACTACTAGCAACCCACATGTACCAATCTGAGGTTTTAGGACAAAGACTGAATACAAGAGATAAACTAGGGTTTGAGATGAGATGGTGCTAGTGAAGATGTTGATGAAAATTGGTGCTCCCACAATGAGAGGATCATTGGTGATGTCGATGGCTTCGATTTTCCCCTCCCAGAGGGAAGTTTCCCCGGCCGAATCGCTCCGCTGGAGAGAAAAAGTGCTCCTACCCAGGTTCCGCCTCGAGACGGCGGCGCTTCATCCCGAAAGTTTTCTCTTTATTTTTTCTAGGGAAAATGGCGTCATATAGTAGAAGATGGGCACTAGAGGCCTACCAAGGGGCCCACAAGCTCATATGGTGTGCCCTGGGGGTGGGCGCTGATAACCCACAAGTATAGGGGATCGGAACAGCTTTCGAGGGTAGAGTATTCAACCCAAATTTATTGATTCGACACAAGGGGAGCCAAAGAATATTCTCAAGTATTAACAGCTGAGTTGTCAATTCAACCACACCTAAAAGACTTAATATCTGCAGCAAAGTATTTAGTAGCAAAGTAGTATGGAAGTAACGGTAATGGTGGCAAAAGTAACAGTAGCAGTTTTGTAGCAATCGTAACAGTGGCAATGGTAAAGTAACTTAGCAAAGATCAATATGAAATGAGCTCGTAGGCAATGGATCAATGATGGATAATTAAGTCGGATGGCATTCATCATGCAACAGTGATAACATAGGGTGACACAGAGCTAGCTCCAATTCATCAATATAATGTAGGCATGTATTCCGAATATAGTCATGCGTGCTTATGGAAAAGAACTTGCATGACATCTTTTGTCCTACCCTCCCGTGGCAGCGGGGTCCTATTGGAAACTAAGGGATATTAAGGCCTCCTTTTAATAGAGTACCGGACCAAAGCATTAGCACTTAGTGAATACATGAACTCCTCAAACGACGGCCATCACCGGCAAGTGTCCCGACTATTGTCACTCCGGGGTTGCCGGATCATAACACGTAGTAGGTGACTATAACTTGCAAGATAGGATCAAGAACACAAATATATTCATGAAAACATAATAGGTTCAGATCTGAAATCATGGCACTTGGGCCCTAGTGACAAGCATTAAGCATAGCAAAGTCATAGCAACATCAATCTTAGAACATAATGGATACTAGGGATCAAACCCTAACAAAACTAAGTCGATTACATGGTAGATCTCGTCCAACCCATCACCGTCCAGCAAGCCTACGATGGGATTACTCACACACGGCGATGAGCATCATGAAATTGGTGATGGAGGATGGTTGATGATGACGATGGCGACGATTTCCTCTCTCCGGAGCCCAAAATGGACTCCAGATCTGCCCTCCCGAGGAAGAACAGGGCTTGGCGGCGGCTCCGTATCGTAAAACATGATGAATCCTTCTCTCTGATTTTTTTCTCCCCGAACATGAATATATGGAGTTGGAGATGAGGTCAGTGGAGGTCCAGGGGGCCCACAAGGACAGAGGGCGCGCCCCAGGGGGGTGGGCGCGCCCCCCACCCTTGTGGCCAGGGTGTGGGCCCCCTTCGGTTGATTCTTTCGCCAGTATTTTTTATTTATTCCAAAACTGATCTTCGTGAATTTTCAGGTCATTCCGAGAACTTTTATTTCTGCACAAAAACAACACCATGGCAATTCTGCTGAAAACAGCATCAGTCCGGGTTAGTTCCATTCAAATCATGCAAGTTAGAGTCCAAAACAAGGGCAAAAGAGTTTGGAAAAGTAGATACGTTGGAGACGTATCAACTCCCCAAGCTTAACCCATTGCTTGTCCTCAAGCAATTCAGTTGACAAACTGAAAGTGATAAAGAAAAACTTTTACAAACTCTGTTTGATCTTGTTTTTGCAAATATGTAAAGCCAGCATTCAAGTTTTCAACAAAGATTATGAACTAACCACATTCACAATAACGTTTAGGTTTCACAATTACTCGTATCAATGGCATAATCAACTAGCGAGCAATAATAATAAATCTCGGATGACAACACTTTTTCAAAACAATCATGATATGATATAACAAGATGGTATCTCTCTAGCCCTTTCTGAGACCGCAAAACATAAATGCAGAGCACCCCTGAAGATCAAGGACTGACTAGACATTGTAATTCATGGTAAAAGAGATCCAGTCACAGTCATACTCAATATAAATTAATAACAATGCATACAAATGACAGTGGTGCTCTCTAACTGGTGCTTTTTATAAGAGGATGATGACTCAGCAATAAAAGTAAATAGATAGGATCTTCGCAGAGGGAAGCAGGGATTTGCAGAGGTGCCAGAGTTCGAGTTTTGAAATAGAGATAAATAATATTTTGAGCGGCATGCTTCCATTGTCAACATAACAACCAAGAGATCTCGGCATCTTCCATGCTACATACATTATAGGCGGTTCCCAAACAGAATGGTAAAGTTTATACTCCCCCACCACCAACAAGCACATTCCACGGCTGGTCCGAAACAACGGGTACCGTCCAACTAACAACAGTCCTGGGAGAGTTTTGTTTGCAGTTATTTTGATTTGATTTGAGCATGGGACTGGGCATCCTGGTTACCAGCCATTTTCTCATGAATGATGAGCGGAGTCCACTCATCGTGAGAATAACCCACCTAGCATGGAAGATATTGACAGCCCTAGTTGGTACATGAGCGATTCGAGCATACAAAACAGATTATCATTTGAAGGTTTAGAGTTTGGCACATGCAAATTTACTTGGAACGGTAGGTAAATACCACATATAGGAAGGTATGGTGGACTCATATGGAACAACTTTGGGGTTTATGGAAGTGGATGCACAAGCAGTATTCCCGCTTAGTACAAGTGAAGGCTAGAAAAAGACTGGGAAGCGACCAACTAGAGAGCGACAACAGTCATAAACATGTATTGAGATTAACCAACATTGAGTGCAAGCATGAGTAGGATATAAATCACCATGAACATAGATATCGTGGAGGCTATGTTGATTTTGTTTCAACTACATGCATGAACATGTGCCAAGTCAAGCCACTCAAATCATTCAAAGGAGGATACCATCCTATCATACTACATCACAACCATTTTAATTTTCATGTTGGCACGCAAGGTAAACCATTATAAGCTCCTAGCTAATTAAGCATGGCATGAATAACTATAATCTCTAATTGTCATTACAAACATGTTTCATTCATAATAGGCTGAATCAGGAACGATGAACTAATCATATTTACAAAAACAAGATAGGTCGAGTTGATACCAGCTTTTTCTCATCTCAATCATTTCATCATATATCGTCATTATTGCCTTTCACTTGCACAACCGAACGGTGTGGATAATAATAATAGTGCACGTGCATTGGACTAAGCTAGAATCTGCAAACATTTATTCAAAGGAGAAGACAAGGTAATATGGGCTCTTTGTTAGATCAACAATAATGCATATGAGAGCCACTCAACATTTTCATCATGGTCTTCTCCTCTCGACCCCCAAAAAAAAGAAAATAATTTCAAAGAAACACACTGAAATGTTTTTGGAGTTTTTGTTTTTCTGAAGAAAGAGAAACAAGAACGAGAAAAACTATTTACACGGGAAAACTCCCAACAAGAAAAAGAAGAACGAGAAATCTTTTTGGGTTTTCTTTTAATATTACTACTAAGCAAGCATAGAAAGTAGACTAACCACAACTAATTTTTTTTGTTTTTCTTAGGGTTTTTCAAACACACAAGAAGAAAGCGGGAAAAAGAAATAAACTATAATGGATAATACAATGAAAAAGTATGAACACCGACAACTAGAATGAGTGTGTAAACATGAATGTAATGTCGGTGAGAAATACGTACTCCCCCAAGCTTAGGCTTTTGGCCTAAGTCTAAGGCCACCACTGGCCCGGATGATATCCGAAATCATAGTTGGGGTCGTATTGTGCTGCGGCGGCTACCGCTTGGCGAGCTACCTCCTGGAGGCGAGCAGCCTCCGTTGTTCTCTCATACTCGTTCGCCTCCTCTCTAGTTATAAAATATCTCCCATTTACCTGAAAGTTAAAGAAGGCAGGAGCAGGAAGGGTAACATGGACGGCACGCCGTCTGTCAAAGATTAGTCGGTACTGGAGGGACTGTTTGTTCCTCTCAAGAAACTGGTAGCGTACCATAGCATCATAATCTAGAAAAGCAGGTGGCAACTCAATATCATACCCTCTTATGGGTACACCCAAATAATTAGCTAAACGAGTTGCACAAATCCCACCAAATAAATTTCCATCTTTAGCATTAAGATGTTACCTCCTCGCAATAATATCCCCCAAGTTATATCGCTTATCACCTAACACCGCACACTTGAGGACACTAAGATCTGGAACGCAAAGGTGGCTATGATCATGTTTACCATTAATGCATCTTCCTATAAAGAGAGCAAAATAATGTATGGCAGGGAAATGAATGCTCCCCAAGGAAGCCTGTGTGATATTTCTAGTTTCTCCCATAGTGATGCTAGCAAGGAAATCATTGTATTCAGATTTGTGAGGCTCACTAAGAATACCCCATTGTGGAATTTTGCATGCATCACAAAAATCTTCTAGGTCCATGGTATATGATTCATCATAAAGATCAAATAAAACAGTATGGGTATTGCGTTTAGATGAAAATTCAAACCTCCGCACAAAGGAACCAGTGAGGTAATAGTATTGTAGGCATTTGTCTGACACAAAGTTCTCAAGATCAGCATTCCATACATACGCATCAAATTCATCCTTGAAACCTGCACGGATCATGAATTCATCTGACGGCCATTCACAAGGCCGCACTTGAGCTTCCCTTGGTGGTTCAAGGTCCGGCTCACGTATCGCGAGCCTCGGTGCTTGCTTCCTCGAAGAACCACCTTGGTACATTTTTCTGGACATTTTTCTTCCTCTGAAAAATTGCTGAATTTTTTAGCGACTCAAAATAAAAGTGAACCAAACTCAACAAGATTGATAGCAACTACTCCTACAAGTGCCTAGAGGCTATATCATGCATCAAAACTACTTTGGACAATATAAATTTGACATGCAAGCTCAAGAACAAGGTCACCACAGCAGCAAAAATTTGCAATAAATAAAGCACTAGAACAAAAACTAATTGGACCATTGAAGGAGTCACATACCGAAGAACAATCCCCCAAAGCAGTTTTGTGAATGGAGCTTTGAGCAAGGAGATCGAAAATGGCAGCAAAATGAGCAAGAACACGAGTTTGAGCTATGGAGTGAACTTTTTCTGGAGGAAGACGAAGTGGATGGGTGTTGGAATAAGTGGAGGGGGCCCACATGGGACCCACAAGATCGGGGGGGGGCCCCAGGGGGATAGGGCGAGCCCTCCACCCTCGTGGCCCACTGGTTAGGCCCCCTGATGTGTGTTCAGTGCCAGAAATTCTCAAATATTCTATAAAAAATCATACTAAATTTTCAGGGCATTTGGAGAACTTTTATTTTCGGGACACTTTTTATTGCATGGATAATTCAGAAAATAGACAAAAAATATTATTTTTGCTTTATTTAATCTAAATAACAGAAAGTAAAAGATAGGTACAGAAAGTTGTGCTTTCTAAATTCATCCATCTCATGCTCATCAAAAGGAATCCATTAGCAAGGTTGATCAAGTCTTATTAACAAACTTCTTTCGAATGACATGAAACCGGAGAATCTTCGAATAACACTAGGTTACCTCAACAGGGATATGCATGTCCCCAACAATAAGAATATCATATTTCTTTTTGATAGTAGGAAGAGGGAATTCAAAACCTCCAATAGTAATAGTTGAAAATTTTCCAATAGAATTGATACTATGAACATGAGGTTGTTTCTTCGAAAAGTGCACCGTATGCTCATTACCATTGACATGAAAAGTGACATTGCCTTTGTTGCAATCAATAACAGCCCCTGCAGTATTCAAAAAGGGCCTACCAAGGATGATCGACATACTGTCGTCCTCGGGAATATCAAGAATAACAAAGTCCGTTAAGATAGTAACGTTTGCAACCACAACAGGCACATCCTCACAAATACCGATGGGTATAGAAGTTGATTTATCAGCCATTTGCAAAGAAATTTCAGTAGGTGTCAACTTATTCAATTCAAGTCTACGATATAAAGAGAAAGGCATAACACTAACACCGGCTCCAAGATCACATAAAGAAGTTTTAACATAGTTTATTTTAATGGAGCATGATATAATTGGTACTCCTGGATCTCCAAGTTTCTTTGGTATTCCACCCTTAAAAGTATAATTAGCAAGCATGGTGGAAATTTCAGCTTCCGGTATCTTTCTTTTATTTGTAACAATATCTTTCATATACTTAGCATAAGGAGGCATTTTAAGCATATCAGTCAAACACATACGCAAAAAGATAGGTCTAATCATTTCAGCAAAGCGCTCAAAATCCTCATCATCCTTTTTCTTGGATGGCTTAGGAGGAAAGGGCATGGGTTTCTGAACCCATGGTTCTCTTTCTTTACCATGTTTCCTAGCAACGAAATCTCTCTTATCATAACGTTGATTCTTTGATTGTAGGTTATCAAGATCAACAGCAGGTTCTACCTCAACATCATTATCATTACTAGGTTGAGCATCAACGTGAACATCATTATTAACATTATCACTAGGTTCATGTTCATCACCAGATTGTGTCTCAGCATCAGAAATAGAAATATCATTGGGATTCTCAGGTGTATCTCTAACAGGTTCACTAGAAGCATGCAAAGTCCTATCAGTTTTCTTTTTCTTTTTATTAGAAGGACTATGTGCATCAGTATTAATTCTCTGAGAATCTTGCTCAACTCTCTTAGGATGGCCCTCAGGATACAAAGGTTCCGGAGTCATCTTACCACCTCTAGTCATAACCCTAACAGCATTATCATTATTCTTACTATTCAATTCATTAAGCAAATCATCTTGTGCCTTAAGTACTTGTTGGGAAACGTAGCATGCAATTTCAAAAAATTTCCTACGCTCACGCAAGATCTATCCAGGAGATGCATAGCAACGAGAGGGGGAGAGTGTGTCTACGTACCCTCGTAGACCGAAAGCGGAAGCGTTTGACAACGCGGTTGATGTAGTCGAACTTCTTCTCGTTCCGACCGATCAAGCGCCGAACGTACGACACCTCCGAGTTCTGCACACGTTCAGCTCGATGACGTCCCTCAAACTCTTGATCTAGCAGAGTGTCGAGGAAGTAGATGAGTTCCTTCAGCACGACGGCGTGGTGACGGTGATGGTGAAGTGATCCGCGCAGGGCTTCGCCTAAGCACTACGAAGATGTGACCGGAGGCGTAAACTGTGGAGGGGGGCGCTGCACACGGCTAACAATTGTTGGTATGTCTTCTAGCGGTGCCCCCCCCACATATATATAGGTTGGAGGGGAGGAGAGGCAGCCAAGGGGGCGCCCCAAGTAGGAGGAATCCTACTTGGGGTCCTCCCAATTTGGCCTCCCCCCTTTCCTATTCCTATTCGGAGTAGGAAGGGAAGAGGGGGAACGGGAATCCTATTCCCTTTTTCCTTTCCTTCTTCCCCTTTCCTTCTCCAATTTGGCCAGCCCATATGGGGGGGGGGGGGGGGGCGCACCAGCCCCTTTGTGGCTGGTGTGTTTCCCCTCTTGGCCCATAAGGCCCATATCTTCTGCCGAGGGTGCCCGGAACCCCTTCCGGTGACCCGATAAGTACCCGGTGCATCCCGAAACACTTCCAGTGTCCGAATACCATCGTCCTATATATCAATCTTTACCTATCAACCATTTCAAGACTCCTCGTCATGTCCATGATCTTATCTGGGACTCCAAACAACATTCGGTCACCAAATCACATAACTCATATAATACAAAATCGTCATTGAACGTTAAGCGTGCGGACCTTACGGGTTCGAGAACTATGTAGACATGACCGAGACACCTCTCCGGTCAGTAACCAATAGAGGAACCTGGATGCCCATATTGGTTCCCACATATTCTACGAAGATCTTTATCGGTCGTACCGTAATGACAACATACGTTATTCCCTTTGTCATCGGTATGTTACTTGCCCGAGATTCGATCGTCGGTATCTTCATACCTAGCTCAATCTCGTTACCAGCAAGTCTCTTTACTCATTCTGTAATGCATCATCCCACAACTAACTCATTAGTCACATTGCTTGCAAAGCTTATTATGATGTGCATTACCGAGAGGGCCCAGAGATACCTCTCCGATACTCGGAGTGACAAATCCTAATCTCGATCTATGCCAACCCAACAAACACCTTCGGAGATACCTGTAGAGCATCTTTATAATCACCCAGTTACGTGGGGAGGACAAGTCAACCTAGACGAACCGACCGAGAATGATGATTCGGAGGACAGTAACTATTTACCGGCCTCCGAGGAGGGAGTCAGCCTCGGCAACGAAGATTTCATTGTGCCAGAGGAACCGCTCGAGCAAGAACGCTTTAGGCGACAGCTCATCGCAACAGCGAGGAGCCTAAAAAAGAAACAGCAACGGCTTCAAGCCGAAGAGGATACGCTCAACGATAGATGGACGAAAGTCCTAGCGGCCGAAGAATACGGCCTCGAGCACCCAACAAAGAGCTACCCGAAGCGTAGGCTACTACCACAATTTGACAACGAGGCCCTTGAGCCAATACCGCCAAGGTATAATCCTGCTGACGAACCCGACCGACCACCACGTGGTCGGGACAGAGCGGCTACCCACGCCGAACAGCAGCCCGTGCCACCTCGCCGTAAAAGCAAGTGGGTAGCTGCTCCAGACTACACCTATGACCTACGACAGGAGCTGGACAATAGAGCCGGCTAGACCAGATCAATCTACGGATCAAGGGGACGTGCTCCAACAAGAGACGACGGCCGTCAAGACTGGCGTGATAAGCACAACCTCAACCGGGCTGAAAACCGAATACGGATATCGTCCGAACTCCATCATGACGTTGCCCGATACAGAGGCGCCGCACACCCCTTATGCTTTACCGATGAGGTAATGCATCACCAATTTCCATAAGGGTTTAAACCCGTAAACATCGAATCATACAATGGAACAACAGATCCCGCGGTATGGATTGAGGACTTTCTTCTCCACATACACATGGCCCGCGGTGACGATCTCCACGCCATCAAGTACCTCCCACTAAAATTAAAGGGACCGGCTCGGCACTGGCTAAACAGCCTCCCAGAAAACTCCATTTTCAGCTGGGAAGATTTGGAAGATGCCTTTAGAGATAACTTCCAAGGCACATATGTCCGGCCTGCAGACGCCGACGACCTTAGTTATATAGTCCAGCAACCCGGAGAGTCAGTCCGGAAGCTCTGGACCAGGTTCCTAATTAAAAAGAACCAAATTGTCGACTGTCCGGACGCTGAAGCCCTCGCGGCCTTTAAAGACAGTGTCCGAGACGAGTGGCTCGCCCGACACCTCGGCCAGGAAAAACCGAAGTCCATGGCGGCCCTTACCGCACTCATGACCCGCTTTTGCGCGGGAGAAGATAGCTGGCTAGCCCGTTGAAGTGATAGCACCAGCGACCCTGGCACCTCCGAAGCCAGAGACGGCAACGGTAGGCCACGACACAACAAACACAAGCGTCGAAAGCAACAATGCAGATACTAAAGATACGGCGGTCCACGCCGGATTCAGTGGCTCTAAACCCAGTCAGCGAAAGAAGCCATTCAAAGGAAGCAAAGATTGTCCATCCAGTCTGGACAGAATACTTGATCGACCTTGCTAGATCCACGGCACCCCCGACAAGCCTGCCAATCATACCAACAGAAATTGTTGGGTTTTTAAACAGGCCGGTAAGCTAAACGCCGAACATAAGGGGAAAGGGTCGCCCAGCGAGGACGACGATGAAGAACCTCGCCCACCGAACACAGGGGGGCAGAAGAAATTTCCCCCCGAGGTAAAAACGGTGAGTATGATATACATTACACATACTCCCAAGAAGGAGCGCAAACGGGCGCTAAGGGACGTCCACGCCGTAGAGCCGGTCGCCCCAAAATTCAACCCATGGTCGGCTTCTCCGATCACCTTCGATCGAAAGGATCACCCGACCAGTATCCATCATGGAGGTTCGGCGGCTTTGGTCCTTGATCCAATTATCGACGGATTCCACCTTACGCGATTCCTCATGGACGGTGGTAGCAGCCTTAACCTGCTTTATCAGGACACTGTCCGGAAAATGGGCATTGATCCGTCAAGAATCAAGCCTACTAAAACCACCTTCAAAGGAGTAATACTAGGTGTAGAGGCCCGCTGCACGGGCTCAATCACATTGGAAGTAGTCTTCGGTTTGCCAGACAACTTCCGAAGCGAAGACTTGATCTTCGATATCGTCCCCTTCCGCAGTGGTTATCACGCACTGCTCGGACGTACTGCCTTCGCTCGCTTCAATGTAGTCCCGCATTATGCTTACTTAAAGCTCAAGATGCCTGGACCACGAGGCATTATAACAGTCAATGGAAACATGGAGCGCTCCCTCCGTACAGAGGAGCATACCGCGGCCATCGCAGCCGAGGTGCAGGGTGGCCTCGCTAAGCTGAATACTACACTGGCAGTCAAGCCCCCGGACACGGCTAAACGAGTCCGGTCTACCCTGCAGAACGATAGTCCGGCTCATCCAGAGCTAGATTAGCAATTCGGCCTCCGTCAATGCCCCAGCCTGATAGCGGCATTTGTACCGCGCGTACATAACTACGCGTTAAAAATACCATGGGCAAGGACGGAGGCATGCTAAACATAAGGTACATGGTACGGCTCGACCCTATCCGGACCTCCATATTGCTCCACCTCTTTTCTTCTTGTTTTTATTTTTCAGGTTCTTTACAACTTACATCAATTCCTGGTGGTATTAGGGGCCGCCTTCCAGGCCCCTTATGCATACTCAATTATTGATCCTCTCAAAGGATCATACACCAAGGTGACAAGCAGCGCAGGCGTGTGGCAGAGTGTCCAAAGGATCTTCAAGATCAAATTTTTAATTTTAGGACATGTATACAGCTTTCCATTGTCTTCGGCATGTAAAATAGCTGTGATGCTTATCGCATCTTCCGTACAAATATGTTGGACGTACCAATCAGACAATAATGGAAACAGTTTCGCCCAACCCTGTTAGGCATTGGCTTACCTTTTTCTATTTTTTCCACTTCACGTCCGAATTGGCATATACACCTTGGTACGACTTTAATCGCCAGGGGCTCTATATGTATCTTCACCAATAAAAAAGTCCGAACACTCTCAGAGTACACTTCGGCGTCCCGAATACTGCATTATATGCATCGGCTCCGAATCACATCTTTGGTCAATAGTTGGGTTGCCCGGCTCCTGTGCTTGCTACCTTACGTTCCGTTTTCGGCTAATGTAGTAAAGGTAGAACTACTGCGATTGTGTTTTCGGCTAGCCTGGTCAAGCACCTCAGTAGAGAAAGCCGAAAACTGACTATCGTGACGCGGCAAGAGCTGGTTAGCAATTCGGCACTTATTAAATCTTTAGCGATTTTTCCCGTATTACACGAAGGACTGGCTTTTTTTCAGTCACACGTCTAAGGCATCTAAGTTCGATAGCCGCATACGCACCAGGGGCTACCTTACAGCCCCATTGTCAAACTCCTATGGCTAAGTGAGAGTGGTAAAGCCACATAGTCCGATTGCCTGGTTCGCCGCACTGACACCTCCTTTACGGAACAAGACGTTGGGTCAAGTGTGATTATGTGCTATTCCGAACACCCCCGTAGTATCTACATGGGGGCTGAAGCCGACGACTGGCAGACTCTCAAAGATAAAAACGGCCGCACAGGAGGAAAAATAATGTAAGATTACAGGCACAAATATATTACAAAGGCCTTGGTTTATAATACAATGTCTGGGCAGCTCGGATACATTTACTCGAACATAATATCCTTTGAGCATTGACCCTCTATCAAGCGGGCACCCTCAAGGACATCGTCAAAGTAGCGCTCTGGCTTGTGGTGGGCCTTGCCTCCGGGCGGGCCCTCAACCACCACATCGGCTACCTTCATCTTTGCCCAGTGCATTTTGACACGGGCAAAGGCCATCTGCGCACCTTCTATATACACTGAACGCTTCATAGCTTCAATTTGCGGCAAGGCGTCACCGAGCCGCTTGACCAGGCCAAAGTAGCTGCTTGGTATGGGTCCGGCCGGCCATAGCCGGACTATGACGTCCTTCATGGCCAAACCAGACATCCTATGCAGCTCCGCCAACTGCATCATCTGGTTGTTTAGCAGCGCTGGCCGCTACGGCGCCAGGTACTGCGACCAGAAGAGCTTTTCCGTCGTGTTCCCCTCTTGGGCCCGGAAGTACTCTGCGGTGTTAGCTGCACTCCTTGGGAGATCCGCAAAGGCGTCTGGAGCACTCCATAGTCGATTTAGCAAAGTATATCTCTGACCGCCAAATATACGCTGTAAAAGAAAAGGCTTACTAGCCGCTATCTGTCCGGCCTGCTTGATCTCCTCGCGAGCCGCTCGGGACTCGCCTCGCGCATCCTTTGCCTCTTGAAGAGCCTTGTTGAGTTCGGCTGCTTGGGCTTTATTACTCTCCTCTAGAGCCTCACACTTGTTGGCGGCGTCTTGAAGCACCTGCTCCACTTCGATCACCCGCTCCTCATACTTGCGACGGGTCGCCTGCTCGGCCTCTAAATCCGCAGCCGCTTTATCAGCGGCCGCCTTGCTTGCCTCCGCCTCCTTCTTGGCTTCGGCAAGGGCACTCTTGAGGGTCTCGACCTCGGCCGCGCTGCCTATATTCATAAACATAGCAGCACATGAGCTTCAGCTCTGATTTTGTATTGCAAATTCGGCTCGTCAGGAGACGTTCAAAAGCATACCTTGGTCCTCATCGAACCACTTGTTGATATGGTCGATTTCATCATCAGCCAGCTTCAGTTTCCGCTGGAGTTCGGAAACTTCAGCGTCCTTGGCTAAAGCCGCTAACAGTGAAGCTTGTTCATCAAAATAGATAAGTACGTTATCTCCGGCGAATTTTTGATCCTCTGTCCGCCCTCTTTCTTCCAAAGAGCCGAACAGAGTCTCAGGGGCTACTATCTATATACAGGCATCCTTTTTATATATGAAAAGCGACTACAAATATTACATCACATACTTCAAAGCCCGTTAGCAGGCTAGTGAACGCTTCGTTCAGTCCGCTTTTGGCGGACTGAACCTTTTCAACCACCGTACCCATTAAGGCACGGTGTTCATCCGCGACGGAAGCACGTCGAAGTGCTTCCCTCAAGGTGTCTGGCGCCTCCGGATGGATGGAGGACGCCAGTGGAGTTGGCACTCCCCCCTCTTTCGAAGGGGGCTGCTCGCTCAAGCCCGGAGCCGTGTGGGTCTCCGGAGCAGTATTCGGCTGGGGGCCGGACTGGTTAGGGCCCCGCCGTCAGTCTCCATGGGGATTAGGCCCCCCATGTTTCCGACAGCCGAGGCATTACCCTCTGGCGCCGTTTCAGCGGCCTTCCGCACCTCTCCTTAGCCTGGAGAGGTCCTTTGAGACAACACCTCGGTGTTATCCGTGGCATGTGGCGGGGAGGCTTGCGGAGGCGACTCGCTCTCCATCATGTCTGGCGCCAAAGAATTCCCCGAAGACAATGATTGTTGGGGGAGGTCATGGGCCGGACTGAAAATCATAGATATGTCACCCTACAATTCATAAAAAGCCGGATACATACGGTATCTTTGAATACTTACGATTCGGCCAGGGGCTTCGGCCTGGGGTGCCACTCGGGGACGGCCTCGGTGTCTGATTCCGAATCGTCCGAAAGGGTGATCTTCCCCTTTTTGGATGCCTCCGCCTCCAGGTCCGTAGAAGCCCCCCTTTTCTTCTTTCCCCCCTTAAGGGGAGAATTGCTCTCCTCCTCTTCCTCTCCATATTCATCTCCCTCATGGGAGGAGAGAGCTTCGGTATCTTCGGACGCTATGTCCGAAGTACCTTTACGGCGAAGGCCACTCCTAGCCTCCTTGCCCTTCTTCTTGGCCTTCTTCTCCGGCGCCTGGTACGGCAACGGAACTAGCATCTTCATCAGAAGAGGAATAGCTGGGTCTTCGGGCAGCGGAGCTGGACACCAAAGCCGCTCCACCTTCTTCGTCCAGCCCTGAAGGATAATAGGAAGGTTTAGCATACTCCGTGGATCTACAAGTTGAGGATCTTTTTATCTGAGCAACTTACTGGAGAAGCCGGATGTGCGCGGTCAAGGCCGAGGTCTTCAGTCATTTTCGGCCACGACTTCTGGGCCTTGAAAAGCAGCTTCCATTTAACTTCGTGCATTGTGCCAAAGAACCGCTGCAAGGTTCGGGGACTGGCCGGATCAAACTCCCACATTTGGAGAGTCCGGCGTTGCCAGGGGAGAATCCGGCGAAAAAGCATCACCTGAATCACGTTGGCAAGACTGGTGTTCTTTTCTATCATGCTCTTGACGCACTTCTGTAGCGTCATCACCTCATCAGACGATGCCCAATCCAGGCCCTTGTTAATCCATGATGCAAGCCGCATTGGAGGACCGGATTTGAACTCAGAAGTGGCGGCCCACGTGGCGTCACGGGGCTCCGTGATGTAGAACCACTCCTGTTGCCATCCCTTCACGGTCTCTACGAAGGTCCCCTTTGGCCAGGTGACATTGGGGAGCTTGCTCACCATGGCGCCGCCGCACTCCGCGTGTTGACCCTCGACCACTTTCAGCTTCACGTTGAAGACCCTGAGCCACAGGCCGAAGTGAGGGGGGATTCGGAGGAACGCCTCACACACGACGATAAACGCCGAGATGTTGAGGAAAGAATTCGGGGCTAGATCATGGAAATCTAGCCCGTAATATAACATGAGCCCGCGGACGAAAGGGTGTAGCGGAAACCCTAGCCCACGAAGGAAGTGAGGGATAAATACTACCCTCTCATTAGGCTCCGCGGTGGGGAAGATCTGCTTTTTGGCAGGGAGCCGGTGGGCGATTTTCGCGGCTAAATACCCCGCTCCCCGGAGTTCCTTGATGTTTCCCTCCGTGACGGAGGAGGCCATCCACTTGCCCTGCGCTCCAGATCCGGACATGGCTGGAGTGTTTGCTGGGGACGGAAAATATTGAAGCTTGGGCACTGGAGCTCGAGGGTGGATGGGCTGGGGAGGAAGAAGGCGTGGGGTGAAAGATGGATCCTTATCTTCTTATAAAGGCAGTGAATATTGAGCGTCTCCCCACGAGCCTTAAAACTCACCTATCCCCAAGGGGTCGTGCAAACGGCACGGTTGGATTACCCAAACCCGTATTAATGAGAATCCCGCAATAAGGGGACACGATCTCTGCTTCGACAAGACGTGTTAATGAGAACCGCGCCTCAAAGCGCGAAGCGGGAGGCTGCAAAATGGTTCGAAATGATAATAGAGGCCAGAACATAATGTCTCGCCAGAAAAGCTGTCAGTAGACGTGACTTGTTTTGTTTGAGTATTTTGCCCTTGTGGTTCTGGGTTGTAACTATTATACAGAGCTGGATATAGTTCTTTTGATCAACTACTTTGAAGTATTCGGAGGAGGAACCCGCCTTGCAATGCCGAAGACAATCTGCGCGCCGGACACATCGTCATTGAAGCCTGGTTCAGGGGCTACTGAGGGAGTCCTAGATTAGGGGGTCCCCGGGCGTCCGAGCTATGTGACATGGGCCGGACTGATGGGCTGTGAAGATACAAGATAGAAGACCTTCTCCCGTGTCCAGATGGGACTCTCCTTTGCGTGGATGGCAAGTTAGGCGTTCGGATATGAAGATTCCTTTCTCTGTAAACTGACTCTGTACAACCCTAGGTTCCCCCGGTGTCTATATAAACCGGAGGGTTTAGTCCGTAGAAAAAAACACAATTCCCATAGGCTAGACATCTAGGGTTTAGCCATTACGATCTCGTGGTAGATCAACTCTTGTAACCCCTATACTCATCAAATACAATCAAGCAGGACGTAGGGTTTTACCTCCATTAAGAGGGCCCGAACCTGGGTAAACATCGTGTCCCCTGTCTCCTGTTACCTTCGATCCTCAGACGCATAGTTCGGGACCCCCTACCCGAGATCGGCCGGTTTTGACACCGACAACGCACTTCTCCGATTTGGGTTCGAGCTTATCAGGCTGAAGTTTTTTCACATAAGTATCGCAACCCCAAACTTTCAGAAACGACAGCTTAGGTTTCTTGCCAAACCAAAGTTTATACGGTGTCATCTCAACGGATTTAGACGGTGCCCTATTTAACGTGAATGCAACTGTCTCTAATGCATAACCCCAAAATGATAAAGGCAAATCGGTAAGGGACATCATAGAATGCACCATATCCAATAGAGTACGGTTACGACGTTCAGACACACCATTACGCTGTGGTGTTCTAGGTGGCGTGAGTTGTGAAACTATTCCACATTGTTTTGAATGAAGGCCAAACTCGTAACTCAAATATTCGCCTCCGCGATCAGATTGTAGAAATTTTATTTTCTTGTTACGATGATTCTCCACTTCACTCTGAAATTCTTTGAACTTTTCAAATGTTTCAGACTTGTGTTTCATTAAGTAGATATGCCCATATCCGCTCAAATCATCTGTGAAGGTCAGAAAATAACGATACCCGCCACGAACCTCAACACTCATTGGACCGCATACATCGGTATGTATTATTTCCAATAAGTCAGTTGCTCGCTGCATTGTTCCGGAGAACGGAGTTTTAGTCATCTTGCCCATGAGGCATGGTTCGCAAGTATCAAATGATTCATAATCAAGTGATTCCAAAAGCCCATCTGCATGGAGTTTCTTCATGCGCTTTACACCAATATGACCTAAACGGCAGTGCCACAAATATGTTGCACTATCATTATCAACTTTGCATCTTTTGGCATCAATATTATGAATATGTGTATCACTATGATCGAGGTTCAATAAACCATTCACATTGGGTGTATGACCATTGTGTAGGAGATATGCCCTAGAGGCAATAATAAATGTTATTGATTATCTCCCTGTTCATAATTAGGTTTATGTTCCATGCTATAACTGCTATGGTTCTCGAGTCTGCAAATAAAACGAGGCTCGGAGGAAGACTCATATGCACGTGTGGAATAATAAACGGTAAAATGTATTCCTAGTCTGGCCTCTAAGACTAGCTCAAGTATTGCATGATGGTTCTGTTTTCCTGATCATGGGCATGTCTATGCCAGCAATTTTGAGGGCACAGTGTTAGAAGAACATTTGTGTTGAATTGACCCGAATTGATGTTATGCTATGAGTTACATTCATCACAAATTAATGGTTAATAACACATAGATGGTTAACATTTGCATGATTCCTTAGACCATGAGAGTGTCGAATTTCTTCATGCTTGCTTCATGAACTTTGGGGTTTGTTAAACGTCATCCGTAAATGGGTGGCTATTACGGCGGCTTACGGGTTCATGGAAAAGTATGTCAAGTAACTTGATAGCTCGAGATTGGGATTTGCTCCTCCGACGATGGAGAGATATCTCTGGGCCCTCTCGGTGTTACGGTATCCATCATCGTCTGGCCAGACACTTTGTGATTTGATCACGGGGATGCCGGAACATGGTAATGAGAAAAGAGAACAATACCGGTAACGAGGTAACTGGCATAGTGGACAAGTTGTTGATCGACGGGAATGCCAACATGTCTCACCTCGGGTATTTGTAACATATCGTGAAGCAACAGGAATAGCACACGGCAACTGGAGGTTCACTCGAATATTCATTCGTGTGGGTATAGGGGTCAATATGGGTGTCCACGGCTCCGATGTTGATCATTGATCGAAAGGGGTTCCGTGTAATGTCTATACTTCACCGAACCTAGAGGGTCACACGCTTAAGGGTCATCTATCTGCTGAATACTAGACAGTGAGTCTGAGAGAAAATCACCGAAAAAGTTTTGGACACCGAAAAAGTTTCGGACAGCGGAAAAGTTCCGCAAAGAGGTCACTGGATGAGTTCCGGTGATACTGAAAAGTTGTTTCAGAGGATACCATAAAGTCAAATTGGTTTCGGCACATGCCTGATAATTCTTGGAGGGTGCCAGAATCATTCTGGAAACTTCTGGGAATTTTCTGGAAGAAAAACCGAAAATGTTCCGGAGCTGCCGGAACCACTTCAGATGCTTTTCGTAGATGAAAATCACTAATCCGGAATTGTTTCGGATCACATTGAAAATTATTTTAGTGGGTACTGGAAATGTTCTAAACCCACATAAATATTTTCAGTTCGAACGGACGCTGAAAAATGTCGTCGTTAATAGTGAAAGTGCTTTTTGGGATATTTTTTGGAAAGCCACCTTTTAGGGCTTTTGCTAAAGGCTTCTAGAAGGACTTGGGGGGGCCATGAGAGCACCTCATGGGGGACCCCCAAGGGGGTGGCCGGCCAAGCATGGTGGAGCTCCTTGGAGCTCCACATGGCATCCCATTTTACCCTTAACTCCCTCATATGTCACCTAATGCATGGAGTTTTTGGTAATTTGGGAGGCACACTACCCCTTGGGTTTTCCTATAAATAGGAGGTGAGGGGGCTGCCCAAACCTCATCCATTCTCACATACACATGCCATGCCATGATCTGGCTTCTCTCTCCCTCCCCGCGAAATAGTTTCGTAGAGCCGAAAGGCTGTCTGGGTTCCGGTTGGAACTAGTTCTGGACGGCGAAGCCCTGCCGGATAGATGACACCGTATGTGTGCAACTCTGTAGAGAGGTCGTAGTTTCGATCTTAGTGCCCGAGGGGCTGTTCGAGAGTGCCTCCCGAAGGGCTGTCCAAGTGACGGTCCGAGTTCTGTGAGTCCTCCCGAAGGGCTGTCCGAGTGACCGTCCGGGTTTCGAAGGTCCTCCCAAAGGGCTGTCCACGACACCGTCCGGGGACTGTTCGACCGCCTCCCGGAGGGCTGTCCGAGGGGCAGATGAGGGAGTACATCCTTGCGGTTGGGAGGTTGTAAATCCTAGCTGCGGGGATCTACACCGCCGATCGTCATCGACTCTACTTCCACTGCGCTACGAGTCGGTAACGAAAAAGATCAAACCTTGTATGCAGTCTCCATAGTGGTCCTGGGCTGGTGCGTAGGTCGGAAATTTTTTGTTTTCTGCTGTGTTACCCTACACATTGAAGGTTTTATTCATGTAAACAGAACAACAATTATTCTCTGACTTAAATGAATAACCGTATTGCAATAAACATGATCTAATCATATTCATGCTCAACACAAACACCAAATAACATTTATTTAGGTTCAACACTAATCCCGAAGGTAGAGGGAGTATGAGATGGTGATCTTTATCAACCATGGAATCACTTCCAATACACATCGTCACCTTGCCCTCAACTAGTCTTTGTTCATTTTGTAATTCCTGTTTCGAGTTACTAATCTTAGCAACTGAATTGGTATCAAATACTCAGGGGTTACTACGAACACTAGTAAAGTACACATCAATAACATGTATATCAAATATACCTTTGTTCACTTTGCCATCCTTCTTATGCGCCAAGTATTTGGGGGTAGTTCCGCTTCCAGTGACCATTCCCTTTGCAGTAGAAGCACTTAGTTTCAGGCTTGGGTCTTGCTTTAGGCTTCTTCATGGGAGTGGTAGCTTGCTTGCAATTCTTCTTGAAGTTCCCTTTTCTTTCCCTTTGTCCTTTTTCTTGAAACTAGTGGTCTTGTTAACCATCAACACTTGATGCACTTTCTTGATTTCTACCTTCGCCGATTTTAGCATCGCGAAGAGCTCAGAAATTATTTTCGTCATCCCTTGCATAATATAGTTCATCATGAAGTTCTAGGAGCTTGGTGATAGTGACTAGAGAACTCTGTCAATCACTATCTTATCTGGAAGATTAACTCCCACTTGATTCAAGCAATTGTAGTACCTAGACATTCTGAGTACATGCTCACTAGCTGAGCTATTCTCCTCCATCTTGCAGGCAAAGTACTTGTCAGAGGTCTCATACCTCTCGACATGGGCATGAGTCTGAAATACCAATTTCAACTCTTGGAATATCTCATATGCTCTGTGGCATTCAAAATGTTTTTGAAGTCCTGGTTCTAAGCTGTAAAGCATGGTGCACTAAACTATCAAGTAGTCATCATACCGTGCTTTTCAAACGTTCATAACGTCTGCATCTGCTCCTGCAATAGGTCTGTCACCTAGCGGTGCATCAAGGATATAATTCTTCTGTGTAGCAACGAGGATAATCCTCAGATCATGGACCCAGTCCGCATCATTGCTACTATCATCTTTCAACTTAGTTTTCTCTAGGAACATATAAAAAATAAAAAATAGGGGAGCTACACGCGAGCTATTGATCTATGACATAGATATGCAAATACTATCAGGACTAAGTTCATGATAAATTAAGTTCAATTAATCATATTACTTAAGAACTCCCACTTAGATAGACATCCCTCGAGTCATCTAAATGATTACGTGATCCAAATCAACTAAACCATGTCTGATCATCACGTGAGATGGATTAGTCATCAATGGTGAACATCTCTATGGTGATCATATCTACTATATGATTCACGTTTGACCTTTCAGTCTCCAGTATTTCGAGGCCATGTCTGTACATGCTAGGCTCGTCAAGTTTAACACGAGTATTCCGCATGTGCAAAACTATCTTGCACCCGTTGTATGTGAAGGTAGAGCCTATCACACCCGATCATCACATGGTGTCTCAGCACGATGAACTATCGCAATGGTGCATACTCAGGGAGAACACTTATACCTTGAAATTTTAGTAAGGGATCATCTTGTAATGCTACCGCCGTACTAAGAAAAATAAGATGCACAAAAGATAAACATCACATGCAATCAAAATATGTGACATGATATGGCCATCATCATCTTGTGCCTTTGATCTCCATCTCCAAAGCACCGTCATGATCTCCATCATCACCGGCTTAACACCTTGATCTCCATCGGAGCATCGTGGTCGTCTCGCCAACTATTGCTTCTACAACTATCGCTAAAGCATAGTGATAAAGTAAAGCAATTACATGGCGTTTGCATTTCATACAATAAAGAGACAACCATAAGTCTCCTGCCGGTTGCCAGTGACTTTTACAAAACATGATCATCTCATACAATAACTTATATCACATCATGTCTTGACCATATCACATCACAACATGCCCTGCAAAAACAAGTTAGACGTCCTCTACTTTGTTGTTGCAAGTTTTACGTGGCTGCTACGGGCTTCTAGCAAGAACCATTCTTACCTATGCATCAAAACCACAATGGTGATGTATCAAGTTCGCTGTTTTAACCTCCAACAAGGACCGGCCGCAGTCAAATTCGATTCAACTAAAGTTGGAGAAACAGACACCCGCCAGCCAGCTTTATGCAAAATTAGTTGCATGTCTGTCGGTGGAACTGGTCTCATGAACGTGGTCATGTAAGGTTGGTCTGGGCCGCTTCATCCAACAATACCGCCGAATCAAAATAAGACGTTGGTGGTAAGCAGTATGACGATCACCACCCACAACTCTTTGTGTTCTACACGTGCATATCATCTACGCATAGACCTGGCTCGGATGCCACTGTTGGGAAACGTACCATGCAATTTCAAAAAATTTCCTACGCTCACGCAAGATCTATCTAGGAGATGCATAGCAACAAGAGGGGGAGAGTGTGTCTACGTACCCTCGTAGACCGAAAGTGGAAGCATTTGACAACGCGGTTGATGTAGTCAAACTTCTTCTCGTTCCGACCGATCAATCGCCGAACGTACGACACCTCCGAGTTCTGCACACATTCAGCTTGATGACGTCCCTCGAACTCTTGATCCAGCAGAGTGTCGAGGAAGTAGATGAGTTCTGTCAGCATGACAGCGTGGTGACGGTGATGGTGAAGTGATCCGCACAGGGCTTCGCCTAAGCACTACAAAGATGTGACCGGAGGCGTAAACTGTGGAGGGGGGCACCGCACACGGCTAACAATTGTTGGTATGTCTTCTAGCGGTGCCCCCCCCCCCCACATATATATAGGTTGGAGGCGAGGAGAGGCAGCCAAGGGGCGCCCCAAGTAAGAGGAATCCTACTTGGGGTCCTCCCAATTCGGCCTCCCCCCTTTCCTATTCCTATTCGGAGTAGGAAGGGAAGAGGGGGAAGGGGTAATCCTATTCCCTTTTTCCTTTCCTTCTTCCCCTTTCCTTCTCCAATTTGGCCAGCCCATATGGGGGGGGGGTGCTCCAGCCCCTTTGTGGCTGGTGTGTTTCCCCTCTTGGCCCATAAGGCCCATATCTTTTGCCGGGGCTGCCCGGAACCCCTTCCGGTGACCCGATAAGTACCCGGTGCATCCCGAAACACTTCCGGTGTCCGAATACCATCGTCCTATATATCAATATTTACCTCTCGACCATTGCAAGACTCCTCGTCATGTCCGTGATCTTATCCGGGACTCCGAACAACATTCGGTCACCAAATCACATAACTCATATAATACAAAATCGTCATCGAACATTAAGCGTGCGGACCCTACGGGTTCGAGAACTATGTAGACATGACCGAGACACCTCTCCAGTCAATAACCAACAGCGGAACCTGGATGCTCATATTGGTTCCCACATATTCTATGAAGATCTTTATCTGTCGTACCGTAATGACAACATACGTTATTACCTTTGCCATCGGTATGTTACTTGCCCGAGATTTGATCGTCGGTATCTTCATACCTAGTTCAATCTCGTTACCGGCAAGTCTTGTCGGCGTTCTAGGAACGGGGGTACCCAGACTTGCCTACCTGCGGCCCATGGCGTGGCTCCATCGACGGCCTGGTATGGCCCACCTTCGGCATCAACAACTCAAGACCCTCGCAAGGGGCCAAGCCTCGCGAGGCGGACGACACCAAGACCTCCAGTAGGAGCGGCCTCCTCAGGCTGGCTCCTGAGGAGCGGAGATTTCTATGCAAGCCTCACCTCGTGAGGTTCGGATGACGTGAGCCATGACGACCAAGGCCAGGCGGGCACCAGTGGGCGCAGGACAGCAGTTTCCTCTTTGGTGCTAAAGAGGCAAGCGCAGGCGCGGAGTCCCGAGGAATCAGCCAAAGGTTTCCATTCCCATGCAACAAGACCAAGACCGCCAGGACGGCAGGACGGAGGTCATCGCCGAGCCCACCACGGCGTCACAACCAGAGGCTTTGCAGGCGAAGACTACTTTTGTCAGGATAAGATGTACTAGTTGTCTCCCTTCAAATTTGGCCGTTGTGGGATCCCTTCCCGCCTCCATTTTGGGGGAAGAGGACCAAGGCCACTATAAATATAGCCTAGCCATCACCATAGAGGGGGATCGATGAGCGGACAGATCATTCTGATCATCCTCTCCCCCATCAGCTCAAGAACACACCTCCTGAGGTTGTTCTTCCACTGTACTAGTTCGTCCTCAGCCCACCTCAAGGCCAATCCACCACAAAGTAGGAGTAGGGTTTTACACCGCTAGGTGGCCCGAACCTGGGTAAACTGCTGTGTCCCATTTCCTTCTTGTTCATCGAGCTAGGCCGTGATATTCGGGAGTAGGCAGACTGGGGAGGTTGAGTTCTTCGCACGCACCCCAGAGTTCGAATCTATCAAGGTTCTGCAGAGCCCAAAATCCAACATTTGGCGTGCCAGGTAGGGGTGCGTCGGAGCCCCTCTTCCTCCAGTCGATTCTCCACCGCCTTGCCGTTCTCATGGCTGACACTCCGAGGGCTCACGTTAAGCACTGGGCTGCTTGGCCTGCCCGAGCAGTGCCGTCCGCCCAAGAGGATCTCCACTCCGCGCTCCTGGCGGCCCGCATGCCGCCCAATGTTGTCGGTCGCGGGCGGCGCGTGCCGCCGCCGCCCGCCCTTGAGCCGCGCCGTACTCGTGCCACCACACGATCTTCGAGCTATGCCGTGGTGACGGCGCCACACAGTCGCCGGCAGCAGGCGAACATGCGAGCCGCGCTCATCATGGCGCGAGAGCTGCTGTGATGCAGGTTGGCGGAAGGCGGCCGCGATGCTCTGTTGGAGCGGGTCGCCGAGCTGCTCTATGCCGGCGGCAGGGGCGCGGCACCTTTCTGCACCCTCCCTATGTCGCAAACGGTGCCGGGGGCGCTTGCCGGAACCCCGCCACGCCCGCGTGCCCGTCCTTGGAGCACCTGGGGGACCCAACGGCGCCAACCCGGCCCGCAGCGCCGCTCATCCTACCCAAGGTATGCTACCTCCGGGCGAGGCAAGCTCGGGCGGTCCCTCCTGGGGCCTCGCTGAGACACCACCCTACGGCCGTCGGAACCTGGCGCCGAGCTTGGTGGCCAACGACGCAGGACGGCCAGGCGACGACTCTGGCGCGGCAGCTTCGGATGCCTACGTACCTCCCATGATGGACCTGCTGTACACGCCAAGAGAAGGCCCCTGCCTGTTCCCCTCACCAGGCCGGTTATCGGGGGCACGTGAGGCCAAGGCCCTATGCGAGCCGCCCGGGAGCTTCACCGACACCTTCAACGACAATAGCCACTGGGTACAGCCGATATCTCAGGAGCATGATTACGCTAACCATGGACCGCAGGTGAACCAAGCCACAGCAGCAGCCAGGGACCCCAGGGTGATGGCCCCGCTGCAGGCGGACGGAATGCACTGGGGGCTGCGCGGGGGGAGCCCGGTGCCAGGGCCTCCTCCGTGCCGCGTGGAGCAAGGCGCTGCACAGAGGTACGTCCCCTGCCGGGGAAGGCGCCGGCGAGCCCTTCCCCCGGCAGAGGGCCTACGGTCACTGGGGGCACCGCCAGCGTCCCCCTTGCCCCTTGGTCTCGTCCTGGTTTCCGGACGCCCCAACGGTGGTCGGGGGAGGCGCATGGCAGGGCCCTCGTCCGGCGCCATGGAAATACGTGAAGGTCTCCGCTCGTGACACTCTCACGTAATAATGAGTTGGGGCTGTACACGCCCCAGAGTCTCCTGAGTGCCGCCCTCGGGCCTCACGGGGGCTCCCACCCACGTCCAAGTGGAAGCACCATGCTCCGCGCTGGCCGTCGACACTGTCCCCCAATGACTATGCCCACACCCAGTGGAAGCACTTAGCTACACGCTGGTGAGAAGACTAGCTCGGTGCCGGACGCGGCTGTTTGCTTTTGCCCTCTTTCTGTTGCCCAATTTTGCCATCTTTTGGAATGAGATTTGGAGTTTCGTGTGCTTATCAAAAGAAAAACGGGGGGAATCTTTCTTGACTCGTGGTGATTTCTTGCTTTCTGGCTTCATGTTTAAAGAGTAAGGCTCACGCCTGCTACCCCCCCCCTGTGAGCGCCCCGCGAGCGGGGGCTGGGCGTGGCATGCGTGCGTCGAGCATGCTCGGGCTAGCCCAGGCAACGCCGATGCCTCCTCGTGGTCAGGAATGCAACTGCCGCAGGATCATCGCGCGCATACCTTGCCGTAATCCGGCAATCGGCTCCTCGCGAGGCTCTCTTGGACGGGCCAGCAGGCTCCTCGGGAGGGTTAAAACCTCGCGAGCCCTTGGAGGGCTCACCTCAGGAGAAGGGCGCTTCTACAACGACAGGGCCCGCTCGGGACCCACGAGACCGGAGATAAGTCACAACAACTACCCCCCCCAGGTCCACGGCGACACGTTCCAAATCCTATTTCAAAAGCATATTGTCATTTCATACATTATAAGGGGCTCCCCGTTCAAAAATGCTTTCATGCCCCGCAGGGCCGTGTCCGAAGGTTTTTGCATACAGGTCAGGGCAAAAGGGAAATGCAGGCCTAGCTGGATGCGCTGCCTCCGGCATCGTCCTCGTCGTCTTCATCCGCGCCACCTGCGCTGTCACGACCGCGTCATCCTCGGGAGCGAACTCTGCGACCAGGGCGTCCACATGGTCGTCCACCCAGTTCGCCAGATTGTCCTGGATGACCCTGGGCACGGGGGCTATGGCTGCGTCGAAGTCAAAATGAGGGTCAAGGTTGAGGAGGTGACTGAAGACGCGTGAGAACGCACATCTGAGAAGGCCCCAGCTTCTCTCCTCGATGAGCTGGCGAGCCCTCGTGGCACGGTCCTCCAGGCGGGTCATGATCTGGGTGAAGAAGCAGAGGTGGCTGGCGTCATCATCCTCATACGGATGAGGGATGCTCTCCTCGCAGATGGTTTCCAAGGCCCAGTTGGCCTTGATCCTGAGATCCTGGAGCATCGAGGAACGCACGCGCTGCATCGTCCGACGGTGGCACGCTTCGTTCGCGTTCTTCTCCGCGAGAGATGTGGCGCCCTCAACCTGCTGCTGAAGTGAGGATAGATCGGCGCGAGCGGAGGCCAAGTTGGCTTGAGCGGAGGCCTGAGCTTCCTTGGTGGTCCTCTCGCGCTGCTCCGCCGCGTCCAGCTTCGTCTTGAGGGTGGTGGTCCTGCCCTGAAGCTCGGCCTCTAGGAGCTCCAACTTCAGGCGGTACTCTTCGGCAAGAGTCGCGCGGATCTTTGCCACCCTTTGGTCGACCTCCTGCCAGGCCCTGGCGTCCCGAGCGGCAACGGCGTCCTCAGCCGCGGCTACCTGGCGCTCCCTCACCTCCAGCCGCTCGAGCTCCAGGCTGCGCTCCAGGGCCTCCAGCGCCAGCGCCTCCTCGCGTTCCTGGACTTCCTTCTCATCGGCGAGGGCCTCGACCGGCAGTGCTACTAGGGCAGCCCTGCGCGCCTGGACCTACCGCTTGAGGATGGCGTTCGAAGCTTGAAGCTCCCGCTCCCGCTCCTCGGCCGCTTCACGACGGCAGTCGGCAGCCCTGGCCTCCTCCTGAGCGCGGGCGCAAGCCTCACGAGAGGCTGCGAGGGACACCGCGGCGCTCACGCGGGCACGCTCGTGCTGAAGATGCCCAAGGTTGATGGCGACCTTCAACTGGTGCCACTCGTGCGCCAGTCGGAGGCCCTCCGTCTCGAGGCGGGCGTCGATGTTGGCAAGCTCTCCTCTGAGTCAACTCAGTGCGCCCATCGCTTCCCGGAAGAGGTCATGGCACACGGCGCCGCGCCCGCGCGCAAGCTCCAGCGTGCGGCCGAACCCGTCCTCCGCGTCGGGGGCTGCCGAAGAGGCGCGAGGTGGCTCGCCCGTCCCCGGCAAGGAGTCGCTGGTCGGCACTTCTGCAACTGCTCCCCGGGTCTCGGTGGAGGTGCCGGGTGCCACGACCTCGCCGCTCGAAGATGAAGCCGACACCGGGGTTGCCCAGCCACCGGCGATGATCAATGGAGGAGGCCTCGGCATGCCTCCTACGCCCGAGGACTGACCGCGGGGGAAGGACGCTGGGGGCATAGACTCATGGCATCCTAGTGGCGCATCCGCCTCGCGGACGAGCCCCGTGGCTCGTGCAGGTGCCTGGCACGGGGGGCTCGGGGTTGTGAGTGGACCATGGACCTCCGGAGGCTTCGTCACCACAGCCAGAGGCATCCTGAAGAGCCAGGGTCAGGAGGGGAAGCGACACGAGAAAAACCACAAAGATAAGGCACTCACTCGTCTGTGGCTATGTACTTCCTCTATTTCAGTGGCCGGTAGGTGCCACCACTATAGCTCGGGAGCCCTTTCCTCTTGCGAAGTGCTACAAGGCCCAGACGAAGCGAGCCAGGGGTCGGGGTATGACCCTTGGCGACTGGGCAGCATGCTCCCCCCTCCGGAGCACTGGCCAGGGCTTCGGGGGTGGCGGCCTCAGGAGCATAGGGCCGCACCAGCTCTCCAGCGGCCGCCTCGGGGGCCCTCGCCGAAGCCTCAGGAGCGGCTATCTCGGGAGCACCAGATACCCGCTCCCCAGGGGTCGCCACAGGAGTACCGGGCGACGCTCGCCCCCTGCATCCTCGTCCGGGGTGCGCGCCGCGGGGTCAACAAGCACGGGAGCCACGAAGATGGGATTCTCGCGAGGCCCATCAAGGCCCCCTGGGTGTGGCCCCCACTCGTCAAAGAGGGGCATCTGCTTCACGAAGTCCTCCTTGTTCGAGCAAAGCCACAAGAGGCATCCATCCTCTGGAAGCGTGGCAGGCGCTGGGTCGCCCATCAGGAGCCCGAGCACCGCGCGCAGCGTCTTGGAAGGAAGCGAAGGAGCCTGGAGCCTTATGGGGTCCTTGGGGCTAGTGAAGGTCCACATCGGGCGAGAATGGCGCTGGAGCAGGGCGATGCGCCGCCGGACGAACTCCCTCACCACCATCGGCGTCGTCACCCCGACCTTCTTCAACTTGGCCAGCCTGGGCCAGACATGGGGGAGCCGACAGTCGACGAGCTTCACGTGCCCCCAGCCGGAGCTGGGCACCGCCGGTACTCGCGGGAGCAGGAGCAGGGGGCTGAGCATGCCGGCATCCACATACACCCACTGCTTCCGGAATCCCCTCACATCTGGGTGAAGCGTGAAGTCGATGCCCGAGCCAGCCGTCGCCGCCACGGCCTGGAAGGCCACGCACCCCGAGCGCTGACGGGCGTCGACTAGCTGAAGCGAGAAGAAATGGCGAAACAAGGCGACGGAAGGAGCAATGCCCACCATAGCCTCGCACAGGAAGGCGAAGACAGCGAGGAAGATGACAGATTGGGGGTCCAGATGCAGCGCCTGGATCTGGTAATGCCAGATTATGGCATTGAAGAAATTAGAGAAAGGGGGGGATCAGGCTAGCCAAGAGAGCATGAAGATGGATGGGGATCTCGGTGGCTTCCATGTCGATCATAGCCCGGGAGGCGGGCCAGACCGTCGTCGCCTTCCACTCGTTGGAATCGGCGGCAAGGGCCGGCCGGACCTTGTCCAACCCCTCCTAATTGATCACCATCGATTGGACTAGAGCGGGCTCCAAGATCGGCAGGGACTCAATGGGAGCGCAGGCCTTCCCCTTCTTCTTCAACCTTGGGGCCATGGCGGCAAGGCGAGAATTAGCCTCGGCGCCAGATCTGGGAGAAGGGCTGCGGGTTCGTAGGAGAGAGGAGGAGCCAAGGGCAAGCATAGCGGGCAATGACGGGAAGCTGCGCTTGCAACAGGCGGCCACCAAGCCAAGCAGTTACCGAGGCTGCGTGGGGAAGTGGGGGCGCCCACGTCTCATCAAGCGCCACGCGTCGACCAAGGCCACAGGCGGTTCGGGCCCGCGGCGCTTCGCCCTTGCCCCTTGGCTTTGCCTCGAAGCCATGTCCGAGCGCGCCTTGGGCCCGGGGGCTACTGTCAGCGTTCTGGGAATGGGGGTACCCAGACTTGCCTGCCTGCGGCCCACGGCGTGGCTCCATCAACGGCCTGGTACGGCCCACCTTCGGCATCAACAACTCAAGACCCTCGCGAGGGGCCAAGCCTCGTGAGGCGGACGACACCAAGACCTCCAGTAGGAGCGGCTTCCTCAGGCTGGCTCCTGAGGAGCGGATATTTCTATGCAAGCCTCACATCGTGAGGTTCGGATGACGTGAGCCATAACGACCAAGGCCAGGCGGGCACCAGTGGGCGCAGGACAACAGTTTCCTCTTTGGTGCTAAAGAGGCAAGCGCAGGAGCGGAGTCCCGAGGAATCAGCCAAAGGTTTCCATTCCCATGCAACAAGACCAATACCGCCAGGACGGCAGGACGGAGGTCATCGCCGAGCCCACCACTTCGTCACAACCAGAGGCTTTGCAGGCGAACACTACTTTTGTCAGGATAAGATGTACTAGTTGTCTCCCTTCGAATTTGGCCGTTGTGGGATCCCTTCCCGCCTCCATTTTGGGGGAAGAGGACCTAGGCCACTATAAATATAGCCTAGCCATCACCGTAGAGGGGGATCGACGAGCAGACAGATAATTTAGATCATCCTCTCCCCCATCAGCTCAAGAACACACCTCGTGAGGTTGTTCTTCCACTGTACTAGTTCGTCCTCAGCGCACCTTGAGGCCAATCCACCACAAAGAAGGAGTAGGGTTTTACACCGCAAGGTGGCCCGAACCTGGGCAAACTGCTATGTCCCATTTCCTTCCTATTCATCGAGCTAGGCCGTGAGATTGGCGAGTAGGCAGACTGGGGAGGTTGAGTTCTTCGCACGCACCCCAGAGTTCGGATCTATCAAGGGTCTGTGGAGCGTGAAATCCGACAAGTATCTTTACTCGTTCCGTAAGGCATCATCACGCAACTAACTCATTAGTCACATTGCTTGCAAGGCTTATTATGATGTGCATTACCGAGAGGGCCCAGAGATACCTCTTCGATACTCGAAGTGACAAATCCTAATCTCGATCTATGCCAACCCAACAAACACCGTCGGAGATACCTGTAGAGCATCTTTATAATCACCCAGTTACGTTGTGACGTTTGATAGCACACAAGGTATTCCTTCGGTATCCGGGAGTTGCATAATCTCATAGTCAAAGGAATATGTATATGACATGAAGAAAGCAATAGCAATAAAACTGAACAATCAATATGCTAAGCTAACGAATGGGTCTTGTCCATCACATAATTCTCCTAATGATGTGATCTCGTTCATCAAATGACAACACATGTCTATGGTTAGGAAACTTAACCATCTTTGATTAACGAGCTAGTCTAGTAGAGGCTTACTAGGGACACGGTGTTTTGTCTATGTATCCACACATGTATCAAGTTTCCGGTTAATACAATTCTAGCATGAATAATAAACATTTATCATGATATAAGTAAATATAAAATAACAACTTTATTATTGCCTCTAGGGCATATTTCCTTCAGTACTTGCTCTACTTGAGTTGTAACCATGGAAGCATGTTTACTGATAAGCTTATGATCATTAATGGTTCTACTCATATAATCTCCCAAGTGGTCAAGCATGTAAGCATTACGTTTCAATTATCTACTAACATAAGCATTGAAGTTTTCTTGTTTAACAATAAAATTATCAAACTCATCCAAGCATTGACTAGTAGACTTATTATGAGGAATATCACCTTCATCAAATCTATAAAGAGAGTTTACCTCTACTACCTGTGTCGGGTTATCAAGACCATGTATTTCTTCAATAGGTGGTAGATTCTTAACATCTTCAACTTTAATACCTTTTTCTTTCATAGATTTCTTTGCCTCTTGCAGATCTTCAGGACTGAGAAATAGAATACCCCTTTTCTTCGGAGTTGGCTTAGGAATTGGTTCAGGAAGTGTCCAATCATTATCATTACTCAATATATTATTCAATAGCAATTCAGCTTGCTCAACAATTCTTTCCTTGAAAACACAACCAGCACAATGATGACCTACAAGTATAGGGGATCTATCGTAGTCCTTTCGATAAGTAAGAGCGTCGAACCCAACGAGGAGCAGAAGGAAATGACAAGCGGTTTTCAGCAAGGTATTCTCTGCAAGCACTGAAATTATCGGTAACAGATAGTTGTGTGATAAGATAATTTGTAACGGGTAACAAGTAACAAAAGTAACTAAGGTGCAGCAAGACGGCCCAATCCTTTTTTGTAACAAAATACAAGCCTGGACAAACTCTTATATAAAGCAAAGCGCTCCCGAGGACACATGGGAATTGTTGCCGAGTTAGTTTTCCTCATGCTCATATGATTCGCGTTCGTTACTTTGATAATTTGATATGTGGGTGGACCGGTGCTTGGGTGCTGCCCTTCCTTGGACAAGCCTCCCACTTATGATTAACCCCTCTCGCAAGCATCCGCAACTACGAAAGAAGAATTAAGATAAATCTAAGCATAGCATGAAACATATGGATCCAAATCAGCCCCTTACGAAGCAACGCATAAACTAGGGTTAAGCTTCTGTCACTCTAGAAACCCACCATCTACTTATTACTTCCCAATGCCTTCCCCTAGGCCCAAACAATGGTGAAGTGTCATGTAGTCAACGTTCACATAACACCACTAGAGCAAAGACAACATACATCTCATCAAAATATCGAACGAATACCAAATTCACATGATTACTTATAACAAGACTTCTCCAATGTCCTTAGGAACAAACGTAACTACGCACAAAGCATATTCATAATCAAGATCAGAGGAGTATTAATTATCATTAAGGATCTGAAAATATAATCTTCCACCGGATAAACCAACTAGCATCAACTACAAGGTGTAATCAACACTACTAGCAACCCACAGCTACCACTCTGAGGTTTTGAGACAAAGATCGGGTACAAGAGATGAACTAGGGTTTGAGAGGGGATGGTGCTGGTGAAGATGTTGATGGAGATTGACCCCCTCTCGATGAGAGGATCGTTGGTGATGACGATGGCTTCGATTTTCCCCTCCCGGAGGGAAGTTTCCCCGACAGAACAGCTCTGCCGGAGCCCTATATTTGTTCTTGATAACCCACAAGTATAGGGGATCATAACAGTTTTCGAGGGTAGAGTATTCAACCCAAATTTATAGATTCGACACAAGGGGAGCAAAGAATATTTGTAAGTATTAGCAGCTGAGTTGTCAATTCAACCACACCTGGAGATTAATTATCTGCAGCGAAGTGATCCGAAGAAAAGTAGTATGATAGTTTTGATAATAGTAGCAGCAACAATAGTAATGGTAACAGTGATAGCAGTAGTTTTGTAGCAAGTGCACAGTAACAACAACAGTAGTAACTTAGCAAGATCAATATAAGAGAAATTCGTAGGCATTGGATCGGTACTTGTTGGATGATATTCATCATGTGACAGTCATAACCTAGGGCGATACGGCACTAGCTCCAGTTCATAAATATAATGTAGGCATGTATTCCGTAAATAGTCATACGTGCTTATGGTAAGAACTTGCATGACATCTTTTGTCCTACCCTCTCGTTGCAGCGGGGTCCATATGGAAACTAAGGGATATTAAGGCCTCCTTTTAATAGAGAACCGGAACAAAGCATTAACACATGGTGAATACATGAAGTCCTCAAACTATGGTCATCACCGGGAGTGGTCCCGACTATTGTCACTCCAGGGTTGCTGGATCATAACACGTAGTAGGTGACTATAACTTGCAAGATCGTATCTAGAACATGGATATAATGGTGATAACATAAACGGTTCAGATCTGAAATCATGGCACCCGGGCCCAAAGTGACAAGCATTAAGCATGGCAAAGTCATAGCAATATCAATCTCAGAACATAGTGGATACTAGGGATCAGGCCCTAACAAAACTAACTAGATTACATGATGAATCTCATCTAACTCCTCACCGACCAGCGAGCCTAGGAAGGAATTACTCACTCCCGGTGGGGAGCATCATGGAATTGGCGATGGAGAAGGGTTGGTGATGACGAACATCGAAGATCCCCCTCTCCAGAGCCCCAAACGGACTCTAGATCTGGCCTCCCGATGAAGAATAAGAGGTGACGGCGGCTTCATCTCGTGGAACGCGATAATTCTTTCTCCTTGATTTTTTATGGAAATATGTGATTTTATAGCATAGGTTTCAGCGTCTGCGGGGCCACCAGGTGGGGACAACCCACCTGGGCGTGCCTGGAGGGGGGCGCGCCCTGGTGGGTTGTGCCCACCCAGGTGCCCCCCTCCGGTGGTTCTTGGCTCCAGAAATTCTCTTTTATTGTATAAAAAATCCTCGCAAAGTTTCATTCCATTCCAAGAACTTTTATTTCTGCACAAAAACAACACCATGGTAGTTCTGCTAAAAACAACGTCAGTCCAGGGTTAGTTTCATTCAAATCATGCAAATTAGAGTCCAAAGCAAGAGGAAAAGTGTTAGGAAAAGTAGATACGTTGGAGACATATCAACTCCCCCAAGCTTAAACCTTTGCTTGTCCTCAAGCAATTCAGTTGATAAACTGAAAGTGAAAAAGAAAAACTTTTACGAACTCTTTTGCTCTTGTTTGCATAAATAAGCTTAAACAGCACCTAGGTTTTCAGTCAGTATTATAACTAACCATGTCGACAATAACTCTTAAAAATTATATTAACTCATATCAATGACATAATCAGCTAACGAGCAATAATAAGATATCTCAAACAGCAACACGTTATCAAAACAACCATGATATAATATGACAATAGTGGTATCTCGCTAGCCTTTTCTGAGACCGCAAAACATAAATGCAGAGCACCTCCAAAGTTCAAGCAGCGACTAAACATTGTAATTCATGGTAGAGAAGATCCAGTCATGATGCACCCAACATTAGCTACACACAATGCATCAGCATGACAGCAGTGCTCTCAGGTTCTGGCGCTTATTTTAGAAGGTGATGACACAACATAAAAGTAAAAAGAAAGTCCCTTCGCAGAGGGAAGCAGTGATTTGCAGCGGTGCCAGAGCTCAAGTTTTTAAAACAGAGGTAAATGATATTTTGAGAAATGCAACCTTCTTGTTTACTTCACGACCATCAGTTATCAATATCTTCCATGCTAAGCATGCTAGTGGCGGTTCCCAAGCGATAAAAGTACAGGTTTACTCCCCCTCCACCAACAATCACACTCCACGGCTTGTCCGAAACAACGGGTGCCGTCCATACTAACAACAGTCCCGGGGAGTTTTGTTTAATTATTTGCAATTTGAGTTCGGGACTGGGAATCCCTATTACCGCCCTTTTCTCGTGCGATGGTGAGTGAATAAACACTCATCCTGAGAATAACCCGCTTAGCATGAAAGATACCGACTACCTCCTGTCGTTCCATGAACGATCCAGGCACACAAAAAGGGTATTTATTTGAAGTTTTTTAGAGATGGCACATGCAAATTTACTTAGGACGGCAGGGTAATACCGCATATAGGTGGATATGGTGGACTCATCTGGAATAACTTGGGTTCAAGGTTTTTGATGTACAAGCAGAATTCCCACTTAGTACAGGCGAGGGCTAGCAAATAGGTTGAGAAGCGGCCAGCTTGAGAGCAACAACGGTCATGAACATGCATTATGCATAAGTAACATTGGACACTAGCATGAGTAGGATATGAACACCATGAACATAAATATCATAAGGCTATGTTGGTTTTGATTCAAGTACATGCATGAACATGTGCCAAGTCAAGCCACTCGAACATTCAAAGGAGGATACCATATCATCATACTACATCACAATCATTTTAACACAATGTTGATATCCAAGATAAATCATTATCCACTCCTAGCTACTTACGCATGGCATGAGAAACTATAATCTCTAATTGTCATTGCAAACATGTTTAATCATAATGAGCTGAATCATGGATACTAGGTTAAACATATTTACAAAAATAGAACAAGTCGAGTTCATACCCGTTTCTCTCTGCCACGGCCAGTTCATCAAATATCGTCATTATTGCCTTTCACTTGCACGACCGAACGATGTGAAAATAATAATAGTGCAAGAGTGCCGTGGACTAAGCTGGAATCTGCAAACATTTTATTCAACAGGAGAAGACAAGGTAATATGGGCTCTTTGTTAGATCAATAATAATGCAAATGAGAGCCACTCAACATTTTCATCGTGGTCTTCTCCTCGGTATAACTCAAATGAAAGAAAAGAAATTCAGAGGAACATACTAAAGTATTTTTGGAGTTTTTGGTTTTCTTGAAAGAAAGCAAATAAAAAGGGAAAAAAAAAACGAGAAAAACTATTTACATGGGAAAGCTCCCAACAAGCAAAAGAAGAACAAGGAAATCTTTTTGGGTTTTCTTTTTAGTGCTATAACTAACTACTCTAGAAAGAAAAATAAAAAAGAAGCAGGAAATTTTTTTGTATTTTCTCAAAGTTTTTCAAACACTCAAGAAGAAAGCGAGAAAATAAACTTAACATGGATGGTACAATGAAAAAGTGTGGTCACCGACAACTGGAAAGAAATGTGTGAACATGAATGTAATGGCAGTGGAAATACGTACTCCCCCAAGCTTAGGCTTTTGGCCTAACTTGGTAATCAGTCAGTAGTCGAAGAAACCATGGGGTCCCATGTCGAACTGCTGAGGAGCGGGCACCTGTGGATCTCACTGCTAAGGCTCCTCCTCTGCTGCAGCTAAGTTGTTCCGGTAGGCGATGATGTCCGCAGGCATAATCCTATATCCACCCCTGGCAATAGGATCAAACAAAGCAGGTGTAGGCAATGGAATAATATCACGAGTGTTTTCACTAAAAACCAGATTATAAGGAGTAGGAATGTTAGGGTAATCGCTTGCAATAAACTAGTGGTGTTACATGGCCGCGCGATCTAGGTAAACCTTGGGCAAAGGATAATCATGCAAGCGTATCTGAACATTAAAGCGAGCCGCAGAACGAGTAGCGTAAATACCCCCATGTATTTTACCCTTGGATTTATTAATGTGGAGACGACGTGCCACAATAGCTCCCAAGCTATAAGTGTTGTCGCCGTGAAGTGCATGACGTAAAACAGCAAAATCGGGGGCACTGAGTGCACCCACCTTTTCTCTAGCAAGCAAGCATTTTGCAATGAAAAGAGTGAAATAATGAACAGCAGGAAAATGCAAGCCAGCGGCGGTGATACTCGACACCCCTCTCTCATCTCCCACTGTCAAAGTATGGTAAAAACCATTAAATGCTGCGGGCCTAGGCTCCACCAAACCACCATCAGAAGGAAGCACGCATATGTCACAAAATTCAGTAAGCGGTATCTGATGGGGCTCAGCATATAAATTAAACTGCACCTCAGGGGGATTATTCCTAGGAAGAAAATTAAAACTTTGCACAAAGGAGTTTGTGAGGAGATGATACTGTTCACATTCAGTCGTGATGAAGTCGGTGAGGCCGGCATTAGCAGCATATTGTGCAAACTCTTGAAGGATTCCGGCCCCTTCCATGAACGGGGTATGCGGCCATTCGCACGGCCGTACTTCCGCCAATCTCCGGGTATGGAGATCACTGTCAGATGACTCCCCAATAACTCCCTTGGAGTTCTTCTTGGAAGCAAACTTCCTAAAGATACTCATGTTTTTCCTATGAATAAAAATTCTGAAAAATTTTAGTCCACAAAATTTTCTCAACAAAACTTCACAATATTGGTAGCAACTACTCATAGGGATGCATAAAGGCCATAGCAAGCATTCAAACTACTTAGAACTCTAAGAATTCAACATGCAAGCTCATCTACAGCAGCACCAAGAGTAGCTAATTATTCAAAATAAAAACCACTAAAACAAAAACTAATTGGACAAACGGAGGAGTCACATCCCAAGCAACAATCCCCCGAAACAGTTTCGGAAACGGAGCTTCGAGCAAAGAGATCGAAATCCGCGGGTTTGAGAGCAAGAACACGAGAGAGAGAGCAGGTGGGTTGTGCCCACATGGTGCACCTCCCTCTGATATTATTTGCACCAGAAATTCTTAAATATTCAGAAAAAAATCGTATTAAATTTTGAGAGCATTCTGAGAACTTTTATTTTTGGGTCATTTTTTTTATTGCACGGGAAATTCAGAAAACTTACAAAACATGGCATTTTATTTTATTTAACTAAGTAAAACAGAAAACAAAAGGTAGGGATAGAAGGTAGTGCTCACTAAATTCATCAACTTCATACCTCTAAAAAATGATCCATTAATAAGGTTGATCAAGTCTTATTAACAACCACTTTTGATTAGCTTGAAACCGAAGAACTTTCGTAAATCACTAGGTTACCTCAACGGGGATATGAATGTCCCCTACAATAAGTATTTCATATTTGTTTTTGGCAGTAGGTAGAGGTAGTTGAAAACTTCCAATAGTGATTGTCGGGGATTTTTCAATAACATTAATACCATTCACTTGGAATTGTTTCTTCGGAAAGTGCACCGTATGCTCATTACCATTGATATGAAAAGTGACCTTGCTTTTATTGCAATCAATAACAGCCCCTGCAGTATTCAAGAAGGGTCTACAAAGGATAATCGACATGTTGTCGTCCTCGGGCATCTCAAGTATAACAAAGTCAGTCAAAATAGTAACATTAGCAACAACAACGGGCACATCCTCACAAATACCGATAGGTATGGCAGTTGATTTATCAGCCATTTGCAAAGATATTTCAGTAGGTGTGAGCTTATTCAAATCAAGTCTTTTATATAAAGAGAAAGGCATAACACTAACACCAGCTCCCAAATCACATAAAGCAGTTTTCACATAATTTCTTTTGATGGAGCAAGGTATAGTTGGTATTCCCGAATCTCCAAGTTTTTTACGTACTCCATCTTTAAAAGTATAATTAGCAAGCATGGTGGAGATTTCAGCTTCCGGTATTTTCTCTTATTGGTGATGATGTCTTTCATGTATTTTGCATAAGGAGGCATTTTTAAGATATCAGTCAAGCGAGTATGCAAAAAGGCTGGCCTCAGCATTTCAGCAAAGCATTCAAATTCTTCATCATCTTTCTTTTTAGTTGACTTAGGTGGAAAGGGCATAGGTTTTTGAACCCACGGTTCTCTTTATTTACCGTGTTTTCTAGCAATAAAATCTCTTTTATCATAACGTGTATTCTTGGGTTGTGGGTTATCAAGATCAACTGCAGGTTCTATCTCAACATCATTGTATGATTCTTTACTATTTGTTTGAGTGTCTTCAGGAACCTCATCATTATCTTTTTCATTATCAGAAGGTGAGTGTTCATTACCAGACTGAGTTTCAGCATCAGAGATAGAAATTTCATTATCATTATCAGGAGGTTTTTCTACTTCAGGTTCACTAGAGGCATGCAAAGTCCTATCATTTTTCTTCTTCTTTTTCTTTTTAGAAGGACTACGTGCATCAGTGTTAACTCCTTGAGAGTCTTGTTCAATTCTTTTTGGGTGTCCCTCAGGATAAAGTGGTTCCTGAGTCATTCTACCTCCTCTAGTTATTACTCTAACAGCATGATCATTGATATTATTATTCATTTCATCTAGCAACTCTCTTTGACCTTTAGCAACTTGTTCTAACTGAGTTTGAACCATAGAAGCATGCTTCCCCACACCTCTAACATCATTTGAGATTCTAAATAACAAGTCACTCAAGTGAGCAATCATATCAGAATTATATTTCAATTGTTTCATAACATTTGCATTGAAGTGATCTTGCTTTCTAATGTAATTTTCAAACTCATAAAGGCATCGGCTAGGGTGCATATTGTGAGGATTATCATTATCATTGAACTTCATTAGAGAATTTACCTCTACCACCTCGGGTGGTGGTGGCGTATCAAGCCCATGTATTTCTTCAATAGGGGGTAAATTTTTGACATCCTCAGCTTTAATACCTTTTTCCTTCATAGATTTCTTTGCCTCTTGCATATCTTCAGGACTGAGATATAATATACCCCTCTTCTTTGGAGTGGGTTTAGGCGGTGGTTCAGGAAGAGTCCAATCATCATAATTTTTTAATATGTTATTCAATAACTCCTCAGCTTGTCCAATAGTCCGTTCCCTGAAAACACAACCAGCACAACTATCTAGGAAATCCCTAGAAGTATCATTTAGTCCATTATAGAAGATATCAAGTATTTCATTTTTCTTAAGAGGATGATCAGGCAAAGCATTAAGCAAGTGGCAAAGCCTCCCTCAAGCTTGTGGGAGACTCTCTTCTTCAACTTGCACAAAGTTAAATATTTCTTGTAAAGCAGCTTGTTTCTTATGAGCAGGGAAATATTTTTCAGAGAAGTAATAAATCATATCCTGGAGCCTACGCACACAACCAGGAGCAAGAGTATTGTACCAAGCTTTAGCATCACCCTTTAATGAGAACGGAAATAATTTGAGAATATAGTAATAGCGAGTTTTCTCATCATGAGTAAAAAGGGTGGCTATGTCATTCAACTTAGTAAGATGTGCCACAACAGTTTCAGTTTCATAACCATGGAAAGGATCAGATTCAACCAAAGTAATTAACTCTGGGTCGACAGAGAATTCATAATCCTTATCATCAATAAAGATAGGTGAAGTAGCAAACTTAGGATTATATTGCATTCTAGCATTCAAGGATTTTTCTTTATACTTGCATAATAATTTCTCTAGATCATCTCTATCTTTACAAGCAAGAATATCTCTAGTTTCTCATCATTCATAACATAACCTTCCGGTACCTTTGGCAATCCATATCTAGGAGGGATAGTTCTAGTAGGTGTTTCAAGATTTTCAGTTTCAAGCTCATCATCAGTTTCAACAATATCATGTTGTCTTACTCTAGCAATTTGTTCATCAAGAAATTCACCTAGTGGCACATCATCATCATCAAGAAAGATACTAGCATCATCAGAAGTATCATTCATAGCAGAAGTAGCATCATCAACAACTTGCGACATATCAGGATTAACAGCATGTGGTGGTGTTGCAAGTTTACTTATAACAGAAGGTGAATCTAAAGCAGAGCTAGATGGCAATTCCTTACCTCCCCTAGTTGTAGAGGAAAAAATCTTAGTCTTAGCATCCTTCAGATTCTTCATAGTGATAAATTGATAATAATCCCAAGTGACTCAACAAATATAGCTATGCTCCCCGGCAACGGCGCCAGAAAAAGGTCTTGATAACCCACAAGTATAGGAGATCGCAATAGTTTTCGAGGGTAGAGTATTCAACCCAAATTTATAGATTTGACACAAGGGGAGCCAAAGAGTATTTGTAAGTATTAGCAGCTGAGTTGTTAATTCAACCACACCTAGAGATTAATTATCTGCAGCGAAGTGATCAGTAGCAAAGTAGTATGATAGTTTTGATAATAGTAGCAGCAGCAATAGTAATAGTAACAGTGATAGCAGTAGTTTTGTAGCAAGTGCACAGTAACAGCAGCAGTAGTAACTTAGCAAGATCAATATAAAAGAAATTCATAGGCATTGGATCCGTAATTTGTTGGATGATATTCATCATGTGACAGTCATAACCTAGGGCGATACGGCACTAGCTCCAGTTCATAAATATAATGTAGGTATGTATTCCGTAAATAGTCATACGTGCTTATGGTAAGAACTTGTATGACATCTTTTGTCCTACCCTCCCGTGGCAGTGGGATCCATAAGGAAACTAAGGGATATTAAGGCCTCCTTTTAATAGAGAACCAGAACAAAGCATTAACACACGGTGAACACATGAACTCCTCAAACTACGGTCATCACCGGGAGTGGTCCCGACTATTGTCACTCCGGGGTTGCCGGATCATAACACGTAGTAGGTGACTATAACTTGCAAGATCGGATCTAGAACATGGATATAATGGTGATAACATAAACAATTCCGATCTGAAATCATGGCACCCGGGCCCAAAGTGACAAGCATTAAGCATGGCAAAGTCATAGCAACATCAATCTTAGAACATAGTGGATACTAGGGATCAGGCCCTAGCAAAATTAACTAGATTACATGATGAATCTCATCCAACTCCTCACTGACCAGCGAGCCTATGAAGGAATTACTCACTCCCGGTGGGGAGCATCATGGAATTGGCGATGGAGAAGGGTTGGTGATGATGAAGATCGAAGATCCCCCACTCCGGAGCCCCAAACGGACTCCAGATCTGGCCTCCCGATGAAGAACAGGAGGTGACGGCGGCTCCGTCTTGTGGAATGCGATAATTCTTTCTCCCTAATTTTTTTTCTAGAAATATGTGATTTTATAGCATAGGTTTCAGCATCTGCGGGGCCACCAGGTGGGGACAACCCACCTGGGCGCGCTGGAGGGGGGGGCGCGCCCTGGTGGGTTGTGCCCACCCAGGTGCCCCCCTCCGGTGAGTCCGGTGGTTCTTGGCTCCATAAATTCTCTTTTATTGTATAAAAAATCCTCGCAAAGTTTTGTTCCATTCCGAGAACTTTTATTTCTGCACAAAAACAACACCATGGTAGTTCTGCTGAAAACAGCGTCAGTCCGGGGTTAGTTTCATTCAAATCGTGCAAATTAGAGTCCAAAATAAGCGGAAAAGCTTTAGGAAAAGTAGATACGTTGGAGACATATCAGTTCTGCCCAGGTTCCGCCTCGAGGCGGCGGCGCTTCGTCCCGAAAGCTTCCTTCTAATTTTTTCCAGGTCAAAACACACCATATAGCAGAATATGGGCGTCGGAGGCCTACCAGGGGGCCCACAAGGACGAGGGGGGGCGCCCAGGGGGGTAGGGCGCGCCCTCCACCCTTGTGGCTGGCTGGTGGCCCCCCTCTGGTACTTTCTTCGCCCAATATTTTTTATATATTTAAAAAATATTCTCCGTGAAGTTTCAGGACTTTTGGAGTTGTGCAGGATAGGTCTGTAATATTTGCTCCTTTTCCAGTCCAGAATTCCAGGTGCCGGCATTCTCCCTCTTCATGTAAACCTTATAAATTAGAGAGAAAAGGCATAAGAATTGTGATATAATGTGTAATAACAGCCCATAATGCAATAAATATCAACATAAAAGCATGATGCAAAATGGATGTATCACACAACTATTCTGGTGGTCTCTGGAAGCATCGGTTAGTCCATTATAAATGATATCAAGTATTTCATTTTTCTTGAGAGGGTGATCAGGCAAAGCATTAAGTAATTGGAGAAGCCTCCCCCAAGCTTGTGGGGGACTCTCTTCTTCAATTTGCACAAAGTTAAATATTTCCCTTAAGGCAGCTTGTTTCTTATGAGCAGGGAAATAATTTGCGGAGAAGTAGTAAATCATATCCTGGGGAGTACGCACACAACTAGGAGCAAGACAATTAAACCATACCTTAGCATCACCCTTTAACGAGAAAGGAAACAACTTAAGAATATAGTAATAGCGAATTTTTTCCTCATGAGCAAATAGGGTGGCTATATCATTCAATTTAGTAAGATGTGCCACAACTGTTTCAGATTCATAACCATATAAAGGATCAGATTCAACCAAAGTGATTAACTCAGGATCGACAGAGAATTCATATTCCTTATCAGTAACAAAGATAGGTGAAGTAGCAAAATTGGGATCATATTTCATTCTAGCATTCAAAGATTTTTCTTTCAGCTTAGCTAACAGTTTCTTAAGATCTTCTCTATCATTGCAAGCAAAGAAGTCTCTAGCAGTTTCTTCATCCATAACATAACCCTCAGGTACAATAGGTAATTCATATCTAGGGGGAGAATCATAATCTTCAGTTTCAATAATATCATCAGTTTCAGTAATTTCATTCTTTCTAACCCTAGCAAGTTGTTCATCAAGAAATTCACCTAGTGGCACAGTATTATCAAGCAGAGAAATAGTATCATCATAAGGATCACGCATAGCAGAATAACGCAATAACTAGGGTTTAAGCTTCTATCACTCTCGCAACCCATCATCTACTTATTACTCCCTAATGCCTTCCCTTAGGCCCAAGTATGGTGAAGTGTCATGTAGTCGACGTTCACATGAACAACATACATATCATCAAAATATCGAACGAATACCAACTTCACATGATTGCTTATAACAAGACTTCTCCCATGTCCTTAAGAACAAAAGTAACTACTCACAAATGATATTAATGTTCAAGATTAGAGGTGTATTGAATATGCTCGAGAATCTGAATATTTAATCTTCCACCAAATAAACCAACTAGCATCAACTACAATATGTAATCAACACTACTAGCAACCCACAGGTACCAATCCGAGGTTTTAGGACAAAGACTGAATACAAGAGATAAACTAGGGTTTGAGATGAGATGGTGCTAGTGATGATGTTGATGAAAATTGGTCCTCCCACAATGAGAGGATCGTTGGTGATGTTGATGGCTTCGATTTTCCCCTCCTAGAGGGAAGTATCCCCGGCCGAATTGCTCCGCTGGAGAGAAAAAGTGCTCCTGCCCAGGTTCTGCCTTGAGACGGTGGCGCTTCGTCCCGAAAGTTTTCTCTTTATTTTTTCTAGGGCAAATGGCATCATATAGCAGAAGATGGGCACCGGAGGCCTGCCAAGGGGCCCACAAGCTGAAAGATCGAGGATGTCGCCTAGAGGGGGGGGGTGAATAGGCGCTTTAAAATAATTACGGTTGAGGCTTGAACAAATGCGGAATAAACCTAGCAGTTAATTTGTCAAGCACAAACCTACAACAACTAGGCTCACCTAAGTGCACCAACAACTTATGCTAAGCAAGATAAACAACTAAGTGATAGCAAGATATAGGGCAAGAAACAATATGGCTATCACAAAGTAAAGTGCATAAGTAAAAGGGCTCGGGTAAGAGATAACCGAGGCACGCGGAGACGACGATGTATCTCGAAGTTCACACCCTTGCGGATGCTAATCTCCGTTTGGAGCGGTGTGGAGGCACAATGCTCCCCAAGAAGCCACTAGGGCCACCGTAATCTCCTCACGCCCTCGCACAATGCAAGATGCCATGATTCCACTAAGGGACCCTTGAGGGCGGTCACCGAACCCGTACAAATGGCAACCCTTGGGGGTGGTCACCGAACCCGTACACTTTGGCAACCCTTGGGGGCGGTCACCGGTACCCGTCAAATTGCTCGGGGCGATCTCCACAACGTAATTGGAGACCCTGACGCTTTCCCGGAGCTTTACACCACAATGATTGAGCTTCAAACACCACCAACCGTCTAGGGCGCCCAAGCACCCAAGAGGAACAAGCTCAAGGGTACCAAGCACCCAAGAGTAATAAGCTACTCAACTTCACTTCCACGTATCACCGTGGAGAACTCAAACCGATGCACCAAATGCAATGGCAAGGGCACACGGAGTGCCCAAGTCCTTCTCTCTCAAATCCCACCAAAGCAACTAATGCTAGGGAGGAAAATGAGAGGAAGAACGAAGAAGAGAACACGAAGAACTCCAAGATCTAGATCCAAGGGGTCCCCCTCACATAGAGGAGAAAGTGATTGGTGGAAATGTGGATCTAGATCTCCTCTCTCTTTTCCCCCGAAAACTAGCAAGAATCCATGGAGGGATTGAGAGAAAGCAAGCTCGAAGAAGGTCAACAATGGGGGAAGAACACGAGCTTGAAGGATAAGATCCATTGGGGAAGAAGACCCCCTTAAATAGTAAGAAGACAAATCCAACCGTTACCCACTTAACCAGCCCGCGACATGCGGTACTACCGCACCAGACACGCGGTACTACCGCAAGGCATTGCGGTACTACTGCCAGCATGTGCGGTACTACCGCACCCACGGCAGAGGCCAGACGAAGCCCTGTTGCATTGACGCAACGAGCGGTAGAACCGCCGGAGCGGTACTACCGCGCGCCCTTGCGGTACTACCGCAAGGCAGGGTTCGACTAGGCTGGGAAGGAACGGATGAATAAAATTACATCCGTGGCTACTTCCGCTGAGTTTTGATCTGTGCAAAAATCCGACATGGTACTACCGCATCCAGGGAGCGGTACTACCGCATAGGGCGCGGATGTAAAAAATTACATCCGCCCCTACTTCCGCCCGAGTAGCTGTGCTGGGCCAGACGTCATGGTACTACCGCACCTGAGGAGCGGTACTACCGCATATCGCGGTACTACCGCTTCCCTGGCCGGTACTACCATGGGCCACTGCGGTACTACTGCTCCGTTGAGCAGTACTAACGCACGCCACAGAACTACAACACTTGGAGGCCTTCATTTTGTAAAGACACGGATAAACGGAAGGATACAATAAAACCAGAACTGCCATGACCTCTGCAAATGAGCTCCGAATTGAGCAAACTCAAGCTTGTTGGATAGAGGACGACGAGAGCTATCCAAGGTTATAGTAAGAAGAGGCAGGGGAGGTATGCCTAGCTTATAGAGGAGTGAAACCTCCAACAGAGAAGAACCAACATAACCTCCAACATCGAAAACATCATAGAAGAAGCATGTGAACTCCGTTTTCGATGATCTCGAGCTTGTCATTAAGATGACCATAAGCTCTAAGACTCACAAAGAGAACCGGCAAAAACCCCAACAACGAAAACATCATAGAAGAAGCAAGTGAACTCTGTTTTCGATGAACACGAGCTTGTCATGAAAATGACAAAAAGCTCCAAATCTCACAAGGAGAAGAACCAAACAAGAACCAATAAAGATGATGCAAGGATGCAATGGTTTGAGCTCTCTACGGACGATATGATCAAGCTACTCATCGAGAGCCCCCCTTGATAGTACGGCAATCGGTCCTATAACCCGGTCTCCCAACTACCACCATCAGACCGGTAAAAGAGAAAACCTATCAAGGGCAAACTTTTGCCTTACACAAAGTCCACTTGAGCTAGATGATGACGATCTTGACTTCCTCAAGTTGGACCACCTTTCTTGATTCCGTTGGCTCGGTGAAGACTAGTTGATTGCTCCCCCATACTTCACTATGGGTGAGCCACTCTTTGGATCATCTTCACAAGTCCATTGCCACCACAATGGACGGCAAGCTTCAAGCATGTGATCTCTTCGTGATGATCCACTTGAACTTGCACACCACTACCTAACCCCACAAAGAACTCTCACGAAGACCATGGGTTAGTACACAAAGCGTAATTGACAATGCTTACCATACCATGGGATCGCTTGGTCCCCCTCGGTACATCTTCTACGCTTTGTGTGTTGATCAACTTGAATCACTCTTTGACTTAGTCTTGATCAACCTCTCACATGACCAATCTTTAGGTAATTCCTTGAATAGCATCTTGGTCATCACAAACTCTCCTTGAAACCAACAAATGGACTCCAAGAAAGGCCTATGGACAAATCCTTCAAATATAACTCAAGGCAACCATTAGTCCATAGAGATTGTCATCAATTACCAAAACCAAACATGGGGGCACCGCATGTTCTTTCACAAGCTCATATGGTGCGCCCTGGGGGTGGGCACTGATAACCCACAAGTATAGGGGATCGCAACAGTTTTCGAGGGTAGAGTATTCAACCCAAATTTATTGATTCGACACAAGGGGAGCCAAAGAATATTCTCAAGTATTAGCAGTTGAGTTGTCAATTCAACCACACCTGAAAGACTTAATATCTGCAGCAAAGTATTTAGTAGCAAAGTAGTATGGAAGTAACGGTAACGGTGGCAAAAGTAACAGTAGCAGTTTTGTAGCAATCGTAACAGTGGCAATGGAAAAGTAACTTAGCAAAGATCAATATGAAACTAGCTCGTAGTCAATGGATCAATGATGGATAATTATGTCGGATGGCATTCATCATGCAACAGTTATAACATAGGGTGACACAGAGCTAGCTCCAATTCATCAATATAATGTAGGCATGTATTCCGAATATAGTCATACGTGCTTATGGAAAAGAACTTGCATGACATCTTTTGTCCTACCCTCCTGTGGCAGCGGGGTCCTATTGGAAACTAAGGGATATTAAGGCCTCCTTTTAATAGAGTACCGGACCAAAGCATTAGCACTTAGTGAATACATGAACTCCTCAAACTACGGTCATCACCGGCAAGTGTCCCGAATATTGTCACTCCGGGGTTGCCGGATCATAACACGTAGTAGGTGACTATAACTTGCAAGAAAGGATCAAGAACACAAATATATTCATGAAAACATAATAGGTTCAGATCTGAAATCATGGCACTCGGGCCCTAGTGACAAGCATTAAGCATAGCAAAGTCATAGCAACATCAATCTTAGAACATAATGGATACTAGGGATCAAACCCTAACAAAACTAACGCGATTACATGGTAGATCTCATCCAACCCATCACCGTCCAGCAAGCCTATGATGGGATTACTCACGCACGGCGGTGAGCATCATGAAATTGGTGATGGAGGATGGTTGATGATGACGATGGCGATGATTTCCCCTCTCCGGAGCCCAAAACGGACTCTAGATCTGCCCTCCCTAGGAAGAACAGGGCTTGGCGGCGGCTCCGTATCGTAAAACGCGATGAATCCTTCTCTCTAATTTTTTTCTCCCCGAACGTGGATATATGGAGTTGGAGATGAGGTCGGTGGAGGTCCAGGGGGCCCACAAGGACAGAGGGCGCGCCCCCCACCCTTGTGGCCAGGGTGTGGGCCCCCTTCGGTTGATTCTTTCGCCAGTATTTTTTATTTATTCCAAAACTGATCTCCGTGAATTTTCATGTCATTCCGAGAACTTTTATTTCTGCACAAAAATAACACCATGGCAATTCTGCTGAAAACAGCGTCAGTCTGGGTTAGTTCCATTCAAATCATGCAAGTTAGAGTCCAAAACAAGGGCAAGAGAGTTTGGAAAAGTAGATACGTTGGAGACGTATCAGGCGCGCCCCCTGAGCTCGTCGCTCCCTAGAGGCCCCCTGCTGGTAATTCTTCTTCCAGTACTTTTTATATATTCCAAAATAAGTCTTCGTAAATTTTCCGGTCATTTGGAGTTCTGCTGAATAGCTATCTGTGCTGTAGACTTTTTAGGTCCAGAATTCCAGCTGTCGGCAATCTCCCTCTTTATGTGAAACTTGCAAAATAAGAGAGAAAATGCATTAGAACTGCACCATAAAATGAAATAATAATCCAAAACATAATAAATAACAACAAGAAAACATGATGCAAAATGGACGTATCAGCTACTTTGGTGGTTCGGCCCCATTAAGATCATGAGCTACTTTTTGTCCCTATGGAAGGTTGCGGCAGCGGCAGCTTGTATCAACATCATGCTTTCATTTGTGTACCACACATATCTTTTTTAGGTTCCATATACCAGCCGCAAACCCTTTTCTCACCTCGAGACTGTGCCCAATACCAACCGGACCCATTTCATAGTTCTCTCTCCCTTAGACGAACGTGAGTATGGCAACTCCTATTTTGCTAGGAAGAACCAGTCCTTTAAGTTGCTTAGCGTGCTCCATCATGACAGAAATATTGTTATTTATACTGAACTTTAATATTTGTAAATAAATCATTTTTTTCAAATCATAATCATAGCTAATATATTATGGTAAATTTAAATTGTATTTTGTGATAAAAGTTAAATTTTCTCCAATAAATTATGTCCTTAGAGTTTAAACAAAAGTCCTTTTAAATGTAAGAAAATCACTTATGTTCACAAATGATTTTGTGGCACTGAAGTATGTAAGTGTGTGCGCTTAAATACCTTAATAGAGATCTCTAAAGTGGATGGCTATAATAAAGTATCTTCATAGAGGTCTTTATAATTTGATCTACACTAATATAAAAACTACCTTGTTTCTAGCTAGAATTGATTATATAATCTCCACGAACCGCTCTCCTAAGCGGAAAATATCTGGTTTCACACGAACATACCCATCACTGACCTCGTCGTTCCTGCCCTTCGGGTGAGCGGTGCTAGGTCTGTTTGTGTTTTTAATAGGTTATGACTACTATACTAATCTTACTATCACCAAAGTACATCATAGCCTTCTGCTCCTCTCTGCACTTAACCTCTCCACGATCGGGTATGCCGGGTACCTATGGACCCTTGGAACGAGGCAGAGACACGAGACAAAAACCATTGGCGCGCATACAGGGGTTCTGAGGCTAGACCTCAACCCGTAGACCGAGTGAACTATTCACACATAGGAGATGAATCACAAACACGAGACATTGAAGAAATTGGTACTTGAGGATGAATGATTATAGTATTACAATGCCCGCAATGGATAACCATTGTTGACATGGCAGCAAGATTTTAAGGGCTTCTCGCCTTTGTACACTTTGCACACAGCTTCGACTAGGCCTCGCTACTACCTCACTAGTGCAGAAACGGGCTATAGTCTCGGTTCGTAAGGCCCTTTAGAACCGGCACTAAAGGGTGGGGACTAAAGCCCCCCCCCCTTTAGTCCCGGTTCAACACGAACCGGGACCAAAGGCCCACCACGTGGCACGAGCCCGCGCCGGGGGCTGGGAGACCTTTATTCCCGCTTGGTAACACCAACCGGGACTAAAAGGTTTAGCGGTTTATGGTTTTATGATTTATTTTTCCTTTTAATTTTCTGTTTTCCATTTAATTCTTTTTCTTTTGAAACATATTTTATGCTACTACATATTGTACATGTTATGCATATATATAAATAGAATTTCTCGTAGAACCGATCATATATATATCATCGAATTTCTCGCACAGGACCATTCACGCATATATATATATATATATATATATATATATATACAATTTGGTATATACAATTTGCAGATCATTACATGGAGGCATTACTGCGGTAGCGGGTAATGGAATTCTCCTTTGGGATCTATGACCTGGTCGAGCAAAAATCCCGCTATTTCCTCTTGAATTGCTCGTACGCGATTCGTTGGTAGGAGCTGATCCCGCATGTCCCTCATCTTTAAAGAAGGAGATCAATATGCATGTATTAGTTGTGTGTGTATATATTAGATAATGATGTAAAAATTGTAAATAGTGTTTTGGAAAACGTACCCATTGGTTTCTATCATTTTTGCTCCTTCCGGACGCTATCATACTAAAGTTCTCGCAAACGTAGTATGCACATAAATCAGTCCCCGGCGCCTGCTTCAGGGCCTTTTATTGAATAGAATTCAATCAGATAATAATTAATCAAGCATGATAATGGTATTGAAACTAGAATTAAAGAGATGTTAGCTAGCTACCTAGTACTACTTAATTAATTACCTTGGGTCGACGCCATATCAGCTTTTGTTTCCATGGGCCATCAACCTGTTTGATGAACTTTTTCCAAGCCCTGCCCGCTGGCAAATGAAATGAATAAAGGAGTTATTAATTAGTTGATATCAGGAAATGACGAACTAAAGAGGCCGACATATAGTTCGATAATGATTGAAATTACCTGTCGACCATCCCCTTCACGATTTCGTAGTCAGTAACTTCTTTAAGTAGTGAGTCCGGTACTTCAACTTTTCTCTCGTCAACTTCAATGATTAACAAGATCCAGTGGAAACTGCATGCACACACGTTTCCATGTATAATTAAGCGGGCATGTGCATAACTCATCAACTACCCTAAACCCTATACACTTATAATTAACATCTAGCTAGTAAGAAAAAACAGAATTTGTAGTACAAGACAGTGTGACTCACCCGAAGTTGTAAGGAAGTAGTATTTCTGGACAGGTATTTAGGCGCTTCAAGAACTCTAGCAAGCTTTTCTCTGTGTCTTTTCTCGACCATTCTTTTGACCATGTCTCTTTATTAATGGTATTTGGGTCAATGAACCCAATGCCATAGCGTCCAGCTTTTTTCATTTCATAGATCTTCATTCTGCATAATACCACAGAAAAGAATATAGTGAGGATAATTACAGGTAATGATCAACGAGCACTATAGCTAGCTTGAGACTTAAATTACAGAAAGAAATCACTTACAGACAATAGCAACTGACGATAGATTTGTCGAGTGCGTCTTGATTGAATAATTGAAACAGTTCTGCAAACTCAACATACAGAGCATTCTCATGGTAGTAATGCTCTGGCTTGACTGTCACCATGAGGGACTCTCGATTGGTAGTCTTGGCAATTTTCATGTACCATCCATGCAATTCATACATTCTCATTGAGAGCTTCTTGACCTCCTCAGGCTTGACCAGAGGTTCGCCGCGGGCATATTTCCGTTTTAGTTGCTACTCTGTAAACTTTTCCATGGGCTCGATGCCTAGGAGTTGTTCTATAGTGCATCCGATCTCTTCAGCCTGCCTTCTATGATCGTCGATTATTACCAGCTGATCGGCGCCGGCACTCACATGTGTTGGTACAATGAGCGGGGGGATCAATTGCACCGCCTGTTCTCCCAGCTGGGGAACAGTTTTCCTGCTTTTTTTGGCAGCTGCTTGGCTGGAGCTCGAGCTCGACTCAATTTTTTGTGCTTGATATGACTTCTTGATTTGGCGCTCATAGTCTGAGTCCCTATGCTTGGGATCTGGTGGTTCAGCCATACGAATAAAGTGGTCAATGACATGCTCAGGTACTTTCTCCTTTGGCGGCGGTGGCGGTTTCGGTCCAAAATGGGCCCTCAGTTGGGCTTGCACTTCGGCTTTGTTTTCCTCCTCAGTCAGGTCGTAAGGCCTCTTCGGAAGAGGCTTGAGGCTTGGACCAAATTGGTATCTCTTGCCTCCTGTACTTGTACCGCTAGCCGTCGTAGCTGCGGCGGCTCTCCTCCATTGTTGCTTAGGCGGCGGATCCCGCTGAGGCGGCGGAGATGACTGACGCGGTGCCTGACTTGGAGGAGGAGGACTGGGCTGATGCGGTGCCGGACTTGGAGGAGGAGTGGGCTGATGCGGTGCCGGACTTGGAGGAGGAGGAGTGGCCTGACGCATTGGTAGACTTGGAGGAGCAGGACTCTGCTGAGGCGGTGGCTTACTTGGAGAAGCTGGAGTTTGCTGACGCGGTGGCGGACTTGGAGGAGGAGCCGGCTGACGTGGTGTCGGTGGACTTGGAAAGATGATGCAATCCTTTCTCCATAGAATGATAGGATGTATGGCCTCTCCCAGTGTGCACTCGTCGTCACCTCCAGGAATGTCAAGCTCTAGCCCCGAATATTGTGCCACCACTTCATCAACCGCGACACGAGCATAGCCAGCTGGAATCGGATTGCAATGGAAGGTTGCTTCAGGGGGATTTGTATAAGCAATGTCGTCTGCCACCTTCATAGATATGTTTTTCATTTTAAAGTGTAGCTCACAATTAGTGTTATCCATTATGTCATCCACAGGGTATCTATCCAGCAGTGCCTCATCGCTCGGGGTGGAACCCACACTGCTTCTCGGCATGGATGGGACGGTGCTATCCAATGCTGGATCCGCTAGCGGCTGCCGCTGCTGAGACCCCCTTTCCTGGCTAAGTGAATCGATCTTTTGCTGCTGCCACTGGAAAGCGAGTGCCAACTCCGCGTGCCTTGATTCTAGGCCTTGAAGGCGTACTGCTTCCTACTTCCTCTGCTCCTCCTCCAGCTTCCTCTTCTTCTCCTCCTGCATCTTCTTTCTCGCACGGCTTCTGTAGTCGGCGTTCCAGTCCGCAAACCCCTCAAACCACGGAACAACGCCTTTGCCTCGTGTTCTTCCCGGGTGTTTAGGGTTCTTCAGGGCGCGCGTAAGATCGTCGTTCTCTTTGTTGGGCGTGAACACCCCCGTTCGAGCCTCTTCTATTGCAACAATTAAATCAAGGTCGGCTCCTTTAAGACTTGCCCGCTCCAAAACCTTGCCTGTCTTTGGGTCCAACGTCCCCCCATGCGCATAGAACCAAGTCCTGGACCTGGGGGGCCAGTTCAATGTAACTGGAATGACCCCTGCATCCACCATCTGTTGCTCAGCGAGATCCCACTTAGGCCGGGCCACCTCGTAGCCACTTGGCCCCAACTTATGGTGCCATATCTTTTTCGTGGCATTGAGCTTGTTTATTCTCGACCGTTCCTGAGCTACTTCCGATTCCTTGAATTTCACGAAAGCATCCCAGTGATCTCTTTGCTTCTCCAGTGTTCCCTTCAATTCTGGAGTCTACTTTCCTCCTTCGACGTACTTGTTCCATATACTTTTCTTATGGTTGTTGAATGCTATCGCCATCTTCCTAAGAGCAGCGTTCTTGACTTTGTCCACATCTGCATCTGTGAAATGATATGGTAGGGTGAAATGTGACATGAGAGATTCCCAAAGCCGATCTTTTGCTCTTTGGTCGACAAAAGTAAGATCTGGACGTTCCTTTGCTGGCTTTTTCCATTCTTGATTGGAGATCGGGATTTGGTCCTTCACAAGAACTCCGCACTGACGAATGAACTTGCCCGCATTCTTCTTAGGCTCACGCGGTTCGCCATTAGGTTTGATGGCATCGATGTTGTACTTTACACCCTCCTTCAACTTTTTGGCCGGGCATCGCACTGTCCTGCTGCCTATAGAAGATTTGCTCGATCTGGAGGGCTGAAAGAAGAAAGATCGATTCGTTAATATATATATATATATATATATATATATATATATATATATATATATATATATATATATATATATACAAAATCAATTAAAACATGTGATGATCACCAGATGCCTGCTTCTATAAATATACCTCGCCGGTATTTTTTATTTGAAGATCATCATAGTTCTGGACTTCATCTATTCGTTCGTCTTCATCGAATATCATATCACCCTCCCCGGTATTGTTCAAATATTGTGAGCCGTCATGATCTTCATTCTCATCTGGCCGGCTCGGGGAGCGTATGATCTTGAACATGGCCTCTTCTCCTTCTCTGCCGGTATTGTCCGCCATAGCTTTTATTTAACTAATCCAGAAGAAATATAAAACAATTTAGTATTCAAATTAGAATGCATGCATGCAATCAAAGGAAAAACTGAATCATAGTACATAATATGCATCTCGAATAATCCAGATAATTAATATGCATCATCGAATATAATCTCGAATACATCGTCTCGAATATTATCGAATAATATATAATCTCGAATACATCACTAGCTAGCTAATACAGATCGAATACTATCGAATAATCTAGTTCACTCGCGGTTCCTGAGGCACGGGCTGTGGACACCCAAAGAGAAGGAACCATCACAGGATCATAGCTCGGGTGAGATTCCCGAAGAACCTGCCAGGTATTGGAGAACCTGACGTCCAACACAGCCATGTAGCGATGGACGTGCTCGTCCTCCTCCCTGACACGGCGACGTACCACCTCCGGCGGGGCCGGCTTCCTCCGCACCGAAAGTGGCCCATGCGAACGCCACCAAAGGAGCTCCGGGTCGACGAGGGGACCCGGGGCCGGGTTCCTCACCAAGTGGCGCGCCCCTAAAGGTAGCACCTCCCAGTGCTAGCCCGGCGGAGCCCAGTCCCGGACATGGCTCCTCTGAAGCAGGTCGTCGTCGCGAACGGGTCGACGGCGAGGATGCGGGCCGGGCATCGTTGACGTCGAGAACAAATTCTATGCAAATTAATGTAACATTTTTTAAATGATTGGATTGTGATTTCTTATATATGAGGAAAACCTTTAGTCCTTGGCTATAGGAACAGGATTCAGAATCATAACGGATTCTCTTAACCTTTAAGGGATTTAACAAAATGGCGCCATTCTGGATGTGCAGAAAATGGTCCATATTTTTCCTGATCTCATCTACCCTTCTATATGTCACGTTGTCTACTGTCAAAGGATTCAAGAAAACCATGGCTTCATCATTAGCCGGAAGTAACAGGCGCATGATGGTACGAAGCTCTTCAAAGTTGTTTTTGGAATGGAGTTCCGGATAGAATAATTCTCTTTTTGGTATGAATTTCAGCAAAGGCCTTCCAAATAGAATTATTCTATCCGGAACTCCGTTCCAAAAACAACTTTGAAGAGCTTCGTAGCATCATACGCCTATTACTTCCGGCTAATGATGAAGCCAAGGATTTTTTCAATACTTTGACAGACAACGTGACATATAGAAGAAAAAAAAATATATAAGATCAGAAAAAAATTGGATCAACTTGTGCACATCCATAATGGGGGCATTCTTGATAAATCTATGTCAAAAGTCAAACTTTGACATATGATCAAATATTGTTGCATATGTCAAAATTCAAACTTTGACATATGATCAAATGTTGCATATGTCAAAATTCAAACTTTGACATATGATCAAACTTTGACATATATATGTCAAAATTCATCTAATTAACAAACTAGAAAAACATTCATCTAACATTTATATATATCTAATTCATCTAACATTTCTATAACTAAAAGTATAAAAAAACATTCATCTAACATTTATATATATCTAAAAAAATTCATCTAACATTCATCATAAAAAAAATTCATCTAACATTCATCTAAAAAATTCATCTAACATTTATATATAACTAATTCATCTAACATTTATATATACATTCATCTAAAAGTATAAAAAACTAAAAAATAATAATTCATTGTGTGTGTGTGTGCGCGCGCCTGTGTGTGTGCGGGTTCGATGGGCGCGGCCATGGCGGCAGGGGCTCACAGCGGGCGACGGCCGGCGAGGCGAGGCGACGGGGGCGGCGACGGGGACGGCGACGGCGACGGCGCGCGACGGGGGCGGCGACGGGGGGCGGCGGCGATGTCGATCGAAGCAGAGAGGAGACGATGAAGAGAAGAAGAAACTGAAAATTTTATAACTACTGCATATATAGGAGGGACCTTTAGTCTCGGTTGGAGCCACCAACCGGGACTAAAGGTCAACTTTGGCCAGGCCAAGCGGCGGGAAGCGCAGGCCTTTAGTCCCGGTTGGTGGCTCCAACCGCGACTAAAGGCCCCGCTTTAGTCGTGGTTGGAGCCACTAACTGGGACTAAAGGCCTATGCTTCCCGTGTGCGCAGTGCAGAAGTTTAGTCCCACCTCGCCAAGCGAAGGGCAGCCGCACTGGTTTATAAACCCAGCCGCGGCTGCTCCTTCGAGCTCCTCTCCAAAGCAGGCTTCTGGGCCTAACACTACTGCGCTGCCCTGTGGGCCTACTGGGCCTTGCGGGCCTGCATCCTGGCCCAACTACAGGTTGGGTTTCTAGTCGTATGCAGGCCGTTGTGGCCCAGTAGTCGTGCTTTTTTTCTCATTTTTTCTGCGTTATTTATTTTCTTTTATTTCTGAGTTGTTTTTAATTTGCTTTATTTAGAGTTTCTTTGTGAATATTTTTGCTTTAGGTAAAAAAATATAAACTTTCTGTTAGTGCCAGTAGTTTTCAAATTTGAATTATTTGAAATTTGTGTGAATCACTAGTTAGTGAATAACTTTACTTTAAAAATAGATTTTTTTAGTGATTCTTTTTTCTTATGTTTAATATTAGTGTGTTTTATCATTATATTCAATTTGGTAATACTTAGGTTATTTTAAAAAATGAAATGCCTTTGTAACAGATGAGTTTTCATCCGAAACCCCGATACTTCGAAAGAGATTGTCCATTTTGTACACGAAGTGGATCCAGTTTTTGCCGTAACCCTCTCAACTTTTTAGCACATGCTCTGTGGGTGAAATGATGATACCATGCCAACTTTCAACCTTTTCAGAGTTCATTTGTAGTGCTTTTCAATTTCAGGGTCATTTAGCTCAAAAAAATCAGTAAATGCATGAAAAATAGCAAATGAAGTCAGAAAGGGTTGAAAATTGATGACGTGGCTTTGAATGGTGCATACTGAACGCACAAAAAGTCTGGAGTTGAAATAAGTTTAAGAAAATGAAATGCCTTTGTAACAGATGAGTTTTCGTCCGAAACCTTGATACTTCGAAAGATATTGTCCATTTTGTACATGAAGTGGATCCAGTTTTTGCCGTAACCCTCTCAACTTTTTAGCACATGCTATGTGGGTGAAATGATGATACCATGCCAACTTTCAACCTTTTCAGAGTTCATTTTGTAGTGCTTTTCAATTTCAGTGCTTTTCAATTTCAGGGTCATTTAGCTCAAAAAAATCAGTAAATGAGCTGAAAAATAGCAAATGAAGTCAGAAAGAGTTGGAAAATGATGACGTTTGTCCGAAGCACAAAAGTACACGTTTCAAATGCCAAAACACATAAGCACCCTAACTATTACAAAGATTCCCTACGGTTTGTCCAAAGTGGGACTTTTCAGATATATAAGTCCGGAAACTCACTAGAGAAGAAAGTGATGACAGTGAAGCCGGTCACATCCCAGAGTGGGATCTTTGGGTGTGAAACTTTTTCTTCGCGTGTGTCCCTTTCCGCCGTAACCATGGACAATCTTCATCATTTAACTGGATGCTCGGGTCAATATTCACTATGAAGGGAGCAATTTCATCAAACTTTTCATAATCTTCTGACATGTCTGTCTTGTCATCCACTCCCACGATGTTTCTTTTCCCTGAAAGAACTATGGCGCTTTGGCTCATCGTATGATGTATTCGCTTCCTTATCTTTTCTTTTTCTCGGCTTGGTAGACATGTCCTTCACATAGAAAACCTGCGCCACATCATTCGCTAGGACGAATGGTTTGTCTGCGTATGCAAGATTGTTGAGATCCACTGTTTTCATTCCGTACTGCGGGTCTTCCGTTACCCCGCCTCGTGTCAGATTGACCCAATTGCACCGAAACAAAGGGACCTTCAAACCACGTCCATAGTCAAGTTCCCATATCTCCTCTATGTAACCATAATATGTGTCCTTTCCCCTCTTGGTTGCTGCATCAAAGCAGACACCACTGTTTTGGTTGGTGCTCTTCTTATCTTGTGCGATCGTGTAAAATGTATTCCCATTTATCTCGTACCCTTTGAAAGTCATTATATTCGAAGATGGTAACTGGGACAGCAAGTACAGGTCATCTTCAACAGCGTCGTCATGCATGGCACGTGTCTGCAACCAACCGGCGAAAGTCCCCGTTTGTTCACATGTAATCCAGTCGTCAGACTGCTCCGGGTGTTTGGAGCGTAGAATATTCTTGTGTTCCTCCATATACGAAGCCACCAAGGTGGAATTTTGTAGAACTGTGTAGTGTGCTTGAGTGAGAGAATGCCCGTCCATACATATTATTTGTTTCGGTCGTAGCGTGCCATTTCCACCCAGTCTGCCCTTATGACGCGATTCAGGAACACCAATCGGCTTAAGTTCAGGAATAAAGTCAATACAAAACTCAATGACCTCCTCATTTTCATGGCCCTTGGAGATGCTTCCTTCTGGCCTAGCATGGTTATGAACATATTTCTTTAAGACTCCCATGAACCTCTCAAAGGGGAACATATTGTGTAGAAATACAGGACCCAGAACGGCAATCTCTTCGCATAGGTGAACTAGGACGTGCGTCATGATGTTGAAGAAGGATGGTGGGAACACCAACTCAAAACTGACAAGACATTGCACCAAATCATTCTCTAACCTTGGTATGATTTCTGGATCGATTACCTTCTGAGAGATTGCATTGAGGAATGCACATAGCTTCACAATGGCTAATCGAACATTTTCCGGTAGAAGCCCCCTCAATGCAACCGGAAGCAGTTGCGTCATAATCACGTGGCAGTCATGAGACTTTATGTTTTGGAACTTTTTCTCTGCCATATTTATTATTCCCTTTATATTCGACGAGAAGCCAGACGGGACCTTCATACTGAGCAGGCATTCAAAGAAGATTTCCTTCTCTTCTTTGGTAAGAGCGTAGCTGGCATGACCCTGATGTATGTCGTCTTTTTCGTGCATATGTTGCTGGTCCTCCCATGCCTCCGGTGTATCTTTTGTCTTCCCATACACGCCCAAGCAGCCAAACAGGGTCATGCATAGATTCTTCGTCACGTGCTTCACGTCGATTGGAGAGCGGACCTCTAGGTCTTTCCAATAGGGTAGGTCCCAAAATATAGATTTCTTTTTCCACATGGGTGCGCGTCCGTCAGCGTCATACGGAACAGATTGTCCGCCAGGACCCTTTCCAAAGATTACCTTCAAATCCTTGACCATATCATGTACAACATCACCAGTACGGTGGCGAGGCTTCGTCCGGTGATCTGCCTCACCTTTGAAATGCTTGCCTTTCTTTCTTACAGGATGCCTGCTCGAAAGAAATCAACGATGTCCCAGGTACACATTCTTCTTACAATTATCCAAATATATACTGTCGGTATCATCCAAACAGTGCGTGCATGTGCGGTATCCCTTGTTTGTCTGTCCTGAAAGGTTACTGAGAGTAGGCCAATCATTGATGGTCACAATCAGCAACGCATGTAGGTCAAATTCTTCCTGATCGAGCTCATCCCACGCACGTACACCTTTTCCATTCCACAGCTGTAAGAGTTCTTCAACTAATGGCCTTAGGTACACATCAATGTCGTTGCCGGGTTGCTTAGGGCCTTGGATGAGCACTGGCATCATAATGAACTTACGCTTCATGCACTACCAAGGAGGAAGGTTATACATTCATAGAGTCACCGGCCAGGTGCTATGATTGCTGCTCTGCTCCCCAAAAGGATTAATGCCATCTGCGCTTAGACCAAACCATATGTTCCTTGCGTCATCTGCAAAGTCCCTCCACTTCCTCTCGATTTTTCTCCACTGCGACCCGTCAGCGTGCACTCTCAACTTCCCATCTTTCTTACGGTCCTCTTTGTGCCATCGCATCAACTTGGCATGCTCTTTGTTTTGGAACAAACATTTCAACCATGGTATTATAGGAGCATACCACATCACCTTGGCAGGAATCTTCTTCCTAGGGCGCTCGCCCTCAACATCACCAGGGTCAACGCGGCTGAACTTATAGCGCAATGCACCGCATACCGGGCATGCGTTCAAATCCTCGTACTCACCGCGGTAGAGGATGCAGTCATTAGGGCATGCATGTATCTTCTGCACCTCTAATCCTAGAGGGCAGACAGCCTTCTTTGCTTCATACGTACTCTTGGGCAATTCGTTGTCCTTTGGAAGCATCTTCTTTAACATTATCAGCAAGTTTCCAAATCCCTTGTGAGATACACCATTCTCTGCCTCCCATTGCAGCAATTCCAGTGTGGTGCCCAGCTTTTTCTTGTCAGCTTCGCAATTTGGCTACAACAATTTCTTGTGATCCTCTAACATGCGCTGCAACTTTAGCCTCTCCTTTTCAGTTGCGCAGTTTCTCTTTGCATCGGCAATGGCTCGACCTAGATCATCAACGGGCTCATCTGATGCCTCTTCTTCAGCTTCTTCCCGCATTGCCGGCTCAGCTTCTTCCCCCATTGTTGTACCATCGTATTCAGGGAACCCATGGCCAGGATAGCTGTCGTCGTCCTCTTCTTCTTCATTGTCTTCCATCATAAACCCTCTTTCTCCGTGCTTGGTCCAAACATTATAGTGGGGCATGAAACCGGACTCAAACAGGTGCCAGTGAATGGTTCTTGAGTTAGAGTAATTGTGATCATTCTTATAGCCAGCACATGGACAAGACATAAAACCATCCGCCCGCTTGTTTGCCTCAGCCGCAAGCAGAAAAGTATGCACGCCTTTAATGAACTGGGGAGAGCATCGGTCATCGTACATCCATTGCCAGCTCATCTTCATTACACAGCACCGAAAAGACCAAATTAATACAAGTTCATACACACTTATTCTCATAAAATAACATACAAACTCTCTAGCTAAAGCATTTAAATGCAACAACAAATGCGATCAAGATCGCAACTAAGGTAACAATTGATCCAACAGCATAATGATACCAAGCCTCACCATCGATGGCATATTTTCTAATCTTTCTAATCTTCAAGTGCATTTTCTCCATCTTGATCTTGTGATCATCGACGACATCGGCAACATGCAACTCCAATTGCATCTTCTCCTCCTCAATTCTTTTCAATTTTTCTTTCAAATATTTGTTTTCTTTTTCAACTAAATTTAACCTCTCGGCAATAGGGTCGGTTGGAATTTCCGGTTCACATACCTCCTAGATAAAAATATCTATGTCAACTTGATGGGCATAATTTGTCATAAACACGAAATGCAACGAATAGTTATAAAAGAGAATATACCACATCCGAATCATAAACCGGACGAGGGCCGACGGGGACGGATATCAAAACCATGGCACTATGTATAACAAACAACGTACGGGTAAGAAAATTATACAAGTAACTATATATCTAAATCACACAAACATGATTTTTTTTATATAAAAAAGATAAGAACAAGAGGCTCACCACAAGGTGGTGCCGGCGACGAGACGGTGCGGGCGATCGACGGTGGTTAGGACGGAGACGGGAAGGCACTAAGTAAACCACACCTACATATGCAAACTAAGAGTTATTTTGAGCTCAAATTTCATATAAATCAAATAAACTACCACATATAATTCCTCTCAAACTAAAACCCACAAATCACTATACTTATAGAGCATTGCAAGAGCTAATCTAGCAATGAGAGATGAAAGGACAAAGTTGGTAACCTTTGTGATCACTTGGATGGATGGGGTGCCTTCAAATCTTGACAAATTTTGGCAAAAATGGAGGATGAGCTCGAGAGGAGAGGAAGAAAACAGAGAGGAGAGGAAAGGGGAAGAACAGAGAGCTCGGGCTTGACGAAGGGTTTATATAGGATGATCTTTAGTCCCGGTTGGTTATACGAACTGGGACTAAAGATGCATCTCTAGTCCCAGTTCGTGCCACAAACCGGGACTAAAGGTGTTGGTGGGGTCCCAGCTTGACACCAGCCTGCCACCACCTCTTTAGTCCCGGTTCGTGGCACGAACCGGTACTAAAGGTTCGCCACGAACCGGGACTAATAAGCGCCGCCCGCCTAGCCGTTGGAACCGGCACTGATGGTCACATTAGTGCCGGTTCATTTACAAACCGGGACTAATGAGCTGAACATTAGGCCCTTTTTCTACTAATGCCTGTATCCAAATACATGCGATCTAACTCATTCTTTTTGAAGCCCTGCAAGCCTAATAGAATCTTCTTTCCTGGGATGTAATGGTGGTGGTGATGAGAACTATAGAGATGAAAAGGCTATTGAGATGGCAGTGGCTAATGTAGATGGGAATGGTGACAATAGCTGCAAAGGGTTGACTTAATGGATGAGCGACCCCTGTTGCCAAAAGGGTTTCCTCTCTTTTATATGTTGTAGGCAAGAAAAATAGGGTTTTCGGGCCTTTCCGATCTGAATTGACCCTAGGAGCCTTCATGGAAGTCATCAGGGAGGACGTCACAAAGCTGGAGGTACCTGGTACGACCGTCGATACGAGCGCTCCAGCTCGTACCAGACGTCATCTTCTCTGCTGGTTGCAGCATTATGCTTCAAGTTGATCGAGGTGCATCACCACGCCTATTATTTTCCATATATGACTTGATTTTGCAGCTAAAATGGCCCAACATGCAGGGAACAAAATAAACAAAGAGATTTGCAATCTTCACATTCACTAGTCATTAGTCAATCAAATCAAAATGCTTATCTCAAAAAATCTGGGATTATCCAATTTAATCACAAGCAAAAATGAGTACAAAAATACACTCATCGACCTCCCAAGCTTAAACCCCCGTGATCGTCTTCGTGCAAGAAACAATACTATAAGGAACTTAGAGTTTAGACCAAAATAACTAGAAGGTTTTGGTTCACTTACGCTCGGTGTGCCTATATAGTCCACCGCTTTCTTCACTTGAAAACTTAGCATAGTTGTAGCGGCGTCAATAGTTATTATGCAAGATTGTTAGGACAAGATAATTAAAATGAAGTCTTTGTTATGTTGGTCAAAGTAGTCAAGTAGCGATTATTCTATTTCGTCTAGCTAACATTTGCTTGCCAGGAACACATTGGAAGAACTTTTCAATAAAAACATAATTACAGATGTGAGAAGCAAGTCAAAGAAAGCATGATGCTAGAGTAACTCACTAACACCCACAAGTATTACCTCATCAAGGCGCAATAGTGCTCCCTCTCCCAATATTTGGCGTAACAAGACCATGCCAAAAAGTGGGAATGTGCAACTGAGTTTTTGTTGTGGGGGAAGCCGACACCCATGACCAATACTGGGTTTTATCCCATATGTGTGTATGATTATTGGACAGAGGAGTGCCCATCCTTTTCACAGAAATCAACCCTCTCAAAAAATCCAAAATATTAACCGTTATAACATTACTGTTAGAAACATTAACCAACTTAATAGTCAAAACTCTGATATATCGTTCATTGGACAACAGAGTTGTCAACATTTCTCAAGAGGCACTACAACAGTTCAATAAGACACGCATAAAGAAATATCTTACTAATAGTCTAGAAGTGCACAGGGTTAAGTTGTAGCCTTTTAGAAATAAGAGTAACAATCTCACAACGAGCACATGAAATGGCCTTGGTTTCTTTTTCACTTCTTCTTTGTGTCAATTTTTCTCCTTTCAAGTTGTTCACGGAATTTTAAAAATTGTGCACATTTAAAAAAAAACTTAAAAAAAAGATGTTTACAAATTTCAATAAATGTTCGTGTTTAAAAAAATCAAACATGTTTCTAATTATAAAATTCATACATGTCACATAAAATGAGAGGTGCAATCGGTAGGTTGGATACTTGAGTGCCACAGGCACATTATGTAAAGCAATCAAGTAATATAACCAAGTTTATTTTCACTATAGTAATATGAGAGGGAGGTCGTCAAAGTTAATATATCAAGCGAAAACTTCGTAGTATTTGTGAAAATCTTCCTCTCATATTTCTTCTCGCTGTGGCTCTTGTCTCCTTTAATTCGGCTTATGCTTGTTGCATATATCTGTTTGGCAAAATTGGTGCGACAACATTAATACTGCTAAAACCAATAGGCTATACTTGAGTAAATTAAACCATTTCGGAAATCTGATTGAACCATTTCATTGTCTAGTTAACAGAAATTTATTGGATAGACATACAGTGTATCTGATTAAATCATTTCGTTGTCTCCTCCTCAACACAAATTTACTCGATACATGCATATAGAGCGAGTTAATCTTAACACAGAGGCAGCAAATATTCTTACCTTCTAAAACATCTTTAATTTTGTAGATAGTAGAGACATTTAATCAAACATCTTTCGAGCAACCTAGGTATCTTGAATCAACAATGGTCATAAATTTGTAGTTATGAAGAATAACAATCACTTTCTAAATAGATAATTTCAAAATATGCATGTATTGTCACTCTTACGCGAGTGCATGTATGGTCAGATGCCGAATCAATATTATCCGATGCCCTTGCTCAGGTGCCATTCATACGTAGCATGTTTAGGGAACACAATTTAAACAAAATCAGAGATGAAAGGTCATTAGTTAAAGTACAAATGCTGGAAGTGGACAACATTGAAGCCGTGGAGGGAGAAAGAGTACCTCAAGTGGTGTGTGTGTGGCCTCCAGTTGACCTCGTTTGGGCTACTCCTACGCCGGTGGGCCTCGACATCAACTTTGGCCCGCCGACGCCCTCGCCATCCTCTGGGAGTTGTGGGACTCCAGAAACGCTCGTGTCTTTTGCAACGAGCTCCACTCACCCATCGATACTCTCCATAACATCATCTCAGATTTTACGCTTTGGGCCTTCAGATTTAAGGCCCCTGTTAGCAGGGAGGCGGCCGTGTCTTGACGCCTATACCTCTCCTCTCGTTGTAACCACTGATGTAACTTGCCCTATGGGCCTTTGAGTTATATATTCACGTGGGGATCCTCCTCCCCCCCCCCCACCCCCACCGCGGTGATTGTTCAAAAAAAAATCAAAACAAAGAGAGAAAATATGTAGACTCGTGTACATGTAGCTTTTATCTTGGTATTATTGTGGAAGTGGAGGTCGTAAGGATGTGGATTTTTAGATCACCTGCACCCCGGCCCTGCTATGCTGGCTCTCCAATGTCACCTTAAGATCCGTGCGACACAACTAACTTTCTATATGAAATTTTCTCTTTTTTTCTCTCATTTAGAACATGTCTTGAAGTTCAAACCTTTGCAGTGTGGCAAATCTTCTAACTAGAATCTAGGATAAATCTTTCAGAATTTTTTGTCCGACATAACACTACCGGAATAACTGGCTATCCCGACGGCCTAATCTCTGCCAACGGCTTTTTGTCGGGCCCGTCGGCATAGGCGGAGCTATGCTGACGGCCTAGGGACAGCCGGCATACCTCCACCTAAGCCGACGGAAGCCGTCGGTACAGTGAGGCCGTCGGCATATCGGTGGTCCTGGCGACCCGGTCTCAGACGGCAGCCTAACGACGTCAAATCTATGCCGACGGCCCTGACGGCGGCCGTCGGCATAGATATTATCTGTTTTTTTTCTTTTAGTTGTTTTTTTAATAAAATTTGATTAATTTAAATCTGTTTTTTTATGTATTATAAGCACCTAAAATGTTTCTGTGTTACAAAAAATAAGTATGTGATATTCTTAAGAAAAAATAAACATTGTAAAACACATTTGTGTAAACTAAAAAATATAAGTTGCATTTCAAAAATGTTCAGGCATTTTGAAAAACTGTTAATGAATTTTTTTTAAATGTTTACGCAATGTACAGAAATTTTTGCGTAGTTTAAAAATGTTCGTACCATCGAAAATGTCTAACACGTATTTCGAAAAAGTTTCAAAACTTGTATTTGAAACAAAGTTAATTATACGTTTAATTTTTAAAAAAACTACTTAATTTCTAACACATTTATTATTTTTTAAACATATGATTAACATTTTCTCAAATACAAGTTTTTGAAACTTTATCAAATAAGTGGATAAACTTTTTTGGATCGTACGAAACATTTTTTAAAACAAGACTAACAATTTTGTACATTGTATAAACATTTAAAAAAATGTCATCAACAGTTTTTTGAATGCCTGAACATTTTTTAAATGCAACATATGGTTTTTTTAATTACACAAATGTGTTTTATGATGTTTATTTTTTATTGTCACGTACCTTTTTTTTGTAACACATATTTTTTTAATTGTTGCAAACACAAGAATATAATTTATTTTCTTACATAGAACAAGAAGGAATAGCAACATTTTGAAAGTTCGATTTTAACAGCTGGATTCGGCATGCCGCCGAGTTACATTCGCCTCCCTGTGGTGGGGCATGCCCCTCCTTGGGTTGCACTAGGCCTACACATACCTCAAAGACGTCATATATGATTTGGCAAACCACTTATGGACATCATTTCAGGTGGCCGCCGTGCAGATCTGTAATTTCCCGCATTGAAACCCTACGGATGCAGTAAATGTCTCAAATATTGCAGGCGGGCCCGAAAAATGCTATGTCCTGGCACGTGTCATGCAATGGCCCCCTTTGAGAGCATGAGAAGTTTCGAGGTCAACGGAGCAACGGGCAACACACTTTCTTCACAAACCGGACAAGTTCTCTCTCGACAGCCACATACTACCTCGGAGATGGTGTAGTTTACAAGCGGCCTCTGGTCAGGCTTCTGCGAAATGCGCTCGAACTTTTACCAGACCCTACAAGGGCCATATGACGACACCGTGCCAGGTCCCGAGGATTTCCGGCATCGTATGATTCTCCGTGGATTTTAGTGGCTAGATCCGGCATGCCTCCGAGGTACATTCGCCCTCCGGTGGTGGGGCCTGTCCCTCCTGTGGTTGCACTAGACCTACACATACTGCAAAGACATCATATATGATTTGACAAACCACTTCTGGACATCATTTCAGGTGGTTTCCATGCAGATCTGTAACTTCCCGCATTGAAACCCTACGGATGCAATAAATGTCTCAAATATTGCAGGCGGCCCAGAAAAATGCCATGTCCTGGCACGTATCATGCAATGGCCCCCTTTGAGAGCACGAGAAGTTTTGAGGTCAACGGAGCAACGGGCAACACACTTCCTTCACAAACCGGACAACTTCTCTCTCGATAGCCACATACTACCTCAGAGATGGTGTAGTTTACAAACGGCCTCCGGTCAGGCTTCTGCGAAACGCGCTCGAACTTTTACCACACTCTACAAAGGGCCATATGATGACACCGTGCCAGGTCCCAGAGATTTCCGGCATCGTATGATTTTCTGTGGATTTCTGTGCCACTTCTGGACATCATTTTAGGTTACAAGCGGCTTCCGGTGAGGACTTTTTGAAACGCACTAAAACTTTACCACACCCAACCATGGCGGGCCCAGCCTGGTCGGGAAGCATGGGAAGGAGCGAGCCATTTAGGCCGATGCCCTTCTCCAAAGTTGTTAAGTGTTTACCCGAAATAAGAGGAGAAAATACAATTGCAAAAGCTTAATTCTCATTGGTGGAACCAATTGTGCCATGGATTGATGACATCGCTCACATTCATCCATCCATCTCTCCACCCCACATCCATCCATGTAAAGAAAAGGAGGAAAGAAAGAAAAATAAAAACAAAACAGAATCCACCGCACGCCTCTCCCTCTCTCGCTCATCTCTCCCTCCCCCCTCCCATGAAACCCTCGCCGCCGCCTACGCCGCTCGATTCCGACGTGTTCCGGCGGCCCTCATCGGCGCACAGCACAGATCCGAGCTCCCCTGCCGCCGCTGTTCCCTTCCCTCCGTCCAGATCCGCCTCTCGCGGCCCCGAGAGCTCACCCACGACCCCTCCCCATTGCTAGGGTTTCGAGGGTGGCGTCCCCTCCAACTTCGGCATGTCGCTGGCGACTCTTGCTCCTCCCTCTCCGACGCCCACCGCAAGTCCCACGGGCAGCTCACCCTCGTGGTCGGTGCTCCTGCACCCGGTGGCTGCAGGGCGGACGCACGCGGCGGGTAAACTCCGGCGAGACGGCGGCTCCATCCACGGCGTGACGGCGGTGCACTGCATCGGCTAAAGCACCCCCATGGTGAGCCCCTCTACACTCCTCTGTTCCCCCCCTTTTCCTTGTATAATGATGCTTCACATTGCTTGATATGATTTTGGTCGATCTTCACTTCTGCGTAGCTAGCTGCTGGAGTTCTTCTGGTTGTGAAAATTTTGATTAAAAAAAGTGTGTTCGTTTATGTATGCTATAACAAATCACGTACGTGTATGCTAGCTAAAAGAAGCAACCAAGCTAGTAGCTTAATTGATCTACAGGAAACTAGCTATATGTGCGTCTCTAACAATGTGTTCATCAGGCCGCTCTCTTGTATCGTTTGAGTGCGCCAATTAGTTCGGCCAGCCTCTATGATTTATTCTGATAGCTGCTGGAGTGCTTCTATTGGTGAAAATTTCGACCCAACAAAAAAATGTTAATCAGTCCGCTCTCTCAAAGTCGAGTTTGGGCTGCTGCATATGAATGATTTTTTTCTCAGTTTGGATGGTAGGTACTGGTGGAGTTGGTGTATCCATAGATAGCATACACTTGCGCATTTTTTTTAGTTCTTCTGTTGCGAATGAAAACAACCATCATGGATCTCTTCTGTTTTCAAGCAGCTTGCTTCTCCATGTATGTTTTATGCAGCATATACATCTTGCTCCTCTTTTATTCAGTAGCAATGGAAGTTGCTGAAATTTAAGTGTCGTGTTGTTCTAGAGATGCAGGGAGGGAAGGACGTCCATGGATTGGACTGCAAGGATTGGATGCAAACCAATGCACATGAGGAGGAGAGTTGCAAGCCACGTCATGACCTAAAGGTCCCTGCCGTGAACCCCTTCCCCTTCCTGTGTATAATCATGCTCAACAAATACTTGATATGATTTTGGTCAATCTTCAATTCGGCATAGCTAGCTGTTGTAGTACTTGCTTGTCTCCTTCCAAATGTTGCCCCAGTCCGTTGAGTTTCTTATTGTTTCCAGGTAGTACTGCTATTTTTCTGCTCTGCGATTTGGTGTGCATGGTTCCAGGCTCCCAGTCTACCACTTTTGTTGTTGTGAGAAGTAAACTTTTGTTAACTTGTTGGCTGAACCAATGGAACTACTGTTATATTTGATTTGTTGCTCAACTAGTGCTGCAATGATGGGATCGAATGATTGCGTGACCCTACTGTTCGTCTATCATTGCATTTATCTTGGTCTTATAGATGTTATTGTTCATGTCATATAGCACATGCTAGTTTCTTTATTAGTTGGCTGGTGGTTCTATTTGTTCATGTGTAAGTGCTACTGTTTCTTTGTTATCTTATAAAGGATATAGTCCTTCATTTGTATATAGCTGTAACTCTCTTATTGATCAACATATACTGCAATTACTCTGTGTAGTTCATGATTTGCTCCTGTAGTGGTATAAAATTATAGTTTCTCTTTCAAGCTGGTATCTGTGTTTGATATATACTAGTCTTTATCTAAATACCATGTATTGGTATTTCTTGTATGGTTTAGTACATCATCTACTGGTGGTTTAGTTATATGGTTCAGTCCTGATGGTTGCATGTAGTGATAACCCAAGCTTAATTGAGGGATCCCTAATCATGGAGTTAGTGCTAATTTGAGTTGATCTTTGGGTTTGGCTTTTATCCATACTTTGCTGGCTCTACTTATGTCTTGGGTTATTCCTTCCTGCCAATTGAACCTATTCGTTTTGGCCTTGCCGGTTACTGTTCCATTGTCTCCATTTACGCAGTGTTGGATCTCTTCTACTGTTTCTTTGATCAACTTAATCTGATTGGGGTTTGACTAATGTTTCCGAGCTCCTAAGTGCTAGCTCCTACAGCAAAGGCATTTCCCTTAGGGGAATGCTACATTTTAACCTTAATCAAGTTTTTCTTGTTTTGCAGGTTGATGAACAGGAAGAAAGAAGCAGAAGATGAAGAACTAGATAGTTTAGTATAGGTTTAGTTTAGGACTTATCCTTCTTTTCTTTCTTTTTCCTCAAGTGTAATTCCTGAATGCTTGTAATTGACATTTATATTAATAAAAGTCTATTGTTTCTTATTGAGACCAAATAGTTGTAATGTTTCATTTATTATGAATATAATTTATTTTATTCAGTTTTTGCAATATCACTTGTATTATTTATTAATGAATATAGCTTGGAGCTATGCCGTCGGCATAGATGTGCTAGTAGCTCATGCATGCCACATGGCAGCTCCTGGTAGCTCCTGAACGAGGACTATGCCTACGGCAAAGCCGTCGGCATAGTTTCCCATCTATGCCTACGGCATTAGTCCTCGACCAGGAACTATCAGGAGCTGCCACGTGGCAGGACTATGCCGACGGCTCGGCGCCATCAGATGCCGTCTCCTCCTTTTTTTGCCGACGGAGAAACTATGCCGCCGGCTGTACGGAAGCCGTCGGCATAGGTAGCTATGCCGACGGTCTGACTAGGGTACGCCGACGCATTCTATGCCGACGGGGTTGTGGCATATGCCGACGGTTAGAGGTCGTTGGCATACCTGCTGATTCCGGTAGTAAATACTAAAAATATGATTTTTTTTAATCAAACAAAACTTATTTTGTATATTTAAGTTTGAAAAAAAATTCTGAAAGATTTATCCTAGATTCTGTTAGAAAGCTTTGCCACACTGCAAAGGTTTGAACTTCAAGACATGTTCTATGTGAGAGAAACAAAAAAAATGTATTTCCACGAATCGCGATGCAGAAAATGCATGGCTAGATAAGGAGGGCCTGGGTGCAGGTGCTCTATTATATGTTTTCGGAGGTCGTCAGGAACCCTGCTGATGCATGCGGAGGGTGTATACAAAAGTTTCTTGTTCATGCTTTTTTACCCAGCGTGAGTTTCCCTCGACGGAAGTCTTCTACACAACAGGCCATATGCACACCACAGCCAGCCAGCCAACCGGCCGCATCTGGGTGAACGTCAACGAACATGTGTTCGAGACGACAATCTACGCTCATGGCGCGGGCTAGGGAACCATGCTCAACCCCTAATAGAACGCCAACCCAGTGCAAAATTATAGCTTCGCAGGCCAGGCGTGGGTTGTTAACAATTTACTGAAGAAAACCTAGGAGGCATCCGCAAGATTAGCGATCGCTTTGGTCGTGGATGGCTGCATGTCTCTCCGTCGGGTGGACCAAGAAGTTTGACGTGGTAGATTGTTGATGTAGATGGGCTGATGTTCCACGTCTTATTCAGTTTCCAAAAACAATGTTCCACATCAGCACACTGTCCACATCAGCAATGTTCCACGTCTTATTCAGTTTCCAAAAGCAGCCAATCAGCCCCGCCACATAAACTTTCATTATAATAAATCATGGGAGTCAAATTTTTACTACGCAACCATCCTGGTCACCGGCAACTGGAGGCCAACGTGGCGCGTGCCGCATAGGGCGGGTCCACCACGCAAAAAACGCTTCGGCGACCAGAGGCGATTGCTTGGCGACTGCCTGGCGATTGTGCTCGGGTGCTAGGGTTAGGGTTTTGTTGCGGGGGTGAGAGAGTTTCCGGTGGGTCCGGGTGTGCGACGACGCTCTCTCAGGCCTGATCGGCGGTGCTCTCCTTCCGCCAGGGAGTGGTGCTGATGGCGGAGATGACATCTGGGAAATCGGCGAGAGATCTGGGGGCGAAGGCCAACTCGGTGGCGGCGGAGCGGAATTCACATCAGAGAACGGGCTCCTCCTCTGCAAGGACCGGGGGGGGGGGGGGGGGGGGGGGGGCGAATCCACGACGAGAAGGTGGTGAAGAAGCCGTCTCCAACTCACGCGGCGTCGGGATCCAGGAACCAGAATCGACCTGCGGCCACGGTGACGGCGCCGGATCAGTCGGGGATCAAGGGAAAGACATCTGCGGATGTGGGGACTGGGATGGCAAGCACGCCGCTACGCAAGGAGGTTCGGCTAGCGGGGGATCGTCCAAATCTCCCGTGGAGAGCAAAACTCCTGATCCGACGTCGAGTCTCTCGGCTAGGATGGGTGGCATGGTGCTGTTGGACAAAGAAGCAGAGGGTTTGGTTTTTGATGATCCAGAAGAGGCAGCCCCAATGAACCCAAGATGGTCGGCTATAGGCAAGGTTTGCTCAAACAGACCGATGATCAAAAGTGCCCTAGAGAGAGCTATGATTCGGGCATGGGGACTGCACCGTGAAGCTAGATTCCGAGACTTGGGTTCGAATGTGTTTGAGGTTCACTTTGGCAGCGAGGGGGATTGGAGACATGCAATGAACAATGGTCCATGGCAGTACGTTTTCTCAGTGCTAGTTCTTAAGGAATACGAGGGAAATAAGAGACCCTCGGAGATGGTTTTTGACACGGTGGATGTTTGGGTCCGTGTAGACGATCTACCCCCGGACAAGAGGACTGAAAAGTTTGGTAATGCCCTAGGCAACTGGCTGGGGTCGACTGTGAAAGTTGATTGTGACAAAGATGGGGTGGCCCGGGGAAGCAATCTGAGGGTCCGAACGAGAATTTCTATCTTCGACCCACTTGTGAGGGGATTCTATTTGAAATCTGTGAGAGAGAATGAGCCCAAGACCTGGTTTGATTTCCATTATGAGAAGATCCCACATTTTTGCTTTGAGTGTGGTCGGTTGGTTCATGTGAATTGCATCTGTGACCCACCGTTAGAGGAGCCGGCTTAGTGGGGAGGGTGGCTACGGGCCTCTCCTGGCAGAAAGAGTAATGAAAAGGAGGGGTCGCTTGGGCACTCACACAGCAGCAACAATAGTTGGGGGATGGGGCGGACCGGCGACAGCGACCGGGGACGCCAGGGAAAGGAGAAGTGGGACATTCCGGCTAAGCGTAATCTGCAGGAGGAGTTTTCTAAATCAGCTGACCATCGCACCAGCGGGGGGTCAAAGCTAGACAAGGGAGAGGTAACTAGTCCCATCAAGATAAAAGCAGGCAATAAGGACGAGGGGGAATATGACCTTAGGTATGGGCTGGAGCAAAAGAGAGAGAATGACATTAGGCACAAGCTGATGGAGCAGCAACGTCTGAAGGAAGGCACTGGCCAAAGAGATGCGGGGAAGGACAAAGATAGAGAGGAGTCCTTTTTCTCTGCAAATTATGAAAGGCATGGTATGCCCTCCAGGCCTGGACATGAAGGCGGTCAGGGTAGAGCGAGAACCAAGGGCCACTATGTGCGCAAGCCAAGGCAAGAATACAGGGAAGTTCACTGATGTCTGCTAGAACTACATCGGTATTTCCCCAAAGAGGAAGGGATGATGCAGCACAGCAACGGTAGGTATTTCCCTCAGTGATGAGTCCAAGGTTATCGAACCAGTAGGAGAACGACGCAACACTACGTGAACGGCACCTGCACACAAATAACAAATACTCGCAACCCGACGTATTAAAGGGGTTGTCAATCCCTTTCGGGCAACGGCGCCAGAAATTGGCAAACGAACGTGATAAAAATATGATAGATTGGATAAATAGATCTCGAATAAAAGCAAATTAAAATAAAGTGCAGCAAGGTATTTTTGGGTTTTTGGAAATATAGATCTGAAAATAAAAGCAAATGAAAATAGATCGCAAAGGCAAATATATTAAAGAAGAGACCCGGCGGCCGTAGATTTCACAAGTGGCCTCTCTCGAGAAAAATAGCAAACGGTGGGTAAACAAATTACTGTTGGGCAATTGATAGAACTTCAAATAATCATGACGATATCCAGGCAATGATCATTATATAGGCATCACGTCCAAGATTAGTAGACCGACTCCTGCCTGCATCTACTACTATTACTCCATACATCGACCGCTATCCAGCATGCATCTAGTGTATTAAGTTCATGGAAAAACGGAGTAATGCAATAAGAACGATGACATGATGTAGACAAGATCTATTTATGTAGAAATAGACCCCATCTTGTTATCCTTAATAGCAACGATACATACGTGTCGGTTCCCCTTCTGTCACTCGAATCAAGCACCGTAAGATCGAACCCATCACAAAACACCTCTTCCCATTGCAAGATAAATAGATCAAGTTGGCCAAACAAAACCGAAATATCGGAGAAGAAATACGAGGCTATAAGCAATCATGCATATAAGAGATCAAAGAAGACTCAAATAACTTTCATGGATAAAAAGATAGATCTGATCATAAACTCAAAGTTCATCCGATCCCAACAAACACACCGCAAAAAGAGTTACATCAAATAGACCTCCAAGAGACCAGTGTATTGAGAATCAAAAGAGAGAGAGGAAGCCATCTAGCTACTAACTATAGACCCGTAGGTCTACAAAAGACTACTCACGGATCATCGGAGAGGCACCAATGGACATGATGAACCCCTCCGTGACGGTGTCTAGATTGGATCTGGTGGTTCTGGAACTTGCGGCGGCTGGAATTGATTTTCGTCGACTCCCCTCGGGTTTGTGGAATATTGGGGTATTTATAGAGTAAAGAGGCGGTTCAGGATGCAACCGAGGTGGGCACAACCCACCAGGGCGCGCCTGGGCCTCCAGGCGCGCCATGGTGGGTTGTGCTCCCCTCGGAGCACCCCCCCAGGTGCTTCTTCGGCCCACTGGATGTCTTCTGGTCCAAAAAAAATCCACAAAAATTTTCGCTGCGTTTGGACTCCGTTTGGTATTGATTTCCTGCGATGTAAAAAACATGCAAAAAACAACAACTGGCACTTGGCACTATGTCAATAGGTTAGTACCAAAAAATGATATAAAATGACTATAAAATGATTATAAAACATAAAAAAATGATAATATAACAGCATGGAACAATCAAAAATTATAGATACGTTGGAGACGTATTAGCATCCCCAAGCTTAATTCCTGCTCGTCCTCGAGTAGGTAAATGATAAAAACAGAATTTTTGATGTGGAATGCTGCCTAACATGTCATCTCATATTCTTTTCTTTGTAGCATGGACATTTGGACTTTTATATGGTTCAAAGCAATAGTCTAGTTTTGACATGAGGACCTTAATACTCAAGCATATCAACAAGCAACCATGTCTTTCAAAATATCAACACTAAAATAAGTTATCCCTAGCCCATTATGCTCAATCATTGATCCATTCATGAAACACACTCGCATATTAGCTACACCCAATGCTCAAGTACGATCATAGTGCCCCTTAGTTGGTGCTTTATAAGAGAAGATGGAGACTCAAATTAAAAATAAAAATTGCATAAAGTAAAAGAAATGCCCTTCACGGAGGGAAGTAGGGATTTGTACAGGTGCCAGAGCTCATAGCGAAAAAGATAGAGATACAAATATTTTGGGAGGCATGCTTTTCCTATCAACGAGAACGATCAAGTAGTTCCCAATACTTTCCATGCTAGATATATCATAGGCGGTTCCCAAACAGAAATTAAAATTTATTCCTTTTTCAACCATACTTTCACTTTCCATGGTTAACCGTATCCACGGGTGCCCTCCATACCAACACTTTCCAAGGAATTTATTATTTGACAACATAAAGTAAATTCATTTTTCATTTCGGAACTGGGCATCCCTAATACCTTTGCCTTACTCTTGTGCAATGACAAGTGAATATACACTCATCGTGAGAATAACATATCTAGCATGGAAATATATTAGCCACCCCCTACCGGTTCATGAGCGGTACGAGCACACAAAAGAGAAGTTTATTTTGAAAATTAGAGATGGCACATACAAATTTACTTAGAATGGTAAGAGAATACCGCATATAGGTAGGTATGGTGGACTCATGTGGCAAAACTGGTTTAAAGGATTTTGGATGCACAAGTAGTGATCATACTTAGTGCAAAATGAAGGCTAGCAAAAGATTGAGAAGCGACCAACCAAGAAATGAAAAATCTCATAAGCGAGCATTGAGCATAATTAACACTGAATAATGCACCACAAGTAGGATGTAATTTCTTTGCATAGTATTGACTTTCGTGCTTGCATAGGGAATCACAAACCTTAACACCAATATTCTTACTAAAGCATAATTACTCATCAACATGACTCACATATCACATCATCATATCTCAAAACTATTACAAGGAATCAAGTTTATTTTGTCCAATGATCTTCATGAAAGTTTTTATTATATCCTTCTTGGACATCTATCACTTTGGGACTAATTTTCATATGTTGCTTTTGATAAGCTCAAACAAATATAAGTGAAGATCATGAGCATAATATTTCTTTCTCTCAAATTAATTTAAGTGAAGCAAGAGAGAACGCGGTTGAAAATTTTACTAACTCTCGAATAAATCTAAGTGAAGCAAGAGAGCATTTCTTCAAAAATAACAAAGCACACCATGCTCAAAAAGATATAAGTGAAGCACTAGAGCAATTCCATAGCTCATAAAACTTTAAGTGAAGCATAGAGAGCAATTCTAACAAGTCATGGCATAATTTTGGATCTCTCAAATAGGTGTGTCCAGCAAGGAATCAAGACTTAAAATAAAAAGCAAAACAAGCAAAGACTCATATCATACAAGACGCTCCAAGCAAAACTCATAATATGTGACGAATAAAAATATAGCTCCGAGCAAAATACCGATGGTCGTTAGAAGAAAGAGGGGATGCCACTCGGGGCATCTCCAAGCTTAGTTGCTTGCTTCTCTTTGGATAATGGCATGGGGTGCCATGGGCGTCCCCAAGCTTAGGCTCTCTTACTCCTTATTCCTTCATCCATCGTAATATCACCCAAAACTTGAAAACTTCAATCACACAAAACTCAACAAAACCTTCGTGAGATCCGTTAGTATAAGAAAACCAATCTTTACTTTAAGTACTGTAGAAAACTTATTCAAATTTTGTTATTGCTTTATGTCTACTGTATTCTAACTTTTTCATGGCAAAAACTCTTCAAAGAAAACCATAGAATCATCAAAATAAGCACATAACACAACGAAAACAGAATCTGTCAAAAACAGAGCAGTCTGTAAAGATGCGAATTGTTATCATACTTTTGTAACTCCAAAAATTCTAAACAATTAGGACAACAGAGGCAATTTGTATATCAACCTTGTGTAAATAATTCAGAGTTTTTTGTTGCTTTCGTACTTCTAAAAAATTATTTTTCTGGAAGCAAAAGTTTCTGTTTTCCAAAAAGATCAAATCAACTATCACCAAAGCTATCCCAAAGGCTTTACTTGGCAAAAACACTAATTAAAACAAAAAGAACACAATCATAACAGTAGCATAATTGTGTAAACACTCAAGAACAGAAAGCAAAAGACAAAAATAAATTTTATTTATTGGGTTGCCTCCCAACAAGCGCTATCGTTTTACGCCCCTAGCTAGGCATAAAGCAAGGACCTAAGTATTGTCATCTTTCTCCTTAATTTCCTTAGAGATACTTTTGTCATGAGGTTTTTTAAAAACAACATAAAACATATTATCCATAGAAACCTTAGCACTATTAAGTTGCTTATCATCATAACCTCTTTGATTTCCGGAAACAATCCAGGAGTCATGTTGATTAACATTATTGAAAACTTGTTGGATTATATCTAAAACGGGGACTCCCTTTTTAAGATTCTCATCAAAGATTTGATTATCCCCAAGCAAATGTCTTAACGCATAATCACTATTGTAAAGAATTTCATCTATCACGGGCTTTTCACGATTCATACCATAAAAATCAAAGATTTCCCTAGCTTCCCGTATTATGTAGTCAAATTCATTCATAAGAATGAGAGTGGCCAACTTTTTAGCTTTAGGATTCTTTATAACAGGAAGCTCAAAAAACAATCTTTGCAAAGTAGGATGAGTACGGATAAATTTACTTTCAAGTTTCAGGACTAGTGCTGAAATAGCTTTCGCATAAGATCTAGTCTTTCTAAGTATAGGAGCATCATCAAGAATTAGATTTCCAACACAATTGAAAAATTCTTGAATACGTTCTTTTCCCATAACATTCCCTTGCCCCAAGATAAAAGTTTTAGCATCCAAATTGCCCGTACGTCCAATCTTAGGAGTTAGGCCATCATCTGTTGCTGCCATACCGAAATCACTCATGATTGCAAGCAAAGGATAGATCTGACGAGAAAACGGGGAACGAAAAAGAGGGCGAATAAAACGGCAAATTTTTGTGAAGTGGGGGAGAGGAAAACGAGAGGCAAATGGCAAATAATGTAAATTGCAAGGAGATGAGATTTGTGATTAGGAACCTGGTAGATGTTGATGATGTCTCCCCGGCAACGGCGTCAGAAATTCCTTTAGATTTCTGCTAGAACTACGTCGGTATTTCCCCAAAGAGGAAGGGATGATGCAGCACAGCAACGGTAGGTATTTCCCTCAGTGATGAGACCAAGGTTATCGAACCAGTAGGAGAACCACGCAACACTACGTGAACGGCACCTGCACACAAATAACAAATACTCGCAACCCGACGTATTAAAGGGGTTGTCAATCCCTTTCGGGCAACGGCGCCAGAAAATTGGCAAACGGACGTGATAAAAATATGATAGATTGGATAAATAGATCTCGAATAAAAGCAAATTAAAATAAAGTGCAGCAAGGTATTTTTGGGTTTTTGGAAATATAGATCTGAAATAAAAGCAAATGAAAATAGATCGTAAAGGCAAATATATTAAAGAAGAGACCCGAGGGCCGTAGATTTCACTAGTGGCTTCTCTCGAGAAAAATAGCAAACGGTGGGTAAACAAATTGTTGTTGGGCAATTGATAGAACTTCAAATAATCATGACGATATCCAGGCAATGATCATTATATAGGCATCACGTCCAAGATTAGTAAACCGACTCCTGCCTGCATCTACTACTATTACTCCACACATCGACCGATATCCAGCATGCATCTAGTGTATTAAGTTCATGGAAAAATGGAGTAATGCAATAAGAACGATGACATGATGTAGACAAGATCTATTTATGTAGAAATAGACCCCATCTTGTTATCCTTAATAGCAACGATACATACGTGTAGGTTCCCCTTCTGTCACTCGGATCAAGCACCGTAAGATCGAACCCATCACAAAGCACCTCTTCCCATTGCAAGATAAATAGATCAAGTTGGCCAAAAAAAACCCAAATATCGGAGAAGAAATACGAGGCTATAAGCAATCATACATATAAGATATCAAAGAAGACTCAAATAACTTTCATGGATAAAAAGATAGATCTGATCATAAACTCAAAGTTCATCCGATCCCAACAAACACACTGCAAAAAGAGTTACATCAAATAGATCTCCAAGAGACCATTGTATTGAGAACCAAAAGAGAGAGAGGAAGCCATCTAGCTACTAACTATGGACCCGTAGGTCTACAAAAGACTACTCACGCATCATCGGAGAGGCGCCAATGGACATGATGAACCCCTCCGTGATGGTGTCTAGATTGGATCTGGTGGTTCTGGAACTTGCGGTGGCTGGAATTGATTTTCGTCGCCTCCTCTAGGGTTTCTGGAATATTGAGGTATTTATAGAGTAAAGAGGCGGTTTGGGAGGCAACCGAGGTGGGCACAACCCACCAGGGCGCGCCTGGGCCTCCAGGCGCGCCCTGGTGGGTTGTGCTCCCCTCGGAGCACCCCCCCCAGGTGCTTCTTCGGCCCACTGGATGTTTTCTGGTCCCAAAAAAATCCACAAAAAGTTTCGCTGCGTTTGGACTCTGTTTGGTATTGATTTCTTGCGATGTAAAAAACAGCAACTGGCACTTGGCACTATGTCAATAGGTTAGTACCAAAAAATGATATAAAATGACTATAAAATGATTATAAAACATCCAAGAATGATAATATAACAGCATGGAACAATAAAAAATTATAGATATGTTGGAGACGTATCATTCACCATGATAGGAACTACCAAAGATTTGAGCATGGAGGCCGAAAGAGGGGCCCGAGACAATATTGGGTAGCGAAAAATGACCCTGACAAGCAGATTTCACATGAGGGTTTCATTCGTGATACGAGACGGAAGATGGCTACTGTCATCGCATATCTGATCCTATTGATTCATCGGCAGACCCCGATGACCGGGCCGCCGGACGCAATGAATCTTCTAGCCTGGAACTGTCGAGGACTGGGGTTGGACTCGACAGTGGGCGAACTACGAGACCTGATTGTTGGGAAACGTAGCATGCAATTTAAAAAAAAATCCTACGCTCATGCAAGATCTATCTAGGAGATGCATAGCAACGAGAGGGGGAGAGTGTGTCCATGTACCCTCATAGACCGAAAGCGGAAGCGTTTGACAACACGGTTGATGTAGTCGAACTTCTTCTCGTTCCGACTGATCAAGCACCGAACGTACGGCACCTCCGAGTTCTGCACACGTTCAGCTCAATGACGTCCCTCGAACTCTTGATCCATAAAAGTGTCGAGGGAGAGTTTCGTCAGCATGACGGCGTGGTGACGGTGATGGTGAAGTGATCCGCGCAGGGCTTCGCTTAAGCACTACGACAATATGACCGGAGGCGTAAACTATGGAGGGGGGCGCCGCACACGGCTAGGAATCAATGTTGTGTGTTCTAGCGGTGCCCCCCCCCACCACATATATATAGGTGGGAGAGGGAGGGGAGCAGCAAGGGGCGCCCCAAGTAGGAGGAATCCTACTTGGGCGCCTCCCCCAAGTCGGCCTCCCCCCTTCCATAAGTACCGGAGGGGGAAGGAAAGAGGAGGGAGGAGGTAAGGAAGGGGGAGGCCGAATCCCTCCCCTTCCTTCTCTCTTCCACCTTTCCTTCCTCCAGAGGTGCGGCCCTTATGGGGGGCGCAGCAGCCCCTGCTGGCTGCTGCGTTTCCCCTCTTGGCCCATTAGGCCCATATCTTTGCCGGGGGTGCCCGGAACCCCTTTCAAGTGACCCGATATGTACCCGGTACCCCCGGAACACTTCTGCTGTCCGAATACCATCGTCCTATATATCAATCTTTACCTCACGACCATTTCGAGACTCCTCGTCATGTCCGTGATCTCATCCGGGACTCCGAACAACATTCGATCACCAAATCACATAACTCATATAATACAAAATTGTCATCGAACGTTAAGCGTACGGACCCTACGGGTTCGAGAACTATGTAGACATGACCGAGACACCTCTCCGGTCAATAACCAATAGCGGAACCTGGATGCTCATATTGGTTCCCACATATTCTACGAAGATCTTTATCGGTCATACCGTAATGCCAACATACGTTATTCCCTTTGTCATCGGTATGTTACTTGCCCGAGATTCGATCGTCGGTATCTTCATACCTTGTTCAATCTCGTTACCGGCAAGTCTCTTTACTCGTTCAGTAATACATCATCCCGCAACTAACTCATTAGTCACTTTGCTTGAAAGGCTTCTTATGATGTGCATTACCGAGAGGGACCAGAGATACCTCTCCGATACTCGGAGTGACAGATCCTAATCTCGATCTATGCCAACCCAACAAACACCTTCGAAGATGCCTGTACAACATCTTTATAGTCACCCAGTTACGTTGTGATGTTTGATAGCACACAAGGCATTCCTCCGGTATCCGGGAGTTGCATAATCTCATAGTCGAAGGAATATGTATTTGACATGAAGAAAGCAATAGCAATAAAACTGAACGATCAATATGCTATGCTAACGGATGGGTCTTGTCCATCACATAATTCTCCTAATGATGAGATCCCGTTATCAAATGACAACTCATGTCCATGGTTAGGAAACCTTAACCATCTTTTATCAACGAGCTAGTCAAGTAGAGGCTCACTAGGGACACAGTGTTTGTCTATGTATTCACACATGTATTTAGGTTTCCGATCAATACAATTCTAGCATGAATAATAAACATTTATCATGAATAAGGAAATATTAAATAACAACTTTATTATTGCCTCTAGGGCATATTTCCTTCAGTCTCCCACTTGCACTAGAGTCAATAATCTAGTTCACATCGCCATGTGATTAACACCCTGATACGTCTCCAACGTATCTATAATTTTTTATTATTCCATGCTGTTATATTATCATTCTTGGCTGTTTTACAATCATTTTATAGCAACTTTATATCATTTTTTGGGACTAACCTATTGACCTAGTGCCCAGTGCCAGTTGCTGTTTTTTGCTTGTTTTTTACATCGCAGGAAATCAATATCAAATGGAGTCCAAACACCGCGAAACTTTTTGTGGAGTTTTTATGGACCAGAAGACCACCAGTGGGCCAGAGAAGCACCTGGGGGGTGCCCCGAGGGGGGCACAACCCACCAGGGCGTGCCTGGGGGCCCAGGCATGCCCAGGTGGGTTGTGCCCACCTCGGTGGCCTCCTGCACCCCCTCTTTACCCTATAAATTCCCAAATATTCCGAAAACCCTCGGGGTTAACCTAGATCAGAAGTTCCGCCGCCGCAAGGCTCTTTAGCCACCGAAAGCCAATCTAGACCCCGTTCCGGCACCCTGCCGGAGGGGGGAATCATCTTCGGTGGCCATCTTCATCATCCCGGTGGCCACCACGATGAGGAGGGAGTAGTCCACCCTCGAGGCTGAGGGTTTGTAACAGTAGCTATGTGTTTGATCTCTCCCTCTCTCTTGTTCTTGAGATGTCACAATCTTGATGTATCGCGGGCTTTGTTAATATAGTCGGATCATATGGTGTTTTCCCCTCTCTATCTTGTTGTGATGAATTGAGTTTTCCCTTTGAGATTCCGTTTTATCGGATTGAATACTTTTATGGATTTGAGAGCACTTGATATATGTCTTGCAAATGAATACTCGTGGTGACAATGGGGTATCATATTGATTCACTTGATGTATGTTTTGGCACTCAACTCACCGATTCCCGAGGTGACATTGGGGTAATCTATGCATAGGGGTTGATGCACGTTCTTGTCTTTGTTTCTCCGGTAGAAATCTTGGGGCACTCTTTGAGGTTCATTGTGTTGGATTGAGTATTATGAATCTGAAATTATTTGGTGTTATTTTAGTACGAACTCTTTGATAGATCGATCCGAAAGAATAGCTTCGAGGTGGTTTCGTACCCTACAAATAATTTCTTCTTATGTTCTCTGCTAGATAGGAACTTTGGAGTGATTCTTCATCGCACTTTGAGGGGTGGTTATATGATCCAATTATATTACACTGTTGAGAGATTGCACTAGCGAAAGTACAGACCCTAGGCCTCATTTTCAAGCATTGCAATATCGTTTGTGCTCCGTTTTATCAATTGCTACCTTGCTGTTTTTTATTGTTCCTATTACCAAAATCAATATCTACTATCATTACTATGCTTGTATCACCATCTCTTCGCTGAACTAGTGCACCTATACAAATTACCATTGTATTTGGTGTGTTGGGGACACAAGAGACTTTTTATTATTTGGTTGCAGGGTTGTTTGAGAGAGACCATCTTCATCCTACGCCTCCCACGGATTGATAAACCTTAGGTCATTCACTTGAGGGAAAATTGCTACTGTCCTACAAAACTCTGCGCTTGGAGGCCCAACATAAGTCTACAAGAACAAGTTGTGTAGTAGACATCAAGCTCTTTTCTGGCGCCGTTGCCGGGGAGGTGAGTGCATGAAGGTATATCTTTAGATCTTGCAATCGAATCTTTTAGTTTCTTGTTTATCACTAGTTTGGTTTATAAAAGAAAACTACAAAAAAATGGAATTTAGGTTGCATCATATTATTGATCATCTTTATAATATCTTTCTTGAAAATGATGGATCGGAATATTGTGCTCAATTGTTAGAAGAAGAAGTCAATAAAATGTCTGGCACAAAATATTTGAATGATGAGCATGATTGCAATGTTGTTAGTATGAATTCTTTGAATATCCAAAATGCTAATGATGATTGCACAAGTCATGACAAAAATGTTTCTTATAAGCATGTCAATTTTTGCGGAGTGAATTGGGAATGCAAATGCACACCAAAAAGGGAAGATAGATTTTGTAAGAAGAATAAATATTTAGAAATGAAAAAGTTGCAAGAGAGGCTAGATGATTGTGCTGAAAGATTTAATTTTTTCCGCCATCCTTGTGAACTTTGCAATGAACGTGGTCATTTAAAACTCCAATGCAAATTGTTTCATGATCAAATCGTGTCCAAAGATTGTGATAACTTGATTACCCTTGAGCATCATAAAGAGCTTAGTCTTCTTTTGGGGTATGAAGAAATGAAACGTATAACTGAGGGTATTCCAAAATTTAATCTCGAGAGATTTCTTGATTTTGATCTAGAGGAAATTTATATGTTTTGTGCGGTAAATTGCATTGAGAATCCTTATATTGCCAACTATCTAAAGACAAGAAAACAAATATAATATGAAGAGAGTACTAATGAAAGGGAAAATATTTCCCAATACCCTCCTAGTGTTTATTATGATGAATCAGGTAACGAGGAGGAGCTTCCTATCCAATCAATCTCTTCAACAAGAAGCTTGAAAAAATTAATTAAACCCACACATGATGTGGTGAAGAAGAAGAAAAGAAGAAAGAATAGAGGTAAAAAGGTATCTCTCCCAAATAATGTTGCTCCCATTATTGTTGTGCCTCATGAAAATGAACCAAAAATAATTGTGGAAGATGATGCACTTCATGATGAATTTGTTATGCCTATTGCTTGTTGTGATGATTATGATTGGGAAGATAATGATACTTCTTATAATCTTGGAAATCTTTTTGGCACCACATTGGGAAATTATGATGATAGCAATTGTTATACCGTTGGTGCTATTCATACTATTCATGATGAGAGTGATTATGCTTATGATATGCCAAGCCACAAGCTTGGGGATGCTATGTTTGATGAGAATGACATGTTTGAGAATTTATTTGCTGCAATTAATGTTTGTCCCAAGCTTGGGGATGCTATGTTTAATGAAGATGATCTTTTTAGCCCCCCTACTTTGAATGATCAAATTTGCTATGATGATTGCATGGCTCCTATCTATGATGAGAACAAAGTTGCTACTTATGATGATTATTGTGATGATACTTATGTTATAAAAAGTAGTGATGATTATATTTATAGAACTTGTCATAGTTATGATTACCCTTTTTCTGAACATTACTCTTTTAATGTGGAAACAATTTATAGTATTCGAGTTTCATATGATACTCCCACCGTTGCGAATGAGAAGAAATTTTCTTATGTAGAGAGTAATAAAATTTCTATGCTTGTGGATCATGAAAAGAATGCTTTATGTGATGGTTATATTGATGAATCTATTCATGATGCTACTTAAAATTATTATGAGAGGGGAACGTATGATTCATGATGCTCTCTTTATGTTTCAATCCTTATCTTTTATGCGAGCATCATTGAACTCATCATGCCTAGCTAAAAGGCATTAAAGAAAAGCGCTTGTTGGGAGACAACCAAACACTTTTACCTACTGTTTTTGTGTGTTCACATCGTTAGGCTACTGTAGTGATTTTGTTTTATAGCTTTTGTTTCAATAAAGTGCCAAGTAAAGCCTTTGGGATAGTGTGGATGATAGTTGACTTGATTCTGTCCAAAAACAGAAACTTTTGCATCCAGTGCAGAAATTCCTGTCTTTTACTGGAACGCGGAAAAATGCTGAAATTTTTAAAGTTGATGGGTATACAAATTTTCTACGTTGTCCAAAATTTTAATAATTTTTGAAGTTACATAAGTATGACCTTAATTCAGATCTTTACGTACTGTTCTGTTTTTGACAGATTCTGTTTTCAATGAATAGTTTGCTTGTTTCCTAGTTTCTATGACTTATTTTGCTCAATATAAATTGTGGAAATGATAAGTTACAGTAGGAATTGTGTGAGAACAATTATGAATCCTGTCTTTGACAGTACCAAAGTGAATGATTTGTCTTTATCATACTAACACATCTCACGAAGTTCCGTTATGTTTTGTGTGATTGAAGTTTTCAAGTTTTGGGTGAGATATCGATATGAGGAGAATAAGGAGTGACAAGACCCTAAGCTTGGGGATGCCCAAGGCACCCCAAGGTAATATTTAAGGAATATCCAAGCAATTAAGCTTGGGGATGCCCCGGAAGGCATCCCCTCTTTCGTCTTCAACATTATCGGTAACCTCATTTGGAGCTATGTTTTCATTCGTCACATGATATGTGTTTTGCTTGGAGCATCATATTATTTTATTAGGATTTGCTTGCTGTTATTTAGAATAATTTTTTGCATCTTTTATTTCAATAAAAGTAGCAATGATAGCCTTTACTATGCTTATTTTGCAAGTCTACATGTTGCTGTTTGAAAACAGAAAGTTTACCGCTGTTGGAAAAATTCCTTAGAAAAGTCAGAATGTGATAAAATGTTTAAATTTTTTTAAAAATAAGCTCTGATAAATTTTCTACAGTGTGTTAAATTTTCAGAATTTTTTGAGTTGAATAAGTGTTGATACTCTTGCATTCTTTACAGACTGTACTGTTTTGGCAGATTGCTGTTATGTTTGCATTGTTTGCATATGTTTGCTTGTTTAATGATTTTATTTGAGGATAGGAGTATTAAATATGCAGAGGCATTTAGTATGCAATGTTGAATAATAATTTTAGTGATTTTCTACAGTAGAGAATGATAAGGTTTTTTCATTGGTTTATACTAACTTATCTCACGAGTTCTTGTTGAGTTTTGTGTGGATGAAGCTTTTGAGATTTAGGAAAACCGTGATATGAGAGAAATTAAGGAGACGCAAAAGCTCAGGCTTGGGGATGCCCAAGGCACCCCAAGATAATATTTCAAGAAGTTTCAAGCATCTAAGCTTGGGGATGCCCTGGTAGGCATCCCACCTTTCTTCTTCAACAATTATCGGTTAGTATCGGTTGAGCCTAAGTTTTTGCTTCTTCACATGATGTGTGCTATTCTTAGAATGTCATTTTATTTTGTTTTTGCTTGCTGTTTTAATAAAATACTTAGAACAGAAAGTTTTTAAATAAGAGAGAGTCCTCACATAGCTACCTATTTACTTAACTACTCGCTTGATCTTCACTTATATCTAGTGCTTCACTTATATCTTTTTGAGCATGGTGTGCTTTAGTATTTTTGAAGAAATTCTCTCTTGCTTAACTTAAATTAATTTGAGAGAAAGAAATATTATGCTCATGATCTTCACTTATATTTGTTCGAGCTTATCAAAAGCAACACATGAAAATTAGTCCCAAAGTGATAGATATCCAAGAAGGATATAATAAAAACTTTCATGAAGATCATTGGACAAAATAAACTTGATTCCTTGTAATAGTTTTGAGATATGATGATGTGATATGTGAGTCATGTTGATGAGTAATTATGCTTTAGTAAGAATATAGGTGTTAAGGTTTGTGATTCCCTATGCAAGCACGAAAGTCAATAGTTATGCAATGAAATTACATCCTACTTATGGTGCATTATTTGGTGTTAATTATGCTCAATGCTCGCTTATGAGATTATTCGTTTCTTGGTTGGTCGCTTCTCAATCTTTTGCTAGCCTTCATTTTGCACTAAGTATGATCACTACTTGTGCATCCAAAATCCTTTAAACCAGTTTTGCCACATGAGTCCACTATATCTACCTATATGCGGTATTCTTTTGCCGTTCTAAGCAAATTTGTATGTGCCATCTCTAATTTTCAAAATAAATTTCTCTTTTGTGTGCTCGTACCGCTCGCGAGGCGGTGAGGGGTGGCTAATATTTTCCATGCTAGATGTGTTATTCTCAAGATGAGTGTTTATTCACTTGTCATTGCACGAGAGTACGGCAAAGGTATTAGGGATGCCCAGTCCCGAAATGAAAAAGAAATTTACTTTATGTTGTCAAATAATAAATTCCTTGGAAAGTGTTGGTATGGAGGGCACCCGTGGATACGGCTAGCCATGGAAAGTGAAAGTATGGTGGAAAAAGGAATAAACTTTATTTTCTGTTTGGGAACCACCTATGATATATCTAGCATGGAAAGTGTTGGGAGCTGTAAGTCGTTTTCGCTGGTGGGAAAAGTATGCCTCTCAAAATGTTTTTATCTCTCAATTTTTGCTTTGAGCTCTGGCACCTCTACAAATCCCTACTTTCCTCCGCGAAGGGCCTTTCTTTTACTTTATGCAATTTTTATTTTTTAATTTGAGTCTCCATCTTCTCTTATAAAAGTACCAACTAGGGTGCACTATGATCGTACTTGAGCATTGGGTGTAGCTAATATGCGAATGTGTTTCATGAATGGATCAATGATTGAGCATGATGGGCTAGGGATAACTTATTTTAGCGTTGATATTCTGAAAGACATGGTTGCTTGTTGGTATGCTTGAGTATTTAAGTCCTCATGTCAAAACTAGACTATTGCTTTGAACCATATAAAAGTCCAAATGTCTTTGCTATAAAGAAAAGAATATGAGATGACATGTTAGGCAGCATTCCACATCAAAAATTCTGTTTTTATCATTTACCTACTCGAGGACGAGCAGGAATTAAGCTTGGGGATGCTGATACGTCTCCAACGTATCTATAATTTTTTATTGTTCCATGCTGTTATATTATCATTCTTGGATGTTTTACAATCATTTTATAGCAACTTTATATCATTTTTTTGGGACTAACCTATTGACCTAGTGCCCAGTGCCAGTTGCTATTTTTTGCTTGTTTTGTACATCGAAGGAAATCAATATCAAATGGAGTCCAAACACCACGAAACTTTTTGCGGATTTTTTATGGACCAGAAGACCACCAGTGGGCCAGAGAAGCACCTGGTGGGTGCCCCGAGGGGGGCACAACCCACCAGGGCGCTTGGGGGCCCAGGCACGCCCAGGTGGGTTGTGCCCACCTCGTTGGCCTCCCGCACCCCCTCTTTACCCTATAAATTCCCAAATTCCAAAAACCCTTGGGGTTAACCTAGATCAGAAGTTTCGCCGCCGCAAGGCTCTATAGCCACCGAAAACCAATCTAGACCCCGTTCCGGCACCCTGCCGGAGGGGGGAATCATCTTCGGTGGCCATCTTCATCATCCCGGCGGCCACCACTATGAGGAGGGAGTAGTCCACCCTCGGGGTTGAGGGTTTGTACTAGTAGCTATGTGTTTGATCTCTCTCTCTCGTGTTCTTGAGATGTCACGATCTTGATGTATCGCGGGCTTTGTTAATATAGTCAGATCATATGGTGTTTTCCCCTCTCTATCTTGTCGTGATGAATTGAGTTTTCCCTTTGAGATTTCGTTTTATCGGATTGAATACTTTTATGGATTTGAGAGAACTTGATATATGTCTTGCAAATGAATACTCGTGGTGAAAATGGGGTATCATATTGATTCACTTGATGTATGTTTTGGAACTCAACTCGCTGATTCCCGAGGTGACATTGGGGTAATCTATGCATAGGGGTTGATGCACGTTCTTGTCTTTGTTTCTCCGGTAGAAATCTTGGGGCACTCTTTGAGGTTCATTGTGTTGGATTGAGTATTATGAATCTAAAATTATTTGGTGTTATTTTAGTATGAACACTTAGATAGATCGATCGGAAAGAATAGCTTCGAGGTGGTTTCGTACCCTACAAATAATTTCTTCTTATGTTCTCCGCTAGATAGGAACTTTGGAGTGATTCTTCATCGCACTTTGAGGGGTGGTTATATGATCCAATTATATTACACTGTTGAGAGATTGCACTAGCGAAAGTACGGACCCTAGGCCTCATTTTCAAGCATTGCAATATCGTTTGTGCTCCGTTTTATCAATTGCTACCTTGCTGTTTTTTATTGTTCATATTACCAAAATCAATGTCTACTATCATTACTACGCTTGTATCACCATCTCTTCACTGAACTAGTGCACCTATACAAATTACCATTGTATTTGGTGTGTTGGGGACACAAGAAACTTTTTATTATTTGGTTGCAGGGTTGTTTGCGAGAGATCATCTTCATCCTACGCCTCCCACGGATTGATAAACCTTAGGTCATTCACTTGAGGGAAAATTGCTACTGTCCTACAAAACTCTGCGCTTGGAGGCCCAACACAAGTCTACAAGAACAAGTTGTGTAATAGACATCACACCCATATTTCACATCGTCATGTGATTAACACCCAAAGGGTTTACTAGAGTCAATAATCTAGTTCACATCGCCATGTGATTAACACCCAAAGAGTACTAAGGTGTGATCATGTTTTGCTTGTGAGAGAGGTTTAGTCAACGGGTCTGCCACATTCAGATCCGTATGTATTTTGCAAATATCTATGTCTACAATGCTCTGCATGGTGCTACTCTAGCTAATTGCTCCCACTTTCAATATGTATCCAGATTGAGACTCAGAGTCATCTGGATTGGTGTCAAAGCTTGCATCGACATAACCCTTTACGATGAACTCTTTATCACCTCCATAACCTAGAAACATTCCCTTAGTCCTCTTAGGTAACTAAGGATAATTTTGACCGCTGTCTAGTGATCTACTCCTGGATCACTATTGTACCCCCTTGCCAAACTCATGGCAAGGTACACAATAGGTCTGGTACACAGCATGACATACTTTATAGAACCTATGGCTGAGGCATAGGGAATGACTTTCATTCTCTTTCTATCTTCTACCGTGGTCGAGCTTTGAGTCTTACTCAACTTCACACCTTGCAACACAGGCAAGAACCCTTTCTTTGGCTGATCCATTTTGAACTTCTTCAAAATCTTGTCAATGTATGTGCTTTGTGAAAGTCCTATTAAGCGTCTTGATCTATCCCTATAGATCTTGATGCCCAATATATAAGTAGCTTCACCGAGGTCTTTCATTGAAAAATTCTTATTCAAGTATCCTTTTATGCTATTCAGAAATTCTATATCATTTCTAATCAATAATATGTCATCCACATATAATATCAGAAATGCTACAGAGCTCCCACCCACTTTCTTGTAAATACAGGCTTCACCATAAGTCTGTATATAACCATATGCTTTGATCACTTTATCAAAGTGTATATTCCAACTCCGAGATGCTTGCACCAGTCCATAGATGGATTGCTGGAGTTTGCATAGTTTGTTAGCACCTTTAGGATCGACAAAACCTTTTGGTTGCATCATATACAACTCTTCTTTAAGAAATTCATTAAGGAATGCAGTTTTGACGTCCATTTGCCAGATTTCATAATCATAAAATGTGGCAATTGCTAACATGATTCGGACAGACTTAAGCATCGCTACGGGTGAGAAAGTCTCATCGTAGTCAACTCCTTGAACTTGTCAAAAACCTTTTGCGACAAGTCGAGCTTTGTAGACAGTAACATTACCATCAGCGTCAGTCTTCTTCTTGAAGATCCATTTATTCTCTATGGCTCGCCGATCATCGGGAAAGTCAACCAAAGTCCACACTTTGTTCTCATACACGGATCCTATCTTGGATTTCATGGCCTCAAGCCATTTATCGGAATCTGGGCTCATCATCGCTTCTTCATAGTTCATAGGTTCGTCATGGTCTAGTAACATGACTTCCAGAACAGGATTACCGTACCACTCTGGTGCGGAACGTGCTCTGGTTGACCTACGAGGTTCGGTAGTAACTTGATCTGAAGTTTCATGATCATTATCATTAGCTTCCTCTCTAGTTGGTGTAGGCATCACGGGAACGGTTTTCTGTGATGACCTACTTTGCAATTCGAGAGAAGGTACAATTACCTCATCAAGTTCTACTTTCCTCCCACTCACTTCTTTTGAGAGAAACTCCTTCTCTAGAAAGGATCCATTCTTAGCAACAAAGATCTTGCCTTCGGATCTGTGATAGAAGGTGTACCCAACTGTTTCTTTTGGGTATCCTATGAAGACGCACTTCTCCGATTTGGGTTCAAGCTTATCCGGCTGGAGCTTTTTCACATAAGCATCGCAACCCCAAACTTAAAGAAACGACAACTTAGGTTTCTTGCCAAACCACAGTTCATATGGTGTCGTCTCAATGGATTTAGATGGTGCCCTATTCAAAGTGAATGCAGCTGTCTCTAATGCATAACCCCAAAATGATAGTGGTAAATCGGTAAGAGACATCATAGATCGCACCATATCTAATAAAGTACGGTTATGATGTTCGGACAGACCATTACGCTGTGGTGTTCCAGGTGGCGTGAGTTGTGAAACTATTCCACATTGTTTTAAATGAAGGCCAAACTTGAAACTCAAATATTCGCCTCTGCGATCAGATCGTAGAAACTTTATTTTCTTGTTACGATGATTTTCCTCTTCACTCTGAAATTCTTTGAACTTTTCAAATATTTCAGACTTGTGTTTCATCAAAAAATTTGTCTTTTGCTTTCTGTTCTTGAGTGTTTAAACAATTATGCTACTGTTATGATTGTGTTTTTTGTGTTTTAATTAGTGTTTGTGCCAAGTAAAGCCTTTGGGATAGCTTTGGTGATAGTTGATTTGATCTTGATGGAAAACAGAAACTTTTGCGTCCAGAAAAATATTTGTTAAGAATTACATAAGCGATGAAAAATTCTGAATTTTTTTACACAAGATTGATATACAAATTTCCTATGTTTTCTGGATGTTTCAGAATTTTGGGAGCTACATAAGTATGCGAACAATTCGCATCTTTACAGACTGCTCAGTTTTTGACAGATTCTGTTTTCTTTGCATTGTGTGCTTGTTTTGATGATTCTATGGTTTTCTTTGAAGAGTTTTTGCCATGGAAAGTTAGAATACAGTAGATATAATGCAATAACCAAATTTGAATGGGTTTTCTACAGTACTTAAAGTAAAGATTGGTTTTCTTATACTAACGGATCTCACGAAGGTTTTGTTGAGTTTTGTGTGATTGAAGTTTTCAAGTTTTGGGTGATATTACGATGGATGAAGGAATAAGGAGTAAGAAGAGCCTAAGCTTGGGGATGCCCATGGCACCCCAAGCCATTATCCAAAGAGAAGCAAGCAACTAAGCTTGGGGATGCCCCGAGTGGCATCCCCTCTTTCTTCTAACGAACATCGGTATTTTACTCGGAGCTATATTTTTATTCGTCACATATTATGAGTTTTGCTTGGAGCCTCTTGTATGATATGAGTCTTTGCTTGTTTTGCTTTTTTATTTTAAGTCTTGATCCCTTGCTGGACACACCTATTTGAGAGAGCCAAAATTATGCCATGACTTGTTAGAATTGCTCTCTATGCTTCACTTAAATTTTTATGAGCTATGGAATTGCTCTAGTGCTTCACTTATATCTTTTTGAGCACGGTGTGCTTTAGTATTTCTGGAGAAATGCTCTCTTACTTCACTTAGATTTATTTGAGAGTTAGTAAATTTTCAAGAAATTCTCTCTTGCTTCACTTAAATTAATTTGAGAGAAAGAAATATTATGCTCATGATCTTCACTTATATTTGTTTGAGCTTATCAAAAGCAACATATGAAAATTAGTTCCAAAGTGATAGATATCCAAGAAGGATATAATAAAAACTTTCATGAAGATCATTGGACAAAATAAACTTGATTCCTTGTAATAGTTTTGAGATATGTTGATGTGATATGTGAGTCTTGTTGATGAGTAATTATGCTTTAGTAAGAATATTGGTGTTAAGGTTTGTGATTCCCTATGCAAGCACGAAAGTCAATAGTTATGCAATGAAATTACATCCTACTTGTGGTGCATTATTCGGTGTTAATTATGCTCAATGCTCGCTTATGAGATTTTTCGTTTCTTGGTTGGTCGCTTCTCAATCTTTTGCTAGCCTATATGCAGTATTCTCTTGCCGTTCTAAGCAAATTTGTATGTGCCATCTCTAATTTTCAAAATAAACTTCTCTTTTGTGTGCTCGTACCGCTCATGAACCGGTAGGGGGTGGCTAATATATTTCCATGCTAGATATGTTATTCTCACGATGAGTGTTTATTCACTTGTCATTGCACGAGAGTAAGGCAAAGGTATTAGGGATGCCCAGTCCCGAAATGAAAAATGAATTTACTTTATGTTGTCAAATAATAAATTCCTTGGAAAGTGTTGGTATGGAGGGCACCCATGGATACGGTTAGCCGTGGAAAGTGAAAGTATGGTTGAAAAAGGAATAAATTTTAATTTCTGTTTGGGAACCGCCTATGATATATCTAGCATGGAAAGTATTGGGAACTACTCGATCATTCTCGTTGATAGGAAAAGCATGCCTCCCAAAATATTTGTATCTCTATCTTTTTCGCTATGAGCTCTGGCACCTCTACAAATCCCTACTTCCCTCCGCGAAGGGCCTTTCTTTTACTTTATGCAATTTTTATTTTTAATTTGAGTCTCCATCTTCTCTTATAAAGCACCAACTAAGGGGCACTATGATCGTACTTGAGCATTGGGTGTAGCTAATATGCGAGTGTGTTTCATGAATGGATCAATGATTGAGCATATAATGGGCTAGGGATAACTTATTTTAGCGTTGGTATTTTGAAAGACATGGTTGCTTGTTGATATGCTTGAGTATTAAAGTCCTCATGTCAAAACTAGACTATTGCTTTGAACCATATAAAAGTCCAAATGTCTATGCTACAAAGAAAAGAATATGAGATGACATGTTAGGCAGCATTCCACATCAAAACTTCTGTTTTTATCATTTACCTACTCGAGGACGAGCAGGAATTAAGCTTGGGGATGCTGATACGTCTCCAACGTATCTATAATTTTTGATTGTTCCATGCTGTTATATTATCAGTCTTGGATGTTTTATAATCATTTTATAGTCATTTTATATCATTTTTTGGTACTAACCTATTGACATAGTGCCAAGTGCCAGTTGCTGTTTTTTGCATGTTTTTTACATCGCAGGAAATCAATACCAAACGGAGTCCAAACGCAGCGAAACTTTTTGTGGATTTTTTTGGGCCAGAAGACATCCAGTGGGCCGAAGAAGCACCTGGGAGGGTGCTCCGAGGGGAGCACAACCCATCAGGGCGCGCTTGGAGGCCCAGGCGCGCCCTGGTGGGTTGTGCCCACCTTGGTTGCCTCCTGAACCGCCTCTTTACTCTATAAATACCCCAATATTCTAGAAACCCTAGGGGAGTCGACAAAAAACAATTCCAGCCGCCGCAAGTTCCAGAACCACCAGATCCAATCTAGGCACCGTCACGGAGGGGTTCTTCATGTTCATTGGTGCCTCTCCGATGATGCGTGAGTAGTCTTTTGTAGACCTACGGGTCCGTAGTTAGTAGCTAGATGGCTTCCTCTCTCTCTCTTTTGATTCTCAATACAATGGTCTATTGGAGATCTATTTGATGTAACTCTTTTTGCGGTGTGTTTGTTGGGATCGGATGAACTTTGAGTTTATGATCAGATCTATCTTTTTATCCATGAAAGTTATTTGAGTCTTCTTTGATCTCTTATATGCATGATTGCTTATAGCCTCGTATTTCTTCTCCGATATTTGGGTTTTGTTTGGCCAAATTGATCTATTTATCTTGCAATGGGAAGAGGTGCTTTGTGATGGGTTCGATCTTACGGTGCTTGATCCCAGTGACAGAAGGGGAACCGACACGTATGTATCGTTGCTATTAAGGATAACAAGATGGGGTCTATTTCTACATAAATAGATCTTGTCTACATCGTGTCATCGTTCTTATTGCATTACTCCGTTTTTCCATGAACTTAATACACTAGATGCATGCTGGATAGCGGTCAATGTGTGAAGTAATAGTAGTAGATGCAGGCAGGAGTCGGTCTACTAATCTTGGTCGTGATGCCTATATAATGATCATTGCCTGGATATCGTCACGATTATTTGAAGTTCTATCAATTGCCCAACAGTAATTTGTTTACCCACCGTTTGCTGTTTTTCTCGAGAGAAGCCACTAGTGAAATCTAGGGCCCCCGGGTCTCTTCTTTAATATATTTGCCTTTGCGATCTATTTTCATTTGCTTTTATTTTCAGATCTATATTTCCAAAAACCCAAAAATACCTTGCTGCACTTTATTTTAATTTGCTTTTATTCGAGATCTATTTATCCAATCTATCATATTTTTATCACGTCCGTTTGCCAATTTCTGGCGCCGTTGCCCGAAAGGGATTGACAACCCCTTTAATACGTCGGGTTGCGAGTATTTGTTATTTGTGTGCATGTGCCGTTCACATAGTGTTGCGTGGTTCTCCTACTGGTTCGATAACCTTGGTCTCATCACTGAGGGAAATACCTACCGTTGTTGTGCTGCATCATCCCTTCCTCTTTGGGGAAATACCGACGTAGTTCTAGCAGACATCAGACCTAAACGGCAGTGCCACAAATATGTTGCACTATCATTATCAACTTTGCATCTTTTGGCATCAATATTATGAATATGTGTATCACCACAATCGAGATTCAACAGAAATAGACCATTCTTCAAGGGTGCATGACCATAAAAGATATTATTCATTAAATAGAACAACCATTATTCTCTGACTTAAATGAATAACCGTCTCGCAATAAACAAGATCTAGATATAATGTTCATGCTCAACGCTGGCACCAAATAACAATTATTCAGATCTAAAACTAATCCCGAAGGTAGATGTAGAGGTAGCGTGCCGACGGCGATCACATCGACCTTGGAACCATTCCCGACGCGCATCATCACCTTGTCCTTAGCCAATCTTCGTTTAATCCATAGCCTCTGTTTCGAGTTACAAATATGAGCAACCGAACCAGTATCAAATACCCAGGCGCTACTATGAGCATTAGTAAGGTACACATCAATAACATGTATATCACATATACCTTTGTTCACTTTGCCATCCTTCTTATCCGCCAAATACTTGGAGCAGTTCCGCTTCCAGTGACCAGTCCCTTTGCAGTAGAAGCACTCAGTTTCAAGCTTTGGTCCAGATTTGGGTTTCTTCCCGGGAGTGGCAACTTGCTTGCCATTCTTCTTGAAGTTCCCCTTCTTTCCTTTGCCCTTTTTCTTGAAACTAGTTGTCTTGTTAACCATCAACACTTGATGCTCCTTCTTGATTTCTACCTCCGCAGCCTTGAGCATTGCGAAGAGCTCAGGAATTGTCTTTTCCATCCCTTGCATATTATAGTTCATCATGAAGCCTTTGTAGCTTGGTGGCAGTGATTGGAGAACTCTGTCAATGACACTATCATCTGGAAGATTAACTCCCAGCTGAGTCAAGTGATTATGATATCCAGACATTTTGATTATGTATTCACTGACAGAACTATTCTCCTCCATCTTACAGCTATAGAACTTGTTGGAGACTTCATATCTCTCAACTCGGGCATTTGCTTGAAATATTAACTTCAACTCCGGGAACATCTCATATGCTCCATGACGTTCAAAACGTCTTTGAAGTCCCGATTCTAAGCCGTAAAGCATGCCACACTGAATTATCGAGTAGTCATCAGATCGAGCTTGCCAGACGTTCATAACATCAGCATCTGCTCCTGCAGCAGGCCTTTCACCTAGCGGTGCATCAAGGACATAATTCTTCTATGCAGCAATGAGGATAATCCTCAAGTTACGGACCAATTCTGTGTAGTTGCTACCATCATCTTTCAACTTAGCTTTCTCTAGGAACGCATTAAAATTCAAGGGAACGGTAGCACGGGCCATTGATCTACAACATAGATATGCAAAAACTATCAGGACTAAGTTCATGATAAATTAAGTTCAATTAATCATATTACTTAAGAAATCCCACTTAGATAGACATCCCTCAAATCATCTAAATGATACGTGATCCAAATCAACTAAACCATGTCCGATCATCACGTGAGATGGAGTAGTCATCAATGGTGAACATCTCTATGTTGATCATATCTACTATATGATTCACGTTCGACCTTTCGGTCTCCATTGTTCCGAGGCCATGTCTGTACATGCTAGGCTCGTCAAGTTTAACCCGAGTATTCCACATGTGCAAAACTGTCTTGCACCCGTTGTATGTGAACGTAGAGCTTATCACACCCGATCATCACGTGGTGTCTCAGCACGACGAACTGTCGCAACGGTGCATACTCAGGGAGAACACTTATACCTTGAAATTTTAGTAAGGGATCATCTTATAATGCTACCGCCGTACTAAGCAAAATAAGATGCATAAAAGATAAACATCACATGCAATCAAAATATGTGACATGATATGACCATCATCATCTTGTGCCTTTGATCTCCATCTGCAAAGCACCATCATGATCTCCATCGTCACCGGCTTGACACCTTGATCTCCATCGTAGCGTCGTGGTCGTCTCGCCAACTATTGCTTCTACAACTATCGCTAACGCATAGTGATAAAGTAAAGCAATTACATGGCGTTTGCATTTCATACAATAAAACGACAAACATAAGGCTCCTGCCAGTTGCCGATAACTTTTACAAAACATGATCATCTCATACAACAATGTATATCACATCATGTCTTGACCATATCACATCACAACATGCCCTGCAAAAACAAGTTAGACGTCCTCTACTTTGTTGTTGCAAGTTTTACGTGGCTGCTACGGGCTTCTAGCAAGAACTGTTCTTACCTACGCATCAAAACCACAATGGTGATTTATCAAGTTTGCTGTTTTAACCTTCAACAAGGACCGGCCGCAGTCAAATTCGATTCAACTAAAGTTGGAGAAACAGACACCCGCCAGCCACCTTTATACAAAACTAGTTGCATGTCTGTCGGTGGAACCGGTCTCATGAACGTGGTCATGTAAGGTTGGTCTGGGCCGCTTCATCCAACAATACCGCCGAATCAAAATAAGATGTTGGTGGTAAGCAGTATGATGATCACCGCCCACAACTCTTTGTGTTCTACTTGTGCATATCATCTACGCATAGACCTGGCTCGGATGCCACTGTTGAGAAACATAGCATGCATTTCAAAAAAAATCCTACGCTCACGCAAGATCTATCTAGGAGATGCATAGCAACGAGAGGGGGAGAGTGTGTCCACGTACCCTCGTAGACCGAAAGCGGAAGCGTTTGACAACGCGGTTGATGTAGTCGAGCTTCTTCTCGTTCCGACCGATCAAACACCGAACGTACGGCACCTCCGAGTTCTGCACATGTTCAGCTCGATGACGTCCCTCGAACTCTTGATCCAGCAAAGTGTTGAGGGAGAGTTTCGTCAGCACGACGGCGTGGTGACGGTGATGGTGAAGTGATCCGCGCAGGGCTTCACCTAAGCACTACGACAATATGACCGGAGGCGTAAACTGTGGAGGGGGGCGCCGCACACGGCTAGGAATCAATGTTGTGTGTTCTAGCGGTGCCCCCCCCCCCACATATATATAGGTGGGAGAGGGAGGGGAGCAGCAAGGGGCGCCCCAAGTAGGAGGAATCCTACTTGGGCGCCTCCCCCAAGTCGGCCTCCCCCCTTCCATAAGTACCGGAGGGGGAAGGAAAGAGGAGGGAGGAGGGAAGGAAGGGGGAGGCCGAATCCCTCCCCTTCCTTCTCTCTTCCCCCTTTCCTTCCTCCTAAGGTGCGGCCCATGTGGGGGGCGCAGCAGCCCCTGCTGGCTGCTGCGTTTCCCCTCTTGGCCCATTAGGCCCATATCTTTGCCGGGGGTGCCCGGAACCCCTTTCCGGTGACCCGATATGTACCCGGTACCCCCGGAACACTTCCGGTGTCTGAATACCATCGTCCTATATTTCAATATTTACCTCTCGACCATTTCAAGACTCCTCGTCATGTCCGTGATCTCATCCGGGACTCCGAACAACATTCGGTCACCAAATCACATAACTCATATAATACAAAATCGTCATCGAACGTTAAGCGTGCGGACCCTACGGGTTCGAGAACTATGTAGACATGACCGAGACACCTCTCCGGTCAATAACTAACAGCGGAACCTAGATGCTCATATTGGTTCCCACATATTCTACGAAGATCTTTATCGGTCGTACCGTAATGCCAACATACGTTATTCCCTTTGTCATCGGTATGTTACTTGCCCGAGATTCGATCGTCGGTATCTTCATACCTAGTTCAATCTCGTTACCGGCAAGTCTCTTTACTCGTTCCGTAATACATCATCCTGCAACTAACTCATTAGTCATTTTGCTTGCAAGGCTTCTTATGATGTGCATTACCGAGAGGGCCCAGAGATACCTCTCCGATACTCGGAATGACAAATCCTAATCTCGATCTATGCCAACCCAACAAACACCTTCGGAGATACCTGTAGAGCATATTTATAATCACCCAGTTATGTTGTGATGTTTGATAGCACACAAGGCATTCCTCTGGTATCCGGGAGTTGCATAATCTCATAGTTGAAGGAATATGTATTTGACATGAAGAAAGCAATAGCAATAAAACTGAACGATCAATATGCTATGCTAACAGATGGGTCTTGTCCATCACATCATTCTCCTAATGATGTGATCCTGTTATCAAATGACAACTCATGTCCATGGTTAGGAAACATTAACCATCTTTGATCAACGAGCTAGTCAAGTAGAGGCTCACTAGGGACACAGTGTTTGTCTATGTATTCACACATGTATTTAGGTTTTCGATCAATACAATTGTAGCATGAATAATAAACATTTATCATGAATAAGGAAATATAAAATAACAACTTTATTATTGCCTCTAGGGCATATTTCCTTCACTGATACGGTCCTACAATCCAGCGGTGGTGTTCTTGTGTGAAACAAAGAAGAAGGCTCGGGCGATGGAGAGAATAAAGTGGAGCTTAGGCTTCCGAAATGGTGTGGCAGTTGATTGTGTGGGGTAGAGTTGAGGTCTAGCCATTTGGTGGCGTGATCATATCCAAGTTACGGTTCGCCCATGGTGCCAGTATTTTCTTGATACGGAGGTAGTTTTTGACGGGAAAATCTGTTGGATCACTAGATTCTATGGTAAACCCAACACTGAGCAACGTAAGAAATCGTGGGATGCTCAACGATACTTGAGGGCTCAAGACGACCTTCCTTGGATCTGTGTGGGCGACTATAATGAGGCTCTGTTCCAATCCGACCAATGTGGTGGCAACCCAAGGAGTTTTATGCAGATGGAGGCTTTTTGTGACAGTCTAGCAGAATGCGGACTGGCTGATTTAGGGTTTTCAGGATACCCTTATACATGGGATAACAAGAGAGATGGTAGTGCAAATGTTTAGGTCTGGCTTGATCGAGCCACATGCAATGATGGTTTTTTGGAGCTGTTTCGGAAACATGTGTTGAACATATTCTCACAGGAGAATCCGATCATCAAGCACTGCTGGTCAGGATGTTGGAGACAGCTCCACGTACTGACAAGAATGGTGCAAGACAGTTTCGCTTTGAGGAAGCTTGGACACGGCATGAAAAGTATGATGATATGCTAAATGAGGTCTGGGAGGCAGCGGGGACGGGCGAACAAGGCTTGACGGCGGTCTGGCAGCGACTCGGTAGGGTAACAGGCTCGATTCAGCGCTGGGCTAGGGAAGTGTTTGGCTCAATCAGGAAGAAGATTGCAAAGCTAAAAACGCAACTGCTTGAAGCCAAACATCAGGCGTTGGTGACGGGATGCTTTAAGGAGGTTCGGGAAATTGAAGCGGAGCTCCGAGAGGTGTATGCGCGAGAAGAAATAATGTATAGGCAGCGCTCAAGGGTGGACTGGTTACGAACGGGCGACAAAAACACCAAGTACTTTTAGAATAGAGCATCTCACCGGAAGCGTAAAAACACGGTCTGGGCGCTGTGACGTGACGATGGAACAAAGTGCATGGAGAACGCGGAGATGAGAGAGATGGCCGCAGCTTTTTATGAAAACTTGTTTAAGTCAGAGGGATCAACAGGGGCCAATACTCTTATGCAGAATATTGCACATCTTGTCACTCCGGAGATGAATGAGTCACTTGTTTCTCCGATTTCAGACGAAGAGATCGAAGCGGCGCTGTTTCAACTGGGACCGACGAAGGCCCAGGACCGGATGGTTTGCCAGTGTTATTTTATCAACGACAATGGTCGTTGGTGAGGGATGATGTATGCAGAGCAGTGAGAAACTTTCTAAATGGAGTAGCAGCTCCGAATGATTTCAACGCCACCGTCATAGTCATGATTCCTAAAGTTAACTCTCCAGAGCTTTTATCGCAATTCCATCCCATCAGTCTATGTAATGTGCTCTACAAGATTGCCACTAAGGTGTTGGCAAATAGACTGAAACTCATCCTCCCTATCCTTATCTCTGAGGAGCAAAGCGCGTTCGTGCCCGGGAGACTTATCAAGGACAACGTGTTGGTGGCTTACAAATGTGTTCATGCTATTAGAACAAGGAAGAGGAAGAAGGCTTTGTGTGCCGTCAAGTTGGATATGATGAAGGCATATGACCGTGTGGAGTGGATTTTTTGGAGCAAATGCTAGGGCAATGTGGCTTTGCTCCAGCCTAGATCGCGATGATCATGAGATGTGTGACAACAGCAAATTTCTGGGTTAAGCTGAATGGTGATTACTCAAAGTGCTTTTCTCTGTCTAGAGGGTTGAGGCAAGGAGATCCGCTGTCGCCTTACCTTTTCCTCTTCTGTGTTGAGGGCTTCTCGGCGCTGCTAAAGAGGGCACAAAATGATGGGAAGATCAAGGGGGTGAATTTTGGGAGCACTGGCCCTCATGTTACACACCTCCTCTTTGCCGATGATAGTATTGTCTTTCTGGAGGGGACTAAAGAGAATATGGAGACTCTCAAGGATATCTTAGCGCAATACGAAGCAGCCTCTGGACAACGTGTCAACCTACCAAAATCATCGATCTTTTTCGGGAAGGGATGTCAAGAGGAGAAGAAGACGGAGCTCAAAACCACACTTGGTGTGCAGTCCGAAGCTTTGAGTGAGAGATACCTTGGTCTCCCAACACTGGTTGGAAGATCAAAAGATGGGACTTTCAAATACGTAACTGAATCCTCAAAAGGAAAGGTGAGTGGATGGAAGGGGCAAGGTTTGTCAAAGGCTGCAAGAGAGGTTCTTGTCAAGTCGGGCCTCCAGGCGGTACCCACCTTCATGAGCTGCTTTCGCCTTACAAAGAAGATGTGCGGGAACCTGACTTCTATCTCTTCAAAATTCTGGTGGGGCGCAGCGAATGGCGAGAGGAAGGTGCACTGGATCTCTTGGCAAAAAATGTGTGCGGCAAAAAGAGAGGGAGGTATGGGGTTCAGAGACTATGAAGTATTCAACCAAGCTCTGCTTGCAAAACAGGCTTGGCGGATTCTCCAGGCCCCTACTTCTCTATGTGCGAGGGTTCTGAAAGCAAGGTATTTTAAGGAGGACTCGATCCTTACAGCGACCTGCTCTTCAATGGCATCGTATACTTTCAGAAGCATCCTGCATGGTCGTGATCTACTTAGAGAAGGGCTGATTTGGCGGATTGGAGATGGAGCCCAAGTTCGAATTCATCACGACAACTGGATCCCGAGGACCAGCAGCATGAAACTGTTGGGACAGCTATACATGCCGGGTGTTACGAGAATTTCCCATCTTCTCTCTTCTGATGGGAAAGGTTGGAACATGGGAAGATTGGAGACCATGTTCTCTCCTGATGATGTGCAAGATATCAAGCAAATAGCAGTGGGAGGGCCCGGCCATGAGGATTGCCTGGCGTGGAACTTCACAAAAAATGGGTGCTTCACTGTGAAATCGGCATACCATATGAAGTTGGCCATGATGAGGGCGGGGTCTGGACAGCCGGGATCCTCGTGTTCGGTCAATAAGCATTGCGGGTTTATGGCTCTGTGGGATACACAAGTGCCGGGGAAGGCCAAGATTCACATGTGGAGACTTATCAGAAACGGCTTGGCTGTCGGAGCCGAACTTCATCGTCGCCGGATTAAACCGGGGGTTTTTTGTGTTGCATGCGGACGGGAGGAAACAATTCATCACAGATTTTGCACATGTCAGCATTCGGTTCAATTCTGGCAACTTCTTCACTCGGAGATGGGAGTCTCGGTGGTGATCCCACCGTCTCAGATCGGCTCCCAGAGTGAGTTGGCTTGCTGGCTTCTGGACTGGTTCTCTAGGGCGTCAGGCGATGAGAGGGAGGTAATGATACAGGCGACATATGGTTTATGGCTGGCCCGGAATGAGGCGAGAGATGGGAAAAGAATTGCACCGCCACATGAAATCATAGCTACGGTCGTAGCTCACATGCATGAGTGGAAAGAGGTGCACGCAAATCAGAGGCAACCGGCAATGCCACAGCCACGTCAAAGATGGCAGGTTCCTGATGAGGGCTGGGTCAAAGTCAATGCCGATGGTGTGATGTCGAAGCATGGGGACAAAGGAGGAGGAGGAGCGGTGGTGAGAAACCACCAGGGTGCCTTCTTGGCGGGATTGAGTCACTACTTCCCCAATATCACCGATCCGGAAGCGACTGAGATTCTGTCATGCAAAAAGGGCTTGGAGTTGGCAAAGGAGGTCAATGCAGAAAGAGTGCACATCGAGCTTGATTCCCAGAACGTGGTGCAGATGATCAAGCAACCATCCAAGAACCTGGGAGCGGCTAGCCCCTGGGTGGAGTAGAACAAGATCTTATTACGTTCATTCGCAGATGCTAAAGTGTCTTGGGTTAGGAGATCCGCTAATGTTGCCGCACATAAATTTGCTAAGGTAGGTGTAGGAGATGAACTGTGTAAGGTTTGGTTGGGGGCTCCCCCGGATTTCATTCTGGATGTAATTTCGAATGACATTCCGAGCTTCGTTAGTTTAGATAAATAAAGCGGCAGCATTTTCCCTCAAAAAAAAACCATCCTGGTCACCAAAGTGAGTCGTCGTCGTCGTCTTCGTTTACTCTTCGTAACAGATTAACCAGTTAACTGGAATCGAAGAACCCATCGTCTCCCACCTCCGCGCATCTCTTCCCATCTTCTCCTTCAATTTTGTGGCTCTTCCCAACATTATATATTTCTCTCCCATGTCCCGTTCGCATCCAAACCACAAACCATCTTTTGGGCTTCTATGAATCTGTGCAGAAGATCCACCTCTTCGCCGCCCCTGATGGCAAAGATGCATCTGATTTCCCCAACTGCCACCACCGTGGGATTTGACAACGAGTTGTTGCGATGACCCCTGCCACCACCGGATTTAGTGGTGAGGAACGGCGCCAACCCCCTCTATGACTGAGCTCGGCCACCCTTGCTCCCTTCCCCATCTTCGAATCCATGGATACACTGCTGCCTGGTGGCCATGACGCCACATCAGACTTAACCTGACCGCTGATGGATTCGAGCATGAGGAGTTGCGCCAACCCCTTCTACAATCGAGTTATGCCTTCCCTCCGTTCCCCGTCTTTAAATGCCACCCAGATGTAGCCTAAAGAAAGGTGAGAAAATACATGAGATTTTCGTTTTCTACACGAAAAATGCAAGATCTGGTCCTAAATTTGTGGGCTGTTGTAGAACCGTGGGCATCTGCAGTTCATAAGGTGGGAGATCATGTTAGTGTTTTTTTCCAAGATGTTGGCCTAATTCTCTGTTGACGCCTAGGCAGCAGATAATTGGATTAACTTTGGAGGGCGCCAAGCATCAGACTACTGAAGACTTGCATCCATCAGACTACTCGTAGACCGTCGGATAGGAAGTAGGGTGTTCGTTTGATCTGCTGATTTAAGCCTGAACGGAACCAAATAAGTCACCTTAAGCCCTCCGTCTAGATGTATAAGTCACCTTACGAAAACCAAATAATTCCAAAACACTTAGGCGCGGTGCATTAACTCCCATCTTGTTTCTTGTTTCTTGACATAAATAAAGGAATCAACCAATGAGAGATGTGGGGCGTGTATGCTTTTAATGACTAGACACTACCAAACACGACATGCAGTGGTCAGTTCATTGCATGCAATACTATTAATTAGCAAATAGACATTAAGTTCTCTCGTTTTTTCCACCGTCTTGGTCACGGTGCACAACCTAAGATGACTTATTCACCTAGACGGTCCTTGCTTCCTGGGATTGCTTCCATCAATCATGTGGTCCCCTGATTGCATGGTATTAACTGCCGGCATGCATGGATTTAGGCCCCCTGATTACGTGGTATAAACTGGCGATTTGCATGGGGTCCTCGGTTATAGGAAACATACTTACTACTCCCTCCGTATCGGTGCATTAGTCATCTTAAGTTGTGCACCACGACCTAGGCGGAGGAGAAAACGAGAAAACTTAATGTTTATTTGTTAATTAATATCATTGCATGCAATAAACTGACCACTGCATACCGTGCTAAGTAGTCTTAAATCATTGAAAGCATACACGCCCCACGTCTTTTATTGGTTGATTCATTTATTCATGTCAAGAAACAATGAACGAGGTGAGATTTAATGCACCGCGCCTAAGTGTTTCGGGATTATTTAGTTTTCGTAATGTGCCTAATGCAGCAGTATGGAGGGAGTACCAAACATTATCCAAATTTGCATCAAATGCAAACAATACGTGCACCCACCCTGGTTTATAATCTCGTTCATTAGGACACTATAAAAAAAATTATATTATGTTTCCATTCGTCAGAGAATTTGCTTCTGTTGTGAATGAAATCTATTTTGATTTATTTGACATTTTATGTGTCGTTGAACATGATATTTTGTTTCAGAAGCATCACACTATCTTGCTTCCATCAACTAACGAATTGCTTTGAACACGCTTCCATCAATAAGAAAATTATTCCACATGTTTGAGAAGCATCACAATCTTATTTCCAACGACTACAGAATTGCTTCCAAATAAATATTATCTTGCTTCCATCGGAGAGAAAAAATATTTCCAATCATAATTACACATGGTTCCAATTCAAATTTGGGATTTGTTTGCAAACAAATTGCAATTGTCAGATGGAGAGCATGCTTCAACAGGAGAAGTCAAATTGCTTCCATGCTTCAAATTTTGCTAATTTAAAAAGTGATCTAAACATCATCTGATGGAAGGTCTGATCCCTGGTGGAAACTTAGGTGCCCTTTCCCAAGGGCTCTGATCTTATTCACTGTATCGTCCTTGCAGCTGTATACCCTGAACGTGTGAGCCAGGGCGATCACTGCCCGAACTCAACTGGCCATTTCTGAAGTAGACGGATTTGGCCTTGATCTCTGGGCGCCCTCCTCGTCGTCGTAGAAACATATGTGAGAAATCAAAAAATAAGAAGAATTGCTAACACAAACAAATGATTTGATGCTATCATGTCGTAGAAGCACAGATATTTGATTTCAGAAATCCTAACAATTGTCAGGCAAGGTCTTAGCATGCATGATTTGGGTGTACACATTTAATCAAGCATACATTTGCCCATCTGATGAAAATAGTTGTACGGAAGCAAAACAATAAGGAACTTATTTGTTTAACATAGTACATCAAGAATGTAGGAAGCATGAAAATATGGGAACTCGGCATTAGGGAACTAAATATGAAGCATATATCATTAATAGTTGATAAGAAAGTAAGATTGGTACCATCCTGAGTATGCATCTATTGTGTTATCAATGTAAAAACTGAACCGATTTTCGCTTGATGGATAGAAGCAAATTCATAGACGGACGAAACAAAATTGCACTGGCTTCATAGGTAGCAATAGCATTACTTTGAAATATGGAAATTTCAAAAATAAAATAAAAACAAAAATAGCCACCAAATGGGGACTACGGGAAGCTGAATACATGAGAACTCTACACAACTAATATTGTTATGAAAGATAGAAAACTGAGAATGGATAAAAAAACTAAGCCTGGCAGCAAGATGATGATTCATCTTCTGTGTCACCAACTTTCAAAACAGAACCGGAATTCTGTTGATAAATGGAAGCATTTTTATAGTCCCTCAAAACAAAATAATCATAATATAGAAGCACCTAGGTAAGAAACTGGAAAATAATACCATGGGTGCATTATCAGTGCTATTTGGGAGCATGAAATTTCAAAAATTGAATCTCTGCCAATTGTGGACCCATATTTGTGGAAGCTCTATATACAGGAAGCAATGAAAGATTGTTTCGTCAACAATTCTCATTTTAATTCGAAGCACTGATGATTGAAACTAAGTAATAAGCACAATTGTCTGCCTCCATATCTATGGGTGCTCAAACGGTTGAAATAATCCAACTACAAAATTATTTGATGATTCATAACTTACATGAAGTCACGAACAGAAAAATACTACGTAGATGAAGAACAGATATACTCCCAATTAGTACTCCGCACACGATGAATTAGAAACAAAATTGTGATGTGCCAATACCAAATTATCAAATGCTGGGGGGGGGGGGGGGAGGTTGACGTTGTGCAATACCTTCGGTGGGCCGCTTCAAATAGGGGTGAGGGGGTGCCGGAAGCCACTGCAGGTTCTTCGGGCACCGACTTCTATACGCACCGACTTCAAATAGGGGTGAGGGGGTGCCGGAAGCCCTGGCTCTCCCTCGCTCACTCCCCCCCTCTCCATCCTCTGCTCCCCCCCTCACCGGACGCCATCGCCGCCATGGCTCCGGCTTAGCCGCGGCCACCGTGCCCCTCTCGCCCCCTTTCTGTGACTTACGAACTCGCCATCGTCGCCCACTTCGCCTGCGCCCCTCCATTCAGCCAGACGAGCCCCACCGCGAGCTCTGCGCCGTCGTCTTCCACCTACGGCCGCCGACGTTCGCCGCCTCGATTCGCTCCGGCAAGCCCTCCCCGAGCACACTCTGCACCACTATGGGCTCGCTGTGAGCTCCGCCTCCCTCTCCCTCTCTCCCTGCGCTCTTCCCCGAGTCGTAACGTGCCCGAACCCACCGCCGCCTGTGCTCGTCGCCGGCGCCGTTCCGGCGACCAAACGCCCCCGCGCTCGTGCCCATCAGCTTCGCCGCGTCGAGCAGGCCCTCCCTAGCTGCTTAGGTAGCTCGTGCGCGCACCGCATCGCCGTTTGCCATCGCCACCCGAGTCCGGCCGCCGCCGACGTGCTCGCCGCCGTCGCTACGCGCCGTCCCCGGCCGCGCCACCACCACCAATGGACGCGCTGCACTGCGGCCGATCCAACGCGCCCGGCCACGCCCAAAACCATGTAGCACAACAGGTTTCCGAGCTCGCCGGAGTTCCACCACCGCTTCTGGGCTCGCCGGCGCACTCCGGTGGCCACGCTGACTCAGCGCCGACGTGGCAGCCGCGGGCCCCGCCCCGTGCCACTGACCACGGGCCCCACTGGGCCCCTTTGACCCAGTCAATGCTGACTGGGCGGCCCCTGTCTATGACATGTGGGCCCCGCCTGCTTAAACATTTTTTTAAATAAATAAACTGTTAATTAATTAATTAGTTAATTAACACACTAATTAGTCACTGACTGATGGGGCCCACCCCCTAATAATAAATCTGTAATTAGTTAACTAAAACCTAATTAAGCTACTGTGAGGCTGACCAGTAGGACCCACTGTCAGGTTGACTGGTCAACTGACCAGTTGACTGCTGACGCAGTACTGATGCCATGCTGACATCATTAATCATTTTCTGTCGAATTTAATTAAATACAAAAATTAATAAAAACTTTAGAAAATCATATCTTTTAATCCGTAATTCGGATGAAAATACCTTGTACATGAAAGTTGCTCAGAACGACGAGAAGAATTTGAATACGCCCTTTATATTGCTGTCAGATGCCTCTAGCATGATAAACATGGAACTTTTCCCTCCGTTTCGTCTGTCCGATAATCACCCGGAGCTGGGAGAACACTCCCAGATATTTTCCTGCTCCGACTAACTTGCGTAGAGCTGCATTAGAACACCCCGGCACTGTGTATTACCGTGCCTAGCTAAGTGATTGCTTTTGTTGCCATGTATTTATACTGTTTCCTCCCCCTCTTCTCTGTCGATAGACCCCGACACCGACGTAGTCTCCGAGACCGACGCAGCTCCGGTGATTGGCTACCCTACTGAAGACCCTGCCCTTGCCTCCGAGCAACCAGGCAAGTCCCCCCTGATCATCCCGATATCGTCCATTCTATTTTCTCATGCTTGCATTAGATTTTGCTACTGTAATTGATTGCTCCTATTCTGTTGCATAGCCTATTTTTGTAACTACTGTTGATACCTGCTGTAACACCCCCGGTGGTTAACCATAGTAATCACCCTTTTGATTATGCCATGTCATCATGTTTAACAGTGCATGATCATCATTAACATCGTATTGCATTTCAACTTCTAAGTCAAAATCCAAATTTAAATGAAAGTGGAAAATAAAAGTTGTCCAACATAGAAACTAAATTGTTCATTAAATAGCAAATAAATCAGAGACAATTCTAAAATTGAAACCAACATCATTGGAGTTGGGTAAGTGACTCAAACATCCCCAAACAGTGACCAAAGACTATATTTAATTACCTTTTATTTAATCTAAAATAAATATGAAAAGATATTTACCCCAAACTAGTTTTTGGTGGTAGGATATATTGTGCTGTGATTTGTGGGCCAGCTCTCATATTTTACAAAACTCTAATGGGGGCCACACATTTTGCAAAACAGAAAAGAAAAGAAGAACAAAAATGAAAAAAATGAAAAAGAGAAAAAAACCTCCCCCTCCCCTACTAGGCCTTGGCACAGCTAGCCATCCAGCCGGCCGGCCCAGCCGGCCTACCCCCGCTAGCCCCGGGCCTATTAGGCCTCCTTCCCCACCCGAAACCCTAGCCCGCCAACGACACTCCCCCCCCCCCCACTCGCTCGCCCCCCCTCTCCTCTGCACCGCACCGTCGCCGACGCCCGTCGCCACCCTGACCTTGAGCCGACGCCCCGCCACCTCGACGCCGTCGCCCTGGGCCTCGCCGCCCCGTTCGCGACAGCGCCGTCGTCGGACCCCGTTGGACTACCCCGTCCCCGTCGCTCGCGTCCCCGACACCCTCCTCAACCGCGGCTCCATCGAGCCTCGCCGGCGTTCCCCTGCACCGGCGGTGAGGCACCGCGCGCGCTACTCCTCTTCCCCCTGCCACTGCTTCAGCCCGAGCGCGGTACACCGCTCCGGCCGCGCCTCTGCGCCCGCGCCCGCAATCCCGACCACGTCGCCGCGCCGATCCGCTGACCCTCTCACGCCCCTCGCCTGCGCCCTCGTCGGCCTCCGCTCGACCGCGCTCGCGCCGCCTAGCCCCGACCCTGCTGCTGCTCGCGCCAGTCCGCTCGCCCCTCGCTGATGCTGTGCTGCTGCTCCACCGCCACCCCGCGCCGTTTCCCCGCACCACCCCATCGCGCCGCCTGGCTCGCCACCGCCCTGCGCCCCGCCGGCGACCGCCCTCGCCCCGCGGCCATCCCCTGCGCCCGGGCGGGCATCGCCCCGCACGAGCCCGTCGGGCGTCCACGCGCCCGCTACACCGCCGCCCGTTTTGGCCCCTTGGGCCACTGACCGTCGTGCCCCAAGCCCTTTTTTCCAAAAAAGGAAAAAGAAAAAGAGAAACGGAAAATAAATGAATAATAATAATTAAAACAATTAATTAATTAATTAATTAATTAGTGAATTAATTAATTTAATTAATCATGTTTAAGTTAAACTAATTAAGTAGTTAGTCTAATTAACCAGTAATTAATTAGCTAAAACCCTAATTAACTAAACAGTGTATGACAGGTGGGACCCACGTGTCAGGTTGACCCAGTCCACTGCACTATTGACTGCTGACGTCAGCATGATGTCATGCTGACGTCATCAAACACTGTTCTGGATAATGTTTAATTTAAATAATTAAATAACTTCCAGAAATTAATAAAAGCTTTAGAAAATCATATAAAATAATCTGTAACTCAGATCGAAAAACTTTGTACATGAAAGTTGCTCAGAACGACGAGACGAATTCGAGTACGCGGTTCGTTCGTCCGTCACGCGTCCCTAACTATCCGAACATGCAACCGTCCCTCTCCGGTCATCTGTCTGACAAATGTCCGGAACCGGGAAAACATTCCCGGATGGATTCCCCCTTCCTCGGTGACGTGCAACCATACGTTAGGACACACCCGGCACTGCATATTGTCATGCCGTACTTTGCGTTGCTCATGTTTGCTCTATATTTATACTGTTTCCTCCCCCTCTTCTCTCTCGTTAGACCCCGACACCGACGTCGTCCCCGAGACCGACGTAGCTCCGGAGCCCGAAGACACTATTGACAACCTTGCCCTTGCCGCCGAGCAACCAGGCAAGCCCCCCCCCCCCCTTTGATCATCCCGATATCGCCCATTCTAATTTCTCATGCTTGCATTAGAATTGCTGCTGCTACTGCTTTACCTATTCTGATGCATAGCCTGTTTATTGTAACCTGCTGTTGGTAATTACCTGCATATCCTAAATTGCTTAGTATAGGCTGGGTAGAGACCTATCAGTGACCCCACTTATCCCGACTGCCCCGCTGGATTATCTGAAGACCCGAGCAACGGGATTGAAGACCAGGCCCCGACACCGCACATCACCCCCCTTAGTTGTAACGACACTGCAGCGTTACTATCGAGTGCCGAGGGTGAAACCTCTTGTAGCACTTCTGATGTTAACTCCGTAGAGTAGCTATTCGGTCGTGGTCATCGAGGGTGATTCCTCCTTCACCACTTCCGGTAACGACGCTGTCAAGCAACACATCAAGTGCGAACCCATCGAGGGTGAATCCTCCGAGTTCACCTTGACAGACACATCGAGTAGGAATCCAACGAGGGTGATACCTCGGATTCCCCAGATGTTATGGACACACGGATACTTGGACTTTACACTGTTACTTGGATAGGCGGGTCGACCCTGAGGGGTACCCGCGTGCGCCTCAGTGGCGAGTGTTGTGAAGACGGGTGCCAGTGTGGTGCCCGAGTGGTGAATACGAGGCGCGGCCGGGCATTCTTAACCCTTGCAGCAAGTCCTCGAGACGGGGCGACGGGGTCACATCTTTTGTGAGTCTCTGCTCGTTACCGCAAGCCCTAGTCCATTAACGATTTGGATATTTGATCCAAGCAGGTCTCTGGCCTGATAGCACTAACCATCACGTGGGCATAGTATGGGCGTTCTGCATCGTAGCATCAGCCGAAAGCTCTGTCAGACGTCTAGTTCAGCCTTGCGGCCGGGACGGACCTGCGCCCTCCGGGTGCCTGGCTTCACCCTGCTCGCAACGACCCGGAGTGCACAGGGCGATGGCCCAAGACCCCTGAGCTCTTAGGATGTAGACCGGCGGGGACCTCTCTGCTGAGCTGTAGGTAGGGCTGCGGTGTGTCGTTTGGCCGAGGCCGGGCATGACCCAGGAAAGTGTGTCCGGCCGGAGTTAATCGAGCGTGTTGGGTAAGTTGGTGCACCCCTACAGGGAAGAAAACTTCTATCGATAGCCTGTCCTACGGTAACGGACACTCGGAGTTGTATCCTGATTGATACAATTTAGAACTGGATACTTGGATACTATGGCTCTGGGATTGCTTCTCGCAGGGAGTCGAGAAGGGATCTCAGAACGAGGTTGATGACTGCATGGCTCTAGGATTGCTTTCTCGCAGGGAGTCGAGAAAGGATCTCTGGGTGAGGATGAGACTTAATGATACTACTACATTATATTGTACTGTTCTACTCTCTTTTATTTCTGCAAGACCGATGAAGATGCAAGTCTTCGATAGGACTAGGCCTTCTCTCTATTCTTGCATTTTTGCAGCCCAGTCCACATATACAGCCTCCCGTTGAAAATGTTGCATATGTAGTGTAGATCCTTGCTTGCTGAGTACTTCTGAGTACTCACGGTTGCTTTGTTTACCTTTTCTCCCCATATCAGTTTGTTGTGACCAGATGACGGAGCCCCCTAAGACAGATGCCCCGTCGATCGACTACTACTACTACCCAGAGGATGGATACTACTACGAGTTGACTGACGACCAGGAGTAGGATCGGAGGGTCCCAGGTAGGAGGCCTACGCCTTTCGATCGTAGTGTTTTATTTTGCCCCGCCTTTCTAAAGGCCTTTCTGTTTCTGTTTCATATCTGTACTCAGATATCTGATGCTTCCGCTGACGCTTGTACGCAAGCTTATGTATTCGAGCCCTCGAGGCCCTTGGCTTGTAATATAAAGCTTGTATGACTTTATTTATGTTTTAGAGTTGTGTTGTGATATCTTCCCGTGAGTCCTTAGGCTTGATCGTGTGCATTTGCGTGTATGATTAGTGCACGATCGGGCCGGGGGCGTCACACCTGCCTGATATCCAAACTGCTTAGTATAGGCTGGTTAGTGACCCATCAGAGACCCCACTTTGACCCAACTGCCTCGCAGGATTATCAGAAGACCCGATCAACGGGATCGAAGACCAGGCCCCGGCACCGCACATCACCCCCTTAGTTGTACGACACTGCAGCGTTACTATCGAGTGCCGAGGGTGATACCTCGTATAGCACTTCTGATGTTAACTCTGTAGAGTAGCTATTCGGTTGCGGTCATCGAGGGTGATTCCTCCTTCACCACTTCCTGTAACGACGCTGACGTGCAACACCTCAAGTGTGAACCCATCGAGGGTGATTCCTCCGAGTTCACCTTGATGGTTACATCGAGTAGGAATCCAGCGAGGGTGATACCTCGGATTCCCTTGATGTTATGGACACACGGATACTTGGACTTTACATCTGTTGCTTGGAAAGGCGGGTCGACCCTGAAGGGTACCCATGAGTGATGTGAAGACGGGTTGACCTGGAGGGTACCCGAGAAATGAATACGAGGCGTGGCCGGGCATTCTTAGCCCTTGCCGCAAGTCCTCGAGACAGGGCGACGGGGTCACATCGATCGTGAGTCTCTGCTCGTTACCGCAAGCCCCTAGTCCGCTAACGATTTGGATATTTGATCCGAGCAGGCCTCCGGCCTGATAGCACTAACCATACGTGGGAATAGTTATGGGCACTATGCATCGTAGCATCAGCCGAAATCTCTGTCAGATGTCCAGTTCAGCATTGCGGCACGGTCGGATCGTGTCGGCCATCTGGGGCGACGCTGGTATCCACCCTGTGCGCAACGACCCGGAGTGCGCAAGGCGATGGCCCAAGACCCCTGTGCGCATAGGTTAGTCCGACGGGGACCTCTGTGCTGAGCTGTAGGTAGGGTTGCGGTGTATCGTTTGGCCGAGGCCGGGCATGACCCAGGAGAGTGTGTCCGGCCGGAGTTAAGCGAGCGTGGTGGGTAAGTTGGTGCACCCCTGCAGGGAAGAAAACATCTATCGATAGCCTGTCCTACGGTAACAGACACTCGGAGTTGTATCCTGATCGATACAACTAGAACTTGAGATGATACCTGGATATATGGCTCTGGGATTGCTTTCTCGCAGGGAGTCGAGAAAGGATCGCTAGGCGAGGTTGATGATGACTGTATGGCTCTGGGATTGCTTTCTCGCAGGGAGTCGAGGAAGGATCTCTGGGTGAGGTTGATAACATTACTACTACTTTATACTGTGCTATCTACACTCTTCTAATGCTACAAGACCGCTGAAGATGCTTGAAGATGCTAGTCTTCGCTAGGACTAGGCCTTCCCCCTATTCTAGCATTTCTGTAGCCCAGTCCACATATACAGCCTTCCTTTGATAATGTTGCATATGTAGTATAGATCCTTGCTTGCTGAGTACTTCGGATGAGTACTCACGGTTGCTTTACTTCCTTTTTCCCCCATATCTGTTTGATGCAACCAGATGACGGAGCCCCTGAGACAGCTGCCCCGCCGATGACTACTACTACCACCTCGAGGGTGGTTACTTCTACAAGCTGGCCGACGACCAGGAGTAGGATCGGAGGGTCCCAGGCAGGAGGCCTGCGCCTTTCGATAGTAGTGTTTTCTTTTGCCCCTCCTTTTAAAGGCCTTTCTGTTTTTCTTTTATATCTGTACTCAGATATCTGATGCTTCCGCTGACGCTTGTTTGCGAGCTTATGTATTCGAGCCCTCGAGGCCCCTGGCTTGTAATATAAAGCTTGTATTGTTTTAATTTGTGTCTAGAGTTGTGTTGTGATATCTTCAAGTGAGTCCTTATGCTTGATCGTGTGCATTTGCGTGTATGATTAGTGAACGATTAAGCCGGGCGCGTCACAGGTGTAGGGGAACGCGACAGAAAATAAAAAAATTCGGTATAGCGAGCACGCCCAGGACCACTATGGAGACTGCATACAAGGTTAGATCTGATCCGTACCGACTCGAAGCGCAGCGGAAGAAGAGTCGGTGTAGATCGTCGGTGCAGATCCCCGCAGCTAGGATTTACAACCTCCCAACCATGAGGATGTATTCCCCCGCCGGACAGCCCTTCGGGAGGTGGTCGGACAGTCCCCCGGACGATGTCGCGGACAGCCCTTCGGAAGGACCCTCGAAACACGAACGGAGACTCAGACAGCCCTCCGGGAAGGCACTCGAACAGCCCCTCGGGCAAAAAGAATCGAAACTATGACCTCTCTACGGGGTTGCACACATACGGTGTCAGCTATCCGGCAGGGCTTCACCGTCCAGAACTAGTTCCTGCCGGAACCCAGACAGCCTTTCGGCTCTACGAAAAACTCTTTTCGTGGGAGGGAGAGAGAGAGAGAGCTAGCAAAGCATAGCTTGTGTATGAGCGCAAGGGATGCAGAGATGGCAGCCCCCATCTCCTCTATTTATAGGAAAGCCAAGGGGTAGGGCTCCTCCACAAATTACCAAAAAACCCATGCATTAGGTCACACCTCATGGGCATAAGGGTAAAATGGGATGCCATGTGGAGCTCCAAGGAGCTCCACACTCCATGGCCGGCCACCCCTAGGGGGCCCCCCCATGAGGGGCTCTCATGGCCCCCCAAGCCCTTCTAGAAGCCTTTAGTAAAAGCCCTAAAAGGTGGCTTTCCAAAAATATCCAAAAAGCACTTTCACTATTCACGACGACATTTTTCAGCGTCTGTTCTAACTGAAAATTTTCATGTGGTCCTAGAACAATTCAAGTACCCACTAAAATAATTTTCAACGTGTTCTGGAACAATTCCAGATTAGTGATTTTCATCTGCGAAAAGCATCTGAAGTGGTTCCGGCAGCTCCGAAACATTTCCGGTTTTCATCCCCGAAAATTCCAGAAAGTTTCCAGAATGATTCTGGCACCCTCCAAGAATTATCAGGCATGTGCCGAAACCAATTTGACTTTATGGTATCCTCTGAAACAACTTTTCAGTTTCACCGGAACTCATCCGGTGACCTCTTTGCGGAACTTTTCCGCTGTCCGAAACTTTTTCGGTGATTTTCTATCAGACTCCCTGTCTAGTATTCAGCAGATAGATGACCCTTAAGCGTGTGACCCTATAGGTTCGGTGAAGTATAGACATGACCTGGAACCCCTTCCGATCAATGATCAACATCGGAGCCGTGGACACCCATATTGACCCCTATACCCACACGAATGAATATTCGAGTGAACCTCCAGTTGCCGTGTGCTATTCCTGTTGCTACGCGATATGTCACAAACACCCGAGGTGAGATTTATTGCATCCCCGTGGATCAACAATTTGTCCACTATGCAAGTTACCTCGTTACCGGTTTTGTTCTCTTTTCTCGTTTCTGTGTTTTCGGCATCCCAGTGATCAAATCACAAGTTGTTTGGCCAGACGATGATGGATACCGTAACACCGAGAGGGCCCGAGAATATCTCTCCATCGTCGGAGGAGCAAATTCCAATCTTGAGCTATCTCGTTACTTGTCATACTTTTCCGTGAACCCGTAAGCCGCCGTAATAGCCACCCAGTTACGGATGACGTTTAACAAACCCCAAAGTTCACGAAGCAAGTACGAAGGAACTCGGTACTCTCATGGTATAAGGAATTATGCAAACATTAACTATCTCTGTGTTATAAACCATAAACTTGTAACGATAGAAACTCATAGCATAACATTAATCTGGGTCGATTCAACACAAGTGTTCTACTAACAATGTGCCCTCAAAAATTGCCAGCACATCCATGCCCATGATCAGGAAAATAGGATCATTATGCAATACTTGAGCCAGTCTTAGAGGCAAGACCAGGAATACATTTTATTGTTTATTATACCACACGTGCACATGAGTTTCCCTCCGAGCCTCGTTTTATTGTAGACTCGAGAATCATAGCAGGTATAGCATGGGACATAAACATTCATTACAATCTTTGGAGATACAAAATAATTGTTATTACTGCCTCTAGGGCATATCTCCTACAACAAGTTGGTATCAGAGCCGACTGCCTGTAGGAACCCCCTTGCCAACTCCTTGGCCGAAGTTGAGTCTAGAAACCAAAAACTATTTTACTAACATGGCAGTGTGGCTTACGGGCCCACATCGCCAATTGGGTGATATTAGGATCTTTTATTCCTCGTCTATACTCTGGGACTCTGATCTCTCTTCTTTTCGGGTTAAATGAATTTACTAAGGCCGACACTTAGGACCTCGTAAATCCCGTCCACCCGGAGAGCTGGATATCTGTGCTTATTCCTTACCATTGATCTGAGTAGTCTGATAATCATTTTCCTTTCCATTGGGTTGTTTAACCTTTTCTTTCCAAGTTATCATATACCTCGCTTACCGTCATTTGACACTTTTGGAATCTCCCGGAAAAATGTGTCGTGTTCGGCGTCAACATTTTGAGTTCTTCTGAGATGTTAATTGAATTCATGAACGGCAATGCCATCCTTGCCCCTCGTTGATCTGTGTTATCATCGTCAATCTCTTTGACTATCTGCCCACGTATTGCCGTTAACCCAGAACGAGTTCAGGCTATTCTTGAATGGACTCCACCGAAGAATGTCTAGCATGTCAAAAGTTTTCTCGGCCTTGCAAGCTATTGCCGTCGCTTTGTCGAGAATTTCTCAAAGATTGCTAAGCCTCTGACTGATCTACTTCACAAGGGCGTTAAGTTTGAGTGGACAGAAAAATGTCAGGAAAGTTTTCAAACACTCAAAGACAAGCTGACATCTGCCCCAGTACTTGCTCCTCTAGATTCTCGCAAAGACTTCGTGATTTATTGTGATGCCTCCCGTGAAGGATTAGGCTGTGTCCTAATGCAAGAGCGTAAAGTGATTGCTTATAGCTCTCGACAGTTGTGCCCGCATGAGGAGAACTATCCAGTACATGTTCTAGAACTAGCTACAGTCATCTATGCATTGAAGTTGTGGCGACATTACCTCCTCGGTAATCGTTGTGAGATCTACACGGATCATAAAAGTCTGAAGTACTTGTTCACTCAGCCATCTCTGAACCTCCGTCAGCAAAGATGGATGGAGACCATTGCGGACTATGATTTGGGTATTTTTTATACCCCTGGCAAGGCTAATGTAATGGCTGATGCATTGAGCCGTAAATCCTACTGCTGTGAACTTGAGGTTCAGCTACAGCAACCACTCCTGTATGAAGAGCTTCGAAATCTAAATATCGAGATAGTTCCTCAAGGATACCTAAAAACCTTGGTTGTTGAACCAGACATTGAGAAGGCTGTTAAGAGTGCGCAAGCTAAAGATGCTGAAGTTGATCTGATGAAGAAGGATCTTCACCTGGAAAAGTATAGGGATTTCTCGCTGTCTGAAGATGGAACCTTGTACTTCAGAGACCGCATTGTGGTACCTCGCTTCGAGCTCATGACTGACAAGGTCATGAAGGAGGCACATGATACACCGCTGTCTATCCATCCGGGTAGCACCAAGATGTATCGTGATCTCCGGCAAATGTACTGGTGGTCTAGAATGAAGCAGGATATTGCTCGATACGTTGCTGAATGTGATGTTTGCCATCGCGTTAAAGCAGAACATCAGAAGCCTGCTGGAATTCTGCAACCACTTCCTATTCCTCTATGGAAATGGGATAAGGTTCAGATGGATTTCATTACTGGCCTTCCCAAGTCACAGAAGGGTCACGATGCTATTCTTGTCGTCGTTGACCAACTTTCTAAGGTTCCACACTTTCTGCCTGTCAAAGAGACGATCATTTCTAGTTAGTTAGCAGAGTTATATATCTCTAGAATTGTATCACTCCACGGTATTCCGAAGGAGATCAGTTCGGACCGTGGCGGTCTTTTCACCTCAAAGTTCTGGGAAAGTTTCCAAAAAGCTATGGGAACTCATATTATCTGGAGTTCAGCTTATCATCCCCAATCCCAAGGCCAAGTCGAGCGAGTCAATCAAGTGCTTGAAGACATGCTTCGAGCTTGTGTTATTTCTTTCGGCAAGAAGTGGGAAGAATCTCTCCCGTATGCCGAGTTCTCTTATAACAACAGCTATCAAGCCAGCTTGAAAATGGCCCCCTTTGAAGTTCTATATGGACGTAAGTGTCGAACCCCTCTGAATTGGTCAAAAACTGGGGAACGACTGCTCGTGGGTCCGGAAATTATCCAACAGGTAGAAGAGCAAGTCCGTATTGTCCGAGAAAATCTCAAGGCGGCTCAGGACCGTCAGAAGAGCAACTATGATCGCAAACGATGGGGTTTGACTTATCAACCTGGTGATCAAGCTTATCTACGTGTCACCCCTATGAAGGGCACTCACCGTTTCAGAATCAAGGGCAAGTTAGCTCCATGCTACATTGGTCCGTTTCGCATTGTTGCTAAACGTGGTCAGGTGGCATATAAATTGGAGTTGCCGCCCCAATTCTCTCATATCCACGACGTCTTCCATGTGTCGCAACTTCGTCGTTGCTTCAAGGAGTCTCCGCACAGAGCAGTGGATCACGAGATGCTCGAATTGCAAGATGACCTATCTTATAAGGAGCATCCAATCCGCATTCTCGATGAAGCTGAACGTCAGACCCGACAGAAGACGACCAAGTTCCTCAAAGTCAAGTGGTCTAATCATACTGAAGATGAAGCCACTTGGGAACGCGAGGATCATCTTCGCAAGGAATACCCCCAACTCTTTCCTTCTACCTCCTGAATTCTCGGGACGAGAATTTCTTTTAGTGGAGGAGATTCGTAACACCCCCATGTATCAACTACAGTGATCACCTCTTAAACATGCCAAGTCATCATCAATTGCAACTCTTGATCACAGTGGATAAGCAACCCATTTCAAGATTCTTCTCTGAGTTCTATTCAAATTCAAGTGAAATATTAAGTTGCTCAAACACTATTGAAAAAATGTCCATTAAGTAGCAAATAATCCAGAGGCAATTCTAAAATTGTAATCAACAATTATTGAATTAGTAAAGTGACTCAAACAACATTAAAACAGTACCAAACAGCACTATTTAATCCTTTTGCAATTAAATAAAATCCAAATGAAAAGATATGGACGTCAAACTATTTTCTAGCAGTGGCTAATATTGCACTGTAAATATTGGGCTAAGTCATATATGTTGCAAAACTTAATTAGTGGCTAGACTATTTGCAAACAGAAATAAAAGAAGAAAAAGAAAAGAGAAAAGGAGAAAAAGCAAAAGGCCCACTGTACTGGGCCTAAGTCAACTGACCGGCCCAGCCCACCCCACCTGTCTTCTCCCTCGCACTTCACACGCGCGCGCGCTGTCGTCTCCACCGCAGCAGCCAAGCCAGGGTCCCCCTCTCCCCGGTCGACAGCGGCCTCGTCCGCGCCCACCTAGTTGATAAGAGCATCTGCCGCGCCCCCCTGGCTCTCCCTCGCTCACTCCCACCCTCTCCATCCTCTGCTCACCCCTCGCCGGACGCCACCGCCGCCATGGCTCCGGCCTAGCCGCGGCCACGTGCCCCTCTCGCTGCCTCTCCTTGCCCTACGAACTCGCCATCGTCGCCTACTTCGCCTGCGCCCCTCCATTCAGCAAGACGAGCCCCACCGCGAGCTCTACGCCGTCGTCTTCCACCTACGGCCGCCGACGTTCGCCGCCTCGATTCGATCCGGCAAGCCCTCCCCGAGCACACTCTGCACCACTACGGGCTCGCTGTGAGCTCCGCCGCCCTCTTCCTCTCTCCCTGCGCTCTTCCCCGAGCCGTAACATGCCCGTTCGCTGTGCCCGAACCCACCGCCGCCTGTGCTCGTCGCCGGCGCCGTTCCGGCGACCAAACGCCCACGCGCTCGTGCCCATCAGCTTCGCCGCGTCGAGTAGGCCCTCCCTAGCTGCTTAGGTAGCTCGTGCGCGCACCGCATCGCCGTTTGCCATCGCCACCCGAGTTTGGCCGCCGCCGTCGCTACGCGCCGTCCCTGGCCGCGCCACCACCACCAATGGACGTGCCACACTGCGGCCGATCCAACGCTCCCGGCCGCGCCCAAAACAGTGCAGCACAGCAGGTTTCCGAGCTCGCCGGAGTTCCACCACCGCTTCTAGGCTCGCTGGCGCACTCCGGTGGCCGCGCTAACTCAGCGCCGACGTGGCAGCCGCGGGCCCCGCCCCATGCCATTGACAACGGGCCCCGCTGGGCCCCTTTGACCCAGTCAACGCTGACTGGGTGGCCCCTGTCTATGACATGTGGGCCCCGCCTGCTTAAAATGTTTTTTAAAATAAATAAGCTGTTAATTAATTTGTTAATTAATTAATTAGTTAATTAACACACTAATTAGTCACTGACTGATGGGGCCCACCCCCTAATAATAAATCTATAATTAGTTAACTAAAACCTAATTAAGCTACTGTCAGGTTGACTGCTGACGCAGTACTGATGTCATGCTGATGTCATTAATGATTTTCTATCGAATTTAATTAAATCCAGGAATTAATAAAAACTTTGGAAAATCATATCTTTTAATCCGTAATTCGGATGAAAATACCTTGTACATGAAAGTTGCTCAGAACGACAAGAGGAATCTGAATATGCCCTTCATATTGTTGTCAGATGCCTCTAGCATGATGCACATGGAACTTTTCCCTCCGTTTCGTCTGTCCGATAATCACCCGGAGCTGGGAGAACACTCCCGGATATTTTCCTGCTCCGACTAACTTGCGTAGAGCTGCATTAGAACACCCCGACACTGTGTATTACTGTGCCTAGCTATGTGATTGATTTTGTTGCCATGTATTTATACTGTTTTCTCCCCCTCTTCTCTCTCGATAGACCCCGACACCGACGTAGTCTCCGAGACCGACGCAGCTCTGGTGATTGGCTAACCTACTGAAGACCCTGCCCTTGCCTCCGAGCAACCAGGCAGGCCCCCCCTTTGATCATCCCGATATCACCCATTCTATTTTCTCATGCTTGCATTAGATTTTGGTACTGTAATTGATTGCTCCTATTCTGTTGCATAGCCTGTTTTTGTAACTACTGTTGATACCTGCCTGATATCCAAACTGCTTAGTATAGGCTGGTTAGTGACCCATCAGAGACCCCACTTTGACCCAACTGCCCCGCTGGATTATCAGAAGACCCGATCAACGGGATCGAAGACCAGGCCCCAGCACCGCACATCACCCCCTTAGTTGTACGACACTGCAGCGTTACTATCGAGTGACGAGGGTGATACCTCGTATAGCACTTCTGATGTTAACTCTGTAGAGTAGCTATTCGGTTGCGGTCATCGAGGGTGATTCCTCCTTCACCACTTCCGGTAACGACGCTGACGTGCAACACCTCAAGTGTGAACCCATTGAGGGTGATTCCTCCGAGTTCACCTTGACGGTTACATCGAGTAGGAATCCAACGAGGGTGATACATCGGATTCCCTTGATGTTATGGACACACGGATACTTGGACTTTACATCTGTTGCTTGGAAAGGCGGGTCGACCCTGAGGGGTACCCGGGAGTGATGTGAAGACGGGTTGACCTGGAGGGTACCCGAGAAATGAATACGAGGAATGGCCGGGCATTCTTAGCCCTTGCCGCAAGTCCTCGAGACGGGGCGATGGGGTCACATCGATCAAGAGTCTCTGCTTGTTACCGCAAGCCCCTAGTCCACTAACGATTGGGATATTTGATCCGAGCAGGCCTCCGGCCTGATAGCACTAACCATCACGTGGGAATAGTTATGGGCACTCTGCATCGTAGCATCAGCCGAAAGCTCTGTCAGACGTCTAGTTCAGCATTGCTGCACGGTCGGATCGTGTCGGCCATCCGAGGCGACGCTGGTATCCACCCTGTGCGCAGCGACCCGGAGTGCGTAGGGCGATGGCCCAAGACCCCTGTGCGCATAGGTTAGTCCGACGGGGACCTCTCTGCTGAGCTCTAGGTAGGGTTGCGGTGTATCGTTTAGCCGAGGCCGGGCATGACCCAGGAGAGTGTGTCCGACCGGAGTTAAGCGAGCATGGTGGGTAAGTTGGTGCACCCCTGCAGGGAAGAAAACATCTATCGATAGTCTGTCCTACGGTAACGGACACTCGGAGTTGTATCCCGATCGATACAACTAGAACTTGAGATGATACCTGGATATGTGGCTCTGGGATTGCTTTCTCGCTGGGAGTCGAGAAAGGATCTCTAGGCGAGGTTGATGATGACTGTATGGCTCTGGGATTGCTTTCTCGCAGGGAGTCGAGAAAGGATCTCTGGTTGAGGTTGATAACATTACTACTACTTTATATTGTGCTATCTACACTCTTCTAATGCTGCAAGACCGCTGAAGATGCTTGAAGATGCTGAAGATGCTAGTCTTCGCTAGGACTAGGCCTTCCCCCTATTCTGGCATTTCTGCAGCCCAGTCCACATATATAGCCTTCCTTTGATAATGCTGCATATGTAGTACTAGCAAACGTGCCCGTGCGTTGCAACGGGATGTAAATAGATTTATCTAAGCCACTATCATTTCGGCTCAATTTTAATTCTAACTCGTCATATTGATGGCAAGCACCTACAAGCACACTCAGGCAGCACCTTTGTGGTGTTGTTTGACACTAAGGAGGCCGCATCGATAAATTAAGTTTATTCAAGAAATCTTACATGTATAGCCATCACATGCAACATATGGAACACAAATTAAAATTGTATTTATTGGTTCCACTATGAATGTGCATCACTATCATACGAATAGTTTGAATATTTTGAAAAATAAACATTCATGTACTTCTGATGTCCATGAATTTGATAAGTGTATGTACATCCTATAAAAATTGTTTGTGTATTCACTGCAAAAAAAAATGTGTAGTCCGATGATAAGTACGCGTGGATTTTGCAAAGAAAAGGTACGTACATAAGGTCGTATCTTATGAAACATGTACAAAGAGAGAATCTGGTGCAAGTACAACATGCCCAAGGATTATAATCTTTCTCAATTATTAACGTCCAATTTTACATGTTGCAATATGGATCCACGTCGGTACGAAATAAAGGCGGATCATGCGCCATTGATTAATATTGTATCCTAAATAGCATTTTAAAAATATTTAACATGTTAGATAACATCATATTCAAATTCTACATATTTTTTTAATCAAATTTCATATATAACATGTTAAAATCGGAGTTACGGTTTAAAACATATGGTTATTTGAATATATATATATATATATATATATATATATATATATATATATTTATTTATTTATTTAATAGACTGCGGGATGATTACCATAGATATCAGGGGTGTTTATGTAAAGCTGCAAAAAACGTTTCCCTGTGATTTAAATCTGGACCGCGGGTTAATTAGCGTAAAATCCAGGGGGTTTTATGTAAACTGTAAAAAAAACGTTCTGACTTAAATCTGGACCGCGGGCTAATTATAGGAAAAGGCAGGGGGTTTTCTGCAAAAAAGACGACGGACAACCAGAAACAGTCGCTGCTTTATTATTAGGGTAGATAGATCCTTGCTTGCTGAGTACTTCGGATGAGTACTCACGGTTGCTTTGCTTTCTTTTTCCCCCATATCCGTTTGATGCAACCAGATGACGGAGCCCCTGAGACAGCTGCCCCGCCGATGACTACTACTACCACCTCGAGGGTGGTTACTTCTACAAGCTGGCCGACGACCATGAGTAGGATCGGAGGGTCCCAGGCAGGAGGCCTGCGCATTTTGATCGTAGTGTTTTCTTTTGCCCCGCCTTTTAAAAGCCTTTCTATTTTTCTTTTATATCTGTACTCAGATATCCGATGCTTCCGCTGACCCTTGTATGCGAGCTTATGTATTCGAGCCCTCGAGGCCCCTGGCTTGTAATATAAAGCTTGTATTGTTTTAATTTCTGTCTAGAGTTGTGTTGTGATATCTTCAAGTGAATCCTTAGGCTTGATCGTGTGCATTTGCGTGTATGATTAGTGCATGATTAAGCCGGGGGCGTCACAGCTAGCACAAGACTGGAATGCACAAGCAGAATTCATGCTTAGTACAGCGAAGGCTAGCACAAGATGAAGATCAAACAACTAAAGAGCGTGAAAACTACCATCATGCAAAGTGATGGGATTATGCATTTTTTAATAGTACAAATAAAGTGTTTACCAACTCAATGTTCAGTTGCTCACTGGTCCCATCTCACTAGCAATAACTTGTATGCACAGTGATGGGATTATGTCATTTTTACCTTTGTTGTTAGTGCTTGGTTTAATGCAACATGTAAAGTGTATCATGCTTGGAGTTGTGGTGTTCTTGTGCTGAACCCGGGTGTTTTCTTTGTATAACAAACTATTACATTCATGTAAGAAAGGAAAGCTCGAGTACATCATAGAAAAAGTGTTGCTGTTATACTGCATGTACTTGTTCCAATACTATGGTATATTGTATTATAGTATGCGATAAATGCACAATTATTCACACAACTATCGCTAGATGAGTACTTTGGTCACACATCTCTTCAAAATGTTATTAAGTGGTCACAAGACTTTAGTTTATGAGTAAACATGTCAGTACTGCTGACTAGGCCATATTTTTCAAGAAGGACCATGCCAATAATTTTGGAGTATGCAAAGGCACGAGAGGACCGAATTTCCATCGCAAATTGAAAAGGGCAGCTCGCCTATGAGCGAGGCTGAAGCGGCGCATCTGGTACGGAGAGAAGAGCGTAGGCCGCTAGTCCGGCGCCAGCCGATCCATCTGGTGCTCTCGCGCTAGATCGAGGGGACAGTGGGCAAGGCAGGGAAGGGGAGGGGACAGTGGTGCTCTCGTGCCTTGTTACAACATGGCAATGGGTACCCGCAACCCGTGAACCCGGCGGGTAAAAACCCTATTAAGGTACAGGTTTAAAAAAAATACCCATGGGTTTATAAATGGAAAAAAAGTACCCATCGGCTAAACCAGGTAGGGTACGGGGAAGCAATACCCATACCCGTGTACCCGTATATCCATAGACTAATTCTTTCTAATAGGTAGGTCCCATGTGTCATTCACCAAAGAAAAAAAATAGCCAATTTATCCTAGGCTGACACAACCGCTAGCCCCGACCTAAAATACCCTCCCCTTATCCATGTGCATGATCTTGTTTAATTGTGTTGATCTTGTTTTGTGAACTCTTGATTTTGTTGATCTTATTATATAGTCTCCTTCAATTGATCATTTTGAAGTAGGGGTTGCAGAAGTATCTTGCATTAAAGAAAAATAGAGAAAATTGTGTCCGTCTTGTTTGTCTTGTAATTGAAAAAAATAATAACAAATGTGAGTGTTTCTCTTAAAAGTTCACTTACATGCTACTCATCCATCAATGTGATTGGACATTGTTTAGTGCCATCTAGTTCATATTTATTGATATCCACTTCTGAAAATTAATATCATTCTTTTTATTCCAGCGTACGACAAATTATTATATACTAGAAGGTTTGGGCGCGCTTTGCTGCGCCGTTGATGTTGTTAGGTTTCTACAAAAAATAATCACTCTATTTCAAAATATAAGGTGTGTTATTTTTTTGAAAAGTCAAACCTTTTAAGTTTGATCAAATTTATAGAGAAATATATCAAATCAGTATTTTTAAATTCATCATGAAATGAATTTCCATACTTTTTTGTTTAATATTGTGGATGTCGATATTTTGCTCTGAACTTGGCCAAAGTTAAAGAAATTTGACTTCCTACAAAACTAATACCCCCTATATTTTGGAACAGATGGAATAGTTAGGTTGGCGGGTGGGGCAGACGATAGACTGTGTTTTATTTTTATTTATAATGCAGTGATTTGGTGGGGCTTTTGTGGTGTAATTCTGTGTTATTCGCTAACCAACCTATATGTATGTGGAAAAAAATTGTGTTGGTCGTCGCGTGTACTACTATATTGGTGTTGCAATATTACATGGTGACCCTTATTTTTTCCAGGTGGTGGGAGGGTGCACAGGATCGTTGGCCCTGTCGAAATAGTAAACCAAATCCAAAATCGTTGGCCCTGTCGAAATCATAAACCAAATCCAAAATTAAATACCTCAATTGAATGGAAGAGCTTCAAAATAAGAAAACATAGTGAATTAAAAGAATTGAATGGAAGAGTTTGAGAAAGTGTTGACCCAGTCAAAATCGGTACGGTTGACCCAATTCTAAATTGAATACCTCAATTAATTGTGAGGCCTTAAATTAGGAAGCATGATGTATAGTATAAAAGAATTGAATGAAAAGTTTTGAAAATTGTTGACCCCGTCAAAATCAGGTGACACAATTCTAATTGAAGACCTCAATTAAATGTGGGCTCCTTAAAACTAGGGAGGTTAGTGTTCTAGAGGATATGTGTGCTGAAATGCTAAAATGTGGTGTGTGTGTGTGTGTATGTGTGTATATGTGCTGAAATGTAGAAGTATACATGTAGAAATACTATATAAGCAGAAATGCTGAAAAATACATGATGATGTGTGAATTGGGTAAGATGGCTGAGATGGGTATTTTTACCCGCGGGTATTACCCGCACCCGGCAGGTTGAGGCGGCGACGAGCTGTGGTCCTGACAGATGAGGTGGCATCGAAGAACAAGGACTGAGTTGATGCTCAACGGCGGTGGTTGGGCGATGAGCTTCCATGGCGCTGCTCCCAACCTGGCTCGACGGCAGGAACAAGCGCCAGGGACAAATATCCAAGCGAGAAAAGGCGCCTCTAAAATACTGTGGTTCCATTTCTGACGCTGTAAGATACAACAGTACGTAACTTACAGGCGTATTAGCTTACATTACAGGGCTTCCAAAAGGGAGCTAAATGATTTTGAAATGAACGCTAACGGTGTATGACACAAAGCAAAGCACGGTCCATTTTACTACTAGCGAATTTTTTTTTTATTCTACTTTTTTGAAACATAAGAAAAGAATAGCGAGCGTGGTAAGGCAGGTCACACGATGATACAATACAGTATGCCTCCTGATCACGTTAATTTCAAAATGCAGACACTTCAATCCTTAAATTATGCACATTGCCAGATACTAAACATCACTTGCGAGCCTAAGATGTCAATGAAGATACAGTCATCACATTCTGTTAGCAAGTTATTATCAGGTCCGTCTTCCTTCCAACAACTACCGTTCCATTAGCCGTGCCCAAACGGTTGGCCGGGACCTGGACACAGAAAATTGTGGCATTCATCAGCAGTTCAATACGAATCCAAAAAGGTAATGACTAACTTTACTAACCAGAAATAGTTCTTGATTGCTGGGGCATTCCCTCTATCATGCTTAGCTGTCTTCTCAGCTTAGCGATGTGAGCCTGCACCTGGAAGAACAAAAAGGTAACGATTCACATCACAGGATGTTGTTTTTGACCACTAGCTATTCATATCTATGCAAATTCTATCAGGTTTGTATGTGGGTCATTACATGCTACACCACATAACTAAACAAGCGAAATGGAATAAAACTAACCAAAAACACCACGTGGTTGCAAAGTCACAACGTTCCTGGTGTGACATCTCTATTAAAGTGACACCAGGTGCAAAATATTACCAGTGTTACGACAAGGATATGCATATTAGAAAGAATGAATCATTCCACTATTAGACACTGGGCTTTCTGTTACAGGCATACAGCTTATCCTAAAACACACTCATTGACTGAAATTCATATGATGAAACTCTCAACAAAAGCGAAACATTATAAGTCTCTACAGCAGTGAACCATATGTGTGTGGCAGACTATGTCGTGTGGGAAAATAATGCCTTCTACCCACATTGCCAGCTATAATATGCATCTCAGAAATAAGGACAAATGCTGCTAGTTGTAAATCTCACCTGCTGACGAGCAGCAGCCAGTTTTAATAGTTCATCTGATTCAGAGAAGTTCGAGAACCACTGGCTCAAAGAATGATTCTTCGTGTCAAAATGCTTCTTATCATGTGGCATAAGTTCTATCACTTGCCCAACAGTAATTTATTTACCCATCGTATACTATTTTCTCGAGAGAAGCCTCTAGTGAAAACTATGGCCCCCGGGTCTATCTTTTATCATATATTAAAACTAGAAATACCTTGCTGATTTTTTTTTATTTTTTTTATTTTGTATTTTTGTCAGACCTATCTATCGAAAACTATATAATTTAATCTTGCTTGTAACCATTAAGGGATTGACAACCCCTCTACGCGTTGGGTTGCAAGTATTTGTTGTTTGTGTGCAGGTGCTGTTTACATAGTGTTGCTTGGTTCTCCTACTGAATTGATAACCTTGGTTTCATAACTGAGAGAAATACTTATATCTACTGTACTGCATCATCCTCTCCTCTTCGAGGAAATCCCAACACAACTCACAAGTAGTAAGCTACGCCTCTAATTCATGTACATTGTTTGAACATATGGAACCGGAATGATTTCCAACACCTATTGCCATGTATGATAGGTGATAGGTAAAATATAAAGGATCATTATGAATAACTAGTAAAATGCTCGTGCGTTGCCACGGGCTTCTTAAAATTTCTACCGGTTGCATACATAAACATGTCAAATTTCACATGTAAAGAAAAGATAACCATTAACAAAGGTAAAATAATTGAAATCGACTCCACTTGCAATCTATTTCAATAAAGAATGAAATTCGATGACGTATACTATCAGATCTGATCCACAAAAAGTAGAAAAGGTGGTACAAAAACATAGAACCTTTATTGTGCACTGCATTACAAATGATAGATAGCACATGGATGACTTTTTATGCTTAAGATTGATCGTCTCACAGGCATGTCTGTTATTATCCATGAAGTAAATATAACACATGGAGGATTTTGTTCCCTTAAAACAAATTTTTCAAGATGCTACAACCAAAAACTTGATTGCTTTATGCAATCGTCTGGCAAACTATTACATATGAAATTAGGCACTTGGAGTTTACAATTAGGAACTACTGCAGGAAAACACATGCTCGATGGCAGCACAAAATATTTTAAGCCTTCTCCATCTATTATTCATAGCTCGAAAGATTTGGATAAACCATGCCAGGAGCACTCAACTTCTAAGATATTTATTCTTTGATGTCCATGAAAACAATCATCCATTAAGATCGTTGGTGATTGTAAATGATATTTATAATTACTTGATATTTTCATATACAATATCTAAATAATAAATTATTTACAATCAGTATCTTCCATTTACCATCCTGTCATCTCAAGTGCAACTGCAGCCCTCTAATTAGAAACACAACAATAAAGTATTAGGAAATTTCATTGAACGTGATAATCTACAAAAGCCAACATAATGAAGAACATGATATTATCTATCAACTGGTTCTGTGGCATGGTAACCACTCCGACAACTATTGCGCTTAACTTTGGCCTTTCTTTGTGTAGGAGATATGCCCTAGAGGCAATAATAAATGTTATTGATTATCTCCCTGTTCATAATTAGGTTTATGTTCCATGCTATAACTGCTATGGTTCTCGGGTCTGCAATAACCACGAGGCTCGGAGGAAGACTCATATGCACGTGTTGAATAATAAACGGTAAAATGTATTCCTACTCTGGCCTCTAAGACTAGCTCAAGTGTTGCATGATGGTTCTGTTTTCCTGATCATGGGCATGTCTATGCCAGCAACTTTGAGGGCACAATGTTAGCAGAACATTTGTGTTGAATCGACCCGGATTAATGTTATGCTATGAGTTACATTCGTCACAAGTTAATGGTTAATAACACAGAGATGGTTAATGTTTGCATGATTCCTTAGATCATGAGAGTATCGAGTTTCTTCATGCTTGCTTCATGAACTTTGGGGTTTGTTAAACGTCATCCGTAAATGGGTGGCTATTACGGCGGCTTACGGGTTCATGGAAAAGTATGTCAAGTAACTTGATAGCTCAAGATTGGGATTTGCTCCTCCGGCGATGGAGAGATATCTCTGGGCCCTCTCGGTGTTACGGTATCCATCATCGTCTGGCCAGACACAATGTGATTTGATCACAGGGATGCCGGAACACGGGAACGAGAAAAGAGAACAATACCGGTAACGAGGTAACTGGCTTAGTGGACAAGTTGTTGATCCACGGGGATGCCAACATGTCTCACCTCGGGTATTTGTAACATATCGTGAAGCAACAGGAATAGCACACGGCAACTGGAGGTTCACTCGAATATTCATTCGTGTGGGTATAGGGGTCAATATGGGTGTCCATGGCTCCGATGTTGATCATCGATCGGAAGGGGTTCCATGTCATGTCTATACTTCACCGATCCTATAGGGTCACACGCTTAAGGGTCATCTATCTACTGAATACTAGACAGGGAGTCTGAGAGAAAATCACCGAAAAAGTTTCGGAGACAACGGAAGAGTTCCGGAGAGAGAACACTGAAAAAGTTTCGGTAAAACCGAAAAGTTGTTTCGGATAAAACCATTGATCCAAAAAGGTTTCGGCAAGCACCGGGAATGTTTTGGAGGTTGCCAGATTGGTCTGGTAATTTCTGGAATTTTTCCGGAGAAAAAACCGAAAAAAAGTTTCGGATCTGCCGGAGTTGTTTACCGGGTAAATAAATATGGTTTTAAATTAAACCACCATACTGGAAATATTCTAGAGCGCGTCCAGATAATTTTAGAGGGTGTCGGAAATGTTCTTGTACCTTCCGAAATTTTTCAGAAGTAATAGTCACGGAAAACATCTTGTCCCAGCGTGAGGGGACAAGATCCCACGTAACGTGGGGGCTGTTTGGGGCTGTTTTTTGGGGCGCCCCCTTTAGGGGAAAGCCCCCTTGTGGCTGGACAAAGTGTTGGGGGAGCCTCCATGGTGGGGGGCAGCCCCCACAAATGGTGGAGAGTGTTGGGAGGAAGGTGGGGCCCCATGGGGGAACACCATGGACAAGGGAACATGTTTTTCCCTTGTTTGGTGGGAACATGTTCTCCTTGTTTTGTGGGAACACGTTTTCCCCATGTTTAGTGGGCTGAAATTTCCGCCCCCTCCACCCCTTCCACCACTATATAAGGAGGAGGAGAGGTGCTCTCCAACTCCACTCCAACTCTCTCACACATGGCATGCATGATCTGCCTTTCTTCTCTCCCTCCCACGAAATAGTTTCGTAGTGCCGAAAGGCTGTCTGGGTTCCGGTGGGAACTAGTTCTGGACGGCGAAGCCCTACCGGATAGATGACACCGTATGTGTGCAACCTCGTAGAGAGGTCGTAGTTTCGATCTTTATGCCCAAGGGGCTGTTTTAAGAGTGCCTCCCAAAGGGCTATCCGAGTGACGGTCCGAGTTTTGAGGGTCCTCCCGAAGGGCTGTCCGTGACACGGTCCGAGGGACTGTCCGACCGCCTCCCGGAGGGCTGTCCGAGGGGCAGATGAGGGAGTACATCCTCGCGGTTGGGAGGTTGTAAATCCTAGCTGCGGGGATCTGCACCGCAGATCGTCATCGACTCTACTTCCGCTGCGCTACGAGTCGGTAACAAAAATGATCAAACCTTGTATGCAGTCTCCATAGTGGTCCTGGGCTGGTGCGTAGGTCGGAATATTTTTTGTTTTCTACTGCGTTACCCTACAGTGGCATCATGAGCCGTGCTATGCGTAGATGCAGGTTGCGATCTAGAATACATGGAGATGTGTGGGTGTTGCGCAATATAATTAGGTAGTAGATGAGTTCTATTACTGAAAATTATTTATGCGGGTAGCAGATGAAATCTGTTACCCGAGGTTCTTGTTGCTTCCCTGGAATTTTCATATTTTTGATCTTGATAACAGCATGGTGGAGTTTCAATGTTCTGGCAATCCGCGATCCTGATTGATCAACGAAGAGCTAACAGTTCATTGAATTCCACCGTAGTTAAAAAGAAAGATGAAATTTCGCAGACGAAAGGGCAGTGCAGATATGATCTGCACGGGGGTCATGCGTATGACGAAGTTTAGTATGGGGCTCGAGATTTTATTATCTCGGTTTTCATACACCCTGGAAAGTTAATCTAGCGACTTGAATTATCATACTTGATGATGGACGTTGGTAGCTTCGGTTTGTTTCGAAACCTTAGAAGCCACGTAAAACAAGTTTTTGCATGAACCGATTAGAGGCGTCTAACTTGGTTTTGCAGGAGGATTTGCATGTGCATGTGATGTGGTATAGCAGTGCTCATAATAATTTTATTATGTATGAGATGACTATATAATGTAAATTGATTAACATGACCTGCGTGTCATGATTCGGCATGATGGCTGGAGCCATATGATTGCACTTTAATGACCTGCGTGTCAACCTTAAGTAATGCACTTATTTTATTAGCTATAGAGATAGCAATATTATCTGGTGCATCGACAAGGTGGTGGCAAACTTCGCGAAGGTGAACACCGACGCGAATGCCGAAGACGAAGAAATGAAAGACTTCTCCGTCAGAAAGGGCTATACCATATCATGCTATTATGAATTGCCTGAGATGTTTATCCCTCTTGATGCACCCTTCTTGATTGCGTGGTAGTCGCTTTTTATTAGGGTGATCTCTCACTAAAAATATCAAGTAGTTAGTGTTCTCCCAAGTGTAGCACCGTCACGGCACCTAACTTTTCGGGGTGCGCCATTTCCACATGGGTACGAACGATTAGGGAAGTGTGAGGCGGGTGAGGTCAGACCTCGCAGCGAGATCACTTGGTTATCTTGACGTTCTGGCTTGATCGTCCTGAGCTCGGCACACGCCCATCGAAAGATGAACAGGAGTCACATAGAGATGTGATCGGCATGTTTGCCCACCAATTGAAATTCTCGTCATCAATGATGTCCACATCAATGGCGTTGAATTGAAATGCGGATCTTGAATCACTCACAATCAATTATGAGAGATATTGATTTGAGTGGGAGCACACTATAGAATTAACTTGTTTAATTCTCAGTGCAATTAATTATGGACACTGTCTAAGTGTGATTTGCATAATAGTTGTAGAATAATGGCTCACGTTTCCACCTTCCCTATTAAAATTGAATAGCTGTTAAATATCTAGTTAAAACTTCACGGTTGGTAACATAATGTGAGGATTGTCCTCAAGAGTGCCGAGAAGGACTTTGTCCTATCGCATACTTTCGGTATTCTCCCGCTAATGCTATGGATCATGTGACTCTCATCCTTCGATCCAAAAGCTAGAATTCCGTTACGATCAAAGTGCAATATGTTTGCTTCCATGAGACCCGAACTTCAAAAGTTTGGGATAGTTATATGATATTCATGGATCTGAAAATCATTTTCAGATACAAACAAGGCAATGTTTGTTTGCAAGTATTAGTAAAAGTGTTTACTATGCATTTTGACTGATAAGAGAGGGGTCCAGAAGAACGCCTGTCATATGATGAAAGGTGAATAAAACAACAACTTAAAGAGAAAGGAAGTGTCCGAAGGGTGTTAGTGAAACTTTCACGCCTAGGAAGTCCGGGGCTAACGCCACTCTTAAGTTGGGTGCTTCTTTTGAGAGTAGGAGAAATGCTAAAAGTTAAACTATTAGAAGTATAAATGCAGAAAGAAAGAAGATTGGAATATCCAGCTCATGTATGAATGTCATACAAGTTTTTGATGTATAGAAGGCTGGTCAAAGATATAGTTCTTGGGAATTATGGTTAAACATGTTAATCACTAATTCTTGGGTATTGTGAGTTAATCACAAAGATACCCGCTCGATTGCATTCTGTTGCGAATCAATGTAAGAACTACTATGGCCTAAAAGACTAGCCAGGAATGAGGTTTAGGTATACACAGGGAACATAGTAAATGTTACTATACCTTCCATCGGTGTATTACCGTCTGTGTTTACTTTCATAATTCATTTAGAGTTTCACAAACTCTAGCCCATTGCATAAGGTATCTTGCAAGAAGGTTGTTCATAAGAGAACTTTTGATGTTCGATGTTATGAATAACATAAGGGCCATACTTTCATTATGAATGAGATTTATGTTATGAATATTGATAATAATACATTACCTCTGGGTTTATTTTCATAATCCATTTTAGAGTTTGATACACTCTAGCCCATTGCACAATGTTTGTTGCAAAAGAGTTGTTCATAAAAACAACAATTGTTGTTCAGTATTATGAATAAACATGAAGGGCCATGCTTCCATCCAAGATGGGATGTATGTTATGGATATTGATGGTAATATTATACATCCATAACACTGACGCTAAATGTCGCAAGACTAAAAGAATACCACACAAGTGTGGCACTGCATTTGGTCACATTAGAGAAACCCGCATGGAAAATTCCATTATGATGGATTTTGAAGTCGTTTGATTTTGAATCATCTGACACTTGCCACTTTTCTCCGAAAAGTGAAGTGACTGAAATACCATTCACAGGCCATAAGGAATGGACAACAAACTTATTGGTGATCATACATTTGATATGTGTTGTCTGATAAATGTTGTTAGTAGTGGATTTATCTGTCTTCAGAAATGACTCAAGTAGATATATGGATATTTACTTGATGAGACGTAAGTCTAGATCTTTTGAATTCATTCAAAAGGTTTTCAAGAATGAAGTAGAAGTTATTGTAACAAGAAAATTATGTTTCTATAATTTGATTGCAGAAAGGAATATTTGAGTTACATGTTTAGCGAATGTCTGATGAGTTGTGAAAAGAGTTTCATAACTTGCACCTCCCGGAACACCACTGCAAGTGGAAAGTCCGTGAAGATGTAATTGAACCATTTTATGACATGGTAAGATCAAAGATGACATAAATAAATTTTCCATTATCCCTTTTAAAGTGATGCTTTAGAGACTGCAGCTTTTACACTGAAAAGAGCTCCATCGGGTCTGTTGAAATGACGCCATGGTATGGTACGCCCAACCATGTTATATCTTTTCTTAACATTTGGAATATCGGGATTGTGTAAAAGGTTACAAACCTATTCCAAATCAGACAAGTGCAACTTTGTAGGTTATCCCAAGTCATTGGGTATTCCTCCCTCACTATACCGAGGCAAATAGGTTTGCCACAAAGAACGGTATGCCTTTTGAAGAAAATGGTTCTTTCAAAAAGGTGAGTGGGAGAATAGTGCAACTCGACGAGGTAAACAGTATCTTCGTCATCAGGTCAAAGGAAAGAGACCTTGGAAGTAATTCCAGAGTTTCCTACTGCGACTGATATGGAAGTCTCTACAATAAAATGTATGGACTTCGGTCAAACTTGCAGCTGAACCATGTAGGCAAGGCTCGTGCAAACCTCTCAGGTGCGCAAACGAGATATTGTTGTTAGACAACAGTATACATATGATACACAAGGAAGCATTGATGGGCCTTGACTCCGGAATTGGCTAAATACCAATACAATCCGAGATGGTTTTCATATAAGTGATTCAAGATTAAAATCTTGATACACCTTTCGGAAGACTTAGAGTCTAACGAATATTTATGGAACTAAAACTGATACGGATAAAATTGTTTTATCCATAAAGCTCGACTTGTTGAAATACAAGTTCAAGGAGTTGACTACGATGAGGTTGTTTCACCATAGCGATGCTTAAAGACGGTTCGGATTGAACTAGCAATTAATACATATTTCATATCATGAGATGTGAAACAAAGGATGACAAAAGGATTTCCATCTGATGGAAATAAAACCAAGGACTTGCATGTGTTCCAGTCCAAGGTATTTTGTCAGTCCAGAGGATGCTAGTAAGTTTGCAAACTTCAGAGTTCCAGCAATGGACAGAAGAGAGCAAAATGGAGTTGGAATCTTCGTGTTTTGATGAAATGGTCAAAAAGGGTTTTGACTTCATCAATGGGTAACGAAGATGCTTGTGATTCAAGAAAGTAAGTGGGAGCATAATAAAATTTCTAAAAACGTTGTGTGCTTGACACATTGTTAATTGGAAATAAATTTCTTGATACGAATTAGGACTTCATTTGAAAATAGTTTTTTGATGAAGTGCTTGGGCTAAATAGCCTTTATATTAGGCATGATGATCTATGGAGATAGATTTACCTAATGGGGCTGAGCAAAGATACATATTGACAAAATGCTAAAACCTTTTAGCATAAAAAACGTCAAGGAGTGATTCTTGCCGAAGTCACATGGAAAGAGTTTTTGCAAGACTCGATGTCCCAAAACACTGATGAGCAAAATACATGATGGAGATTCCACACACTCTTGTGTTTGGATTAATCATGTATTCCATGGTATGTAAAAACAACTAGATATGTCCAATACTCCAAAGTTGTTGCGAGTATAGATACCAAAGTGATCAAAAGTACTGATCATGGGACAACAGTGAAAAAGGGTCATTGAGTACTATAGTAGCACTGATGACATGTTTTCTCGCAAGCGGAGATCATGAAGAGTTCGTTGTAAAAGATTACATCGATACAGTCTTCATCCATGCTCCAAGTGATTTTCAATTTAAGTTAAGGGTTTTGTGCAATACACAATATGGTGGCACAGTAGTTGGAAATTGTTCCAAACAGGTTACTGTGGCGAATTCTATGACAAATGGCTAAGTATGTTGGCGCTTTAGAAGCGACAAAGAAGTTGTTGAATCATATAGTTCATTCATGAACTTAGTGTAGTTCCAAGATGGCTTTGGTCAATGGGACACTATTGCAGATAGTTGCTCCATAGCTCAGTCTAAGGAATCAGGTTTCGACCAATGATTCACACATATGCAAAGCCAAGTCCACACAAAATATGAATTTTGTGAAAGCGTGAAAACGCGAGGATATGCAAAGATACACACGGATCTGAAGTTGTCAGATCCGTTGGACATCAGGCTATACCACAAGCGAAGCATATTTACACCGGTGTGCCACAGGTGTAAAGTGCATTAGCATTAACTAGATTATTGACTCTAGTGCAAGTGGGAGTCTGTAGGAGATATGCCCTAGAGGCAATAATAAATATTATTGATTATCTCCCTGTTCATAATTAGGTTTATGTTCCATGCTATAACTGCTATGGTTCTCGGGTCTGCAATAACCACGAGGCTCGGAGGAAGACTCATATGCACGTGTGGAATAATAAACGGTAAAATGTATTACTAGTCTGGTCTCTAAGACTAGCTCAAGTGTTGCATGATGGTTCTGTTTTCCTGATCATGGTCATGTCTATGCCAGCACCTTTGAGGGCACAATGTTAGCAGAACATTTGTGTTGAATCGACCCGGATTAATGTTATGCTATGAGTTACATTCGTCACAAGTTAATGGTTAATAACACAGAGATGGTTAATGTTTGCATGATTCCTTAGACCATGAGAGTATCGAGTTTCCTCATGCTTGCTTCATGAACTTTGGGGTTTGTTAAACGTCATCCGTAAATGGGTGGCTATTACGGCGGCTTACGGGTTCATGGAAAAGTATGTCAAGTAACTTGATAGCTCAAGATTGGGATTTGCTCCTCCAGCGATGGAGAGATATCTCTGGGCCCTCTCGGTATTACAGTATCCATCATCGTCTGGCCAGACACAATGTGATTTGATCACAGGGATGCCGGAACACGGGAACGAGAAAAGAGAACAATACCGGTAACGAGGTAACTGGCTTAGTGGACAAGTTGTTGATCCACGGGGATGCCAACATGTCTCACCTCGGGTATTGGTAACATATCGCGAAGCAACAGGAATAGCACACGGCAACTGGAGGTTCACTCGAATATTCATTCGTGTGGGTATAGGGGTCAATATGGGTGTCCACGGCTCCGATGTTGATCATTGATCAGAAGGGGTTCCGTGTCATGTCTATACTTCACCGAGCCTATAGGGTCAAACGCTTAAGGGTCATCTATCTGCTGAATACTAGACAGGGAGTCTGAGAGAAAATCACCGAAAAAGTTTCAGAGACAACGGAAGAGTTCCGGAGAGAGAACACTGAAAAAGTTTTGGTAAAACCGAAAAGTTTTTTCGGATAAAACCATTGATCCAAAAAGGTTTCAGCAAGCACCGGGAATGTTTTGGAGGTTGCCAGATTGGTCTGGTAATTTCTGGAATTTTTCCGGAGAAAAAACCGAAAAAAAGTTTCGGATCTGCCGGAGTTGTTTACCGGGTAAACAAAGATGGTTTTAAATTAAACCACCATACTGGAAATATTCTAGAGCGCGTCCAGATAATTTTAGAGGGTGTCGGAAATGTTCTTGTACCTTCCGAAATTTTTCAGAAGTAATAGTCACGGAAAACATCTTGTCCCAGCGTGAGGGGACAAGATCCCACGTAACGTGGGGGCTGTTTGGGGCTGTTTTTTGGGGCGCCCCCTTTAGGGGACAGCCCCCTTGTGGCTGGACAAAGTGTTGGGGGAGCCTCCATGGTGGGGGGCAGCCCCCACAAATGGTGGAGAGTGTTGGGAGGAAGGTGGGGCCCCATGGGGGAACACCATGGACAAGGGAACATGTTTTTCCCTTGTTTGGTGGGAACATGTTCTCCTTGTTTTGTGGGAACACGTTTTCCCCATGTTTAGTGGGCTGAAATTTCAGCCCCCTCCACCCCTTCCACCACTATATAAGGAGGAGGAGAGGTGCTCTCCAACTCCACTCCAACTCTCTCACACATGGCATGCATGATCTGCCTTTCTTCTCTCCCTCCCACGAAATAGTTTCGTAGTGCCGAAAGGCTGTCTGGGTTCCGGTGGGAACTAGTTCTGGATGGCGAAGCCCTGCCGGATAGATGACAGCTTATGTGTGCAACCCCGTAGAGAGGTCGTAGTTTCGATCTTTATGCCCGAGGGGCTGTTTTAAGAGTGCCTCCCGAAGGACTGTCCGAGTGACGGTCCGAGTTTTGAGGGTCCTCCCGAAGGGCTGTCCGTGACACTGTCCGAGGGACTGTCCGACCGCTTCCCGGAGGGCTGTCCGAGGGGCAAATGAGGGAGTACATCCTCGCGGTTGGGAGGTTGTAAATCCTTGCTGCGGGGATCTGCACCGCCGATCGTCATCGACTCTACTTCCGCTGCGCTACGAGTCGGTAACGAAAATGATCAAACCTTGTATGTAGTCTCCATAGTGGTCCTCGGCTGGTGCGTAGGTCGGAATATTTTTTGTTTTCTGCTGCGTTACCCTACAGTGGCATCATGAGCCGTGCTATGCGTAGATGCAGGTTGCTATCTAGAATACATGGAGATGTATGGGTGTTGCACAATATAATTAGGTAGTAGAAGAGTTCTATTACTGAAAATTATTTATGCGGGTAGCAGATGAAATCTGTTACCTGAGGTTCTTGTTGCTTCCCTGGAATTTGCATATTTCTGATCTTGATAACAGCATGGTGGAGTTTCAATGTTCTGGCAATCCGCGATCCTGATTGATCAACGAAGTGCTAACAGTTCATTGAATTCCACCGTAGTTAAAAAGAAAGATGAAATTTCGCAGACGAAAGGGCAGTGCAGATATGATCTGCACGGGGGTCATGCGTATGACGAAGTTTAGTATGGGGCTCGAGATTTTATTATCTCGGTTTTCATACACCCTGGAAAGTTATTCTAGCGACTTGAATTATCATACGAATTAGGACTTCATTTGAAAATAGTTTTTTGATGCTTCATTATCTCGGTTTAGTATGACGAAGTTTAGTATTAGGACTTCATTATCTCGGTTTAGTATGACGAAGTTTAATATGCTTGACACATTGTTAATTGGAAATAAATTTCTTGATACGAATTAGGACTTCATTTGAAAATAGTTTTTTGATGAAGTGCTTGGGCTAAATAGCCTTTATATTAGGCATGATGATCTATGGAGATAGATTTACCTAATGGGGCTGAGCAAAGATACATATTGACAAAATGCTAAAACCTTTTAGCATAAAAAACGTCAAGGAGTGATTCTTGCCGAAGTCACATGGAAAGAGTTTTTGCAAGACTCGATGTCCCAAAACACTGATGAGCAAAATACATGATGGAGATTCCACACACTCTTGTGTTTGGATTAATCATGTATTCCATGGTATGTAAAAACAACTAGATATGTCCAATACTCCAAAGTTGTTGCGAGTATAGATACCAAAGTGATCAAAAGTACTGATCATGGGACAACAGTGAAAAAGGGTCATTGAGTACTATAGTAGCACTGATGACATGTTTTCTCGCAAGCGGAGATCATGAAGAGTTCGTTGTAAAAGATTACATCGATACAGTCTTCATCCATGCTCCAAGCGATTTTCAATTTAAGTTAAGGGTTTTGTGCAATACACAATATGGTGGCACGGTAGTTGGAAATTGTTCCAAACAGGTTACTGTGGTGAATTCTATGACAAATGGCTAAGTATGTTGGCGCTTTAGAAGCGACAAAGAAGTTGTTGAATCATATAGTTCATTCATGAACTTAGTGTGGTTCCAAGATGGCTTTGGTCAATGGGACACTATTGCGGATAGTTGCTCCATAGCTCAGTCTGAGGAATCAGGTTTCGACCAATGATTCACACATATGCAAAGCCAAGTCCACACAAAATATGAATTTTGTGAAAGCGTGAAAATGCGAGGATATGCAAAGATACACACGGATCTGAAGTTGTCAGATCCGTTGGACATCAGGCTATACCACAAGCGAAGCATATTTACACCGGTGTGCCACAGGTGTAAAGTGCATTAGCATTAACTAGATTATTGACTCTAGTGCAAGTGGGAGTCTGTAGGAGATATGCCCTAGAGGCAATAATAAATGTTATTGATTATCTCCATGTTCATAATTAGGTTTAAGTTCCATGTTATAACTGCTATGGTTCTCGGGTCTGCAAAAACCACGAGGCTCGGAGGAAGACTCATATGCACGTGTGGAATAATAAACGGTAAAATGTATTCCTAGTCTGGCCTCTAAGACTAGCTCAAGTGTTGCATGATGGTTCTGTTTTCCTGATCATGGGCATGTCTATGCCAGCAACTTTGAGGGCACAATGTTAGCAGAACATTTGTGTTGAATCGACCCGGATTAATGTTATGCTATGAGTTACATTCGTCACAAGTTAATGGTTAATAACACATAGATGGTTAATGTTTGCATGATTCCTTAGACCATGAGAGTATCGAGTTTCTTCATGCTTGCTTCATGAACTTTGGGGTTTGTTAAACATCATCCGTAAATGGGTGGCTATTACGGCGGCTTACGGGTTCATGGAAAAGTATGTCAAGTAACTTGATAGCTCAAGATTGGGATTTGCTCCTCCGGCGATGGAGAGATATCTCTGGGCCCTCTTGGTGTTACGGTATCCATCATCGTCTGGCCAGACACAATGTGATTTGATGACAGGGATGCCGGAACAAGGGAACGAGAAAAGAGAACAATACCGGTAACGAGGTAACTGGCTTAGTGGACAAGTTGTTGATCCACGGGGATGCCAACATGTCTCACCTCGGGTATTTGTAACATATCGCGAAGCAACAGGAATAGCACACGGCAACTGGAGGTTCACTCAAATATTCATTCGTGTGGGTATAGGGGTCAATATGGGTGTCCACGGCTCCGATGTTGATCATTGATCGGAAGGGGTTCCGTGTCATGTCTATACTTCACCGAGCCTATAGGGTCACACGCTTAAGGGTCATCTATCTGCTGAATACTAGACAGGGAGTCTGAGAGAAAATCACCAAAAAAGTTTCGGAGACAACGGAAGAGTTCCGGAGAGAGAACACTGAAAAAGTTTCGATAAAACCGAAAAGTTGTTTCGGATAAAACCATTGATCCAAAAAGGTTTTGGCAAGCACCGGGAATGTTTTGGAGGTTGCCAGATTGGTCTGGTAATTTCTGGAAATTTTCCGGAGAAAAAACCGAAAAAAAGTTTCGGAGCTGCCGGAGTTGTTTACCGGGTAAACAAAGATGGTTTCAAATTAAACCACCATACTAGAAATATTCCAGAGCCCGTCCAGATAATTTTAGAGGGTGTCAGAAATGTTCTGATACCTTCCGGAATTTTTCAGAAGTAATAGTCGCGGAAAACATCTTGTCCCAGCGTGAGGAGACAAGATCCCACGTAATGTGGGGGCTGTTTTGGGCTGTTTTTTTGGGCGCCCCCTTTAGGGGACAGCCCCCTTGTGGCTGGACAAAGTGTTGGGGGGGCCCCCATGGTGGGGGGCAGCCCCCACAAATGGTGGAGAGTGTTGGGAGGAAGGTGGGGCCCCATGGGGGAACACCATGGAAAAGGGAACATGTTTTTCCCTTGTTTGGTGGGAACATGTTCTCCTTGTTTTGTGGGAACACGTTTTCCCCATGTTTAGTGGGCTGAAATTTCAGCCCCCTCCACCCCTTCCACCACTATATAAGGAGGAGGAGAGGTGCTCTCCAACTCCACTCCAACTCTCTCACACATGGCATGCATGATCTGCCTTTCTTCTCTCCCTCCCACGAAATAGTTTCGTAGTACCGAAAGGCTGTCTGGGTTCCGGTGGGAACTAGTTCTGGACGGCGAAGCCCTGCCAGATAGATGACACCGTATGTGTGCAACCCCGTAGAGAGGTCGTAGTTTCGATCTTTATGCCCGAGGGGCTGTTTTAAGAGTGCCTCCCGAAGGACTGTCCGAGTGACGGTCCTAGTTTTGAGGGTCCTACCGAAGGGCTGTCCGTGACACTGTCCGAGGGACTGTCCGACCGCCTCCCGGAGGGCTGTCCGAGGGGCAGATGAGGGAGTACATCCTCGCGGTTGGGAGGTTGTAAATCCTAGCTGCGGGGATCTGCACCGCCGATCGTCATCGACTCTACTTCCGCTGCGCTACGAGTCGGTAACGAAAATGATCAAACCTTGTATGCAGTCTCCATAGTGGTCCTGGGCTGGTGCGTAGGTCGGAATATTTTTTGTTTTCTGCTGCGTTACCCTACACTTTGTTCATGACAAAATATCAACTGGTTCTGCGGCATGATTTATAGTTCGTTATTTATTACGCATTTCCCCCTTAGCTTTAGTAATTAAATGATGGTAATGGGTGATGGCAATTTTATCATCATGAAAATTTTCTAAACATGGCAAATAGTTTATTTATACCATGCCAAATTTAGTAATTAGACGATGGCAATATACATGGGAAATGTTCACATGAAAATATGTAAAACTTGAAAAATGGCATTTTAAACCTTTTTTTTTCATGTTCACATGTCAAGTTTTTTCTACCCTTGGCAAACTTGGAAATATTTTCTAAATTCACACGGCAAATTCACTACTTGTATTCCAAACATGGAAAATTTAGGTCTTTTCTTGCAACACTCCCATGCAAATCTTTTATGTTGATTTTTTTTCTTACTTAAGCATGGCAAATTTAGTTTAGACCATGGCAATTTTATTACCATTGGCAATTTTCCAAACATGGATCATTTTGTAATTAGACCATGGCAAGTTTAGTAATTAGATCATGGTAAAAAAAACATGGGAGATGTTTCACGTGTTATGTACAGCCAGCCTGACAAATATTTATCTTACAATAATGTTTTACCATGACAACTTTTTAACTCTGAATGTATGTTCTTTTGTACCATGTGTGTGCATCATGGCAATTTTATTCACATTTTTGACATGAAGTTTTTTCTTGAGAATTATTTTATTCACACGCTCGCTCGCCGCGAGTCATCTTCAGCGCTGGCAAGGCGTCGCGGCGCTCTCCATGTCTCTACGCACCGCCCTCGGCATGGACGTGGGAGGCGCGACGGTCTCTTCTCCGCCGGCGTTCAAATCGATGGCGAGTGAGGACGGGGAGAAGCACGGGTACGACGGCAGCTCGAGCGTGTCCATTCTCCGGTGACCTTCGTCCTCGCCGTGGATCTCGTCGCCGGTGTTTGGCCACCCCATGGAGGAGGAGGTGGTGGTCATGCCTGTCTCTCCGGTGAGTCCCTGCTTCCTTGGCTCTTGCTGGGAAATGGCAAAATTTGTGCATATGATGTAGTCCACATGATGGCAATTTTTATATAGATCTTATGGAAATTCACATGGGTGGAAATAGATTATACTGAATGTTTTTGCCATGGCAAATTCACATTTCCCCATGAATCCAATGTTTAAATTAACATAACCATGGCAATTTTGTGTAGTATCACATAGTAAATTCATACATGGCTGAATACATGCCACTGAATGTGTTTGCCATGGCAAATTCCATGCATCCTGTACAATTTTTTTCCACAATTTGTTTGGTCACATGGCAAATGTAGGATTGCTCTTTATCTAAAAACATGACATTTTTGTAAAACATGGAAAATTCTGAAAGTTTATACAACATGTCAAACTTACTTCAAGTAACATGGCAAACTGAATGTTGGAATAAAAGTTGCCATGGCAGATTCACTATGAGTAGTTGTCATGGACAGAATTGCTATGAGTTATTGCCGCGGCAGATTTCTGGAGTAATTGCCATGGCAAAATTATTTAGGAGTTTCCATGATAGAATTTGCTACGAGTAATAGCTATGGGATAGAATTTCTATGAGCTTTTGCCATGGCAAAATTTGGTTGTATTTGCCATGTCAAAATTCTGCAGTATTTGCCATGGCAAAATTGTGAAGTAGTTGCCATCGCCATTTTTTTTTGTGAATTCATCCCAAGACAAAGCTAATGCAACATGGCAACTTAATTTCATGGACCATGACATTTTTTTCTGTTTTGCAAATTAGGCAAAAAAAATATGATAATGGCAACTTAAGTTAATGGTGCATGGAAAATGTAGGTTTTGTGTCAATGCATTTTTTACTTCATTTATACATTCATGGCAATTTTTCCAACACACAAAGCAAGACAATTATAATTAAAGCACCATGACAAATCTTAACATGCATTTGCCATGGCAATTTATTTTGTGTTTTTACATACACGACAATTTATCAAGTATCACAACCAACATGACACTCTGTACATGACACATTTTTTGGCATGGCAAAATTACCTATATTGTCATGGCAATTTTACTTTAACATACATGGCAATTTTAGTTATAACGCCCATCTAAAAAATCTAGTTTTATTTTTTTCACGATAAATTTACTCCTTTTGGACAATACAACAAATGTAGTTTATACAACATGGCAAATTTCACTATTTTTTGGACCATGATTCATTGATTTTCAAACCTGGCAAATTTTACTTTTTATTTTCCCATTTTGGCAAGTTTACCTTCATTTTGCCATGGCAATTTTATTTTATCATACATGGCAAATTTAATTTTAAATGCCCATGGCAATTTTTTTATTATGAATCTACCATGGCAATTCTTTGTTACTAATTTGTTCTTTTTTTTCACACACGACAATTTTCTCATACAAATATGGAATTTTACTTAAAATACCATGGCATTTTTTATGAACTTGCGATGGCAATTCTCTGTTCATAATTTGTTCTTTTTTTTACACACACGACAAATTATCTCATACAAACGTAGAAATTTTAATTCAACTACCATGTTTTTCTATTATGTTTGAATTTTATTTTTCCCAAAACTTGATGTGTTGTCGGATTTCTAACTTGAAGCAGCTTTTCATGTCATTTTGCCATGTTGTAGTATGTTTTACTAAGCACCTCTACTTTTTCCAAGGGGCAATTTTATCATGCATAATCTTTAGGTATGAGAGGTTTTTTTGTGTGTGTTGAGTAGAAAAACGCCATAGCACATGCAATAGATTTTGCCATAATACATTTGCAATTTCTGGAGTAATTGCCATGGCAAAATGCAACATAACTAAAATTGGCATGGTTCGTGAATTAATTTGCCATGGTCGAAACGAGTCGGATTTTCCACTGTTTCTTCTCCTTTTTTTTGTTTTTGCTTTTTTTTCACTGGTTTTTCTCTGTTTCCATTTGGTTTTTTCTTTTCTTTATTTTTTTGTTATTTTTCTTTGGTTTTCTTTATTTCTTTCTTTCTCTTTTCGTTTTCTTTTGTTTCAAAAAATGGCGGGCGCTGCAGGGCGTTACAATAATTCATTTATCTTCTCCATTTTTTGTTTTTATTTTTATTTTTGCTGATGTTTGTTTTCAATTTCACTCTACATGTTCGTAAATGTCAAAATCACTTTTTTAATAAGTGATCAACATTTTTCGTATACACGTTTAACATTGTCCAAACGCTTATTCAATATTTTTCAAATACTTGTTCAACATTTTAATACTTATTCAACATTTTCAAATGATTGTTCAATATTTTTAAAATACTCGTTCAATATTTTTAAATACTTATTGAACATTTCTCAAATACGTATTCAACATTTTTAATACTTATTCGATATTTTCAAAAACTTGTTCATTTTTCAAATACTTGTTAAACATTTTTAATACTTATTCAACATTTTGCAAATATTCGTTACACATTTTTAATACTTATTCCACATTTTTTAAATACTCATTCAACATTTCTCAAATACTCGTTCAACATTTCATAGGACAATTTTTCCCTACTACTGGGTGTACTTACTCCCACTTTTGTCTTTGCACACGTATGTATGTATATTTAGTATACGCTCCAGCCGCTTGCCCCAACCAACTCAACTAGCCATCTGCTAATTAGACGGAACATGCGCGCCTCTTTCACCGGATGGATGGAATATCTATCGTAATGAGTTAACGGAATATAGTGGTGGATCTGAACCTCGCGCCTGCAAATTGCCTTGTAATGAGTTATGGGAACATGGTAACGGATCCTGGCAATTTGCAATTAATGCAGCGTTGGAACGAAGATACGTAATTAGTGTAGGGAACATAGTAATGAAATGATTTATATTATGAGACCCATTTTGTGTGAAACTAGTTATATACCAAATAATGGTTTGTATTATCCCAAAAATATCTTTATGGGTATTTAGGTCATAGCTAGTTATGCCGAGACTGGCCCTTTCTAATTCTCAATGATATGTGATTTCAGTCAAAATACATATATGTAATTATCTTATTGAAATAATTCCCTTTTATAATCCTATCAAAGGTCGTAATGGCCTAATTATTCTATATGTTTTGCATTTTCCAACCTAAATTTTACATTTCTTTTATTAGCATCTAGGTTTATTTTAGATGCTAAGAAAATTTATTTATAGCAAATAGTAATGCTATTACTAGCCTAAAGTAGAAATTGGCAAGTAGGGAGCCGTAACACCATAAACCCACTATAGTAATGAAATTACTATGCTCTAGTGACCAGTAATAATTAGCAAATAGGGAATCCTCTATAGTAATGCAATTACTAGGCTCTAGTGGCTAGTAATAATTAGCACGCAGGAAATTCTCTATAGTAATGCAATTACGAGGCTCTAGTGGATTATTATTTTTCAAATACATGTTTAACATTTTTCAAATATGAGTTCAACATTTTTCAATACATGGGCAACATTTTTTCTATAAACATATTCAACACTTTTCAGATGCTTCATTAATATTTTTTCAAATGCTTGTTTATTTTTTTAAAAATACAGGATTAGAATTTTTTTACTACATGGTCAACATTTTTTGCTATACACATTTTCATCATTTTGAAATAGAAGATTAACATTTAACACATGTTCAACATTTTTCTATGCACATGTAACTTTTTATAAATCCTTGATTTAGATTTGTCAATTGCAATATTAACATTTTTTTAATACATGGTCAACATTTTTTGCTATACACAATTAACATTTCCCAAATGCTTATATATATTTTTAAAATAATTTTTCAATTTATTTAAATGCTTGACTAACATTTTTATATACATGATCAAAAAAATTCTTCATTTTTTTAATACATGGCCAACACTTTTTCTATACACATTCACCATATTTTCTATACACAATTAACATTTCCCGCCTGCTTGATTAATATTTTTCAAATACTTGTTCAATATTTATTTAAATGCTTGATTAATAGTTTTATATACACATGATAAAAAATTCATCATTTTTTAATACAAGATCAACATTTTTTCTATACACGTTCAACATTTTTCCTAATGTTCGATTAACATTTTTCAAATACTTGTTCATCATTTTTCAAATTTTATTGTAGATTTTTTTTGTAATATATATTTAGAATATTTTAAAATCTAAACAAAAGCACAAAAATAAAGCAAAAAGGAAAATAGAAAACGTAAAAAATAACAGAAAAAAAGGAGGTTGTGGCCTCCCGCGCTCCTGGGCCGGCATCTAGGTCTCCCCTTCAGCGAGGGTTCCTCCCCCGTCTCGCTGAAGGCGAGATATAGGACCGCCTGTTTCTTTCTGCACGAGGGTAAAGCCCATCGCTGAAAGGGCCGCAAAGGACATGTACGCGGTTTCTTTAATCCATATGACATTGTGAAGGTGTTACTAAAAAAAAGACATTGCGAAGGTCGCTCAAAATATGACGTTGCGAAGACACCAGAAAGAAAAAAAGTTATGACGTTGTCGAAAAGTGGTTACTCTCACCCTAACCCTAAGAGCATCTTCAATAGATGATGTAGATGTAAAAATAACTAACTTTTGCATCTTCGAAGCTCAAAAACCCATATCCAACAGATGATATAGATGCAAAAAAAATTACATCTCCACCTTCAGGATATGTTAAATACAACACCTAGAGATGCAAATTGGGTTTCTCGTGTCGCCGTCGTCCTCGTCATCTAAGAAATTTTGGTCCCCTCGCCTCCAACTGCCATCTTGGCGCTGAAAGGTGGGGGACCTCAGATCTTCAAGACCTCTATGTTCTTCGTCAACGCCTAATGATCATCATTGTTTTTTTTTGAGAATAAACTTCCTCTCATTCTTTTGGCAGTGCCATGAGGTTAGAGAGTTTTCTATCCTTGCAGATTCGATTATTCGGATCTGATGAGTTTATGTTACTGTGTCAAGCTTTTTTTGTTGGTTTGAGTCTTTGTGGAGGTGAAATTTTTCATCCACACCATGGTGAAGACATAGTGATTTGACAGCCTGCACTTCTAGGGGATCAGGCGCTTTCAAAAACCATTATTGGTAATGTTCGTGCAGGTGAAAGAGTGACAACACCGTTGTTCCAATCTAATTGCAGCCTCTTTACCGAAGTCTTTGAAGTATTTTGCGAAGAAGGTGTTTATAAGAGATCTCATTGTAATTCTTAGTCATAGGAGTTACTTTGTATTTTCTTGGATCTTAGATCCAAATTGTACCTGTATTGTTATGATCAATAAAGTTACATGTGTTTCTTAAAAAAAAGAACCTGGAGATGCAATTTACATCGAGATGTAAAATCGGCGGCCACGCGCCAACCGCCCAACCACCTTCATTTCACTTCCACCCGCTCGCTTGCCTCCCCCGCCGGCGATTTTTGCCCAGAAACGCCGCCGCTGCCTCCCGCCCGTCCATCCCCGACACCACCTCCCATCCCCGCCGCCAGCCGCGCCGCCGTAGTTGCCGACAACTCGCCGATTTGAGTCTGCCTCGCCGACGACTACCCGCCTCCGCCGTCGGCGATTTGTGCCCGGAAATGCCACCGCCGGCGCCTCGTCCGTCTATCCCCGACCCCGCTGCGACCCGGCGGCCTATCCCCCCACCAGCTGCGCCTCCCTAGCCGCCGACGACCCATCAATTTTAGTCCGCCCCGCCAACGACTGCGCCGCCGGTTCAGAGGTTCGCCGGAACTCCAACGGCTGTAATGGCCGTAGCAGCTCACGACTACCTTCCTTGCTAGTCGCTGCCCGCCGCCGATGCTAGTAGGGCAGCCGCACGACCACCGCAACCCGCCGAGCCGGCGGTTTCTCGGTCGTTGCCGCCGCCGTTGCGTCGTCGCGAGCGGAGTCCTCCGGCAGCCGCGCGGTCGTCCAGAGGCTGTTGAAGCAGCCGCCGCCCACCCCAAACCCTTTGTGCTGCCCATCAACGCTCCGACCCGCTGCCGGCCGGTTCCTTCCACCTGGCATGCAACGTGTTCGCCAAAATTATTTGTTGGAGTAGGAGGTTTACATCACTAAATATACATCATCTATTAGAGTTGCTCTTTTACATCTTCAATATACATCATCTGTTGGAGTTGTCTCTTATTTGAAGATGTAGAATACACTTTTTAAAGATGTAAAATTTTATCTCCTGTTTTACATCTCCAAATTTGCATCATCTATTGAAGATGCTCTAAAAGAAAGTGCTTACAGCTCTCCCCTTCCCTCTGACTCGGCTGCCGCTTGCACATCCCCAATGTTCGTCGTTCGTCTCCCCAATCCTTCCAATATTTGCCTCAGACTGTCTATCTTTGGTGCACCCTGTTAACTCCTCTGTCCGCGATCGCTCTATTGTGGGTTCAGTGGTGGCGGATATCAAGCATGCGGCTTCGGACTTTACTTCTGCGATCTTTAAGCATGTTCGTCGGCATTATAATGTTTTAACTCATGTTCTTGCTAAGTCTTGTATGAACTCTAGTGGTCTCTGTTGTTTTCGTTCTGCTCCGGACTGTATCTGGAAGACTCTTTGTAATTATGTTTGCTTGATTAATAAAGTGCCGACTTTTCTAAACAGAAAAGGGGGGGCCGGATTCCTCTTCTCCTATGAATCGGATCTGATGATAATTTCCTTTTCCCCCCAATAACTCAGATTGTCCGTCCAGTATTCCGGTCCGTAAGGATCATAGTCCTACTCCGATCCCAAGAGCCCAATACCGTCGCTCATATATAACATTGGTCTGTCTGGGACACATCTAGATGTGACATACATCTAACCTGATGTCCACTATGTTTGTGGTCTATTTTTTTTTTGTCCCAGTTTTTTTTTATTCCTTGTTGATACGTTATTTGTAAGAGCTTAGATGTGACATCCTTAAAAAACATCTAGATGTGAATTAGACAAACCGATATAACATCGTGGCGAATCCAACCCCTGTATAGACGAAAGCCCCTATCCGTATTCTTCCCGGCAGAAATTGAAACCCAAGAACATGAGCTGAAGGGGAAACTCGCCATCCGTCCTCTTGCCCCCGTTCCTCTACAAGCCTGCGGCCTTCCGCCTCCTGCAGCCCCAGCCAGAGCAGTCCTCTGTGGTCATGGTCGCTGGCCATAGACCGCCTGTGTTACCGCAGATGATGCAGCTTCTTCGGCGCTACAACACGGCCCCATGGCATGGGGTGATCCAGCGACGTTCGTTCCACAACATCATCAAGCACATTAGTCGACCGACTGCATTATCGCAGGTGACATTGCTTCCTCGGCGCTACTACACCACCTCATGGCATGGGGAGGTCTTGGCCTCACCTCATCGACGCCTCTTCAGCCGCATTTTGGCTCACAATAGTCGTTCGCCTGCATTAGCACGGGGGGCACTGCTCCCTCGGTGTTTCTACACTAACAGGCGGCAATTCAAGGACATGGAATCTATTCGAAGACTCCTTTTTCGAGGCATTACGCCTGGCATTTTTCTTCCTCGGCGGTACTTCAGCGCTCCATGGCAGCAACGACAGATCTTGGGACCCTTCCGAGGACTCTTCTTCGGTAACATTAATCGTGTTGTATGTCGGCCTTGGAAGTACTTCGCGGCCCCATCGAGATCATAGATTCAAATAGCCCGCGAAATAGCCGCTATAGCTGCCCGGGAGCCTCGCCGCTACGCTATGGCTGCTGCCGCGAAATCCCCCACAAATCCCTCAAAATGGCTCAACAATGAGCAAAACCCTCTAGAAATCATCTCTTCCATCAGAAAAATTTCCGCTATTCGCCGCAATTGCCCGCTATGGCGGCTGCTATAGCTGCTGGGAGAGGCCGCCGCGAAATCGTTTCTCCCGCGATTTTAATCTATGATCGAGATCGATGATCCATTTTGCTCGTAGCTACTTTGGGTGTTTTTGGAAGGTCACGGCTGCGGCTGCTTTCATCAACATTATGTGGTCGTTTGTCTATCACACTTATCTTGTTCAAGTCCCATACACTAGCCGCACCTGCTTTTTCAATCTTGAGACTCTGCCATATACCAACCGAACCCACCTTGTCATTCGCTCTCCCCTAGATGACCGTGAGTATGGTGAGACATGTTTTTCTATTGTCAAGGAACGACACTCCTCCAAGTTCCTTAGCCCGCTCCATCCTGATGGTGTCTGTGTCAATCTTATCACAACGCAACTTCTCCGTGCTTTTCAACGCGGCCTTGACATTAAGAGCTGTGATGCGGCCTTGGTCCATGGTTCCATTAACAGAGAGGTGAGCTTGGCTAATAGACGAGCAACCAAGAGAAAGAAACAGAGCATGCCACGCAGATCACGGCCACAAATAACACACCTTGATGGGATCGATTGGGAGGTTAGGATTGTAAAAAAATGATCAGCATGTCGGCGCAGCGGCGTGGCCCAATGGCAAGATTTTAGTGTTCACTGGATTGCTCAAGCATTTGGAGACTGATGCTGAAATTGCTACTGCTCTTTCGCATGAGGTAGGTGTAGTGGATTAATGGATTTATCTCTGATTTTGAGCCTTTTCCAATTATATTCAAAGTTGGTATTGTTATACCTTTCTGTAGATCGCGCACGTGGTTGCCAGACATTGGTCAGAGTCAATCATTTACACAAAGTGGTTTCCTTTCCCCCTGAAGGTGCACTTCCTAAGAAGGTATATTCACTCCTGCTTCTCAAGTTTTTGATGGTGATTTTCATAGGCAGAGCTAGTGGTGCTACTTTAGGTGTCATGACACCCAAAGAAAATTCATAAAAAATCAATGTTAATTTCCAATCCTCCAAATTTAATTTCTCTAAATCATTCATCCAAAACTAGGCAAAACCATTCATCCAAATCTAATTCTGCATGTGGTGCATTGAAGGGTTTATATAATTGCAAACTGAGTGGCACAACAGCTCTACATCCCCTTTATTTCTGAATAAACTGTTTTAATTGCAATATAGATGCCTTTCCAAGGCAAGTAATGATTAACTGAGTAAGTTGTAGTTTTTTGGCTATCTTCATTAGAACATAGTAAGGCACTGGTATCGTCTAGATGGAACTCGCTGCTTAGCCAACCTCTTTGTTATGTTATGGTGAAGTTCAATATATCCCCTTTATCAGAGTCATTTCTGTGTGTTTTTTTACTTGGTCTACAATTCTCTACCTTGTTTTCCATTATCAAACTTATGAGAATATTTCATGTTAGAGGCACTTCTGATGATGTTATCTATGTGGGATGGAGATAGAGGCAGATCACATCGGAATGCTGCTAATGGCTGCTGCTGGTTTCGATCCCCACATAGCCCCTATGGTCATCGAGAAGCAAGGGAATGACATTTATCATCCTTCGGGGAAGAAAAGGGCACAGTTTTTATCTAGAGCAAAGATCATGGATGAGGCGCTGGAACTATATAGAGAAGTTATGCTTGGTTAACTTAAGTTTATAAGGCCTGCAGTAATAAAAAAAATAAGAATTGTTTTCCTATGTGTGTTTCATGCCGTCTTGCCTCAGTTCATGTGTTAGGCCCTGATTAATAGGATAAAATGACCCCTCACTCTAAATTACTCTGTTTGCAGCAGCTTCTTGATTCATCATCACTGTGGACGATCATGCGGATTTGGTTTTCTTATCAATTTGATCTAGTAGTCAACTAACATTGACTAATTCAGTCATAACTGACTAAATTTGAGAGCTCAGTTAGTTTGGTACTTTGTGTTCATGCCCATAAATATATGCTTGTTCTTCACCTCATCTATTCTTTTGAGGGAATGTTCTTGATCTCATCTAGATTTGCTTTATGTACCTGACATTGCACAACAGTAATATGGGACACTCATTGCAAATGTGCCCGTGCATTGCAACGGGAGAAACAAATCCTCATATCTGTGTTTCACCTTCTCCTGTTCGTCACCGTTGTTGATGGTGGCAACGCTGTCCACCTATTGACGACGAACGTGATCAATCTCAAGACGACAAACTTGTTCATCACACTCTAGCACATCGTTTTTGTGAGTCCCTCCCTGCACGGACTTGTAATTGTTCGGGCTTGTAATGATGGTGGGCGACTGGACCCCACAATCTTGATGCATGTATTGTCCCACACTCTTGCCCCCTAGTCCAAGACCTAACAGTGTCGCTGCTGCTCCTCGTCGTGACGGTCCCTCCTTTCACTGACTTGTATTACTCGTAACTAGTTAAGTGCACCTGTGTTGTTACGGGCTCATGATCAAAATAGGCACCATAATATCATGGGTAGATTAAATTGATGGATCTTAACACCAAGCTCACAAAGAAGATAGTATCTTGATTCATGTGATCACAATTTACAACCATTCATACATCTTGTTTAGAAGTTATTCCCTTCGATGAATCAATTTGAAAACAAAAGTAGAGTTATCCTGTACAACCTCAACCTCATGTCGTTGCGAGATGCCTTTTCATGATCTATGGTGCTTACTCACTCTAATCATCAATTAGTCATCCAACACTCACTACTGGGAAAAGACTAGGTGGCCACAAATTAGTGGCAGGCATGGCCAGAAACCCGCCACTGCTATTTTGGAAAAGTAGTGGTGGTTGGTAAGAGTAGTGGCGGGCGGGTATTTCCACCCGCCACAAGTAATCTCTTCCAAATTTGGCCGCATGGTGAAAGCTACCGGTGGCGGGCATCGAAAAAGGCTCGCTACAGGTTTGACAGGCAATAGTGGCCGGCAAAAGATACGCCCGCCACTGATAAATTGTGGTAACCCGCGTCAAAATAAATCCTAAATATCCAGAAATCAGCTGTGACAGACGCTAATAGATGCCTGCCACACATAAGTTAGGTCCAAAAAATCCTAAGACAATCAGATGTACTAAAACTAGTCCCAAATTTGAAGGGCGTCCAAAAATTCTATGGAAATCATATTTACTAAACCTAGAATAGCTCATTTTTCCGCTACTTCAGGGGAGAGTGTCCGATTTATACACGATGTGCATCAAGTTTTTGCCGTAACGATCTCAAATTTTTATCACACCCTACAGGTGTCCAGCGAAGACACCTGCAAAGTTTCACCCCTTTCCGAGTCTCGTTTCCATGCTCGAAGTCAATTAATGCCGTGAAAATGGCAAACCAACTCAGAAAGAGACAAAGTTTGAGCATGGGGCTTCCTATAGTGTCTATTACTCATGCAAAAAGTTCGAAGTTTGAATGATTTAAAAAAAGAATTGTGTGTGTAAGGTGACAATTTTTTTTCCAAACCTTTACACTTGGGAGAGTGTCTGGTCTGTACACGACGTGCATCTAGTTTTTGCCGTAACGATCTCAATTTTTTACACCTTACAGGTGTCCAGTGTAGATACCATGCAAGATTTTATCCCTTTCCGAGCTCGTTTGCACACTGAAAGCTTTCTGCCCTTTTTAATTGTCGGAAAGTTAATTAATGTCGCAAAACAGCAAATCAACTCAAAAGTGGCAATTTTTGAGCATGAGGCTCTGGATGCTGTGTACTAATCATATAAAAGGTTTGAGGTTAAAATGATTTAAAAATATAAGTAAAATGGTGTACAGGAGGATCGATATAGTGTCTTAGTAGTGGCGGGCGTTAGGCCACGCCCGTCACCACTTTACCCCTTTCGGGTGGCGGGTGATTTGCAACTCCCATCACTCCCTTTGCACACGACGTGGACGGTTCAATTTTCGCCCGAAAACTGTTTAGCACTTGATGACCCACAAGTATAGGGGGTCGCAACAGTCTTCGAGGTTAGCATTTCACCCAAATTTATTGATTCGATGCAAGAAGAGCCAAAGAATATTTATAAGCCTTAGCAGCTGAGTTGTCAATTCAACCACACCTTAGAATCACTTCCTTACAACAATTTATTAGTAGCACGGTAATACGATAGTAGTAGTAGTAGCAAATTAATAGTAATAATAGAAGTAGCAGTTTTGTAGCAGCAATAGTAACGGTAACTTGAGTAACAACTGTAATATTAAAATGTAGGCATGGAGTAGCGACCAGTATTTAGATGAGATTCAATATGCAACAGTCACAACCTAGAGCGACACACAATAGCTCCGATTCATCAATCATATGTAGGCATGTATTTCATATATAATATACGTGCTTGCGATAAGAACTTGCATAACATTTTTTTCCAACTCTCCCATGGCAGCGGGATCTTTATGGAAACTAGGGGTAATTAAGGCACTCCTTTTAATAGAGAATAGAACAAAGTATTAACACATAGTGAATACCTAAACTCCTCAAATCAAAGTCATCCTCGTCGATATCTCAATTATTGTGACCTTGGGGGTCCAGGGTTCAGAACGATGATAGGTACATACAACTTGCAGGTAAGATCAACATATCATATAAATAATCATTAAAAGCATAAGTGTTCAGATATGAAATCATGCCACTCGGGCCCTAGTGACAAGTATTAAGCTAGCAAAGTCATAGCTGTAGGGGAACGTGCTACGCAACAAAAAAATTATGCTACACGATATCACCTAGGATCACTATGAAGATGGAGGTAACTAGCGGACTCACCGGTGGTGTAGAGTAGCGGAAGCAGTGACGAGTCGATGTAGCTAAATGATCCCAGCGATTCCCGCAGCTAGGGTACACATCACAGCCACGAGAAGAGTTCATCGAGTCGAGAGTCGAAGTAGACAACTGTGACGCCCCCGCCTTAATCGTGCACTAATCATACACGCAAATGAGCACGATCAAGATCAGAGACTCACGGCAAGATATCACAACACAACTATAGACACAAATAAAATAATACAAGCTTTATATTACAAGCCAGGGGCCTCGAGGGCTCGAATACATAAGCTCGAACACACAAGAGTCAGCAGAAGCAACAATATCTGAGTACAGACATAAGGTAAACAAGTCTGCCTTAAGAAGGCTAGCAAAACAACAACATCTGGATCGAAAAGGCGAAGGCCTCATGTCTGGGAGCCTCCTAACTACTCCTGGTCGTCAGCGGTCTCCACGTAGTAGGCTCCGTCGTGGTAGTAGTAGTCGTCGGCTGGATCAGCTGGCTCCTGGACTCCGTCATCTGATCGCAGCAATGTGGTAGAGGAAAAAAAGGTAGCAAAGCAACCATGAGTACTCATCCAAAGTACTCACAAAACTTACATCAGATCTATACTAAGTATGCATCAGTATCAAAGGGATGAGGCTATATCTTTGGACTGAACTACAGAAATGCCAGAATAGAAGGGAAGGCCTAGCCTATCGAAGACTAGCATATTGAAGCATCTTGCAGCATTAGAAGAGTGCAGATTAGCATATTATAAAGTAACAAGTATGTTGTAGTAACACCCAGGGACCCTTCCTCGAATCCCTGCGAGAAAGTAATCTCGGAGCCATCATATCCATTTAGTGTCTCAAGTATCCAGTTCTAGTTGTAATAGATCGGGATACAACTTCGAGCGTCCGTTACCGTAGACACGGCTATTCGAATAGATAAACTTCCCTTTAGGGGTGCACAAACTTATCCAACACGCTCGATTAACTCCGGCCGAACACACTTTTCTGGGTCATGCCCGGCGTCGGCTGATCGACACACCATAGTGCTACCTAGGCTCAACAGAGAGGCTAGCATGCCGGTCTACATCATAAATGCGAAGGGGTCAAGGTCAATCATCCTTTGCAATCCTGCATGTTGCGAACGCGGCCTGGAGCAGACCCACCCCCTTATACAAGCACAGGTGGTTACCGTCCAACCGGGCGCGCGCCGCTAAACCATTGACGTCTGAGAGCTTTCGGAAGAATTGTACGACGCCGAGTGCCCATTCTTATTCCCGCGTGGTGGTTAGTGCGAAAAGGCCAGATGCCTACTCAGATCACATATCGAAACCCATTAGTGTGTTGGGAGCTCGCGATGACGATCAATGATCCATGATCTATGGTCCCGTCGCCCCGTCTTGCGGACTTACGGTAAGGGCCAAGACTGCCCGGCGGTACCGCGTAATTATCTCGCGGGTACCCGCACGGTCAACCTGACATCACATTAACCCTCGGGCCGACCAGACTTCAACAAGGTTCTGAGGTAAAGTCAAGGTAACAGTGTGTCCATAACATCAAGGGGGAAATCCGAGGAATCACCCTTGATGGATTCCCACTCGATGTAACCGTCAAGGTGGCCTTGGAGGAATCGCCCTCGAAGGGTTCACACTTGATGTGTTGCACGACAGAGCCGCTATCAGGAGTGGTGAAGGAGGAATCACCCTCCGTAATCCTCGACCGATTAGCTACACTACAGAGATATCATCAGGAGTGTGTTATGAGGTATCACACTCGGCACTCGATGGTAACTCTGCAGAGTCGTACAAGTAAGGGGGGTGTCGGTGATGTGTTGGTCTCTGCACCTCGATCATGTTGATCGAGTCATCCGGTAATAAAGCGGGGGCAACAGGGACAAGGTGAGGGGTTGCTGATCGATCACTAGTCAACCTATACTAATCATATAGGATATCAGGTAAAGTAACAATGGCGGGTTACAAAAGTAGGCTATGCATCAGAATAGGTGCTATCGAATAACAGTAGCAAAATCTAATGCAAGCATGAGAGTGAAAGAATGGGCGATATAGGAATGATCAAGGGGGTTTTGCTTGCCTGGAAGCTCTGCAGACAGATATCGACCCTCGACGGTGAAGTAATCGATCACCAGATCAACAACGGTCTCGGGGTCTACTGGAAAAGAAGTAACGAAGGGGAACACAATAGATAACAGAGCAATAAAATCCATCACAAAGCCAGACATGGCAATACGCTGTGCTAGGGGAGGCCTAACGCAGTGCTAAGCGTTACAGACGGAGCGGGAAAATATCTGTGGACATTTCCTTGGCTTTAGGCAGTTATCGGACAGATGATCTGGAGGGGGAGATTCCATGTTCATTATGTTAGAGTCATGTGACAGGTATGTGGATAGCATATTCGGATTCGTCATATTTTTTGAGCAACTTTCATATATAAATTATTTTTATCCGAGTTATAGATTATTTTATATGATTTTTCAAAGTTTAAATGATTTTCTTAAATTTTGTAATTAAATTAATTCAAAAAACATAGTTAAATACTTTTGTCACCTAGCAGTGGGCTAGCCACTGAGGCTAACATGTGGGGCCAGGGGCCTAGTTGACTTAGTCAACAGCCCAGTCAGCAGTCAACTGAGTTGACTGTTGACTGGTCAAATGACAGGTGGGGCACCACTGTCAGACAGAGGGGCAATTAAATTATCTAATTGAGTTTACTCATTTAATTAGCTTTGTTAGGCTGCGGGGCCAGTCTGTCAGTGGGTGTATTAACTAACATTTTTTATTTAAGTTTAATCCTAATAATACAGTATTCGTAGGCCCACGTGTCAGTGACGTCTCAGCAGGGGCAGATTAGGCTTAAACTAATCCCTGACGCGTGGGGCCCACACGTCAGTAGCCCACAAACGTTTTGAACGCCGGCGCGCCTCCGACGACAACAAATGCGGCGGCATGCATGGGACATCGTCGGAAACGCACTGCATGCAACCATTTTACGCGCGGCTAGTCGGGATCGGGCGTGGGAAGCCTCGTGCGTCGACTCGTGGTGGTGGCTTGGCCTGGGACGGGCTAGAATGACGGCGGCAACGACGAGCAGTGGCGGCCGGTGTTGGAGCTCGACGGAAACGAGCCCAGGGGCGACTCGAGTTGAGTGACCAGCCTCGTAAGTATCAGGTCATGAGTACTCCATTCCAAAATCTGGTAGCTGCCACTCGGATCGCGGATTCCATCCATCCCTCCGGCTCTACGGTCGGGGAGGGGATTCGGCAGATCCAGGCACTCCTGAAAACGGCATTGTTACAGAACGCGGCAGTGTCCCAGTCCAGAGATTGGATCCACAATGCATCAGTGCGCACGGAAACCGTTCAGTCGGCACATAGCCCACTTGGCTCCGACAGGCTCCGAGTTACTTCCTCCTCTAGAGATCACCACGAAGATCGGAGGCGAGATCGAGTCGAGTCGCCCCGGCATCACGACGACTATGATCGTGCCCTGATGCCTCCACCACGAGACGACGCGTACGGGTGCCAGCCCTACGATGACAGGCGTACACATGGTGGCAATCGTAGGCCAAGTTCCGCTCGTCATACGAGGGACCTTGAGACCCTCTATTCAACGCGAGATCCGTTCTCGCTCAGAGTTTAGTTGATAGGGGTCGTGCCCTACGAGAAGGCCAAGATCATGACATCCCGAGTGGTTCTGTACCATCGGGCCCCGAGTGCTTCAGCCATTACATATGGGCAGCAGAAATTCCTAACAACTTCAGATTAGCCACGGGGATCAGCAAGTTCACTGGCGAGTCCAAGCCTAAGATTTGGCTGGAAGATTACCGAGTGGCAGTCCAGATCGGTGGCGGCAACGACAACATGGCCATGATTTGTTTTACCATAATAACCCAAAGTGAATTATTTGTTTTACCATACTAACCCATCACACGAAGTTCCGTTAAGTTTTGTGTGATTGAAGTTTTCAAGTTTTGGGTGAGATATCGATGTGAGGATAATAAGGAGTGGAAAGACCCTAAGCTTGGGGATGCCTAAGGCACCCCAAGGTAATATTCAAGGAATACCCAAGCAACTAAGCTTGGGGATGCCCCGGAAGGCATCCCTTCTTTTGTCTCCAATACTATCGGTAACCTCACTTGGAGCTATATTTTTATTCATCACATGATATGAGTTTTGCTTGGAGCGTCATTTTATTTTATTAGTATTTTCTTGCTGTTATTTAGAGTAATGTTTTGCATCTTTTATTTCAATAAAAGTGTCAAGTATAGCCTTTACCATGCTTATTTTGCAAGTCTATATGTTGCTGTTGGAAAACAGAAAGTTTATTGTTATTTTTTTAATATTTGTGAATACTCAAAGCATGACAAAATATTGAATTTTTTTTTCACAATAAGATACAACAAATTCTATACAGTGTGGTAATTTTTCAGAATTTTTGGATTTAGGAAAGTATGAGTACAATTGCACTCTTTACAGACTGTCCTGTTTTGACAGATTGCTGTTATGTTTGCATTGTTTGCATATGTTTGCTTGTTGAATGATTCTATTTGAGGATAGGAGTATTAAATATGCAGAGGCATTTAGTATGCAATGTTAAATAATAATTTTAGTGATTTTCTACAGTAGATAATGATAAGGTTTTGCATTTGATTTATACTAACTTATCTCACGAGTTCTTGTTGAGTTTTGTGTGGATGAAGTTTTTAAGATTTAGGGAAAACTGTGATATAAAAGGAATTAAGGAGACACGAAAGCTCAAGCTTGGAGATGCCCAAGGCATCCCTAGTTAATATTTCAAGAAGTCTCAAGCATCTAAGCTTGGGGATGCCCAGTAGGCATCCCACCTTCCTTCATCAACAATTATCGGTCAGTTTTGGTTGAGCCTAAGTTTTTGCTTCTTCACTTGATATGTGCTATCCTTAGAATGTCATTTTATTTTGTTTTGCTTGCTGTTTGAATAAAATATTAAGATCTAAAATTTTAAATGAGAGAGAGCCCTCACACAGCTACATAATTATTTGACTACTCATTGATCTTCACTTATATCTTTTTGGAGTAGTTTGTCTGTTGCTCTAGTGCTTCACTTATATCTTTTTAGAGCACGGCGGTGGTTTCATTTTATAGAAATTAATGAACTCTCATGCTTCACTTATATTATTTTGAGAGTCTTTAAACAGCATGGTAATTTGCTTAGGTTATGAATTTAGTCGTAATATGATGGGCATCCAAGAGGGATATAATAAAAACTTTCATATAAAGAGCATTGAATACTATGAGAAGTTTGATTCCTTGCATATTGTTTTGAGATATAAAGACAGTGATATTAGAGTCATGCTAGTGAGTAATTGTGGATTGGTAGAAATACTTGTGTTAGAGTTTGTGATTCCCGTAGCATGCACGTATTGTGAACCGTTATGTGATGAAGTCGGAGCATGATTTATTTATTGATTATCTTCCTTATGAGTGGCGGTCGGGGACGAGCGGTAGTCTTTTCCTACCAATCTATCCCCCTAGGAGTATGCGTGTAGTACTTTGTTTTGATGGCTAATAAATTTTTGCAATAAGTATGTGAGTTCTTTATGACTAATGTTGAGTCCATGGATTATACGCACTCTCACCCTTCCACCATTGCTAGCCTCTCTAGTACCGCGGAACTTTCGCCAGTGCATTAAACCCACCATATATCCTTCCTCAAAACAGCCACCATACCTACCTATTATGGCATTTCCATAGCCATTCCGAGATATATTGCCTTGCAACTTCCACCGTTCCGTTTATTATGACACGCACCATCATTGTCATATTGCTTTGCATGATCATGTAGTGGGCATAGTATTTGTGGCAAGGCCACCTTCATATTTTTTATATACATGTCACTCTTGATCATAGCACATCCCGGTACACAGCCGGAGGCATTCATATAGAGTCATATCTTGTTCTAGTATCGAGTTGTAATTTTTGAGTTGGAAGTAAATAAAAGTGTGATGATCATCATTATTAGAGCATTGTCCCATGTGAGGAAAGGATGATGGAAGCTATGATTCCCTCACAAATTGGGATGAGACTCCGGACTTATAAAAAAATAAAAGAGACCAAAGAGCCCAAACAAAAAAACCAAAAAAAATGAGAGAAAAATAGAGAAGGGACAATGTTACTATCCTTTTTCCACACTTGTGCTTCAAAGTAGCACCATGTCTTCATGATAGAGAGTCTCCTATTTTATCACTTTCATATACTAGTGGGAATTTTTCATTATAGAACTTGGCTTGTATATTCCAATGATGGGCTTCCTCAAATTGCCCTAGGTCTTCGTGAGCAAGCGAGTTGGATGCACACCCACTTAATTTCTTTTGAGCTTTCATACACTTATAGGTCTAGTGCATCCGTTGCATGGCAATCCCTACTCACTCACATTGATATCTATTGATGGGCATCTCCATAGCCCGTTGATACGCCTAGTTGATGTGAGACTATCTCCTTCTTTTTGTCTTCTCCACAACCACCATATTCTATTCCACCTATAGTGTTATATCCATGGCTCACGCTTATGTATTGCGTGAAAGTTGAAAAAGTTTAAGAACCTCAAAAGTATGAAACAATTGCTTGGCTTGTCATCGGGGTTGTGCTTGATTTAATACTTTGTGTGATGAAGATGGAGCATAGCCAGACTATATGATTTTGTAGGGATAACTTTTTTTGGCCATGATATTTTGAGAAGACATGATTGCTTTATTAGTATGCTTAAAGTATTATCGTTTTTATGTCAATATTAAAAATTTGTTTTGAATCTTATGGATCTGAATATTCATGCCACAATAAAGAAAATTACATGGATAAATATGTTAGGTAGCATTCCACATCAAAAATTCTGTTTTTATCATTTATCTACTCAAGGACGAGCAGGAATTAAACTTGGGGATGCTTGATACGTCTCCAACGTATCTATAATTTTTTATTGTTCCATGCTATTATATTATCTGTTTTGGATGTTTTATATGCATTAATATGCTATTTTATATTATTTTTTAGACTAACTTATTAACCCAGAGCCCAGTGCTAGTTTCTTTTTTTTTCTTTTTTTTGAGTTTCGCAGAAAAGAAATATCAAACGGAGTCCAAACGGAATCAAACTTTACGATGATTTTTCTTGGACCAGAAGACACACGTAGGACTTGGAGACCAAAGCAAAGGAGTCCCGAGGCGATGGCAAGGGTGCAGGGCGCGCCCCAGGTGGGGCGCCCCCTACCTTGTGGGTCCCTCGGGCACCTCCTTGACTTGTTTCCGACGCCAAAAATTCTTATAAATATAGAAACCTCCAAAAAGAACCCTAGATCGGAAGTTCCGCCGCCGTAAGCCTCTGTAGCCACGATAAAACAATCGGGAGCCCGTTCCGGCACCCTGCCGGAGGGGGAAACCATCGCCGGTGGCCATCTTCATCATCCCGGCGGTCTCCATGACGAGGAGGGAGTAGTTCACCCTCGGGGCTGAGGGTATGTACCAGTAGCTATGTGTTTGATCTCTCTCTCGTGTTCTTAATTTGGCACAATCTTGATGTACCACGAGCTTTGTTATTATAGTTGGATCATATGGTGTTTCTTCCCCTCTACCTTCTTGTGGTGAATTGAGTCTTGATCTTTGAGGTTTCGTTATGTTGGATTGAGTATTGGATTTGAGAATACTTGATGTATGTTTTGCGATGGGATATTTGTGGTGACAATGGGTTGTTCTATTGATTCACTTGATGTATGTTTTGTCACTCAACTCGCGGAATCCTGAGATGACATTGGGGTAATCTATGCATAGGGGTTGAGATCGTTTGGGGTGTTCTATTGATTCAACTTAGCTAGTTTTGTGTGAGTCAGTTGAGATCATCTTGTATATATTGTGTAAGCACATTCTATCAATACAGAGAGTGTTGCATGATCCTTCTCTCTATCCCCTCGCTCAGGCTCTAACAGTCTCCCCAAATAATGACAAAGAAAGCGATTGGGCCGGATTCCTCCTCTCCTATGAATCGGTCCAGTATTCCAGTCCGTCAAGGATTACAGTCCTACTCCGATCCCAACAGCCCAACACCGTCGCTCATATATACATCCTGGCGAATCCAACCCCTGTATAGACGAAAGCCGCTATCCATATTCTTCCCACAGTAGAAATTGAAACCCAAGAACATGAGCTGCAGGGGAAACTCACCGTCCTTCCTCTTGCCTCCGTTCCTCTACAAGCCCGCTGCCTTCCGCCTCCTGCAGCCACAGCCAGAGCAGTCCTCTGTGGTCTTGGGCGCAGCCAGAGGACTCTTATTTCAACACAGCGTGATAGCTGGCTGTAGACCGCCTGTGTTGCCTCAAGCGATGCAGCTTCCTCGGCACTGCTACACCGCCCCATGGCGTGGACGTCTGTTCCACATCATCAAGCACATTAGTCGACCGCCTGCATTAGCACCAGCGATACTGCTTTCTCGGCCCTACCAGACGGTGCCATTGCATGGGGAGGTCTTGGCCTCAACTCAAGGGCATTTGTTTCGCAACATCATCACGCGCAATTGTCAACCGTCCACATTACCACAGGTGGCATTGCTTCCTCGGCATTTCTGCACTGCAACCCGGCAAGTCAAGGACATGGAGTCTATTCGGAGAATCCTTTTTCGAGGCATTACGCCTTGCATCTTTCTCCCTCAGTGGTACTTCTGCGTTCCATGGCAGCAGCGACAGATCTTGGGACCCTTCCGAGGACTCTTCTTCGGTAACATTAACCCTGTTGTATGTCGGTCTTGGAAGTACTTCACGGCCCCATCGAGATCGATGATCCATTTTGCTCGTAGCTACTTTGGGTGTTTTTGGAAGGTCACGGTTGCGGCTGCTTTCATCAACATTATGTGGTCATTTGTCCATCACACTTATCTTGTTCAAGTCCCATACACTAGCCGCACCTCCCTTTTCAATCTTGAGACTGTGCCATATACCAACCGAACCCACTTTGTCATTCGCTCTCCCCTAGATGACCGTGAGTATGGTGAGACATGTTTTTCTATTGTCAAGAAATGACACTCCTCCAAGTTTCTTAGCCTGCTCCATCCTCAAAGTGTCCGTGTCAATCTTATCACAACGCAACTTCTCCGTGCTTGTGACGACCCCGGCTTAATCGTGCACTAACCATACACGCAAATGTGCACGATCAAGCCTAAGGACTCACTTGAAGATATCACAACACAACTCTAAAACATAAATAAAGTCATACAAGCTTTATATTACAAGCCAGGGCCTCGAGGGCTCGAATACATAGCTCGATGACATACAAGCGTCAGCGGAAGCATCAGATATCTGAGTACAGATATATTACAGAGAGAGAGATAAGCCTTCACACAGGCGGGGTAAAATAAAATACTACGATCGAAAGGCGTAGGCCTCCTGCCCTGGACCCTCCGATCCTACTCCTGGTCGTCAAACGGCTCCTCGTAGTAGTAGTACTCGCCAGGCGGGTAGTAGTACTGGTCGTCAGCTGGGGCGTCTGGCTCAGGGGCTCCGTCGTCTGGTGGCATCAAATGGAATATGGGGGAAAAAGAAAGTAAAGCAAACATGAGTACTCATCCGAAGTACTCAGCAAGCAAGGATCTACACTACATATGCAACATTTTCAAAGGGGGCTATATATGTGGACTGGGCTGCAGAAATGCCAGAATAGAGGGGGAAGCCTAGTCCTATCGAAGACTAGCATCTTCAACAATCTTCGACAGTCTTGCAGCAATAGAAGAGAACAGATGAACATAATGTAAAGTAGTAGTAGTAGTATCATCAACCTCGACCTAAGATCCTTTCTCGACTCCCTGCGAGAAAGCAATCCCAGAGCCGTACTATCCAGTTCTCATCACATGTTCTAGTTGTACCGATCGGGATACAACTCCGAGTGTCCGTTACCGTAGGACAGGCTATCGATAGAAGTTTCTTCCCTGCAGGGGTGCACCAACTTACCCACCACGCTCGCTTAACTCCGGCCGGACACACTTTTCTGGGTCATGCTCGGCCTCGGCTAAGCAACACGCCGCAACCCGACCTAGGCTTATAAGAGAGGTCAGCACGCCGGACTAACCTATGCCCCCAGGGGTCTTGGGCCATCGCCCCAGGAACTCCTGCACGTTACGGGGCCACCGAGAGCAGACCTAGCAACCCCTTATACAAGCGCGGTTGCGTTCCCAGTCCAACTCGGCGTGCGCCGCTCCTTACTGACGTCAAACAAGCTTCGGCTGATGTACACGACGCAGAACGCCCATACTATGCCCACGTGATGGTTAGTGCTATCGGGCCAGAGGCCCCTCGTATCAAATATCGAAACCATAGTGGATTAGGAGCACGCGGAAACGAGCAGAGACTCACGATCGATGTGACCCCGTCGCCCCATCTCGAGGACTTGCGGCAAGGGCTAAGAATGCCCGGCCACGCCTCGTAGTTATCTCACGGGCACCTCTCAGGTCACCCCGACTCCACATCACTTCGCATTAAGCTCGCGCGGGTACCCCTCAGGGCCGACCCGTCTTTAGTAACATGGTTTAGTGCAAGTCAAATCAACAACAGTATTTGTGTGTCTGACACCAGGGGAATCCTGAGGAATCACCCTCGATGGAATCCCACCTGATGTTAAAGTCAAGGTGAACGAAGGAGGAATCACCCTCGAGGTCCACACTTGAGAAGTTGCACGACGACGCTGTTATCGGGGGTGGTGTAGGAGGAATCACCCTCGCTTACCACGACCGAGTAACTAACCTACAAGGTTAACATCAGAAGTGCTGACGAGGTATCACCCTCTGCACTTGACGGTAACCCAGCAGTGTCGGCAACTAAAGGGGGAAGTGACGTGCGGTGCCGGAGCCTGGTCTCCAATCCCGATGGTCGGGTCTTCTGATATACAGCAGGGCAGTCAGGATCAAGTGGGGGTCTCTGTCGTGTCTCTACCCAGCCTATACTAGGCAGTCTAGGATATTCAGCAAGGTAGCAAGGCAGGTTACAATAAACAGGCTATGCATCAGATATAGGATAACAGTAACAGTAGCAGTTCTAATGCAAGCATAAGAGAGAAGAGAATAGGCGATATAGGCATGTTCAAAATGGGGGTGCTTGCCTGTTTGCTCTGGGGCAAGGGCAAGGTCGTTTGCGGTGTCGTCGGGGACGTAGTCGTACTCCTGAGCTGCGTCTGCCTCGGGAGCTACGTCAACATCGGGGTCTACCGAGAGAGAAGAGGGGGAAGAAACAGGTAAACATAATGCAAACAAATGCAATATGGTGCGTGTGATGCTATGATGCAGTGCAGGGTTGCCTAAATATGCATCTAAGTCAGTTTAATTATTTATAGAATTAATCTGGGATTTATTTACCGAAGTGTGTGCACTATTCATCAGCCGGATACGAGTCCGGAGTTACGAGTTCTTCTACGTAGGAGGTTCTGATGAAGAAACAGACGGCACGATCAGATTCGTCTCATCGTTCTGATCAACTTTCATGTTTTAACTTTTTCGATCTGAGCTATGGTTTAAAAGATATGGATTTTTAAAGATTATTTGGATTTCTGGAATTTATTTATTTTAACAGAAATTCAAAATCAGATTATGACATCAGCATGAGGTCAGCACTACGTCAGCAGTCGGCTGAGCTGCTGACTGGTCAAACTGACAGGTGGGACCCACCTGTCAGCCACAGTGAGGCTAATCAATGGGTTTAAATTAGCTAACAGAGGATTTAGCCAGTGGGCCCGGCCTGTCAGTGATCTCTTAGGTTAGCTAATTAGGTTTATTTCTAAAACGATTTGATTAAACTAATTAACCACGAGGGGCCCACTGGTCAGTGACCATAGTCAACGCGGTCAACCGGGCCCTGGGACCCGCTGGTCAGTGGCTAGGGGTGGCCCGCCGGTCAGGCCACGTCGGCGCCGGCGCCGGAATGGCTCTGACGAGGCCAATCGCGGAGGCCGAATGCTGGCGGGGCTCGGAATCAGGCTACGGTGGGTCTTTTGCGACGCGGTTCGTTCCTACAGCTTCATGAGGGCCGCGCGCATCCAATGGTGGGGGTGGTGACCCGTGGAACGGTCAGACCCATCGCCGGCGTCGAGCAGAGGCGGAGGCCGGAACGCGGCGATCTCGGGGACGAGCTCAGAGGCTCGTACGAGTCGAGCTAAACTGCTCACGCGCTGCCTGGGATCCCCAGGAGCACGGTAGAGGCCTCGGACGGGCACGGTGATGGCTAGCGCGAGCGCGGCGAGGGTGGCGGCGGAGACAGAGCTCAGCAATGGCGGCGGCGTTGCGGGCGGCTAACCAGCGAGCTTGGAGAGGAAATGGAGAGGGCGGTGGCTCACCTTGCGGGCGCAAGAAGGCCCCGTGAGTGAACGGGGGCGCAGTGGAGCTCGGGGCCGACCGAATCGACGGCGAGACGGAGACGGCTTCCGGCGGGGGAAAACGGCGATGGCTTCGGGTTGGGGGCGCTCCGGCTCGGTCCGAGGCTCGGGGAAGACGCGGGAGCCAACGGAGGTGCTCCTAGTTGCTCTGGCTCGTCGCGGGAGGGCCGGTGGCCGCGGCGGAGGGGCGGCGCGGCGACGACCGTAGCCACGGGCACGGCCCGATCCAGAGCGAGAGGGGAAAAGGAGCAAGGAGGAGGGAGGTGAGAGTGAGCGAGGCGACCAGGGGGAAGGAACCTGGGGTCACCCTTATCCCTTCCTGCGTCAGTGGCCATCGACGCGTCGGACACTCGCCGGTGGAGTGTGCCCAGCCATGGGGATGACGACAGCGAGGTGGGGGCAGGTGAGTTGGGCTGGGCCAGTGCGGCCCAGTCGCCAGGTAAGTGGCCTCTGGCCCCCTTTTCCTTTAGTTCCTTTTCTGTTTTCTTTTATTTGATTAACAGAGAGGAGTAACAGAATATTTGGGCACACTATTCATCTTGGGAAAATATGGAAAGTATCCCATTAATTCACTGGTGGGTTTATACAGTGCCACAAATATTTTGGAGGCAATTGGAATAGTTTTAATATTTTTAGAAATTGAATGAGGTGAGTTAAATGCTGCTGGACTACTGTTGTAAATGTCCAGGGGCATTTTTGGAGTTTATATGAAGTTGGTTTCAATTTTATAAATGCCTTGGGAATATTTGAAGCATTATGAACAATTTTATTCTGCCATTTGAAGAAATATTAATTTGACTTGCATTTGGAATTGGAATTTGAAGTTGAATTATTTCCTAATGCCATTTTATGAAGATGATCATGATGACATGGCAGGTTAAGTAGCTTAACCAGAGTGGGGTAACCTAGGGATGTTACAGTGCTTTTCAACGCGGCCTTGACATTAAGAGCTGTGATGCGGCCTTGGTCCATGGTTCCATTAACAGAGAGGTGAGCTTGGCTAATAGACGTGCAATCGAGAGAAACAAACAGAGCATGCCACGCAGATCACGGCCACAAATAACACACCTTGATGGGATCGATTGGGAGGTGATTGTTGTAAAAAATGATCAGCATGTCGGCGCAGCGGCGTGGCCCAATGGCAAGATTTTAGTATTCACTGGATTGCTTAAGCATTTGGAGACTGATGCTGAAATTGCTACTTCTCTTTCTCATGATGCTGAAATTGCTACTTCTCTTTCGCATGAGGTAGGTGTAGTGGATTAATGGATTTATCTCTGATTTTGAGTCTTTTCCAATTATATTCAAAGTTGGTATTGTTATCCCTTCCTGTAGACCGCACACGTGGTTGCCAGACATTGGTCAGAGTCAATCATTTACACAAAGTGGTTTCCTTTCCCCCTGAAGGTGCACTTCCTAAGAAGGTATATTCACTCCTGCTTCTCATGTATTTGATGTTGATTTTCATAGGCAGAGCTAGTGGTGCTACTTTAGGTGTCATGACACCCAAAGAAAATTCATAAAAAATCAATGTTAATTTCCAATCCTCCAAATTTAATTTCTCTAAATCATTCATCCAAAACTAGGCAAAACCATTCATCCAAATCTAATTATGCATGTGATGCATTGAAGGGTTTATATAATTGTAAACTGAGTGGCACAACAGTTCTACATCCCCTTTATTTCTGAATAAACTATTTTAATTTCAACATAGATGCCTTTCCAAGGCAAGTAATGATTAACTGAGTAAGTTGTAGTTTTTTGGCTATCTTCATTAGAACATAATAAGGCACTGGTATCATCTAGATGGAACTCGCTGCTTAGCCAAACCCTTTGTTATGTTATGGTGAAGTTCAATATATCCCCTTTATCAGAGTCGTTTCTGTGTGTTTTTTTACTTGGTCTACAATTCTCTACCTTGTTTTGCATTATCAAACTTATGAGAATATTTCATGTTAGAGGCACTTCTGATGATGTTATCTATGTAGGATGGAGATAGAGGCAGATCACATCAGAATGCTGCTAATGGCTGCTGCTGGTTTCGATCCCCACATAGGCCCTATGGGCATCGAGAAGCAAGGGAATGAAATTTATCATCCTTCGGGGAAGAAAAGAGCACAGTTTTTATCTAGAGCAAAGATCATGGATGAGGCGCTGGAACTATATAGAGAAGTTATGCTTGGTTAACTTTAGTTTGTAAGGCCTGCCGTAATAAAATAAAATAGGAATTGTTTTCCTATGTGTGTTTCATGCCGTCTTGCCTCAGTTCATGTGTTAGTCCCTGATTAATAGGATAAAATGACCCCTCTCTCTAAATTACTCTGTTTGCAATAGCTTCTTGATTCATCATCACTGTGGACGATCATGCGGATTTGGTTTTCTTATCAATTTGATCTAGTAGTCAACTAACATTGACTAATTCAGTCATAACTGACTAAATTTGAGAGCTCAGTTAGTTTGGTACTTTGTGTTCATGCCCATAAATATATGCTTGTTCTTCACCTCATCTATTCTTTTGAGGGAATGTTCTTGATCTCATCTAGATTTGCTTTATGTACCTGACATTGCACAACAGTAATATTGGACGCTCATTGCAAATGTGCCCGTGTGTTGCAACGGGAGAAACAAATCCTCATATCTGTGTTTCACCTTCTCTTGTTCGTCACCGTTGTTGATGGTGGCAACCTTGTCCACCTATTGATGACGAACGTGATCAATCTCAAGATGACAAACTTGTTCATCACACTCTAGCACATCGTTTTTGTGAGTCCCTCCCTGCACGGACTTGTAATTGTTCGGGCTTGTAATGATGTGGGCGACTGGACCCCACAATCTTGATGCATGTATTGTGCCACACTCTTGCCCCCTAGTCCATGACCTAACAGTGTTGCCGCTGCTCCTCGTCGTGATGGCCCCTCCTTTCTCTGACTTGTATTACTCGTAACTAGTTAAGTGCACCTGCGTTGTTACGGGCTCATGATCAAAATAGGCAACATAATATCATGGGTAGATTAAATTGATGGATCTTAACACCAAGCTCGCAAAGAAGATAGTATCTTGATTCATGTGATCACAATTTACAACCATTCATACATCTTGTTTAGAAGTTATTCCCTTCGATGAATCAATTTGAAAACAAAAGCAGAGTTATCCTGTACAACCTCAACCTCATGTCGTTGCGAGATGCCTTTTCATGATCTATGGTGCTACTAATGTACTCACTCTAATCATCAATTAGTCATCCAACACTCACTACTGGGAAAAGATTAGGTGGCCACAAATTAGTGGCAGGCATGGCCAGAAACCCGCCACTGCTATTTTGGAAAAGTAGTGGTGGTAGGTACCAAAAAGAACCCACCACTAGCATCACAAGAGTAGTGGCGGGTGGGTATTTCCACCCACCACAAGTAATCTCTTCCAAATTTGGCCGCATGGTGAAAGCTACCAGTGGTGGGCATCGAAAAAGGCTCGCTACAGGTTTGATAGGCAATAGTGGCCGGCAAAAGATTCGCCCGCCACTGATAAATTGTGGTAACCCGCATCAAAATAAATCCTAAAATCCGGAAATCAGTTGTGGCAGACGCTAATAGATGGCTGCCACACATAAGTTAGGTCGAAAAAATCCAAAGACAATCATATGTACTAAAACTAGTCCCTAATTTGAAGGGCGTCCAAAAATTTCTGTGGAAATCATATTTACTAAACCTAGAATAGCTCATTTGTCCGCTACTTCAGGGGAGAGTGTCTGGTTTATACACGATGTGCATCAAGTTTTTGCCGTAACGATCTCTAATTTTTATCACACCCTACAGGTGTCCAGCGAAGACACCTGCAAAGTTTCACCCCTTTCCGAGTCTCGTTTCCATGCTCGAAGTCAATTAATGCCATGAAAATAGCAAACCAACTCAGAAAGAGACAAATTTTGAGCATGGGGCTTCCTATAGTGTCTATTACTCATGCAAAAAGTTCAAAGTTCGAATGATTTTAAAAAAGAATTGTGTGTGTAAGGTGACAACTTTTGTTCCAAACCTTTACACTTGGGAGAGTGTCTGGTCTATACACGACGTGCATCTAGTTTTTTCCGTAATGATCTCAAATTTTTACACCTTACAGGTGTCCAGTGTAGATACCATGCAAAGTTTTATCCCTTTCCGAGCTCGTTTGCACGCTCAAAGCTTTCTGCCTTTTTTAGTTGTCAAAAAGTTAATTAATGTCGCAAAACTACAAATCAACTCAAAAGTGGCAAATTTTGAGCATGAGGCTCTGGATGCTGTGTACTAATCATATAAAAGGTTTGAGGTTAAAATGATTTAAAAATGTAAGTAAAATGTGTACAGGAGGATCGATATAGTGTCTTAGTAGTGGCGGGCGTTAGGCCACGCCCGTCACCACTTTACCCCTTTCGGGTGGCGGGTGATTTGCAACGCCCTTCACTCCCTTTGCACACGACATGGACGGTTCATATTTCGCCCGAAAACTGATTCGCACTTGATGACCCACAAGTATAGGGGGTCGCAACAGTCTTCGAGGTTAGCATTTCACCCAAATTTATTGATTCGACGCAAGAAGAGCCAAAGAATATTTATAAGCCTTAGCAGCTGAGTTGTCAATTCAACCACACCTTAGAATCACTTCCTTACAACAATTTATTAGTAGCACAGTAATATGATAGTAGTAGTAGCAAAATAATAGTAATAATAGAAGTAGCAGTTTTTTAGCAGCAATAGTAACGGTAACTTGAGTAACAACTGTAGTATTAAAATGTAGGCATGGAGTAGCGACCAGTATTTTGATGAGATTCAATATGCAACAGTCACAACCTAGAGCGACACACAATAGCTCCAATTTGTTGGTAAACGTAGCATGAAATTTCAAAAAAATTCCTACGCTCACGCAAGATCTATCTAGGAGATGCATAGCAACGAGGGGGAGAGTGTGTCTACGTACCCTCGTAGACCGTAAGCGGAAGTGTTTGACAACGCGGTTGATGTAGTCGAACTTCTTCTAACTCCGACCGATCAAGTACCGAACGTACGGCACCTCCGAGTTCTGCACACGTTCAGCTCGATGATGTCCCTCGTCCTTTTGATCCAGCAAGATGTCGAGGAAGTAGATGAGTTCCGTTAGCACGACGGCGTGGTGACGGTGATCGTGAAGTGATCCGCGCAGGGCTTCGCCTAAGCACTACGAAGATATGACCGGAGGCGTAAACTGTGGAGGGGGCGCCGCACACGGCTAACAATTGATGTTGTATGTGCTAGGCGCCCCCCTCCTCATATATATAGGTGGGAGGGAGAGGGGAGAGGCCAAGGGGCGCCCCAAGTGGGGCCGAATCCCACTTGGGCTTCTGCCCTGGTTCGCCCCCCCCCCCCCCCCTTCCTTGTATAAGCGCCAGGGGAAGGAAGGGGGAGGTGGCGCCCCCCCTTTCCTTTCTCCCTTGAGGAGGGGAAGGAAGGAGGGACTTGCCCTCCACCCTTTCCTTTCCCTACGGCTGGCCGGCCTGGTGGAGGGGCGCACCAGCCCCTTGTGGGCTGGTCTGTCCCTCCCTTGGCCCATTAAGCCCATATCTTTGTCGGGGGTGCCCGGAACCCCTTCCGGTGACCCTATGTGTACCCGGTACCCTCCGGAATACTTCCGGTGTCCGAATACCATTGTCATATATATCAATCTTTACCTCTCGACCATTTCGAGACTCCTCGTCATGTGCGTGATCTCATCCGAGACTCCGAACAACATTCAGTCACCAAATCACATAACTCATATAATACTAAATCGTCATCGAATGTTAAGCGTGCGGACCCTACGGGTTCGAGAACTATGTAGACATGACCGAGACACCTCACCAGTCAATAACCAATAGCAGAACCTGGATGCTCATATTGTTTCCTACATATTCTATGAAGATCTTTATCGGTCGAACCGTTATGACAACATACGTTATTCCCTTTGTCCATCGGTATGTTACTTGCCTGAGATTCGATCGTCGGTACCTTCATACCTAATTCAATCTCGTTACCGGCAAGTCTCTTTACTTGTTCCGTAATACATCATCCTGCAACTAACTCATTAGTTACTTTGCTTGCAAGGCTTCTTATGATGTGCATTACCGAGAGGGCCCAGAGATACCTCTCCGATACTCGGAGTGACAAATCCTAATCTCGATCTATGCCAACCCAACAAACACCTTCGGAGATACTTGTAGAGCATCTTTATGATCACCCAGTTACATTGTGACATTTGATAGCACACAAGGCATTCCTCCGGTATTCGGGAGTTGCATAATCTCATAGTCGAAGGAATATGTATTTGACATGAAGAAAGCAATAGCAATAAAACTGAACGATCAATATGCTAAGCTAACGGATGGGTCTTGTCCATCACATCATTCTCCTAATGATGTGATCCCGTTATCAAATGACAACTCATGTGCATGGTCAGGAAACCTTAACCATCTTTGATCAACGAGCTAGTCAAGTAGAGGCTCACTAGGGACACAATGTTTGTCTATGTATTCACACATGTATTTAGGTTTTCGATCAATACATTTCTAGCATGAATAATAAACATTTATCATGAATAAGGAAATATAAAATAACAACTTTATTATTGCCTCTAGGGCATATTTCCTTCAGTCTCCCACTTGCACTAGAGTCAATAATCTAGATTACATTGTAATGATTCTAACACCCATGGAGTCTTGGTGCTGATCATGTTTTGCTCGTGGAATAGTCTTAGTCAACGGGTCTGCTACATTCAGATCCGTATGTATTTTGCAAATCTCTATGTCTCCCTCCTTGACTTGATCACGGATGGAGTTGAAGCGTCTCTTGATGTGTTTGGTTCTTTTGTGAAATCTGGATTCCTTCGCTAAGGCAATTGCTCCAGTATTGTCACAAAAGATTTTCATTGGACCCGATGCACTAGGTATTACACCTAGATTGGATATGAACTCCTTCATTTGCTGCTTCCGAAGCAGCTATGTACTCCGCTTCACACGTAGATCCCGCCACGACGCTCTGCTTGGAACTGCACCAACTGACAGCTCCACCATTCAATATAAATACGTATCCGGTTTGTGACTTAGAGTCATCCGGATCAGTGTCAAAGCCAGCATTGACGTAACCATTTACGACGAGCTCTTTGTCACCTCCATAAACGAGAAACATATCCTTGATCCTTTTCAGGTACTTCAGGATGTTCTTGACCGCTATCCAGTGATCCACTCCTGGATTACTTTGGTACCACCCTGCCAGACTTATAGCAAGGCACACATCAGGTCTGGTACACAGCATAGCATACATGATAGAATCTATGGCTGAGGCATAGGTAATGACTTTCATTTTCTCTCTATCTTCTGCAGTGGTCGGGCATTGAGTCTGACTCAACTTCACACCTTGTAACACAGGCAAGAACCCTTTCTTTGACTGATCCATTTTGAACTTCTTCAAAACTTTATCAAGTTATGTGCTTTGTGAAAGTCCTATTAAGCGTCTTGATCTATCTCTATAGATCTTGATGCCCAATATATAAGCAGCTTCACCGAGGTCTTTCATTGAAAAACTTTTATTCAAATATACTTTTATGCTATCCAGAAATTCTACATCATTTCCAATCAATAATATGTCATCCACATATAATATTAGAAATGCTATAGAGCTCCCACTCACTTTCTTGTAAATACAGGCTTCTCCGAAAGTCTGTATAAAACCATATGCTTTGATCACCTCATCGAAGCGTATATTCCAACTCCGAGATGCTTGCACCAGTCCATAGATGGATCGCTGGAGCTTGCACACTTTGTTAGCACCTTTAGGATCGACAAAACCTTCTGGTTGCATCATATACAACTCTTCTTTAAGAAATCCATTAAGGAATGCAGTTTTGACGTCCATTTGCCAGATTTCATAATCATAAAATGCGGCAATTGCTAACATGATTCGGACAGACTTAAGCATCGCTACGGGTTAGAAAATCTCATCATAGTCAACTCCTTGAACTTGTTGAAAACCTTTCGCGACAAGTCGAGCTTTGTAGACAGTAACATTACCATCAACGTCGGTCTTCTTCTTGAAGATCCATTTATTCTCTATGGCTCGCCGATCATCGGGCAAGTCAACCAAATTCCACACTTTGTTCTCATACATGGATCCTATCTCAGATTTCATGGCCTCAAGCCATTTATCGGAATCTGGGCTCATCATAGCTTCTTCATAGTTCGTAGGTTCGTCATGGTCTAGTAACATGACTTCCAGAACAGGATTACCGTACCACTCTGGTGCAGAACGTGCTCTGGTTGACCTACGAGGTTCGGTAGTAACTTGATCTGAAGTTTCATGATCATCATCATTAGCTTCCTCTCTAGTTGGTGTAGGCATCACGGGAACGGTTTTCTGTGATGAGCTACTTTCCAATTCGAGAGAAGGTACAATTACCTCATCAAGTTCTACTTTCCTCCCACTCACTTCTTTCGAGAGAAACTCCTTCTCTAGAAAGTTTCCATTCTTGGCAACAAAATCTTGCCTTCGGATCTGTGGTAGAAGGTGTACCCAATTGTTTCCTTAGGGTATCCTATGAAGACGCTCTTCTTCGATTTGGGTTCGAGCTTATCAGGCTGAAGCCTTTTGACATAAGTGTCGCAACCCCAAACTTTAAGAAATGACACCTTAGGTTTCTTACCAAACCATAGTTCATACGGTGTCGTCTCAACGGATTTAGACGATGCCCTATTTAACGTGAATGCAGCTCTCTCTAATGCATAACCCCAAAACGATAGTGGTAAATCGGTAAGAGACATCATAGATCGCACCATAACTAATAAAGTACGGTTACGACGTTCGGACACACCATTACGCTGTGGTGTTCCAGGTGGCGTGAGTTGTGAAACTATTCCACATTGTTTTAAATGAAGGCCAAACTCATAACTCAAATATTCGCCTCCGCGATCAGATCGTAGAAACTTTATTTTCTTGTTACGATGATTCTCCACTTCACTCTGAAATTCTTTCAACTTTTCAAATGTTTCAGACTTGTGTTTCATCTAGTAGATATACCCATATCTGCTCAAATCATCTTTGAAGGTCAGAAAATAACGATACCCGCCACGAGCCTCAACACTCATTGGACCGCATACATCGGTATGTATTATTTCCAATAAGTCATTGGCTCGCTCCATTGTTCCAGAGAACGGAGTTTTAGTCATCTTGCCCACGAGGCATGGTTCGCAAGTATCAAATGATTCATAATCAAGTGATTCCAAAAGCCCATCTGCATGGAGTTTCTTCATGTGCTTTACACCAATATGACCTAAACGGTAGTGCCACAAATATGTTGCACTATCATTATCAACTTTGCATCTTTTGGCATAAATATTATGAATATGTGTATCACCACAATCAAGATTCAACAAAAATAGACCACTCTTCAAGGATGCATGACCATAAAATATATTACTCATATAAATAGAACAACCATTATTCCCTGATTTAAATGAATAACCGTCTCGCACTAAACACGATCCGGATATAATGTTCATGCTCAACGCTGGCACCAAATAACAATTACTCAGGTCTAAAACTAATCCCGAAGGTAGATGTAGAGGTAGCGTGCCGACGGCGATCACATCGACCTTGGAACCATTCCCGACGCGCATCATCACCTCGTCCTTAGCCAATCTTTGTTTAATCCGTAGCCCCTGTTTCGAGTTACAAATATGAGCAACCGAACCAGTATCAAATACCCAGAAGCTACTACGAACATTGGTAAGGTACACATCAATAACATGTATATCAAATATACCTTTGTTGACTTTGCCATCCTTCTTATCTGCCAAATATTTGGGGCAGTTCCGCTTCCAGTGACCAGTCCCTTTGCAGTAGAAGCACTCAGTTTCAGGCTTGGGTCCAGCTTTGGGCTTCTTCCCGGGAGTGGCAACTTGCTTGCCATTCTTCTTGAAGTTCCCCTTCTTTCCCTTGCCCTTTTTGTTGAAACTAGTGGTCTTGTTAAACATCAACACTTGATGCTCCTTCTTGATTTCTACCTCCGCAACTTTGAGCATTGCGAAGAGCTCGGGAATTGTCTTCTACATCCCTTGCATATTATAGTTCATCACGAAGCCTTTGTAGCTTGGTGGCAGTGATTGGAGAACTCTGTCAATAACACTATCATCTGGAAGATTAACTCCCAGCTGAGTCAAGTGATTATGATATCCAGACATTCTGAGTATGTGTTCACTGACAGAACTGTTCTCTTCCATCTTGCAGCTATAGAATATGTTGGAGACTTCATATCTCTCAACTCGGGCATTTGCTTGAAATATTAACTTCAACTCCTGGAACATCTCATATGCTCCATGACGTTCAAAACGTCTTTGAAGTCCCGATTCTAAGCCGTAAAGCATGGCACACTGAACTATCGAGTAGTCATCAGATCGAGCTTGCCAGACGTTCATAACATCAGCATCTGCTCCTGCAGCAGGCCTTTCACCTAGTGGTGCATCAAGGACATAATTCTTCTATGCAGCAATGAGGATAATCCTCAAGTTATGGACCCAGTCCGTGTAGTTGCTACCATCATCTTTCAACTTAGCTTTCTCTAGGAACGCATTAAAATTCAAGGGAATGGTAGCATGGGCCATTGATCTACAACATAGATATGCAAAAACTATCAGGACTAAGTTCATGATAAATTAAGTTCAATTAATCAAATTACTTAAGAACTCCCACTTAGATAGACATCCCTCAAGTCATCTAAATGATACGTGATCCAAATCAACTAAACCATGTCCGATCAACACGTGAGATGGAGTAGTCATCAATGGTGAACATCTCTATGTTGATCATATCTACTATATGATTCACGTTCGACTTTTCGGTCTCCAGTGTTCCGAGGCCATGTCTGTACACGCCAGGCTCGTCAAGTTTAACCCGAGTATTCCGCATGTGCAAAACTGTCTTGCACCCGTTGTATTTGAACGTAGAGTCTATCACACCCGATCATCACGTGGTGTCTCAACACAACGAACTGTCGCAACGGTGCATACTCAGGGAGAACACTTATACCTTGAAATTTAGTGAAGGGATCATCTTATAATGCTACTGCCGTACTAAGCAAAATAAGATGCATAAAAGATAAACATCACATGCAATCAAAATATGTGACATGATATGGCCATCATCATCTTGTGCTTTTGATCTCCATCTCCAAAGCATCGTCATGATCTCCATCGTCACAGGCTCGACACCTTGATCTCCATTGTTGCGTCGTGGTCGTCTCGCTAACTATTGCTTCTACAACTATCGCTAACGCATAGTGATAAAGTAAAGCAATTACATGGCGTTTGCATTTCATACAATAAAGAGACAACCATAAGGCCCCTGCTGGTTGCCGATAACTTTTACATCATCTCATACAACAATGTATATCACATCATGTCTTGACCATATCACATCACAACATGCCCTGCAAAAACAAGTTAGACGTCCTCTACTTTGTTGTTGCAAGTTTTACGTGGCTGCTACGGGCTTCTAGCAAGAACCGTTCTTACCTACGCATCAAAACGACAATGGTGATTTATCAAGTTTGCTGTTTTAACCTTCAACAAGGACCGACCGCGGTCAAATTCGATTCAACTAAAGTAGGAGAAACAGACACCCGCCAGCCACCTTTATGCAAAACTAGTTGCATGTCTGTCGGTGGAACCGGTCTCATGAACGTGGTCATGTAAGGTTAGTCCGGGCCGCTTCATCCAACAATACCGCCGAATCAAAATAAGACATTGGTGGTAAGCAGTATGACGATCACCGCCCACAACTCTTTGTGTTCTACTCGTGCATATCATCTACGCATAAACCTGGCTCGGATGCCACTGTTGGGAAACGTAGCATGCAATTTCAAAAAAATTCCTACGCTCACGCAAGATCTATCTAGGGGATGCACAACAACGAGGGGGAGAGTGTGTCTACATACCCTCGTAGACCGTAAGCGGAAGCATTGGACAACGCAGTTGATGTAGTCGAACTTCTTCTAGCTTCGGCCGATCAAGTACCGAACGTACGGCACCTCCGAGTTCTGCACACGTTCAGCTCGATGACGTCCCACGTCCTCTTGAACCAGCAAGATGTTGAGGAAGTAGATGAGTTCCGTCAGCACGACGGCATGGTGACGGTGATGGTGAAGTGATCCACGCAGGGCTTCGCCTAAGCACTACAAAGATATGACCGGAGGCGTAAACTGTGGAGGGGGCGCCGCACACGGCTAACAATTGATGTTGTATGTGCTAGGCGCCCCCCCCCTCCTCATATATATAGGTGGGAGGGAGAGGGGAGAGGCCAAGGGGCGCCCCAAGTGGGGCAGAATCTCACTTGGGCTCCTGCCCTGGTTCGGCCCCCCCTTCCTTGTATAGGCGCCAGGGGAAGGAAGGGGGAGGTGGCGCCCCCCCTTTCCTTTCTCCCTTGAGGAGGGGAGGGAAGGAGGGACTTGCCCTCCCCCCTTTCCTTTCCCTAGGGCTGGCCGGCCTGGTGGAGGGGCGCACCAGCCCCTTGTGGGCTGGTCTGTCCCTCCCTTGGCCCATTAAGCCCATATCTTTGCCGGGGGTGCCCGGAACCCCTTCCGGTGACCCTATATGTACCCGGTACCCTCCGGAACACTTCTGGTGTCCGAATACCATCGTCCTATATATCAATCTTTACCTCTCGACCATTTCGAGACTCCTCGTCATGTCCGTGATCTCATCCGGGACTCCGAACACCATTCGGTCACCAAATCAGATAAATCATATAATACTAAATCGTCATCGAACGTTAAGCATGCGGACCCTACGGGTTCGAGAACTATGTAGACATGACCGAGACACCTCTCTGGTCAATAACCAATAGCGGAACCTGGATGCTCATATTGGTTCCTACATATTCTACGAAGACCTTTATCGGTCTAACCGTTATGACAACATACGTTATTCCCTTTGTCCATCGGTATGTTACTTGCCCGAGATTCGATCATCGGTATCTTCATACCTAGTTCAATCTCGTTACCAGCAAGTCTCTTTACTCATTCTGTAATACATCATCCTGCAACTAACTCATTAGTTACTTTGCTTGCAAGGCTTCTTATGATGTGCATTACCGAGAGGGCCCAAAGATACCTCTCCGATACTCGGAGTGACAAATCCTAATCTCGATCTATGCCAACCCAACAAACACCTTTGGAGATACCTGTAGAGCATATTTATGATCACCCAGTTACTTGTGACGTTTGATAGCACACAAGGCATTCCTCCGGTATTCGGGAGTTGCATAATCTCATAGTCGAAGGAATATGTATTTGACATGAAGAAAGCAATAGCAATAAAACTGAACGATCAATATGCTAAGCTAACGGATGGGTCTTGTCCATCACATCATTCTCCTAATGATGTGATCCCGTTATCAAATGACAACTCATGTCCATGGTCAAGAAACTTTAACCATCTTTGATCAACGAGCTAGTCAAGTAGAGGCTCACTAGGGACACAATGTTTGTCTATGTATTCACACATGTATTTAGGTTTCCGATCAATACAATTCTAGCATGAATAATAAACATTTATCATGAATAAGGAAATATAAAATAACAACTTTATTATTGCCTCTAGGGCATATTTCCTTCACAATTCATCAATCATATGTAGGCATGTATTTCGTATATAATATACGTGCTTGCGATAAGAACTTGCATAACATTTTTTTCCTACTCTCCCGTGGCAGCGCGATCCTTATGGAAACTAGGGGTAATTAAGGCACTCCTTTTAATAGAGAATAGAACAAAGTATTAACACATAGTGAATACCTAAACTCCTCAAATCAAAGTCATCCTCGTCGATATCTTAATTATTGTCACCTTGGGGGTCCAGGGTTCAGAACGATGATAGGTACATACAACTTGCAGGTAAGATCAACATATCATATAAATAATCAAGAAAAGCATAAGTGTTCAGATATGAAATCATGCCTCTCGGGCCCTAGTGACAAGTATTAAGCTAGCAAAGTCATAGCTGTAGGGGACCGTGCTATGCAACAAAAAAATTATGCTACACGATATCACCCAGGATCACTATGAAGATGGTGGTAACTAGCGGACTCACCGGCAGTGTAGAGTAGCGGAAGCAGTGACGAGTCGATGTAGCTAAATGATCCCATCGATTCCCGCAGCTAGGGTACACATCACAGCCACGAGAAGAGTTCATCGAGTCGAGAGTCAAAGTAGACAACTGTGACGCCCCCGACTTAATCTTGCACTAATCATACACGCAAATGCGCACGATCAAGATCAGAGACTCACGGGAAGATATCACAACACAACTCTAGACACAAATAAAATAATACAAGCTTTATATTACAAGCCAGGGGCCTCGAGGGCTCGAATACATAAGCTCGAACACACAAGAGTCAGTGGAAGCAACAATATCTGAGTACAGACATAAGGTAAACAAGTCTGCCTTAAGAAGGCTAGCAAAACAACAACATCTGGATCGAAAAGGCGAAGGCCTCATGCCTGGGAGCCTCCTAACTACTCCTGCTCGTCGACGGTCTCCACATAGTAGGCTCCGTCAGGGTAGTAGTAGTCGTCGGCTGGATCAGCTGGCTCCTGGACTCCGTCATCTGATCGCAGCAGTGTGGTAGAGGGAAAAAGAGGTAGCAAAGCAACCATGAGTACTTATCCAAAGTACTCACAAAACTTACATCAGATCTATACTAAGTATGCATCAGTATCAAAGGGATGAGGCTATATCTTTGGACTGAACTGCAGAAATGCCAGAATAGAAGGGAAGGCCTAGCCTATCAAAGACTAGCATATTGAAGCATCTTGCAGCATTAGAAGAATGCAGATTAGCATATTATAAAGTAACAAGTATGTTGTAGTAACGCCCAGGGATCCTTGCTCGACTCCCTGCGAGAAAGTAATCTCAGAGCCATCATATCCATTTAGTGTCCCAAGTATCCAGTTCTAGTTGTAATAGATCAGGATACAACTTCGAGCGTCCGTTACCGTGGACACGGCTATTCGAATAGATAAACTTCCCTTTAGGGGTGCACAAACTTACCCAACACGCTCGATTAACTCTGGGCGAACACACTTTTCTGGGTCATGCCCAGCGTACAGCACCTTCGACACACCGTAGTGCTACCTAGGCTCAACAAAGAGGCCAGCACGCCGGTCTACATCATAAATGCGAAGGGGTCATGGCCAATCATCCTTTGCAATCCTGCATGTGGCGAACGCGGCCTGGAGCAGACCCACCCCCTTATACAAACACAGGTGGTTACCGTCCAACCGGGCGCGCGCCGCTAAACCACTGACATCTGAGAGCTTTCGGAAGAATCGTACGACGCTGAGTGCCCATACTTATTCCCGCGTGGTGGTTAGTGCGAAAAGGCAAGATGCCTACTCAGATCACATATCGAAACCCATTAGTGTCTTGGGAGCTCGCGATGACGATCAATGATCCACGATCTATTGTCCCGTCGCCCCGTCTTGCGGACTTATGGTAAGGGCCAAGACTGCCCGGCGGTACCGCGTAATTATCTCGCGGGTACCCGCACGGTCAACCTGACATCACATTAACCCTCGGGCCGACCCGACTTCAACAAGGTTCTGAGGTAAAGTCAAGGTAACAGTGTGTCCATAACATCAAGGGGGAAATCCGAGGAATCACCCTCGATGGATTCCCACTTGATGTAACCGTCAAGGTGGCCTTGGAGGAATCGCCCTCGAAGGGTTCACACTTGATGTTTTGCACGACAGAGCCGCTATCAGGAGTGGTGAAGGAGGAATCACCCTCCGTAATCCATGACCGATTAGCTACACTATAGAGATATCATCAGGAGTGTGTTATGAGGTATCACCCTCGGCACTCGATGGTAACTCTGCAGAGTCGTACAACTAAGGGGGGTGTCGATGATGTGTTGGTCTCTGCACCTCGATCACATTGATCGAGTCATCCGGTAATAAAGCGGGGGCAACAGGGACAAGGTGAGGGGTTGCTAATCGATCACTAGTCAACCTATACTAAGCATATAGGATATCAGGTAAAGTAACAATGGCGGGTTACAAAAGCAGGCTATGCATCAGAATAGGAGCTATCGAATAACAGTAGCAAAATCTAATGCAAGCATGAGAGTGAAAGAATGGGCGATATAGGAATGATCAAGGGGGTTTTGCTTGCCTGGAAGCTCTGCAGACAGATACCGACCCTCGACGGTGAAGTAGTCGATCACCGGATCAACAGTGGTCTCGGGGTCTACTGGAAAAGAAGTAATGAAGGGGGAACACAATAGATAACAGAGCAATAAAATGCGTCACAAAGCCAGACATGGCAATACGCTGTGCTAGGGGAGACCTAACGCAGTGCTAAGCGTTACAGACGGAGCTGGAAAATATCTGTGGACATTTCCCTGGCTTTAGGCAGTTATTGGACAGATGATCTGGAGGGGGAGATTCCATGTTCATTATGTTGGAGTCATGTGACAGGTATGTGGATAGTATATTCAGATTCGTCATACTTTTTTAGCAACATTCATATATAAATTATTTTTATCCGAGTTATAGATTATTTTATATGATTTTTCAAAGTTTAAATTATTTTCTTAAATTATGTAATTAAATTAATTCAAAAAACACAGTTAAATACTTTTGTCACCTAGCAGTGGGTTAGCCACTGAGGCTGACATGTCGGGCCAGGGGCCCAGTTGACTTTGTCAACAGCCCAGTCAGCAGTCAACTGAGTTGACTGTTGAGTGGTCAAATGACAGGTGGGGCACCACTATCAGACACAGGGCAATTAAATTATCTAATTGAGTTTACTAATTTAATTAGCTTTGTTAGGCGGTGGGGCCAGTCTGTCAGTGGGCGTATTAACTAACATTTTTTATTTAAGTTTAACCATAATAATACAGTGTTCGTAGGCCCACGTGTTAGTGACATCTCAGCAGGGGCAGATTAGGCTTAAACTAATCCCTGACGCATGGGGTCCACACGTCAGTAGCCCACAGCCGTTTTGAACGCCGGCGCGCCTCTGATGACAACAAATGCGGCAGCGTGCATGGGACATCGTCGGAAACGCACTACATGCAACCATTTTACGCGTGTCTAGTCGGGATCGGGCATGGGAAGCCTCGCGCGTCGACTCGTGGTGGTGGCTTGGCCTGGGACGGGCTAGAATGACGGCGGCAATGATGAGCAGTGGCGGCCGGTGTTGGAGCTCGACGGAAACGAGCCCAGGGGCGACTCGAGCCGAGTGACCAGCCTCGTAAGTATCAAGTCATGAGTACTCCATTCCAAAATCTAGCAGCTGCCACTCGGATCGCGGATTCCATCCAGCCCTCCGGCTCTACGGTCAGGGAGGGGATTCGGCAGATCCAGGCGCTCCTGAAAACGGCATTGTTGCAGAACGCGGCAGTGTCCCAGTCCGGAGATTGGATCCACAACGCATCAGTGTGCACGGAAACCGTTCAGTCGGCACATAGCCCACTCGGCTCCGACAGGTGCCAAGTTCCTTCCTCCTCTAGAGATCACCACGAAGATCGGAGGTGAGATCGAGTCGAGTCGCCCCGGCATCACGACGACTATGATTGCACCCTGATACCTCCACCATGAGACGATGCGTACGGGCGCCAGCCCTACGATGATAGGCGTACACATGGCACCGATCATAGGCCAAGTACCGCTCATCATACGAGGGACACTTGAGACCCTCTATTCAACGCGAGATCCATTCTTGCTCAGAGTTTGGTCTACAGGGGTCGTGCCCTGTGAGAAGGCCAAGATCATGACATCCCGAGTGGTTCTGTACCATCGCGCCCCGAGTGCTTCAGCCGTTACATACGGGCAGCAGAGATTCCTAACAACTTCAGGTTAGCCACGGGGATCAGCAAGTTCTCTGGCGAGTCCAAGCCTAAGATTTGGCTGGAAGATTACCGAGTGGCGGTCCAGATCGGTGGCGACAACGACAACGTGGCCATGATTTTTTTTACCATACTAACCCAAAGTGAATGATTTGTTTTACCATACTAACCCATCTCACGAAGTTCCGTTAAGTTTTGTGTGATTGAAGTTTTCAAGTTTTGGGTGAGATATCGATATGAGGAGAATAAGGAGTGGAAAGACCCTAAGCTTGGGGATGCCTAAGGCACCCCAAGGTAATATTCAAGGAATACCCAAGCAACTAAGCTTGGGGATGCCCCGGAAGGCATCCCTTCTTTCGTCTCCAATATTATCGGTAACCTCACTTGGAGCTATATTTTTATTCATCACATGATATGAGTTTTGCTTCGAGCATCATTTTATTTTATTAGTATTTCCTTGCTTTTATTTAGAGTAATGTTTTACATCTTTTATTTCAATAAAAGTGTCAAGTATAGCCTTTACCATGCTTGTTTTGCAAGTCTATATGTTGCTGTTTGAAAACAGAAAGTTTGTTGTTATTTTTTGAATATTTGTGAATACTCAGAACATGATAAAATATTGAAAAAAATTCACAATAAGACACAACAAATTCTATACAGTGTGGTTATTTTTCAGAATTTTTGGAGTTAGGGAAGTGTGAGTAGAATTGCACTCTTTACAGACTGTCCTGTTTTGACAGATTGCTGTTATGTTTGCATATGTTTGCTTGTTTAGTGATTCTATTTGAGGATAGGAGTATTAAATATGCAGAGGCATTTAGTATGCAATGTTAAATAATAATTTTAGTGATTTGCTACAGTAGAGAATGATAAGGTTTTGCATTTGATTTATACTAACTTATCTCACGAGTTCTTGTTGAGTTTTGTGTGGATGAAGTTCTTAAGATTTAGGGAAACCGTGATATAAAAGGAATTAAGGAGACACGAAAGCTCAAGCTTGGTGATGCCCATGGCATCCCTAGTTAATATTTCAAGAAGTCTCAAGCATCTAAGCTTGGGGATGCCCCGGTAGGCATCCCGCCTTTCTTAATCAACAATTATCGGTCAGTTTTGATTGAGCCTAAGTTTTTGCTTCTTCACTTGATATGTGCTATCCTTAGAATGTCATTTTATTTTGTTTTGCTTGATGTTTGAATAAAATATTAAGATCTAAAATTTTAAATGAGAGAGAGTCCTCACACAGCTACATAATTATTTGACTACTCATTGATCTTCACTTATATCTTTTTGGAGTAGTTTGTCTGTTGCTCTAGTGCTTCACTTATATCTTTTTAGAGCACGGCGGTGGTTTTATTTTATAGAAATTAATGAACTCTCATACTTCACTTATATTATTTTGAGAGTCTTTAAACAGCATGGTAATTTGCTTAGGTTATGAATTTAGTCCTAATATGATGGGCATCCGAGAGGGATATAATAAAAACTTTCATATAAAGAGCATTGAATACTATGAGAAGTTTGATTCCTTGCATATTGTTTTGAGATATAAAGATGTTGTAATTAGAGTCATGCTAGTGAGTAATTGTGGATTGGTAGAAATACTTGTGTTAAAATTTATGATTCCCGTAGCATGCACGTATGGTGAACCGTTCTGTGATGAAGTCAGAGCATGATTTATTTATTGATTGTCTACCTTATGAGTGGCGGTCGGGGACGAGCGATGGTCTTTTCCTATCAATCTATCCCCCTAGGAGCATGCGTGTAGTACTTTGTTTCGATGGCTAATAAATTTTTGCAATAAGTATGTGAGTTCTTTATGACTAATGTTGAGTCCATGGATTATACACACGCTCACCCTTCCACCATTGCTAGCCTCTCTAGTACCGCGCAACTTTCGCCGGTGCATTAAACCCACCATATATCCTTCCTCAAAACAGCCACCATACCTACCTATTATGGCATTTCCATAGCCATTCCGAGATATATTGCCATGCAACTTCCACCGTTCTGTTTATTATGACACGCACCATCATTGTCATATTGCTTTGCATGATCATGTAGTGGGCATAGTATTTGTGGCAAGGCCACCTTCATATTTTTTATATACATGTCACTCTTGATCATAGCACATCCCGGTACACAGCCGGAGGCATTCATATAGAGTCATATCTTGTTCTAGTATCGAGTTGTAATTTTTGAGTTGGAAGTAAATAAAAGTGTGATGATCATCATTATTAGAGCATTGTCCCATGTGAGGAAAGGATGATGGAAGCTATGATTCCCTCACAAATTGGGATGAGACTCCGGACTTATAAAAAAATAAAAGATGCCAAAGAGCCCAAACAAAAAAACCAAAAAAAATGAGAGAAAAATAGAGAAGGGACAATGTTACTATCCTTTTTCCACACTTGTGCTTCAAAGTAGCACCATGTCTTCATGATAGAGAGTCTCCTATTTTATCACTTTCATATACTAGTGGGAATTTTTCATTATAGAACTTGGCTTGTATATTCCAATGATGGGCTTCCTCAAATTGCCCTAGGTCTTCGTGAGCAAGCGAGTTGGATGCACACCCACTTAATTTCTTTTGAGCTTTCATACACTTATAGGTCTAGTGCATCCGTTGTCTGGCAATCCCTACTCACTCACATTGATATCTATTGATGGGCATCTCCATAGCCCATTGATACGCCTAGTTGATGTGAGACTATCTCCTTCTTTTTGTCTTCTCCACAACCACCATATTCTATTCCACCTATAGTGCTATATCCATGGCTCACGCTCATGTATTGCGTGAAAGTTGAAAAAGTTTGAGAACATCAAAAGTATGAAACAATTGCTTGGCTTGTCATCAGGGTTGTGCATGATTTAATACTTTGTGTGATGAAGATGGAGCATAGCCAAACTATATGATTTTGTAGGGATAACTTTCTTTGGCCATGATATTTTGAGAAGACATGATTGCTTTATTAGTATGCTTGAAGTATTATTGTTTTTATGTCAATATTAAACTTTTGTTTTGAATCTTATGGATCTGAATATTCATGCCACAATAAAGAAAATTACATGAATAAATATGTTAGGTAGCATTCCACATCAAAAATTTCGTTTTTATCATTTACCTACTCAAGGACGAGCAGGAATTAAGCTTGGGGTTGCTTGATACGTCTCCAACGTATCTATAATTTTTGATTGTTCCAATGCTATTATATTATCTGTTTTGGATGCTTTATATGCATTAATATGCTATTTTATATTATTTTTGGGACTAAATTATTAACACAGAGCCCAGTGCCAGTTTCTGTTTTTTTCTTGTTTTTTAGTTTCGCAGAAAAGGAATATCAAACGGAGTCCAAACGAAATAAAACTTTACGATGATTTTTCTTGGACCAGAAGACACACGTAGGACTTGGAGACCAAGGCAAAGGAGTCCCGAGGCGACGGCAAGGGTGCAGGGCGCGCCCCAGGGGGGCGCCCCCCTACCTTGTGGGTCCCTCGGGCATCTCCTTGACTTGTTTCCGACGCCAAAAATTCTTATAAATATAGAAACCTCCAAAAATAACCCTAGATCGGAAGTTCTGCCGCCGTAAGCCTCTGTAGCCATGAAAACCAATCGGGAGCCCGTTCCGGCACTCTGCTGGAGGGGGAAACCATCGCTGGTGGCCATCTTCATCATCCCGGCGGTCTCCATGACAAAGAGGGAGTAGTTCACCGTTCGGGCTGAGGGTATGTACCAGTAGCTATGTGTTTGATCTCTCTCTCTCTCTCGTGTTCTTGATTTGGCATGATCTTGATGTAACGCGAGCTTTGTTACTATAGTTTGATCATATGGTGTTTCTCCCCCTCTACCTTCTTGTGATGAATTGAGTCTTGCTCTTTGAGGTTTCGTTATGTTGGATTGAGTATTGGATTTCAGAACACTTGATGTATGTCTTGCGATGGGATATCTGTGGTGACAATGGGGTGTTCTATTGATTCACTTGATGTATGTTTTGGCACTCAACTCGCGGATTCCCGAGATGACATTGGGGTAATCTATGCATAGGGGTTGAGATCGTTTGGGGTGTTCTATTGATTCAACTTAGCTAGTTTTGTTTGAGTCAGTTGAGATCATCTTGTATATATTATGTAAGCACCAATCTATCAATACAAAGCGTGTTGCGCGATCCTTCTCTCTATCCCCTCGCTCAGGCTCTAACAGTCTCCCCAAATAAAGACAAAGAAAGCGATTGGGCCGGATTCCTCCTCTCCTATGAATCGATCCAGTATTCCAGTTCGTCAAGGATTACAGTCCTACTCCGATCCCAACAGCCCAACACCGTCGCTCATATATACATCTTGGCGAATCAAACCGCTGTATAGACGGTAGCCGCTATCAATATTCTTCCCGGTAGAAATTGGGACCCAAGAACATGTGGGGAAACTCGTCGTCCGTCCTCTTGCCTCTGTTCCTCTACAAGCCTGCTGCCTTCTGCCTCATGCAGCCACAGCCAGAGCAGTCCTCTGTGGTCTTGGGCGCAGCCAGAGGACTCTTATTTCAACCCAGCGTGATAGCTGGCTGTAGACCGCCTGTGTTGCCTCAAGCGATGCAGCTTCCTCAGCACTGCTACACCACCCCATGGCATGGACTGATTCAAGGACGTCTATTCCAAAACATCATCAAGCACATTAGTCGACCGCCGGCATTAGCAAAGGCGACACTGCTTTCTCGGCCCTACCAGACGGTGCCATGGCATGGGGAGGTCTTGGCCTCAACTCAAGGACATTTGTTTCGCAACATCATCATGCACAATTGTAGACCGTCCACATTACCGCAGGCGGCATTACTTCCTCGGCATTTCTGCACCGCAACCCGGCAAGTCAAGGACATGGAGTCTATTCAGAGAATCCTTTTTCGAGGCATTACGCCTGGCATCTTTCTTCCTCGGCGGTACTTCAGCACTCCATGGCAACAATGGCAGATCTTGGGACCCATCCAAGGACTCTTCTTTGGTAACATTAATCGTGTTGTATGTCGGCCTTGGAAGTACTTCGCGGCCCCATCGAGATCAATGATCCATTTTGCTCGTAGTTACTTTGGGTGCTGTTGGAAGGTCATGGTTGCGGCTGCTTTCATCAACATTATGTGGTCGTTTGTCAATCCCACTCATCTTGTTCAAGTCCCATACACTGGCTGCACCTGCTTTTTCAATCTTGAGACTGTGCCATATACCAACCGAACCCACTTTGTCATTCGCTCTCCCCTAGATGACCGTGAGTATGGTGAGACATGTTTTTCTATTGTCAAGAAAAGACACTCCTCCAAGTTCCTTAGCCCGCTCCATCCTGATAGTGTCCGTGTCAATCTTATCACAATGCAACTTCTCCGTGCTTTTCAACGTGGCCTTGACATTAAGAGCTGTGATGCGGCCTTGGTCCATGCTTCCATTAACAGAGAGGTGAGCTTGGCTAAAAGGCGTGCAACCGAGAGAAAGAAACAGAGCATGCCACGCAGATCACGGCCACAAATAACACACCTTGATGGGATCGATTGGGAGGTTATTGTTGTAAAAAATGATCAGCATGTCGGCGCAGCAGCGTGGCCCAATGGCAAGATTTTTTAGTTCACTGGATTGCTCAAGCATTTGGAGACTGATGCTGAAATTGCTATTGCTCTTTCGCATGAGGTAGGTGTAGTGGATTAATGGATTTATCTCTGATTTTGAGTCTTTTCCAATTATATTCAAAGTTTGTATTGTTATCCCTTTCTGTAGATCGCGCACGTGGTTGCCAGACATTGGTCAGAGTCAATCATTTACACAAAGTGGTTTCCTTTCCCCCTGAAGGTGCACTTCCTAAGAAGGTATATTTACTTCTGCTTCTCATGTTTTTGATGGTGATTTTCATAGGCAGAGCTAGTGGTGCTACTTTAGGTGTCATGACACCCAAAGAAAATTCATAAAAAATCAATGTTAATTTCCAGTCCTCCAAATTTAATTTCTCTAGCCATTAAGACATGCCCAAGCCTAACTAGGCAAAACCATTCATCCAAATTTAATTCTGCATGTGATGCATTGAAGGGTTTATATAATTGCAAACTGAGTTGCACAACAGCTTTACATCCCCTTTATTTCTGTATAAACTGTTTTAGTTGCAACATAGATGCCTTTCCAAGGCAAGTAAAGATTAACTGAGTAAGTTGTAGTTTTTTGGCTATCTTCATTAGAACATAAGCCACTGGTATCATCTAGATGGAACTCGCTGCTTAGCCAAACTTTTTGTTATGTTATGGTGAAGTTCAATATATCCGCTTTATCTCGTTTCTAGGTGTGTTTTTTTACTTGGTCTACAATTCTCTACCTTGTTTTGCATTATCAAACTTATGAGAATATTTCATGTTAGAGGTACTTCTGATGATGTTATCTATGTAGGATGGAGATAGAGGCAGATCACATCGGAATGCTGCTAATGGCTGCTGCTGGTTTTGATCCCCACATAGCCCCTATGGTCATCGAGAAGCAAGGGAATGACATTTAACATCCTCCGGGGAAGAAAAGAGCCCAGTTTTTATCTAGAGCAAAGATCATGTATGAGGCGCTGGAACTATATAGAGAAGTTATGCTTGGTTAACTTTAGTTTATAAGGCATGCCGTAATAAAAAAATAAGAATTGTCTTCCTATGTGTGTTTCATGCCGTCTTGCCTCAATTCATGTGTTAGGCCCTGATTAATAGGATAAAATGACCCCTCTGTGTAAAGTACTCTGTTTGCAGCAGCTTCTTGATTCATCATCACTATGGACGATCATGCGGATTTGGTTTTCTTATCAATTTGATCTAGTAGTCAACTAACATTGACTAATTCAGTGATAACTGACTAAATTTGAGAGCTCGGTTAGTTTGGTACTTTGTGTTCATGCCCATAAATATATGCTTGTTCTTCACCTCATCTATTTTTGGAGAGGATATTCTTTATCTCATCTAGATTTGCTTTATGTACCTGACATTGCACAACAGTCATATGGGATGTTCATTGCAAATGTGCCCGTGCGTTCCAACGGGAGAAACAAATCCTCATATTTGTGTTTCACCTTCTCTTGTTCGTCACCATTGTTGATGGTGGCAACGCTTTCCACCTATTGACGACGAACGTGATCAATCTCAAGATGACAAACTTGTTCGTCACACTCTAGCACATCATTTTTGTGAGTCCCTCCCAGCACGGACTTGTAATTGTTCGGGCTTGTAATGATGATTGGTGACTGGACCCCACAATCTTGATGCATGTATTGTCCCACACTCTTGCCCCCCTAGCCCAAGACCTAACAGTGTCGCCGCTGCTCCTCGTCATGACGGCCCCTCCTTTCACTGACTTGTATTACTCGTAACTACTTAAGTGCACCTGCGTTGCTACGGGCTCATGATCAAGATAGGCACCATAATATCACGGGGTAGATTAAATTGATGGATCTTAACACCAAGCTCACAAAGAAGATAGTATCTTGATTCATGTGATCACAATTTACAACCTTTCATACATCTTGTTTACAAGTTACACCCTTCGATAAATCAATTTGAAAACCAAAGCAGAGTTATCCTGTACAACCTCAATCTCATGTTGTTGCGAGATGCCTTTTCATGATCTATGGTGCTACTATTGTACTCACTCTAATCATCAATTATTCATCCAACACTCACTACTGGGAAAACACTAGGTGGCCACAAATTAGTGGCAGGCATGGCCACGAACCCACCACTACTATTTTGGAAAAATAGTGGTGGTTGGTAACAAAAAGAACCCACCAGTAGCATCACAAGAGTAGTGGTGGGCGGGTATTTCCACCCGCCACAAGTAATCTCTTCCAAATTTAGCAATATGGTGAATGCTACCAGTGGCGGGCGCCGAAATAGGCTCGCCACAGGTTTGACAGGGAACAGTGGCGGGCAAAAGATACGCCCGCCACTGATAAGGGCCTGTTCGGTACGTAGGACTTTTGTAGGAAATAGTACAGGAACTGCAATCCGTAGGAAAAGTTTCCTATGCATGCGTTCGGTACGCAGGATTTGGCTGAAAAAATTCCCAAGGAAAGGGGATGTTACCTCCATTTTTACGGGAAATGAAACATCTGGTAGAAGCTCATTTTTGGGGCGGAAGCACGAGGCAATGTGAAGGAAAGTAGAGCTGGCCCACCATGTGCCGCTGTTGCATTGATATCTAGGACCCCCATAGTTGCCAGGTGGAGGCACCACATGTGTTAAAACACACCAACGAGGACAAAACCTGACCATGAGCAGTACTTGTAGGTCCCTTTCTCACAGTACATCAGTTTTGCATTCATGTGCTTTGTCGAACACTACTTTTTTAATTTTTCATGTAGATTGTCAATCCATAGTTTTACATTTGACATCCTCCGTTTTCTAGTTTCCTACAGTTTTTCAAACCTTTGCTCCGAACAGGCCCTAAATTGTGGTAACCCGCGTCAAAATAAATCCTAAATATCCAGGAATCAGCTATGGCGGACGCTAATAGATGCCTGCCACACATAAGTTAGGTCCAAACAATCCTAAGACAATCATATGTACTAAAACTGTAGTCTCAAATTTGAAGGGCATCCAAAAATTTCTATGCAAATCATATTTACTAAACCTAGAATAGCTCGATTGTCCACTACTTCGGGGGAGAGAGTCCGATTCATACACGATGTGCATCAAGTTTTTGGCGTAACGGTCTCAAGTTTTTATCACACCCTACAGGTGTCCAATGAAGACACCTGCAAAGTTTCATCCCTTTCCGAGGCTCGTTTCCACGCTCAAAGATTATTGCCCTTTTTAATTACCAGAAAGTCAATTAATGCCGTGAAAATAGCCAACCAACTCAGAAAGAGACAAATTTTGAGCATGGGGCTTCCTATAGTGTCTATTACTCATGCAAAAAGTTCAAAGTTGGAATGATTAAAAAAAAGAATTGTGTGTGTAAGTTGACAGTTTTCGTTCCAAACCTTTACACTTGGGAGAGTGTCTGGTCTGTACATGACATGCATCTTTTTGATAAAGGGTGTTTTGTATTGACTCATATAGTAGCATCGAGGGATACAATCATAATGTGTACACACCTGGCCTCTGCATAACTAGGATGCACACAGCCAGCACAATACACACACACACACACATGAATAACCAACCTGGCAAAGTGCAAAGTCATACAAAGACCAAAGCTATGCCTAGGCGGAGGAAGCAAAAAAATCGAAGCAATGAAAACAACGATTGACGATATACAACGGTGACCATCGGTTCCAACGACGTACATCTAGTTTTGCCGTAATGATCTCAAATTTTTATCGTACCTTACACGTGTCCAATGAAGACACCATGCAAAGTTTTATCCCTTTCCGAGCTCGTTTGCACACTCAAAGCTTTCTGCCCTTTTTAGTTCTTGGAAAGTTAATTAATGTCACAAAAATAGCAAATCAACTCAAAAGTGGCAAATTTTAAGCATGAGGCTCTGTATGCTGTGTACTAATCATATAAAAGGTTTGAGGTTAAAATGATTTAAAAACATAAGTAAAATGGTGTACAGGAGGATTGATATAGTGTCTTAGCAGTGGAGGGCGTTAGGCCGCGCCTGTCACCGCTTTACCCCTTTCGGGTGGCGGGCGACTTGCAGCACCCGTCACTTCCTTTGCACACGACGCGGACGGTTCAATTTTCGCCCAAAAACTTCTTCCCACTTGATGACCCACAAGTATAGGGGATCGCAACAGTCTTCGAGGGTAGTATTTCACCCAAATTTGTTGATTCGACACAAGGAGAGCCAAAGAATGTTTATAAGCCTTAGAAGTTGAGTTGTCAATTCAACCACACCTAAGAATCAATTCCTTACATCAATTTATTAGCAGCACAGTAATATAATAGTACTGGTAGCAAAGTAATAGTAACAATAGCAGTAGCAGTTTTGTAACAGCAATAGTAACGGTAACTTGAGTAACAACGGTAGTATTAAAATGTAGGCATGGAGTAGCGATCGATATTTAGATAAGATTCAATATGCAACAGTCACAACCTAGAGCGACACACAATGGCTCCAATTCATCAATCATATGTAGACATGTATTTCATATATAGTATACGGGCTTGCGATAAGAACTTGCATAACATTTTTTGTCCTACTCTCCCGTGGCAGCGGGGTCCTTATGGAAACTAGGAGTAATTAAGGCGCTCCTTTGAATAGAGAACAAAACAAAGTATTAACACATAGTGAATACCTGAACTCCTCAAATCAAAGTCATCCCCGTCGATATCTCAATTATTGTCAACTTGGGGGTCTAGGGATCAGAATGATGATAGGTGCATACAACTTGTATGTAAGATCAACATATCATATAAATAATAATGAAAAGCATTAGTGTTCAGATATGAAATCATGGCACTCAAGCCCTAGTGACAAGTATTAAGCATAGCAAAGTCATAGTTGTAGGGGAATGTGCTATGCAACAAAAAAATTATGCTACACGATATCACCCAGGATCACTATGAAGATGGAGGTAACTAGCGGACTCACCAACGCTGCAGAGTAGCGGAAGTAGTGATGAGTCAATGTAGATAAATGATCCTGTCGATTCCCGCAGCTAGGGTTACACATCCCAGCCACGAGAAGAGTTCACCGAGTCGAGAGTTAAAGTAGACAACCTCCCCGAGGTATCCACACGTTCTGTGGTGGTAGTCCGGTGGAGTTTCGACATCTAGGAAGAAGAACTGCGAGAAAACTAGAGAGCGAGAAGGCCTAGCAGATCTTCTCGTTAGTCTAATTCACTTAGACCAATTAGACCGAGATTAGGGCCCATCAAATTAGGAGCCTACACACTTAGCCAATTAGACCGGGAGAGCGTGGAGCTATGCGAGAGATAAGTCCCTTGGATTTGATGTGTCTCATGAAGGAACCCTCCCCTAGGTGCCCGGGCACCTTGCCTAGATGCCGTTAGATCTATTATTGGGTATGACCCGTTAAGAAATAGGTGTATATTTTTGCATTTTATTGCATCGCTAAGAAAATTAGTTTCCATATGTGTGTTTGTAATTCATACCCCATATGAACTTTCCAAAAATAATTGATGTCCGTGAATTGAATACTTGTTAAGAAATTTGCATGGCATGGCGTGTGCATTAATGGTCCATCATTTAAAAAAACCCGAAATGATCCATTGTTTCGAAAAGGGTATAACACAGAAAGGGTATTTCCTTCCAAAAATGCGGTTGTCATCAATGGTCCATCGATTTTGGCAAAATTAAACCGAAATGATTTCCCATCGGATAGCTTCCAAAAAATTTACAGGGCGCGTACATTATGGAAATGGTATAACAAGGCAATGAAATACCTTCCAAAGATGCGCCTTTAATTAATGTACATTGTTTGAACATATGAAACCGAAATGATTTCCAGCACCTACTGCCATGTATGATAGGTGATAGGTAAAATATAAAGGATCATTATGCATACCTATTAAAATGCTCATGCGTTGCCATGGGCTTCTTAAAATTTGTACCGGTTGCATATATAAACATGTCAAATTTCACATGTAAAGAAAAGATAACCATTAACAAAGGTAAAATAATTTAAATCGACCCCACTTCAATGTATTTCAATAAAGAATGAAATTAGATGACGTATACTATCGGATCTGATGCACAAAAAGTAGAAAAGGTGGTACAAAAACACAGAACCTTTATTGTGCACTGCATTACAAATGATAGATAGCACATGGATGACTTTTTATGCTTAAGATTGATCGTCTCACAAGCATGTCTGTTATTATCCATTAAGTAGATATAACACATGGAGGATTTTGTTCCCATAAAACAAATGTTTCAAGATGCTATAACCAAAAACTTGATTGCTTTATGCAATCGTCTGGCAATCTATTACATATCAAATTAGGCGTTGGAGTTTACAATTTAGGAACTACTGCAGCAAAACTCATGCCCTATGGCAGCACAAAATATTTTAATCCTTCCCCATCTATTATTCATAGCTCGAAAGATTTTGGACAGACCATGTCAACTTTTCTTGGCTCAAATGGATTGAGGCCCCGCCAGGAGCACTCAACTTCGAAGATATTTATTCTTTGATGTCCATGAAAACAATCATCTAGTAAGACCGTTGGTGATTGTAAATGATATTTATAATTACTTGATATTTTCATATATAATACCTAAATAATAAATTATTTATAATCAGTATCTTCCATTTACCATCCCCTCATCTCAGGTGCAACTACATCCCTCTAATTAGAAACACAACAATAAAGTATTAGGCAATTTCATTGAACGTGATAATCTACAAAAGCCAACATAATGAAGAACATGATATTATCTATCAATCGGTTCTACGGCATGGTAACCACTCCGACAACTATCGTGCTTAACTTTTGCCTTTCTTTGTTCATGACAAAATATCATCTGGTTCTGCGGCATGATCTATAGTTCATTATTTATTACACATTTCCCCCTTAGCTTTAGTAATTAAACGATGCTAATGGGTGATGGCAATTTTATCACCATGAAAATTTTCTAAAGATGGCAAATAATTTAATTGTACCATGTCAAATTTAGTAATTAGATGATGTCAATATACATGGGAAATGTTCACATGAAAATATGTAAAACTTGATAAATGGCATTTTAAACTTTTTTTCCATGTTCACATGTCAAGTTTTTTCTACCCTTGGCAAACTTAGAAATATTTTCTAAATTCACACGACAAATTCACTACTTGTATTCCAAATATCAAAAAATTAGGTCTTTTTTGCAAAACTCCCATGGAAATCTTTTATGATGATTTTTTTTCTTAATTAAGCATGGCAAATTTAGTTTAGACCATGGCAATTTTATCACCATTGGAAATTTTCCAAACATGGAACATTTTATATTTAGACCATGGCAAGTTTAGTAATTAGATCATGGTAAAAAAACATGGGAGATGTTTCACGTGTTTGGTGCAGCCAGCCTGACAAATCTTTATCTTACAATAGTGTTTTACCATGACAACTTTTTAAACTCTGAATGTATGTTGTTTTGTACCATGTGTGTGCATAATGGCAATTTTGTTCACATTTTTGACATGAAGTGTTTTTTGAGAATCGTGACAATTTTATTCATGCGCTCGCTCGCCCCGAGTCATCTCCAGCGCCGGCAGGGCGTCGCGGCGCTCGCCATCTCTACGCATCGTCCTCGGCGGGGATACGAGAGATGCGACGGTCTCTTCTCTGTCGGCGTCCAAATCGACGGTGGGTGAGGACGGGGAGAAGCACGGGCACAGCGGCAGCTCGAGCGTGTCCATTCTCCGATGACGTTCGTCCTTACCATGGATCTCGCCGCCGGCATCTGGCCACTTCATGGAGGAGGAGGTGGTGGCCATGCCCGTCTCTTCAGTGAGTCCCTGCTCCCTTGGCTCTTGCTGGGAAATGGCAGAATTCGTGCATATGATGTAGTCCACATGATGACAATTTTTATATAGATGTTATGGAATTCACATGGGTGGAAATAGATTATATTGAATGTTTTTGCCATGGAAAATTCACATTTTCCCATGAATCCAATGTTCAAATTAAGATAACCATGGCAATTTTGTGTAACATCACATAATAAATTCATACATGGCTGAATACATGCCACTGAATGTGTTTGCCATGGCAAATTCCATGCATCCTGTACAAAAAATTTCCACAATTTGTTTGGTCACATGGCAAATGTATGATTGCTCTTTATCTAAAAATAAGACATTTTTGTAAAACATGGAAAATTCTGAAAGTTTATACAACATGTCAAACTTACTTCAAGTAACATGGCAAACTGAATATTGGAACGAAAGTTACGATGGCAGATTCGCTATCAGTAGTTGTCATGGACAGAATTGCTATGAGGTGTTGCCATGGCAGATCTGGAGTAATTGCCATGGCAAAATTATGTAGTAGTTTCCATGGCAGAATTTGCTATGAGTAATTTCCATGGGACAGAATTCCTATGAGCTTTTGCCATGGCAAAATTTTGCTATATTGGCATGGCAAAATTCTACAGTATTTGCCATGGCAAAATTATGAAGTAGTTGTCATCGCCATTTTTTTAAATTCATCCCACGGCAAATTTGTAGGGACTAACATCATTTCACTAAGCTAATGCAGCATGGTAACTTAATTTCATGGACCATGATATTTTTTCTGTTTTGCAAATTTGGCAAAAACAATATGATAATGGCAACTTAAGTTAATGGAGCATGGAAAATGTAGGTATTGTGCCAATGCATTTTTTACTACATTTATACATTCATGGCAATTTTTCCGACACACAAAGCAAGACAATTATAATTAAAGCACCATGGCAAATCTTAATATGCACTTGCCATGGCAATTTATTTTGTGTTTTTTTACATACCCGACAATTTATCAAGTATCACACCAAACATGACATTCTGTACATGACAATTCACATATTTTGGCATGGCAAAATTACCTATATTGTCATGGCAATTTTACTTTAACATACATGGCAATTTTAATTATAACGCCATGTAAAAATTTTAGTTTCATTTTCTCCACGACAAATTTACTGCTTTTGCACAATACAACAAATGTAGTTTATACAACATGGCAATTTTCACTATTTTTTGGACCATGATTCATTGATTTTCAAACATGGCAAATTTTACTTTTTATTTTCCCATTTTGGCAAGTTTACCTTCATTTTGCCATGGCAAATTTAATTTTAAATGCCCATGGCAATATTTTTATTATGAATCTGCCATGACAATTCTTTGTTCATAATTTGTTCTCTTTCTTCACACACAACATTTTTCTCATACAAACATGGAATTTTACTTAAAATACCATTGCATTTTTTTATGAACTTGCCATGGCAATTCTCTGTTCATAATTTGTTCTTTTTTACACACACGACAAATTATCTCATACAAACGTAGAAATTTTAATTCAAATACCATTTTTTTTATTATGTTTGAAATTTTAATTTTTTCCAAAACTTGGCGTGTTGTCAGATGTCTAACTTGAAGCACTTTTATCATGTCATTTTGCCATGTTGTAGTTGTTTTACTAAGCACCTCTACTTTTTCCAAGGGGCAATTTTATGGTGCATAATCTTTAGGTATGACACATTTTTGTGTGTGTGTTGAGTAGAAAAACACCATAGCACATGCAATAGATTTTTCCATAATACATTTGCCATGGAAGTTACTCCAGAAATCTAAAATTGCCATGGTTCATGAATTAATTTGCCATGGTCGAAATGAGTCGGGTCTTCCACTGTTTCTTCTCCTTTTTTTTTTCTTTTTCACTAGTTTTTATCTATTACCCTTTGGTTTTTCCTTTCCTTTCTTTTTTCGTAATGGGTTTTCTTTATTTCTTTCTTTCTTTTTTGTTTTCTTTTGTTTCAGAAAATGGCGGCCGCTACAAGAATTCATTTATCTTCTCCAATTTTTTGCTTTTATTTTTATTTTTTCTTATGTTTGTTTTCTATTTCACTCTACATTTTCATAAATGTCAAAATCATTTTTTAATAAGTGATCAACTCCTTTTTTAATAAGTGATCAACATTTTTTGTATACACGTTCAACATTGTCCAAACCCTTATTCAGCATTTTCAAATGCTTGTTCAATATTTGTCAAATACTTGTTCAATATTTCCTAAAACTTATTTAACATTTTTCAAATACTTGTTCAACATTTTTAATACTTATTCAATATTTTCAAAAACTTGTTTATTTTTCAAATACTCGTTCAACATTTTTAATACTTATTCAACATTTTGCAAATATTCGGTCAACATTATTAATACTTATTCCACAATTTTCAAATACTCCTTCAACATTTCTCAAATACTCGTTCAACATTCCGTAGGACAAATTTTCCCTACTACCGAGTGTAGTTACTCTCACTTTTGTTTAGTACGTTCTATGTAGTATCTATCATATTGGAGTGCATGTACGCGTAGTATGTAGTATATCCATCGTAATGAGTTAAAGGAATATAGTAGTGGATCTGGACCTCGTGCTAGCAAATTGCATTGTAATGAGTTATGGGAACACGTAACGGATCCTAGCAATTTGCAATTCATGCAACATTTGGAACGAAGATACGTAATTGGTGTAGGGAACATAGTAATGAAATGATTTATATTATGAGAAACATTTTGTGGTCTCATAATATAAATCATTTCATTACTAGCCTAAAGTGGGAGTAATGATATTAATGCTAAGAAAATTGATTTATACCAAATAGTAATGTGACTACTAGCCTAAAGTAGAAATTGGCAAGTAGGGAGCCGTAACACCACAAACCCACTATAATAATGAAATTACTATGCTCTAGTGACTAGTAATAATTAGCAAATAGGGAACCCTCTATAGTAATGCAATTACTAGCCTCTAGTGGCTAGTAATAATTAGCACGCAGGAAATTCTATATGGTAATGCAATTACGAGGCTCTAGTGGGTTATCATTTTTAAAATTAATGTTTAACATTTTTCAAATACGAGTTCAACATTTTTCAATACATGGTCACCATTCTTTACTATAAATATATTCAACATTTTTGAAATACTTCATTATAATTTTTTCAAATGCTTGTTTATTTTTTAAAATATAGGATTATAATTATTTAAATACATGGTCAATATTTTTTGCTATACACATTTTCATCATTTTGAAATAGAAGATTAACATTTTTAACACATGGTCAACACTTTTCTATGCACATGTAACTTCTTTATAAATGCTTGATTTAGATTTTTCAATTGCAATATTAACATTTTTTAATACATGGTCAACATTTTTTCTATACGCAATTAACATTTCCTAAATGCTTATTAATATTTTTTAAATATTTTTTAATTTTTTAAAATTCTTGATTAACATTTTTATATACATGATCAAAAAAATTCTTCATTTTTTAATGCATGACCAACACTTTTTCTATAGACATTCACCATATTTTCTATACACAATTAACTTTTCCAGCCTGCTTGATTAACATTTTTAAATACTTGTTCAATATTTTTTAAATGCTTGATTAATATTTTTATACATACATGATAAAAAAAATCATCATTTTTAATACATGATCAACAATTTTTCTATACACGTTCAACATTTTTCCGAAAGCTTGATTAACATTTTCAAATACTTGTTCATCATTTTTCATTTTTTATGTAGAGTGTTTTTTGTAATATATATTCAGAATATTTTAAAATCTATACAAAAGCACAAAAATAAAGCAAAAATGACAAAACAAAACATAAAAATAACAGAAAAATTGGGCCAGCATATAGGTCTCCCCTTCAGCGAGGGTTCCTCCCCCGTCTCGCTGAAGGCGAGATATAGGGACGCTCGTTTCTTTCTGCACGAGGGTAAAGCCCATCGCTGAAAGGGCCGCAAAGGACATGTACGCGATTTCTTTAATCCATATGACATTGCGAAGGTGTTACTAAAAAAATGACATTGCAAAGGTAGCTAAAAATATGATGTTGCGAAGACACCAGAAAGAAAAAAAGTTATGACATTACCGAAAAGTGCTTACTCTCACCCTAACCCTAAAAGCATCTCCAACAGATGATGTAGATGTAAAAATAATTCACTTTTGCATCTCCGAGGCCTAAAAACCCATCTCCAATAGATGATGTAGATGAAAAAAAATTACATCTCCACATCCAGGAGATGTAAAATACAACACCTAGATATGCAAATAGGGTTTGTCGTGCAGCCGTCTAAGCCGCCATCTGAGAAATTTTGGTCCCCTCGCCTCCAGCTGCCATCTTGGCGCTGAGAGGTCGGGGACCTCGGATCTTCGAGACCTCTATGTTCTTCGTCAACGCCTAGTGATCATCACAGTTTTGCGAGAATAAACTTCATCTCATTCTTTTGGCCGTGCTGATTGCTTGTATCTGCGTTGGTATTTCCCCAAAGAGGAGAGGATGATGCAGCATATCAACGGTAAGTATTTCCCTTAGTTATTAAACCAACGTTATCAATCCAGTAGGAGGATCCACCCAAACTATGTAAACAGCACCTGCACACAAATAACAAATACTTGCAACCCAACGCGTAAGAGGGGTTGTCAATCCCTCCTCGGTATTGAGATAGATTAAATTGTATGAGATTGGATAAATAGATCTAGCAAAAAAACAAAATAAAATAAAGAAAGAAAAAGTGCAGCAAGGTATTTTTGGATTTTTGGATTAATTAATCTGAGAATAATATGATAGGAAATAGACCCGGGGGCCGTAGATTTCACTAGAGGCTTCTCTCGAGAAAATAGCATACGGTGGGTAAACAAATTACTATTGGGCAATTGATAGAAGAGCAAATAATTATGACGATATATAAGGCAATGATCATGTATATAGACATCACGTCCCAGATTAGTAGACCGACTCCTGCCTACATCTATTATTAGTACTCCACACATCAACCGCTATCCAGCATGCATCTAGTGTATTAAGCTCAAGAAGAAACAGAGTAATGCAATAAGAACGATGACATGATGTAGACAAGATCTATTCATGTAGAAATAGACCCCATCTTTTTATCCTTAATGGCAACGATACATGCGTGTCATGTCTCTTTCTGTCACTGAGATTGAGCACCGCAAGATCGAACCCATCACAAAGCACCTCTTCCCATGGCAAGAAAAATCAATCTAGTTGGCCAAACCAAACCAAAGTTTCGGAGAAGAAATACGAGGCTATAACAATCATGCATAAGAGAGTTCAACAAAGACTCAAATAATATTCATAGATAGATCTGATCATAAACTCACACTTCATCGGGTCCCAACAAACACACCGCAAAAAGTCATTACATCAAATAGATCTCTAAGAACATCGAGGAGAACATTGTATTGAAGATCAAAAAGAGAGAAGAAGCCATCTAGCTACTGCCTACGGACCCGTAGGTCTATGGCAAACTACTCACACATTATCGAAGGGGCAAGGATTATGATGAAGAACCCCTCCGTGATTGTTGACCCCTCCAGCAGAGTGCCGACAAAGGCATCTAGATTGGATCTCGTGGTTCTGGAACTTGCGCCGGCGAAAACTATTTTCTCTCTGCTCCTCTAGGGTTTCTGGAATATTAGAGTATTTGTAGAGCTGAGAGGCGGTGAAGGGGGTGCCTGTGGGCCCCACTACCCACCAAGGCCCGCCAGGGGCCTCTGGCGCGCCCTGGTGCCTAGTGGTCCCCACAGGGCGCCTCTGGTGCACATCTTGGGCCTCCTGGGTGTCTTCTGGGCAAAAAAAATCTCCCAAAAGTTTTGCTGCATTTGGACTTCGTTTGGTATTGATATTCTGCGAAGTAAAAAACAAGCAAAAAACAGCACTGGGCACTATGTCAATAGGTTAGTCCCAAAAAATGATATAAAGTTGCTATAAAACAAATATAAAACATGCAAGATTGATAATATAACAGCATGTAACAATAAAAAATTATAGATACATTGGAGATGTATTAGCATCCCTAAGCTTAATTCCTGCTCGTCCTCGAGTAGGTAAATGACAAAAATATTTTTTTTATGTGGAATGCTGCCTAACATGTTTATCACATAATCTTTTCTTACGTAGCATGGACATTTGGACTTTTAGATGATTTAAAGCAATAGTCTATATTTGACATGAGGACATCAATACTCAAGCATATCAACAAGCAACCATGTAGTTCAAAATATCAACATTGAAGAAAGCTATCCCTAGCCCATTATGCTCAATCATTGATCCATTCATGAAACACACTCAAATATTAACTATGCCCAATGCACAAGTATGATAATAGTGTTCCCTAGTTGGTGCTTTATAAGAGAAGATGGAGAGTCAATAAAAATAAAAATTGCATAAAATTAAATAGATAGGCCCTTCGTAGAGGGAAGCAGAGATGTGTAGAGGTGCCAAAGCTCAAAGCTTAAATTGAGAGATAAATTTGTTTTGAGAGGCATGATTTTCCTGTCAACGGCAACGATCGAGAATTTCCAATACTTTCCCTGCTTGATAAATCATAGGCGGTTCCCAAACAGAAAATAAAGTTTATTCCTTTTTTCACCATTCTTTAACAATCCATGGCTAGCCGTATCCATGGGTGCCTTCCATACCAACACTTTCCAAGGAATTTATTATTGAACAACATAAATAAATTTTTTTTCATTTCGGGACTGGGCATCCCTATTACCTTTCCACACTCTCGTGCAATGACAAGTGAATAAACACTCTCATCTTGAGAATAAATTATCTAGCATCGAAAATATTGGCCACGCCCTGCCGCTTCATGAGCGGTACAGGCACACAAAAGGGAAATTCATTTTGAAAATTAGAGTTGGCACATACAAATTTACTTGGAACGGCATGGAAATACCACATATAGGTAGGTATGGTGGACTCATTTGGCACAACTTAGTTTAAGGAGTTTGGATGCACAAGTAGTATTCCCCCTTAGTACCAATGGAGGCTAGCAAATAGATTGAGAAGCAACCAGCCAAGAAACAAAAATGATCATAAACGAGCATTAAACATAACTATACGTCTCCAACGTATCTATAATTTTTGATCGTTCCATGCTGTTATATTATCATTCTTGGATGTTTTACAATCATTTGATAGCAACTTTATATCATTTTTTGGGACTAACCTATTAACATAGTGCCCAGTACCAGTTGCTGCTTTTTGCCTGTTTTTTCCTTCATAGAATATCAGTACCAAATAGAGTCCAAACGTAGCGAAACTTTTTGGAGATTTTTTTTGGACAAGAAGACACCTTGGGGACCAAGAAAGCACCTGGGAGGAGGCCCGTGGAGCCCAAGATACAGCAGGGTGCGCCCTAATGTATCTTGGGGGCCACGGAGGTCTCCTGCACTGCCTCTTCACCCTATTAATTCCCAAATATTCCAGAAACCCTAGGGGAGCAGACGAAACACAATTCCAGCCACCGCAAGTTTGAGAACCACGAGATTCAATCTAACACCATCACGGAGGAGTTCATCATCCTCATTGGTGCCTCACCGCTGATGCGTGAGTAGTCCACCATAGACCTAAGGGTCTGTAGGCAGTAGCTAGATGGCTTCTGATCTATTTTTGATTCTGAATACAATGGTCTCTTGGAGATCTATTTGATGTAACTCTTTTTGTGGTGTGTTTGTTGGGATCCGATGAACTTTGAGTTTATGATCAGATCTATATCCATGAATATTATTTGAATTTTCTTTGATCTCTTATATGCATGATTATTTATAGCCTTGTATTTCTTCTTCGAATCTTTGGTTTAGGTAGGCAAACTAGATCGATTTTTCTTGCCATGGGAAGAGGTGCTTTGTGAGGGGTTCGATCTTGCGGTGTCCTCTCCCAGTGAAAGAAGGGGCAGCGAGGCACGCATGTATCGTTGCTATTAAGGATAACAAGATGGGGTCTATTCCTACGTGAATAGATCTTGTCTACATCATGTCATCGTTCTTATTGCATTGGTCTGTTTCTCCATGAACTTAATACACTAGATGCATGCTGGATAGCGGTCGATGTGTGGAGTAATAGTAGTAGATACAGGCAGGAGTCGGTCTCCTAATCTTGCATGTGATGCCTATATATTGATCATTGCCTTGGATATCATCATAATTATTCAATCTTCTATCAATTGCCCAACAGTAATTTGTTTACCCATCGTATGCTATTTTCTCGAGAGAAGCCACTAGTGAAATCTACGGCCCCCGGGACTATCTTTTATCGCTTTGCTTTTTGATCTATTTCTTATCGCTTTTGTTTTCAGATCTATTATTCCAAAAACCCAAAAATACCTTGTTATACTTTTTCTTGATTTATTTTATTTCGCTTTTTATTCAGATCTATTTATCCAAACTCATACAAAACAATCTATCTTTTTACCTAGGAGAGATTAACAAACCCCTCTTACGCGTTGGGTTGCGAGGATTTGTTCTTTGTGTGCAGGTACCGTTTACATAGTGTTGCTTGGTTCTCCTACTAGATTAATACCTTGGTTTCATAACTAAGGGAAATACCTACCGTAGCTGTACTGCATTATCCCTTCCTCTTTGGGAAAATACCGACGCAGTCTCAAGCCACATCAAAAGGAATTTCTGGCGTCGTTGCCGGGGAGACATCATCAACATCTATCAGGTTCCTAATCAAAAATCTCATCTCCTTGCAATTTACATTTTTTTCCATTTGCCTCTCATTTTCATCTCCCCCCACTTCACAAAAATTTGCCGTTTTATTCGCCTTCTTTTTTGTTCGCCTTTTCTCGTCACATCTATCTTTTCGCTTGTAGTCTTGTTTACGTAGTCACGATGTCTCAAGAAAATACCAAATTGTGTGACTTTTCCAATGCCAACAATAATGATTTTATTTGCACTCCGATTGCTCCTCCCGCCACTAGTGTGGAATCTTGTGATATTAATGCCGCTTTGCTGAATCTTGTTATGAAAGATCAATTTTTCGGTACTCCTAATGAGGATAGCGTCCCATATAAACACATTCGTAAAATTGTGTGATGTGCAAAACAAAAAAGATGTGGACAATGATATTGTGAAGTTGAAATTATTTCCTTTCTCCTTGCGGGATTGTGCAAAAATTTGGTTTTCTTCTTTGCCTCGCAATAGTATCGATTCTTGGGATAAGTGCAAAATGCTTTTATTACTAAGTATTTTTTGCCCGTGAAAATTATTTCCCTTAGAAATAAAATCATGAATTTTAAGCAACTTGAGCATGAACATGTTGCACAATCTTGGGAAAGAATAAAATTGATGCTAAGAAAATGTCCTACGCATGTTTTAAATCTTTGGATAATCATACAAAAAAATATGCGGGATTGAATTTTGTTTCTAGAAATCTTTTAGATTCCGCCGTGGGTGGTACTTTTATGGAAATTACTTTGGGTGAAGCTACTAAATTTCTAGATAATATCATGGCAAATTATTCATAATGGCATACCGAAAGAGCACCTACTAGTAAAAAAGTTAATTCGGTAGAAGAAATTAGTACGTTGAGTGAAAAAGTTGATGCTCTTATGAAATTGGTTGCTAGTAAAAGTGCTCCTATTGATCTTAATGATGTGCCTTTGTCTACTTTGATTGAGCAAAATAGTGATCCCATAGATGTTAATTTTGTCTCGCGAAACAATTTTAATAACAATGCTTATAGAGGTAATTTTAATCCTAGGCCTTTTACTGGAAATTCCTCTAATAATTATGGTAATTCCTATGGTAATACTTCTTACAATAATAATAGGAACCCCTCTGACCTTGAGAAGAATATTAAAGAATTTATCAATGCTCAAAAGGTTTTCAATATTACGATAGAAGAAAAGTTGAATAAGATTGATGATATGTCTAGAAGCATTGATAGAATTTCCCATGATGTAGAGAATCTCAAGATTAAATTTTTTCCAACCAAGGTTGATATCAATGAATCAATTAAAGCTTTATATGTTTCTATAGATGAAAGTAAGAAAAGAACCGCTATGCTTAGAGCTAAGAGAGAATTTTTAGAAAGAGCGTTTTCCAGCGATTGCTTTCATAAAAATGATGAAGATCTTAAAGTGATTGGTGTTTCTTCTATTGATTCCTTGTTTAGTAAAATTAAAATTGATGATAAAGGGACTGAAGAAGAGTCAACTTTACATAGAGGGAGTCTCGATAATTTGGAGGTTGAAAATCTTGATGAGAAAATTGATAAAAGTGGGTTTGGAGATGTCAAAACTTTAACTAGTGACGTGCCCACTCTTTTGGATTACAAAGACTTTAATTATGATAATTGTTCTTTGATTGAATGTATTTCTTTGTTGCAATCCATGATAAATTCACCTCGTTCTTATGAACAAAATAAAGCTTTTACTAAACATATCGTAGATGCCATGATGAAAGCTTTAGAAGAAAAGTTGGAATTAGAGATTTCAATTCCTAGAAAATTAGATAACGAATAGGAACCTACCATCAAATTCAAGATTAAAAATTATGAGTGCTTTGCTATATGTGATTTGGGTGCTAGTGTTTTCACAATTCCGAAATCTTTATGTGATGTGCTTGGTCTTACCGATATTGAAGAATGTTCTCTTAATTTGCACTTGGCGGATTCTACTATTAAAAAGCCTTTGGGAAGAATTAATGATGTTCTTATTCTTGCAAATAGGAGCTATGTGCCCCTAGATTTTATTGTTCTTGATATTGATTGCAATCCGGCTTGTCCAATTATACTTGGTAGACCGTTTTTACGCACTATAGTTGCCGTGATTGATATGAAAGAAGGCAATATTAAATTTCAATTTCCACTAAGGAAGGGTATGGAACACTTCCCTAGAACAAGAATTAGGCCACCATACAAATCAATCATGAGGGCACCCTATGGATCAAAAACTATAGATGACAATACTTGAATCTATGCATTATGCCTAACTAGGGGTATAAAACGATAGAGCTTGTTGGGAGGCAACCCAATGAATAAAATTTATCTTTTCCTTTTTCTTTCTGTTCTTGAGTGTTTGCACAATTATGCCTCTGTTATGATTGTGTTTTTTATGTTTTAATTAGTATTTGTGCCAAGTGAAGCCTTTGGGATCATGTTGGGTGATAGTTGATTTGATCTTGATGAAAAACAGAAACTTTTGTGTCCAGTAGCAGAATTTTGTAAAATCACAAAAGCGACGAAAAATTCTGAATTTTTTACACGAGATTAATATACAAATTTCCCATGTTGTCCTAATTTTTCAGAAGTTTTGAGTTACATAAGTATGGTTAGAGTTCTGATGACTACAGACTGTTCTATTTTTGACAGATTCTATTTTCGTTGCATTGTGTGCTTATTTTGATGAATCTATGGATTGTATTGGGGGGTATAAGCCATAGTAAAGTTGGAATACAGTAGGTATAATGCAATAATGAAATATGAATGGGTTTGCAATAGTACTTAGAGTGGTGATTTGCTTTATTATACTAACGGATCTCATGATGGTTTTGTTAAGTTTTGTGTGATTGAAGTTTTCAAGTTTTGGGAGAGATCACGATGGATGAAGGAATAAGGAGTGTCATGAGCCTAAGCTTAGGGATGACCCATGGCACCCCAAGTTAATATTCAAGGAGAACCAAGCAACTAAGATTGGGAATGCCCCGGAAGGCATCTCCTCTTTCTTCTAACGACCATCGGTATTTTACTTGGAGCAATATTTTTATTCGTCACATATAATGAGTTTTGCTTGGAGCATCTTGTATTATATGAATCTTTGCTTGTTTTGCTTTTTAGTTTTTCACATCTATCCTTGCTGGACACATCTATTTGAGAGAGCCAAAATTATTCTATGATTTGTTAGAATTGCTCTTTATGCTTCACTTAAAAAAAATTAAGCTATGGAATTGCTCTAGTGCTTCACTTATATCTTTTTTAGCACGGTGCGCTTTAATATTTTTGAAGAAATACTCTAATGCTTCACTTAGATTTATTTGAGAGTTAGTAAATCTTTGAAGAAATTCTCTCATGCTTCACTTATATTATTTTGAGAGATGAAAAAAAATTATGCTCATGTTCTTCACTTAAATTTATTTGAGCTTGTCAAAAGCAATTGCAACATATGAAACTAGTCCCAAAGTGATAGATATTCAAGAGGGATATAATAAAAACATTCATGAAGATCATTGGACAAAATAAACTTGATTCTTTGTAATAGTTTTAAGATATGATGATAGTAATATATGAGTCATGTTGGTGAGTAATTATGCTTTAGTAAAAATATTGGTGTTAAGGTTTGTGATTCCCTATGCAAGCACAAAAGTCAATAGTTATGCAATGAAATTACATCCTACTTGTGGTGCATTATTCGGTGTTAGTTATGCTTAATGCTCGCTTATGTGAATTTTTGTTTCTTGGTTGGTTGCTTCTCAATCTTTTTGCTAGCCTCCACTTGTACTAAGTAGAAATACTACTTGTGCATCCAAAATCCTTAAACCTAGTTTTTCCATATGAGTCCACCATACCTACCTATATGCAGTATTTCCGTGCCGTTCTAAGCAAATTTGTATGTGCCAACTCTAATTTTTCAAAATGAATTTCCTTTTTGTGTGCCTGCACCGCTCATGAAGCGGCAGGGGGTGGCCAATATTTTCCATGCTAGATGTGTTATTCTCAAGATGAGTGTTTATTCACTTCTCATTACACGAGAGTATGGCGGTAGTAGGGATGCCCAGTCCCAAAATGAAACAGAAATTAACTTTATGTTGTCAAATAATAAATCCCTAGGAAAGTGTTGGTATGGACGGCACCCGTGGATATGGCTAGCCGTGGAGTGTGAAAGAATGGTGCAAAAAGGAATAAACTTTATTTTCTATTTGGGAACCGCCTATGATATATCTAGCATGGAAAGTGTTGGGAACTACTCGACCATTTTCGTCCATGGGAAAAGTATGCCTCCCAAAAAAGTTTATCTCTCAATTTAATCTTTGAGCTCTGGCACATCTACAAATCCCTACTTCCCTCTGTGAAGGGCCTATCTATTTACTTTATGCAATTTTTATTTTTTTAGTCTCCATCTTCTCTTATAAAGCACCAACTAGGGAGCATTATGATCAACTTGTGCATTGGATGTAGCTAATATTCGAGTGTGTTTCATGAATGGATCAATGATTGAGCATGATGGGCTAGGGATAACTTTCTTTAGTGTTGATATTTTGAAAGACATGGTTGCTTGTTGATATGCTTGATTATTGATGTCCTCATGTCAAATATAGACTATTGCTTTGAACCATCTAAAAGTTAAAATGTCCATGCTACAAAAGAAAAGAATATGTGATGAACATGTTAGGCAGCATTCCACATCAAAAATTCTGTTTTTATCATTTACCTACTCGAGGACGAGAGGAATTAAGCTTGGGGATGCTGATACGTCTCCAACGTATCTATAATTTTTTATTGTTCCATGTTGTTATATTACCATTCTTGGATGTTTTACAATCATTTTATAGCAACTTTATATCATTTTTTGGGACTAACCTATTGACATAGTGCCCAGTACCAGTTGCTGCTTTCTGCTTGTTTTTTACTTCACAGAATATCAGTACCAAACGGAGTCCAAACGCATCGAAAAATTTTGGAGATTGTTTTTGGACCAGAAGACACCTTGGGGACCAAGAAAGCACCTGGGAGGAGGCCCGTGGATCCCAAGATACACCAGGGCGCGCCCAGGCACGCCCTAATGTATCTTGGGGGCCACGGAGGTCTCCTGCACCGCCTCTTCACCCTATAAATTCCCAAATATTCCAGAAACCCTAGGGGAGTAGACGAAACACAATTCCAGCCGCCGCAAGTTCCAGAACCACGAGATCCTATCTAACACCATCACGGAGGGGTTCATCATCCTCATTGGTGCCTCTCCGATGATACGTGAGTAGTCCACCATAGACCTAAGGGTCTGTAGGCAGTAGCTAGATGGCTTCTTCTCTCTTTTTGATTCTCAATACAATGGTCTCCTGGATATCTATTTGATGTAACTCTTTTTGCGGTGTGTTTGTTGGGATCCGATGAACTTTGAGTTAAAGATCAGATCTATATCCAGGAATATTATTTGAGTTTTCTTCGATCTCTTGTATGCATGATTATTTATAGCCTTGTATTTCTTGTTCGAATCTTTGGTTTAGTTAGGCGAACTAGATCGATTTTTCTTGCCATGGGAAGAGGTGCTTTTTGATGGGTTCGATCTTGCGTTGTCCTCTCCCAAAGACAGAAGGGGCAGCGAGGCACGCATGTATCGTTTCTATTAAGGATAATAAGATGGGGTCTATTCCTAAGTGAATAGATCTTTTCTACATCATGTCATCGTTCTTATTGCATTACTCCATTTCTCCATGAACTTAATACACTAGATGCCTGCTGGATAGCGGTCGATGTGTGGAGTAATAGTAGTAGATGCAGGCAGGAGTCGGTCTACTAATCGTGGACATGATGCCTATATATTGATCATTGCCTTGGATATCATCATAATTATTCGATCTTCTATCAATTGCCCAACAGTAATTTGTTTACCCACCGTATGCTATTTTCTCGAGAGTAGCCACTAGTGAAATCTACGACCCCCGGGTCTATCTTTTATCATACTGCTTTCCGATCTAGTTTTCATCACTTTTGCTTTCAGATCTATTATTTCAAAAACCCAAAAATACCTTGCTACACTTTTTATTTATTTATTTTATTTTGCTTTTTATTCAGATCTATTTATCCAAATTCATACAAAACAATCTATCTTTTTACCGAGGAGGGATTGACAACCCCTCTTACGCGTTGGGTTGTGAGGATTTGTTCTTTGTGTGCAGGTATCATTTACATAGTGTTGCTTGGGTCTCCTACTGGATTGATACCTTGGTTTCATAACTGAGGGAAATACCTACCGTAGTTGTACTGCATCATCCCTTCCTCTTTGGGGAAATACAGACGCAGTCTCAAGACGCATCTATAACTAACACCGAGTAATGCACCATAAGTAGGATGTAACTTCATTGCATAACTACTGACTTTCGTCCTTGCATAGGGAATCACAAACCTTAACACCAATATTCTTACTAAAGCATAATTACTCACCAACATGACTCACATATTACTATCTCCAAATCTCAAAACTATTACACGGAATCAAGTTTATAATATCCAATGATCTTCATGGAAGTTTTTGTTATATCCCTCTCTAATATCTATCACTTTGGGACTAATTTCATATATTGCCATTGCTACTAACAAGGCTCTCAAATAAATTGAAGTGAAGCATGAGAGCACATATTTTTTCACAATAATTTTCATCTCTCAAAATAATATAAGTGAAGCAATGAGAGGATATTTCTTTAAAATTTTACTAACTCTAAAAAATAATCTAAGTGAAGCATGAGAGCATATTTCTTCAAAATTAAAGCACAACCGTGCTAAAAAAGATATAAGTGAATTACTAGAGCAATTCCATAGCTCAAAAAATTTAAGTGAAGCACATAGAGCAACTCTAACAAATCATAGCATCATTATGGCTCTCTCAAATAGGTGTGTCTAGCAAGGATATTTGTGAAAAACTAAAAAGCAAAACAAGCAAAGACTCATATAATACAAGACGCTCCAAGTAAAACTCATGATATGTGACGAATAAAAATATAGCTCGAAGTAAAATTACCGATGGTCGTTAGAAGAAAGAGGGGATGCCTTCCGGGGCATCCCCAAGCTTAGTTGCTTGGTACTCCTTGGATATTACCTTGGGGTGCCATGGGCATCCCCAAGCTTAGGCTCTTTTCATTCCTTATTTCTTCATCCATCATGATCTCACCCCAAACTTGAAAACTTCAATCACACAAAACTCAACAAAAACCTTCGTGAGATCCGTTAGTATAATAAAGCAAATCACCACTCTAAGTACTATTGCAAACCCATTTATATTTTATTCTTGCATTATACCTACTGTATTCTAACTTTACCATGGCTTATACCCCCCCCCCCCCGATATAGTCCATAGATTCATCAAAATAAGCACACAATACAACAAAAATAGAATCTGTCAAAAACAAAACAGTCTATAGTAATTTGTACTTTAACCTTACTTTTGTTACTCCAAAAATTCTAAAAACTTAGGAAAGCGTAGGCAATTTGTATATCAATCTTGTGTAGAAAATTAAGAATTTTTCATCACTTATTTGATTTTAAAAATTCTGCTACTGGATGCAAAAGTTTATGTTTTTCAGCAAGATCAAATCAACTATCACTCAACATGATCCTAAAGGCTTTACTTGGCGCAAACACTAATTAAAACATAAAAAAGACAATCATAACAGTAGCATAAATGTGTAAACACACAAGAACATAAATAAAAAGATAAAAAATTATTTTATTCATTGGTTTGCCTCCCAACAAGCGCTATCGTTTTATGCTCCTAGCTAAGCATAATGCATAGATTCAAGTGTTGTCATCTTTCTTCTTATTTTCCATAGATGTGTTTTTAGTAGGAGGTTTCTCAAATATAACTTGAAACACATTATCCATAGATATTTTAGCATTATCAAGTTGCCCATTAGCAAATCCCCTTTGATTTCCGGCTACGATCTTAGAATAGTGTTGATTAACATCATTGAAAACTTGTTGGATCATGTCTAAAACAGGAACTTCCTTTTTAAGGTTCTCATCAAAAAATGCGATCATTGCTAAGCAAATGTCTTAAAACATAATCACTATTGTAAAAAAATCATCTATCACTGGTTTTTCATGGTTCATACCATAAAAATCAAAGATGTCCTTAGCTTCCCGTACTATATGATCAAATTCATTCATAAGGACAAGGGTGGCTATCTTTTTAGCTCTAGGATCCTTAATATTAGGTAGCTCATAAAACAATCTTTGCAAGGTAGGATGAGTACGGATAAATCTATTCTCAAGTTTCAGAACTAGTGCCGAAATAGCTTCTGCATAAGTTTTAGTTCTTTTAAGTATAGGAGCATCATCACAAGTCAAAGTTCCAACACAATTAAAGAATTCTTGTATGGCTTCTTTACCTATACATTCCCTTGACCCAAAACAAAAGTTTTAGCATCCAGATTACCAGAACATCCAATTTTAGGAGTTCTGCCATCATCTGTTTCTGCCTTACCAAAGTCACTCATGATGATAGGTTCAAAGAGGCAAACGAGCAAACAAGAGATTTAATGAGAAAAAGGCAAACGAAAAGAAGGCAAATAAAAAGGCAAATATTTTTGTGTTTTTGCAAAAATGTTTTAGAAGTGGGGGAGATGAAAATGAGAGGCAAAAGGCAAATAAAGTAAATTGCAAGGAGATGAAATTTGAGATCGGTTACTTGATAGATATGGACGTGATCCTCCCCGGCAACGACGCCGAAAATTCTTCCTGATTGCTTGTATATGCGTTGGTATTTCCCCAAAGAGGAGAGGATGATGCAGCACATCAACGATAAGTACTTCCCTCAGTTATGAAACCAAGGTTATCAATCCAGCAGGAGGATCCACCCAAACTAGGTAAACGCACTTGCACACAAATAACAAATACTTGCAACCCAACGTGTAAGAGGGGTTGTCAATCCCTCCTTGGTATTGAGATAGATTAAATTGTATGAGATTGGATAAATAGTCTAGCAAAAACACAAAATAAAATAAATAAAGAAAAAGTGTAGCAAGGTATTTTTGGATTAATTGATCTGAAAATAATATGATAGGAAATAGACTCGGGGCCGTAGATTTCACTAGAGGCTTCTCTCGAGAAAATAGGATATGGTGGGTAAACAAATGACTGTTGGGCAATTGATAGAAGAGCAAATAATTATGATGATATCCAAAGCAATGATCATGTATATAGGCATCACGTCCAAGATTAGTAGACCGACTCCTGCCTGCATCTACTATTATTACTCCACACATCGACCGCTATCCAACATGCATCTAGTATAGTAATGCAATAAGAATGATGACATGATGTAGACAAGATCTATTCATGTAGAAATAGACCCCATCTTTTATCCTTAATGGCAACAATACATGCATGTCATGTCTCTTTCTATCACTGAGATTGAGCACCGCAAGATCGAACCCATCACAAAGCACCTCTTCCCATGGCAAGAAAAATCAATCTAGTTGGCCAAACCAAAGTTTCGGAGAAGAAATACGAGGCTATAACAATCATGCATAAGAGAGTTCAACAAAGACTCAAATAATATTCATAGATAGATCTGATCATAAACTCACACTTCATCGGGTCCCAACAAACACACCGCAAAAATTCATTACATCAAATAGATCTCCAAGAACATCGAGGAGAACATTGTATTGAAGATCAAAAAGAGAGAAGAAGTCATCTAGTGATGTCTAATATGGAACCTTCTTCTTGTAGACTCGTGTTGGGCCTCCAAGCGCAGAGTTTTGTAGGACAGTAGAAAATTTCCTTCAAGTGGATGACCTAAGGTTTATCAATCCGTGGGAGGCGTAGGATGAAGATGGTCTCTCTCAAACAACCCTGCAACCAAATAACAAAGAGTCTCTTGTGTCCCCAACACACCCAATACAATGGTAAATTGTAAAGGTGCACTAGTTCGGCGAAGAGATGGTGATACAAGTGTAATGTGGATGGTAGACATAGGTTTTTGTAATCTGAAAATAGAAAAACAGCAAGGTAACTAGTAACAAAAGTGCGCAAAAACGGTATTGCAATGCTTGGAAACAAGGCCTAGGGTTCATACTTTCACTAGTGCAAATTCTCCCAACAATGATAACATAATCAGATCACATAACAATCCCTCAACGTGCAACAAAGAGTCACTCCAAAGTTTCTATCGGAGAACATAGGACGAAAACATGCATCAACCCCTATGCATAGATTACCCCAATGTCACCTCGGGAATCCGCGTGTTGAGTGCCAAAACATACATCAAGTGAATCGATAGAACATCCCATTGTCACCATAGATATCCCATCGCAAGACATACATCAAGTGTTCTCAAATCCAATACTCAATCCAACATAACGAAACCTCAAAGAGCAAGACTCAATTCATCACAAGAAGGTAGAGGGGAGAAACACCATATGATCCAACTATAGTAACAAAGCTCGCGATACATCAAGATCGTGCCAAATCAAGAACACGAGAGAGAGATCAAACACATAGCTACTGGTACATACCCTCAGCCCCGAGGGTGAACTACTCCCTCCTCGTCATGGAGACCGCCGGGATGATTAAGATGGCCACCGGTGATGGTTTCCCCCTCCGGCAGGGTGCCGGAACGTGTTCTCAATAGGTTTTTCGTGGCTACAGAGGCTTGCGGCGGTGGAACTCCCGATCTAGGTTTCGTTCTAGGGGTTTCGTGATTTATAGGAATTTTTGGCGTCGGTCTCACGTCAGTGGGGTCCACGAGGCAGCGGCAAGGCAGGGGGGCGCACCCTAGGGGGGCGCCCTCCACCCTTGTGGTTGCCTCGGGGGTCTCTTTTGGTCCATAAAAAATCACCGTAAATTTTCAGCCCATTCCAAGAACTTTTATTTCTGCACAAAAAAACGACACCACGGTAGTTCTGCTGAAAACAGCGTCAGTCCGGGTTAGTTCTAATAAAATCATACCAAAACCATATAAAATTGTTGTCACCATGGCACGAATACTTCATAAATTATAGATACGTTGGAGACGTATCAGCATCCGCAAGCTTAATTCCTGCTCGTCCTCGAGTAGGTAAATGATAAAAGAGAGAATTTATGAAGTGTGAGTACTACCTAGCATATTTATCAAATAAGTTTTCTTTATTGTGGCATGAATGTTCAGATCCATAAGATTCAAAACAAAAGTTTAATATTGACATAAAAACAATAATACTTCAAGCATACTAATAAAGCAATCATTTCTTCTCAAAATATCATGGCCAAAGAAAGTTATCCCTACAAAATCATATAGTCTGGCTATGCTCCATCTTCATCACACAAAGTATTTCATCATGCACAACCCCGATGACAAGCCAAGCAATTGTTTCATACTTTTGATGTTCTCAAACTTTTTCAACTTTCACGCAATACATGAGCGTGAGCCATGGATATAGCACTATAGGTGGAATAGAATATGGTGGTTGTGGAGAAGACAAAAAGGAAGGAGATAGTCTCACATCAACTAGGCGTATCAACGGGCTATGGAGATGCCCATCAATAGATATCAATGTGAGTGAGTAGGGATTGCCATGCAACGGATGCACTAGACCTATAAGTGTATGAAAGCTCAAAATGAAAACTAAGTGGGTGTGCATCCAACTTGCTTGCTCACGAAGACCTAGGGCAATTTTAGAAAGCCCATTATTGGAATATACAAGGAAAGTTCTATAATGAAAAATTCCCACTAGTATATGAAAGTGACAACATAGGAGACTCTCTATCATGAAGATCATGGTGCTACTTTGAAGCACAAGTGTGGAAAAAGGATAGTAACATTATCCCTTATCTCTTTTCTCTCATTTTTATTTTTTTTTATTTCCCCCTTTTTTTTGGTGGGCTTCTTTGGCCTCTTTTTGTTTATTTGGGCTTCTTTAGCCTCTTTTATTTTTCATAAAGTCCAGAGACTCATCCCAACTTGTGAGGGAATCATAGCTTCCATCATCCTTTCCTCACATGGGACAATGTTCTAATAATGATGATTATCACACTTTTATTTACTTACAACTCAAGAATTACAACTCGATACTAGAACAAAAAATGAGTCTATATGAATGCCTCCGGCGGTGTACCGGGATGTGCAATGATCAAGAGTGACATGTATAAAAAAAATATGAATGGTGGCCTTGCCACAAATACTATGCCAACTACATGATCATGCAAACCAATATGACAATAATGGTATGAGTCATAATAAACGAAATAGTGGAAGTTGCATGGCAATATATCTCGGAATGGCTATGGAAATGCCATAATAGGTATGTATGGTGGCTATTTTGAGGAAGGTATATGGTGGGTTTTTTGACGCCCCCGGCTTAATCGTGCACTAATCATACACGCAAATGCACACGATCAAGCCTAAGGACTCACGGGAAGATATCACAACACAACTCTAAAACATAAATAAAGTCATACAAGCTTTATATTACAAGCCAGGGGCCTCGAGGGCTGGAATACATAAGCTTGCGAACAAGCATCAGCGGAAGCATCAGATATCTGAGTACAGATATGAAACAAAAACAGAAAGGCCTTTAGAAAGGCGGGGCAAAATAAAACACTACGATCGAAAGGCGTAGGCCTCCTGCCTGGGACCCTCCGATCCTACTCCTGGTTGTCAGTCAACTCGTAGTAGTATCCATCCTCTGGGTAGTAGTAGTAGTCGACTGATGGGGCATCTGTCTCGGGGGCTCCGTCATCTTGGTCACGTCAAACTGATATGGGGAGAAAAGGAAAACAAAGCAACTGTGAGTACTCAGAAGTACTCAGCAAGCAAGGATCTACACTACATATGCAACATTTCAAAGGGAGGCTGTATATGTGGACTGGGCTGCAGAAATGCCAGAATAGAGAGAAGGCCTAGTCCTATCGAAGACTAGCATCTTCATCGGTCTTGCAGCAATAGAAGAGTGTAGACAGTACAATATAATGTAGCGGTATCATTAAGTCTCAACCTCACCCAGAGATCCTTTCTCGACTCCATGCGAGAAAGCAATCCCAGAGCCATACAGTCATCAACTTCGTCCTGAGATCCCTTCTCGACTCCCTGCGAGAAGCAATCCCAGAGCCATAGTATCCAAGTATCCAGTTCTAAAATGTATCAATCAGGATACAACTCCGAGTGTCCTTTACCATAGGACCGGCTATCGATAGAAGTTTTCTTCCCTGCAGGGGTGCACCAACTTACCCAACACGCTCGATTAAATCCGGCCGGACACACTTTCCTGGGTCATGCCCGGCCTCGGCCAAATGACACACCGCAGCCCTACCTACAGCTCAGCAGAGAGGTCCCCGCTGGTCTACATCCTAAGCGCTCAGGGGTCTTGGGCCGTCGCCCTGTGCACTCCGGGTCGTTGCGAGCAGGGTGGATACCAGTGCCAATGGCACGACCCGACCCGGCCGCATTGCTGAACTGGACATCTGACAGAACTGTCGGCTGATGCTACGATGCAGAACGCCCATACTATGCCCACGTGATGGTTAGTGCTATCAGGCCAGAGGCCTGCTCGGATCAAACATCCAAATCGCTAGTACCTTGGGCTTGCGGTAACGAGCAGAGACTCACGAAAGATGTGACCCCGTCGCCCCGTCTCGAGGACTTGCGGCAAGGGCCATGAATGCCCGGCCACGCCTCGTATTCACCACTCGGGCACCACATAGGCACCCGTCTTCACAACACTCGCCTCTCAGGCGCACGCGGGTACCCCTCAGGGTCGACCCGCCTATCCAAGTATCAGTGTAAAGTCCAAGTATCCGTGTGTCCATAACATCTGGGGAATCCGAGGTATCACCCTCGTTGAATTCCCACTCGATGTATCCGTCAAAGTGAACTCGGAGGAATCACCCTCGCTGGGTTCACACTTGAGGTGTTGTACGACGGCGTCGTTATCGGAAGCGGTGAAGGAGGAATCACCCTTGATGACCACGACCTAATAGCTACTCTACAGAGTTAACATCAGAACTGCTATAAGAGGTTTCACCCTCGGCACTCAATAGTAACGCTGCAGTGTCGTTACAAATAAGGGGGGTGATGTGCGGTGTCGGGGCCTGGTCTTCAATCTCGTTGATCGGGTCTTCAGATAATCCAGCGGGGCAGTCGGGATAAGTGGGGTCACTGATAGGTCTCTACCCAGCCTATACTAAGCAGTTTAGGATATGCAGGTAATTATCAACAGCAAGATACAATAAACAGGCTATGCATCAGAATAGGTAAAGCAGCAGCAGCAATTCTAATGCAAGCATGAGAAATAGAATGGGCGATATCGGGATGATCAAAGGGGGGGCTTGCCAGGTTGCTCGGCGGCAAGGGCAAGGTTGTCAATGGTGTCTTCGAGCTCCGGAGCTGCGTCGGCCTCGGGGACGACGTCGGTGTCGGGGGCTACCGAGAGAGAAGAGGGGGAGGAAACAGTAAATACTAAGCAAACAATTGCAGCACAAAGCATAACATGGCAATACGCGGTGACGGAGGTGATCTAACGCAGTGCCGGGTGATACTGGCGAAGGTGGGATTCATCCGGGAATGTTTTCCCGGTTCCGGACATTTGTCAGACAGATGACCGGAGGGGAACGGTTCCATGTTCGGATAGTTAGGGACGTGTGACTGACAAACGGACCGCGTATTCAGATTCGTCTCGTCGTTCTGAGCAACTTTCATGTACAAAGTTTTTCGATCTGAGTTACGGATTATTTTATATGATTTTCTAAAGTTTTTATTAATTTCTGGAATTTAATTAATTATTTAAATTAACATTATCCGAAACAGTGTTATGCTGACATCAGCAGGCGTCCTGACACGTGGGTCCCACCTGTCATAGGCTATTAGGTTAATTAGTGGTTAACTAATTAATTTACTGTTTAATTAACACTAACTACTTAATTAGATTAACCTAATCAGGATTAATTAACTTAATTAATTAATTAATTAATTAATTATTATTTTTATTTATTTTATTTATTATTTTTAAACCCTCTTTTTTTTACAGAAAAGGGGGCGTGCCCCCCCCCCCCCCGTGTCATAGGCCCAGGGGGCATATCGGGGCGGGCACGGACATACGGGTGCGGGCGCTCGTGCCCGAGACCACAGCCAGGCGCGGCAGGGCGAAGGCCCCCGGGGTGCGGCGGGGCATCGGCCAGAGCGGCGCCGGGCACGGGGCGAGGGCGCAGGCTGTGGCGGCGCGAGGGAGCAGCGGCAGCGGCTGTGCAGCTGAGCAGCAGTGGTAGAAGGAGCAGCTGCGGGGCTGCGGGGCGAGCGGCGAGCGGCGCCAGCGCGGCGTGCAGCGTGGCTGGGTGGCGCGGGCGAGTGGGGAGGCGAGCGCAAGCGGGCGAGGGGAGCAAGGCCAGGGGCGCGGCCGGAGAGCGGGAGGCGCGAGGCAGTGGGTGCGGTGAGGACGCGTCGGGGGGGCGCGGTCGTCGCGGTGTCCGAACGGGGAGGTAGGGAAAGGAGGAGGGAAGGAGTGGCGGCTCACCCCCGTGGCAGGGGAACGCCGGCGAGGCTCGACGGAGCCGTGGCGAAGCGGGATGACGGCGAGGTGGTGGTGACGACGGGCGATGGCGTCGGGTCGACGACGAGGCGAGGTCGCGGCCTCAGGCGAGCGTCGCGCGAGGGAGAGGAGGAGACGGTGACGGCGTCCACGAGGTCGAGGCGTAGGGCGACGGGGCGCGGCGTCAGGCGAGCGCGGCGGGGCTCGGCGTCGGGGTCGACCCCGATCCAGATCAGGTCGGGGGGAGGAGAGCGTAGTTGGGGCGAGTAGGGGGAGGGTTACGGGTTAGGGTTTCGGGGAGTGGGGGTATAGGCGCGGTTGGGCCGGGGAAGGAGCTGGGCCGGCCTGGGGTTTGCCTGGTGGCCTGCTGGGCCGAGGCCCGGGGGGGTTTCCCTTTTTTATTTTTTCTCTGTTTTGTTTTCTTTTATCTTTTCTTTTTTATTTATTCTCTTGTCTCTGTTTAGCAAATAGTTAGGCCTCAAAATGGATTTTGTAAAACATAACAAATGCTCCAATAAATACTAGGCATTACCTAACACTATCAAAAATTAGTTTGGAGACAATTTGAGTTCACACTATTTTTATAATAATTAAAATGCATTATTCCTTACTGTTTTAATTATGTTAGTGCCACCTAATTATTTTATTATTTTTGGTTACAATTTTAGAATAGCCTCTACAATATTTGTTATTTATCGAACATTTTAGTTCTTGTTTTGAACAACTTTTATTTTCCACTTTTATTTAAATTTGGATTTTGACTTAGGAGTTGAAATGCAATATGATGCTAATGATGATCATGCACTGTTAAACATGATGACATGGCATAATCAAAAGGGCGATTACTGTAGTTAACCACTGGGGGTGTTACAAATCTCCTCTACTAACAAGAATTCTCGTCCCGAGAATTAAGAGGTAGAAGGAAAAATTTCGGGGTATTCCGCACGAAGATTATCCTCGCGTTCCCAAGTGGCTTCATCTTCAGTATGATTTGACCACTGCACTTTGAGGAACTTGGTAACCTTTTGACGTTTCTGACGTTCAGCTTCATCGAGAATGCGGATCGGATGCTCCTTATAAGATAGGTCATCTTGCAATTTGAGCATCTCGTGATCCACAGCTCGGTGCGGAGATTCCTTGAAGCAACGACGAAGTTGCGACACATGGAAGACGTCGTGGATATGAGAGAACTGCGGCGGCAATTCCAATTTATACGCCACCTGACCACGTCTTCCAATTATGCGGAAAGGACCAATCTAGTGTGGAGCTAGCTTGCCCTTGATTCCAAAACGGTGAGTGCCCTTCATAGGGGTGACACATAGATAAGCTTGATCACCAGGTTGATAAGTCAAACCCCATCGTTTGCGATCATAGTTGCTCTTCTGGCGGTCCTGAGCCGCCTTGAGATTTTCCCGGACAATACGAACTTGTTCTTCGGCGTGTTGGATAATATCCGGACCCACGAGCGGTCGTTCCCCAGTTTCTGACCAATTCAGAGGGGTTCGACACTTACGTCCATATAGAACTTCGAAGGGAGCCATTTTCAAACTGGCTTGATAGCTGTTGTTGTAAGAGAATTCGGCATATGGAAGAGATTCTTCCCACTTCTTACCGAAAGAAATAACACAAGCTCGAAGCATGTCTTCAAGCACTTGATTGACTCGCTCGACTTGGCCTTGGGATTGGGGGTGATAAGCTGAACTCCATGTAATATGAGTTACCATAGCTGTTTGGAAACTTTCCCAGAATTTTGAGGTGAAAAGACCGCCACGGTCCGAACTAATCTCCTTCGGAATACCGTGGAGTGATACAATTCTGGAGATATACAACTCTGCTAACTGACTAGCAGTGATAGTCTCTTTGACGGGCAGGAAGTGTGCAACTTTAGAGAGTTGGTCGACGACGACAAGAATAGCATCATGACCCTTCTGTGACCTCAGAAGTCCTGTAACGAAATCCATCTGAACCTTATCCCATTTCCATAGAGGAATAGGAAGTGGTTGCAGAATTCCAGCTGGTTTCTGATGTTCTGCTTTAACGCGACGACACACATCACATTCAGCAACAAAACGAGCAATGTCCTGCTTCATTCTAGACCACCAGTACCTTTGACGGAGATCACGATACATCTTGGTGCTACCTGGATGAATAGACAGCGGGGTATCATGTGCCTCCTTCATGACCTTGTCGGTCATAAGTTCGAAGCGAGGTACGACAATGCGGTTTCTGAAATACAAGGTTCCATCCTCAGACAGCGAGAAATCCCTGTATTTTTCAAGGTGAAGATTTTTCTTCATCAGATCAATTTCAGCATCTTTAGCTTGCGCATTCTTAACAGCTTTCTCAAGATCTGGTTGTATCAGAAGGTTATTAAGAGAACCATGTGAAACAATACGCAGATTCAGCTTGCATAGTTCTTCAAAAAGACGAGGTTGAGCTCGCCTAACCATGAGGTTGTCGCAATAGGACTTGCGGCTTAAGGCATCAGCCATCACGTTAGCCTTGCCAGGGGTATAGGATATTCCCCAAATCATAGTCCGCAATGGCCTCCATCCATCTTTGCTGACGGAGGTTTAGAGATGGCTGAGTGAACAAGTACTTCAGACTTTTATGATCCGTGTAGATCTCGCAACGATTACCGAGAAGGTAATGTCGCCACAACTGCAATGCATAGATCACAGCAGCTAGTTCTAAATCATGTAGCGGATAATTCTCTTCATGTGGGCGCAACTGACGAGAGCCATAGGCAATCACTTTACGCCCTTGCATTAGGACACAGCCTAATCCTTCACGGGATGCGTCACAATAAATCACAAAGTCTTTGCGGGTATCTGGAGGAGATAGTACTGGGGCAGATGTCAGCTTGTCTTTGAGTGTCTGGAAACTTTCCTGACATTTTTCTGTCCATTCAAATTTAATGCCCTTGTGAAGCAGATCAGTCAAAGGCTTAGCAATCTTGGAAAAGTTCTCGACAAATCGACGGCAATAGCTTGCAAGGCCGAGAAAACTTCTCACTTGCTTGACGTTCTTCGGAGGAGTCCAGTCCAGAATAGCCTAAACTCGTTCTGGGTTAACGGCAATGCCATCTTTTGAAATCACATGACCAAGGTAGGTTACTTCAGAAAGCCAGAATTCACATTTGGAGTATTTGGCATACAACTGGTGTTCTCGGAGCCTTTCCAGTACAAGACGGAGGTGTTCGGCATGTTCTTCCTTATTCTTCGAATATACCAGAATATCATCTAGATAAACCACGACGAACTTGTCGAGGTAATCCATGAAGATGTAATTCATCAGACGGGAGAATGTGCCTGGAGCATTTGTTAGGCCAAATGACATAACAGTGTACTCATAAGAACCATAGCGAGTAACGAATGCTGTCTTCGGAATATCCTCTTCACGAACTCGGATCTGGTGGTATCCCAATCTCAAATCAAGCTTAGAGAATACTGAAGAACCAGCAAGTTGATCATACAGATCGTTGATTCTGGGTAGTGGATACTTGTTCTGAATTGTTGCTTGGTTGATAGGTCGGTAATCTTGAACCAACCGGTTAGTTCCATCCTTCTTCTTAACGAAGAGTGAAGGTGCTCCCCAAGCAGAGGAACTGGGGCGGATGAAACCTTTCCTAAGTGACGTGTCGATTTCTTCCTTAAGCTCGAGAAGATGATGCGGAGGCATCTTATAAGGACGCTTCGCAATAGGGGTAGTGCCAGGCTTCAAGTCGATGATGAACTCAACAGCTCTAGCAGGGGGTATCCCTGGAAGTTCTTCTGGAAATACATCTTGAAAATCACGAACAATTGGAACATTCTCGATGCCTTCAAGAGGTGAAGCATTCAATGCATTCAGAACATATATCTGGCTTTCAGCATCTTGAGCTATTCGGGCTGAGTAATTGATCACCTGACCAGAAGGGTGTGTGAGCTGGACTGTCTTAGTAGCACAGTCAATCAAAGCATTATGGGCGGTCAACCAGTCCATACCGAGAATGATGTCTATGTCGGAAGGTCCAAGAGCAATAAGGGAAGCAGAGAACATCAACCCTTCAATTCTGATCTGATTGTTGTGACTTACCATTTTGGTTTGCCACCGGGAACGTGGAGTGATGATTTCTAAAGGAGTGGGTAATGAGCTCATAGCTAACCCATGCAATTGTGAAAATTGCTGGGACACAAAGGAATGTGATGCACCTGAATCAAAAAGAACAGAAGCTGGCACTGAATTCACAGAGAGTGTTCCCAGCACGATAGTCGGTTCCTTCTGAGCCTTTTCAGCATTGACGTGATTGGCATAGCCAAGTACAACAGCAGACGGTATGGTATTACGGCTTCTGAATCGGCGGTTTCGACAACCCTTCTCACGACCACGAGAAGGACGTGGCGCCACTTGAGGGGAAGCCATAACATCAGGCGGTCCATCATGAACCGTAAGCTGTCTCGGCGGTGAAGGCAGACGGGGTGCAACATAAGACGGTCTTGGTGTTGGAGCAGGTCGGTGATCAATATTGTGAGGGATCCACACTCGACGCTTCTGAACAGGCTGACCCAAGGATGAGCCAGCTTCATGAGTGCGCTTGAGCGACTCCTGGTACTCTGTCAGAGCTGTTTCAACTTGGAAAGATTTGCTGACAAGCGTTGCGAATTCTGTGCAATCATGGACAGCAAGTGCAAGTTTTATATCAGTACATAGTCCTTCACGGAATTTCTCCTGCTTGCGAGTGTCAGTGTCGACGTCATCTTCAGCATAGCGGGATAATTCGAGAAATTTCCTCTGATATTCATCCACAGTCATTTTGTCCTGAGAGAGTTTACGGAACTCCTGCTACTTCTTGTCCATCAGACCTTGAGGAATGTAACGTGCATGAAAAGCTGACTGAAATTCCTGCCAAGTGGTTACAGTCTCTGCAGGCAACATAGCCTTGTGGCTTTCCCACCATTGAGCAGCTGGGCCCTTCAGGTGGAATGTCGCAAAGGTGATGTAACTGTCAGGAGCAACATTAGCTGACTCCATTTCAAACAGGATGTCACGAAGCCAATCATCAGCATCCATAGGATTGGTGGAGTTGCGAAAAACAGACGGGTTGAGGCGCACAAATTCTGGCATAGATATTGGTGTAGACTGTTGATGAGCATTCTGGTTTGGGAACTGAGCCAATATCCCGGTCATAACCTGACGGTTCAGTTCAAACTGCTGCATCATTGCGGCAACATATGGTGGAGGTGGGGGATCGTCAGCCATCCTGCCAAATCAACAGGGGCAGTTTAGCAAGAAAAACTGCAGGTGTATGGAATGATTCATGAAGTAACACGCACAATAGAAGGAAGTGCAATAGATACTTCAGCATATTCGCACCAGATATTCAAAGCCACACATAGCCTTGGTTACCATCCGGCATTACAACAGTTGAAAGGGGAGGGCTAGACAACTAGGCGGTGCGCAGGCACGCGATATGGAAGTACACAACAAGACATAGCAAAGGCTACGTCAACGTCGGAGAAAACTGTTGGAGCGAGGAATCTGCAAGTGACAACACAGGGTGCCCTCGATAAGAGGATCCTGTAAGCAGAACCTGGCCCACAATCTTGGAGCAAGGGGGGAATAATTCAGAACACCGGGTGGACGTGATCACGAGAACCTAATGTTGGAGTTAGTAAAATTTCAACCCGAATAGAAGAGAGGTCAGAGTCCCAGAGTATAGACAAGGAATAAAAGATACTAATACCACCCAATTGGCGACGTGGGCCCGTAAGCCACACAGCCAAGTTAGCAAAACAGTTTTTGGACCACTAGACTCAACTTCGGCCAAGGAGTTGGAAAGGGGGTTCCTACAGTCAGTCGGCTCTGATACCAACTTGTGACGCCCCCGGCTTAATCGTGCACTAATCATACACGCAAATGCACACGATCAAGCCTAAGGACTCACGGGAAGATATCACAACACAACTCTAAAACATAAATAAAGTCATACAAGCTTTATATTACAAGCCAGGGGCCTCGAGGGCTCGAATACATAAGCTTGCGAACAAGCATCAGCGGAAGCATCAGATATCTTAGTACAGATATGAAACAGAATCAGAAAGGCCTTTAGAAAGGCGGGGCAAAATAAAACACTACGATCGAAAGGCGTAGGCCTCCTGCCTGGGACCCTCCGATCCTACTCCTGGTCGTCAGTCAACTCGTAGTAGTATCCATCCTCTGGGTAGTAGTAGTAGTCGATCGATGGGGCATCTGTCTCAGGGGCTCCGTCATCTTGGTCACGTCAAACTGATATGGGGAGAAAAGGAAAACAAAGCAACCGTGAGTACTCAGAAGTACTCAGCAAGCAAGGATCTACACTACATATGCAACATTTCAAAGGGAGGCTGTATATGTGGACTGGGCTGCAGAAATGCCAGAATAGAGAGAAGGCCTAGTCCTATCGAAGACTAGCATCTTCATCGGTCTTGCAGCAATAGAAGAGTGTAGACAGTACAATATAATGTAGCGGTATCATTAAGTCTCAACCTCACCCAGAGATCCTTTCTCGACTCCCTGCGAGAAAGCAATCCCAGAGCCATACAGTCATCAACCTCGTCCTGAGATCCCTTCTCGACTCCCTGCGAGAAGCAATCCAAGAGCCATAGTATCCAAGTATCCAGTTCTAAAATGTATCAATCAGGATACAACTCCGAGTGTCCTTTACCGTAGCACCGGCTATCGATAGAAGTTTTCTTCCCTGCAGGGGTGCACCAACTTACCCAACACGCTCGATTAACTCCGGTCGGACACACTTTCCTGGGTCATGCCCAGCCTCGGCCAAACGACACACCGCAGCCCTACCTACAGCTCAGCAGAGAGGTCCCCGCCGGTCTACATCCTAAGCGCTCAGGGGTCTTGGGTCGTCGCCCTGTGCACTCCGGGTCGTTGCGAGCAGGGTGGATACCAGCGCCAATGGCACGATCCGACCCGGCCGCAATGCTGAACTGGACATCTGACAGAACTGTCGGCTGATGCTATGATGCAGAACACCCATACTATGCCCACGTGATGGTTAGTGCTATCAGGCCAGAGGCCTGCTCGGATCAAATATCCAAATCGCTAGTACCTTGGGCTTGCGGTAACGATCAGAGACTCACGAAAGATGTGACCCCGTCGCCCCGTCTCGAGGACTTGCGGCAAGGGCCATGAATGCCCGGCCACGCCTCGTATTCACCACTCGGGCACCACACAAGCACCCGTCTTCACAACACTCGCCTCTCAGGTGCACGCGGGTACCACTCAGGGTCGACCCGCCTATCCACGTATCAGTGTAAAGTCCAAGTATCCGTGTGTCCATAACATCAGGGGAATCCGAGGTATCACCCTCGTTGAATTCCCACTCGATGTATCCGTCAAGGTGAACTCGGAGGAATCATCCTCGCTGGGTTCACACTTGAGGTGTTGTACGACGGCATCGTTATCGGAAGCGGTGAAGGAGGAATCACCCTCGATGACCACGACCTAATAGCTACTCTACAGAGTTAACATCAGAAGTGCTACAAGAGGTTTCACCCTCGGCACTCGATAGTAACGCTGCAGTGTCGTTACAACTAAGGGGGGTGATGTGCGGTTTCGGGGCCTGGTCTTCAATCCCGTTGATCGGGTCTTCAGATAATCCAGCGGGGCAGTCGGGATAAGTGGGGTCACTGATAGGTCTCTACCCAGCCTATACTAAGCAGTTTAGGATATGCAGGTAATTATCAACAGCAGGATACAATAAACAGGCAATGCATCAGAATAGGTAAAGCAGCAGCAGCAATTCTAATGCAAGCATGAGAAATAGAATGGGAGATATCGGGATGATCAAAGGGGAGGCTTGCCTGGTTGCTCGGCGGCAAGGGCAAGGTTGTCAATGGTGTCTTCGGGCTCCGGAGCTGCGTCGGCCTCGGGGACGACGTCGGTGTCGGGGGCTACCGAGAGAGAAGAGGGGGAGGAAACAGTAAATACTAAGCAAACAAGTGCAGCACAAAGCATAACATGGCAATACGCGATGACGGAGGTGATCTAACGCAGTGCCGGGTGATACTAGCGAAGGTGGGATTCATCCGGAAATGTTTTCCCGATTCCGGACATTTGTCAGACAGATGACCGGAGGGGAACGGTTCCATGTTCGGATAGTTAGGGACGTGTGACGGACGAACGGACCGCGTATTCGGATTCGTCTCGTCGTTCTGAGCAACTTTCATGTACAAAGTTTTTCGATCTGAGTTACGGATTATTTTATATGATTTTCTAAAGTTTTTATTAATTTTTGGAATTTAATTAATTATTTAAATTAACATTATCTGAAACAGTGTTATGCTGATGTCAGCATGACATCAGCAGGCGTCCTGACACGTGGGTCCCACCTGTCATAGGTTGTTAGGTTAATTAGTGGTTAACTAATTAATTTACTATTTAATTAACACTAACTACTTAATTAGATTAACCTAATCAGGATTAATTAACTTAATTAATTAATTAATTAATTAATTGTTTTTATTTATTTTATTTATTATTTTTAAACCTTCTTTTTTTTCTTTACAGAAAAGGGGGCGTGGGCCCCCCGTGTCATAGGCCCAGGGGGCATATCGGGGCGGGCACGGGCATACGGGTGCGGGCGCTCGTGCCCGAGACCAGAGCCAGGCGTGGCAGGGCGAAGGCCCCCGGGGCGCGGCGGGACGTCGGCCAGAGCGGCGCCGGGCGCGGGGCGAGGGCGCAGGCTGTGGCGGCGCGAGGGAGCAGCGGCAGCGGCTGTGCAGCTGAGCAGCAGCGTTAGAAGGAGCAGCTGCGGGGCAGCGGGGCGAGCGGCGAGCGGCGCCAGCGCGGCGTGCAGCGTGGCTGGGTGGCGCGGGCGAGGCGCACGCGGGCGAGTGGGGAGGCGAGCGCAAGCGGGCGAGGGGAGCAAGGCCAGGGGCGCGACCGGAGAGCGGGAGGCGCGAGGCAGTGGGTGCGGTGAGGACGCGTCGGGGGGGCGCGGTCGTCGCGGTGTCCGAACAGGGAGGTAGGGAAAGGAGGAGGGAAGGAGTGGCGGCTCACCCCCGTGGCAGGGGAACGCCGGCGAGGCTCGACGGAGCCGTGGCGAAGCGGGATGACGGCGAGGTGGTGGTGACGACGGGCGATGGCGTCGGGTCGACGACGAGGCGAGGTCGCGGCCTCAGGCGAGCGTCGCGCGAGGGAGAGGAGGAGACGGTGACGGCGTCCACAAGGTCGAGGCGTAGGGCGACGGGGCGCGGCGTCAGGTGAGAGTGGCGGGGCTCGGCGTCGGGGTCGACCCCGATCCAGATCGGGTCGGGGGGGAGGAGGAGCGTAGTTGGGGTCGAGTGGGGGGGTTAAGGTTCGGGTTCGGGGAGTGGGGGTAGGTAGGCGGTTGGCCGGCCTGGGGTTTGCCTGGTGGCCTGCTGGGCCGAGGCCCGGGGGGGGGGGTTTCCCTTTTTTTTCTCTGTTTTGTTTCTTTTATCTTTTCTTTTTTATTATTCTCTGTCTCTGTGTAGCTATGTTTAGCAAATAGTTAGGCCTCAAAATGGATTTTGTAAAACATAACAAATGCTCCAATAAATACTAGGCATTACCTAACACTATCAAAAATTAGTTTGGAGACAATTTGAGTTCACACTATTTTTATAATAATTAAAATGCATTATTCCTTACTGTTTTAATTATGTTAGTGCCACCTAATTATTTTATTATTTGTTGGTTACAATTTTAGAATAGCCTCTACAATATCTGTTATTTATCGAACATTTTAGTTCTTGTTTTGAACAACTTTTATTTTCCACTTTTATTTAAATTTGGATTTTGACTTAGGAGTTGAAATGCAATATGATGCTAATGATGATCATGCACTGTTAAACATGATGACATGGCATAATCAAAAGGGTGATTACTGTAGTTAACCACTGGGGGTGTTACAGGTTTAATGCACCAGCGAAAGTTGCGTGGTACTAGAGAGGCTAGCAATGGTGGAAGGGTGAGAGTGCGTATAATCCATGGACTCAACATTAGTCATAAAGAACTCACATACTTATTGCAAAATTCTATTAGCTATCGAAACAAAGTACTACATGCATGCCCCTAGGGGGATAGATTGGTAGGAAAAGACCATCGCTCGTTCCCGACCGCCACTCATAAGGAAGACAATCAAAAAATAAATCATGCTCTGGCTTCATCACATAACAGTTCACCACACGTGCATGCTACGGGAATCACAAACTTTAACACAAGTATTTATACCAATCCACAATTACTCACTAGCATGACTTTAATATCACCATCTTTATATCTCAAAACAAATGAAAGGAATCAAACTTCTCATAGTATTCAACGCTCTTTATATGAAAGTTTTTATTATATCCCTCTTGGATGCCCATCATATTAGCACTAAATTCATAACCTAAGCAAATTACCATGCTGTTTAGAGACTCTCAAAAAAATATAAGTGAAGCATGAGAGTTCATCAATTTCTTCAAAATAAACCACTGCTGTGCTCTAAAAAGATATAAGTGAAACACTAGAGCAACTGACAAACTACTCCAAAAAGATGTAAGTGAAGAACAATGAGTAGTCAAATAATTATGTAGCTGTGTGAGGACTCTCTCCCATTTAAAATTTTAGATCTTAATATTTTATTCAAATAGCAAGCAAAATAAAATAAAATGGCATTCTAAGGATAGCACATATCATGTGAAGAAGCAAAAACTTAGGCTCAACCGATACTAACCGATCATTGTTGAAGAAGAAAGGTGGGATGCCAACCGGGGCATCCCCAAGCTTAGATGCTTGAGACTTCTTGAAATATTAACTAGGTATGCCTTGGGCATCCCCAAGCTTGAGCTTTTGTGTCTCCTTAATTCCTTTTATATCACGGTTTCCCTAAATCTTAAAAACTTCATCCACACAAAACTCAACAAGAACTCGTGAGAAAAGTTAGTATAAATCAAATGCAAAACCTTATCATTCTCCACTTCAGAAAATCACTAAAATTATTATTTAGCATTGCATACTAAATGCCTCTGCGTATTTAATACTCCTATCCTCGAATAGAATCATTAAATAAGCAAACATATGCAAACAATGCAAACATAACAGCAATCTGTCTAAACAGGACAGTCTGTAAAGAGTGCAATTGTACTCACACTTCCCTAACTCCAAAAATTCTGAAAAATTACCACACTGTAGAAAATTTGCTGTTACTCATTGTGTAAAACTTTCAAGATTTTATCGCGTTCTAACTTTCCATAAGATTTCATACAATGATAGAAAACTTTCTGTTTTCAAACAGCAACATATAGACTTGCAAAATAAGCATGGTAAAGGCTATACTTGACACTTCTATTGAAATAAAATATACATAACATTACTCTAAATAACAGCAAGCAAATTCTAATAAAATAAAATGACGCTCCAAGCAAAACTCATATCTTGTGACGAATAAAAATATAGCTCCAAGTGAGGTTACCGATAATGTTGAAGACGAATGAGGGGATGCCTTCCGGGGCATCCCCAAGCTTAGTTGCTTGGATCTTCCTCGAATATTGCCTTGGGGTACCTTGGTCATCCCCAAGCTTAGGGTCTTGTCGCTCCTTATTCTCCTCATATTGGTATCTCACCCAAAACTTGAAAACTTCAATCACACAAAACTTAACGAAAAACTCATCAGATCCGTTAGTATGATAAAACAAATCATTCACTTTGGTACTGTCAAGACAAGATTCATATTTTTTATCACATGATGCCTACTGTACCCTATCATTTCTACAATTTATATTAAGCAATATAATCCATAGAAACTAGAAAACAAGCAAACTATACATCGAAAACAGAATCTGTCAAAAACAGAACAGTCTATAAAGATCTGAATTAAGCTCATACTTATGTTACTCCAAAAAATTTGAAAAATTAGGAAAACGTAGACAATTCATATATAAATTCTATGTCAAAATTTCAGAGTTTTTCCACGTTCCAGTGAATTTTAACAATTCTGTTACTGGACGTAAAAGTTTCTGTTTTTGCACAGAATCAAGTCAATTATCAACCACACTATCACAATGGCTTTACTTGGCACTTTATTCAAACAAAAGTTATAAAACATGATTAATACAGTAGCATAATCATGTGAACAAAAAATAGAAGGGTTAAATATTGGGTTGTCTCCCAACAAGCGCTTTTCTTTAATGCCTTTTTAGCTAGGCATGATGATTTCAATGATGCTCACATAAAAGATAAGAATTGAAACACAAATAGAGCATCATGAAGCATATGACTAGCACATTTAAGTCTAACCCACTTCCTATGCATAGGGATTTTGTGAGCAAACAATTTATGGAACAAGAATCAACTAGCATAGGAAGGTAAAACAAGCAAAACTTCAAGATTTTCAACACATAGAGAGGAAACTTGATATTATTGCAATTCCTACAAGCATATGTTCCTCCCTCATAATAATTTTCAGTGGCATCATGAATGAATTCAACAATATAACTATCACATAAAGCATTATTTTCATGATCCACAAGCATAAAAAATTTATTACTCTCCACATAAGCAAATTTATTCTCATGAATAGTAGTGGGAGCAAACTCAACAAAATAACTATCATGTGAGGCATAATCCAATTGAAAATTAAAATCATGATGACAAGTTTCATGGTTATCATTATTCTTTATAGCATACATATCATCACAATAATAATCATAGATAGCAACTTTTTTCTCATAATCAATTGGAACCTCTTCCAAAATAGTGGATTCATCACTAAATAAAGTCATGACCTCTCCAAATCCACTTTTATCAATATTGTTAAAAGATTCAACACCCTCCAAAATAGTGGGATCATTAGTACCTAGAGTTGACACTCTTCCAAACCCACTTTCATCAATATAATCATCATAAATAGGAGGCATGCTTTAATCATAATAAATTTTCTCATCAAAACTTGGGGGACTAAAAATATCATCTTCATCAAACATAGCATCCCCAAGCTTATGGCTTTACATATCATTAGCATCATGGATATTCAAAGAATTCATACTAACAACATTGCAATCATGCTCATTATTCAAAGATTTAGTGCCAAACATTTTATTGAGTTCTTCTTCTAACACTTGAGCACAATTTTCCTTTCCATCATTTTCACGAAAGACATTAAAAAGATGAAGCATATGAGGCAACCTCAATTCCATTTTTTGTAGTTTTCTTTTATAGACTAAACTAGTGATAAAAATAAGAAACTAAAATATTCAATTACAAGATCTAAAGATATACCTTCAAGCACTCACCTCCGCAGCAACGACGCAAGAAAAGAGCTTGATGTCTACTACGCAACCTTCTTCTTGTAGACTCGTGTTGGGCCTCCAAGCGCAGAGTTTTGTAGGACAGTAGCAAATTTCCCTCAAGTGGATGACCTAAGGTTTATCAATCCGTGGGAGGCGTAGGATGAAGATGGTCTCTCCCAAACAACCATGCAACCAAATAACAAAGAGTCTCTTGTGTCCCCAACACACCCAATACAATGGTAAATTGTATAGGTGCACTAGTTCGGCGAAGAGATGGTGATACAAGTGTAATATGGATGGTAGATATAGGTTTTTGTAATCTGAAAATATAAAAACAGCAAGGTAACTAGTAAAAAAAGTGAGAAAAAATGGTATTGCAATGCTTGGAAACAAGGCCTAGGGTTCATACTTTCACTAGTGCAAATTCTCTCAACAATGATAACATAATCGGATCACATAACAATCCCTCAACGTGCAACAAAGAGTCACTCCAAAGTTTCTATCGGAGAACGTAGGACGAAAACATGCATCAACCCCTATGCATAGATTACCCCAATGTCACCTCGGGAATCCGCGAGTTGAGTGCCAAAACATACATCAAGTGAATCAATAGAACATCCCATTGTCACCACAGATATCCCATCGCAAGACACTCATCAAGTGTTCTCAAATCCAATACTCAATCCAACATAACGAAACCTCAAAGAGCAAGACTCAATTCATCACAAGAAGGTAGAGGGGGAGAAACACCTTATGATCCAACTATAGTAACAAAGCTCGCGATACATCAAGATCGTACCAAATCAAGAACACGAGAGAGAGAGAGAGATCAAACAAATAGCTACTGGTACATACCCTCAGCCGCAAGGTCGAACTACTCCCTCCTCGTCATGGAGACCGCCGGGATGATGAAGATGGCCATCGGTGATGGGTTTCCCCTCTGGCAGGGTGCCGGTACGGGCTCCTGGTTGGTTTTTCGTGGCTACAGAGGCTTGCGGCGGCGGAACTCCCGATCTAGGTTTCGTTCTGGGGTTTTCGTGATTTATAGGAATTTTTGGCGTCGGTCTCATGTCAGGGGGGTCCATTGTAACACCCCCAGTGGTTAGCCACAGTAATTCCATTTTGATAATGCCAAGTCAGCATGATTAACTGTGCGTGATCATCATTTGCATCATATTGTATTTCAACTCCTAAGTCAAAATCCAAATTTAAATGAAAGTGGAAAATAAAAGTTGTTCAAGTTTGAAAACTAAAATGTACATCATTCTGCAAATAATCCCTAGGCAAATATAAAATTAGCAGCAATGTTAACTAAAATAAATAAATGATTTAAACAAACCGAAACAGCAGCAAAACAACACTTTTTAATACCTTTTTAAATAAATAAAATCCGTATGACAACATTTGTGCTCCAAACCACTTGCTAGAAGTGAGATAAATTGCACTGTAATTAATTGGGTAAGATTCATGTTTTACAAAATTGGACAAGTGCAAAAAGAAAATACAAAACAGAAATAATAAAAGAAAACAGGAAAGAAAAAGAAAAAGAGAAAGAAGCCCACAGCCGCTTGGCCTAAGTCACCCGCAATGGCCCAGCCCACCTAGCTTTTCCCCTACCCCCGCACTGCTCACCGCGCTGGCTCGCTGTCGAGCACCTGGTGCGCGCGCGCTCGCCGCACCTGGCCCCCCCCCCTCTCCTGCGTCGACAGCGGCCACCGCGCGCCCCTGGAGGGGATAAGGACCCCCCTCGACCCCTCTGGCTAACCCTAGCCACTACTCTCCCTCTCCTTCCTCTGCTCCTCCGTCACCCGAGCGCCACCGGCGCCATGGCTCCGGCGTAGCCACGGCCGCCGTGCCCCTCTCGCCACCCCGACGTGTCCCTGAGCTTCGCTGGCGGCCTCTACTTCGCCTGCGCCGACTGGACCGAGCCGAGGACCCCGGCATCGTCCCCAACTCCGTCGTCTTCAACCTGCGGCCGCCCGCATCGCCGCCATCGATTCGCCGCCTCGAGCCCACCCCGAACCCACTTAAGCACACCTGCAGGAGCACTGTAAGCTGCCGCTCCTTCTCCCTCTCCTCCCGCCGTCGTTTGCGGCCCCTAGCGAGCTCCTCCACCGTAGTCGAACGCGCCGCCGCCCGCCTCGTCGCCGGCTTGGCTCCGACGACCAAATGGTCTCGGGCTCGTGCCCGTTAGCATCGCCGCGTCGCGTAGGCCACCCCTAGCTGCTTTGTTCGCTCGCTAGCGCACCGCAACGCCGAACCCGTCGCATGTTCGAAATGGCCGCCGCCGACACGCTCGCCGCCGTTGCTCCGGTGCATCTCCCGCGACGCCACCGCCCCCACTAGATGCGGCCCATCGCCCGCTTTCGAACGTGACCGGCCGCGCCCAAAACCGAGCACCACAGGAGAATTCCGAGCTCGCCGGAGCTCTCGGCTGCGTCCGGCGCTCGCCGGCGCGTCTCCGGCGGCCGGCGCTCACGTGGCAGCCACGGGCCCCGCCCTGTGCCGCTGACCGCTGGGCCCCGCGGGCCCATTGGACCCGGTCAGCACTGCTGACGGGGCAGCTCCTGTCACTGACCTGCGGGCCCCAGTGCCTGATTAACCCTAATCAAATTTTAAACTAATAATAATTAGTATAAGACACTGACAGGTGGGTCCCGCTAGCTGATTAGGATTAGATTAGTTAATATAACTCTGTTAATTAGTCCAGTCAATGACACGTGGGGCCCACTGGTCAGGTTTGACCTGGCCGACCCCCTGTTGACTGCTGACATCAGCACTGCGTCATGATGACGTCACCCCCGCACTGTTTTGGATAATTCGAATTTAATTACTTAAATAAATCCCAGAAAATCAATAAAACTTTAGAAAATCATATCTTTTAATCCGTAACTCCGATGGAAAAACTTTATAAATGAAAATTGCTCAGAACGACGAGACGACTCCGAATGCGCGGTCCGTTCGTCCGTCACGCGTCTCTAACTATCCGAACATGCAACCGTCCCCCTCCGGATCCTCTGTCCGATAATTCCAAAGACCCGGGAAATATCGTCAGATATTCTCCCGCTCCGTCTGATACGTGTAATGCTGCGTTAGACTACCCCTAGCACCGTGTATCGTAATTGTCATGCTCATGTTTGCTCTATAATTATACTGTTTCCTCCCCCTCTTCTCTCTCGATAGCCCCCGACCCCGACGTCGTCCCCGAGACCGACGCAGCTCCGGAGCCCGAAGACACCATTGACGACCTTGCCCTTGCCGCCGAGCAACCAGGCAAGCCCCCCCCCCCCCCTTGATCATCCCTATATCGCCCATTCTATTTTCTCATGCTTGCATTAGAATTGCTGCTGCTGCTGCTTTACCTATTCTGATGCATAGCCTGTTCATTGTAGCCTGCTGTTGATAATTACCTGCATATCCTAAACTGCTTAGTATAGGCTGGGTAGAGACCTATCAGTGACCCCACTTATCCCGACTGCCGTGCTGGATCGTCAGAAGACCCGATCAACGGGAATTGAAGACCAGGCCCCGACACCGCACATCACCCCCCTTAGTTGTAACGACACTGCAGCGTTACTATCGAGTGCCGAGGGTGAAACCTCTTGTAGCATTTCTGATGTTAACTCTGTAGAGTAGCTATTCGGTCGTGGTCATCGAGGGTGATTCCTCCTTCACCACTTCCGGTAACGACGCTGTCGTACAACACCTCAAGTGTGGACCCAGTGAGGGTGATTCCTCCGAGTTCACCTTGACAGATACATCGAGTAGGAATCCAACGAGGGTGATACCTCGGATTCCCCTGATGTTATGGACACACGGATAATTGGACTTTACACTGTTACTTGGATAGGCGGGTCGACCCTGAGGGGTACCCGCGTGCGCCTGAGAGGCGAGTGTTGTGAAGACGGGTGCCTGTGTGGTGCCCAAGTGGTGAATACGAGGCACGGCCGGGCATTCTTAACCCTTGCAGCAAGTCCTCGAGACGGGGCGACGGGGTCACATCTTTCGTGAGTCTCTGCTCGTTACCGCAAGCCCTAGTCCAATAACGATTTGGATATTTGATCCGAGCAGGCCTCTGGTCTAATAGCACTAACCATCACGTGCGCATAGTATGGGCGTTCTGCATCGTATGCATCAGCCGAAAGCTCTGTCAGACGTCCAGTTCAGCAGTGCGGGATGGAGTGATTGGCGCCATTTCGGTGGTGCTTGGATCTAGGCCATGTGCGCAACGACCCGGAGGGTGAGGGGCGATGGCCAAGACCCCCTTGCGCTTAGGATGTAGACCGGCGGGGACCTCTCTGCTGAGCTGTAGGTAGGGTTGCGATGTGTCGTTTGACCGAGGCCGAGCATGACCCAGGAAAGTGTGTCCGGCCGGAGTTAATCGAGCGTGTTGGGTAAGTTGGTGCACCCCTGCAGGGAAGAAAACTTCTATCGATAGCCGGTCCTACGGTAAAGGACACTCGGAGTTGTATCCCGATCGATACAATTAGAACTCGATACCTGTGATGAGACCTATATGTATGGCTCTGGGATTGCTTCTCGCAGGGAGTTGAGAAGGGATCTCAGGACGAGGTTGATGACTGTATGGCTCTGGGATTGCTTTCTCGCAGGGAGTCGAGAAAGGATCTCTGGGTGAGGCTGAGACTTAATGATACCGCTACATTATATTGTACTGTCTACACTCTTCTATTGCTGCAAGACCGATGAAGATGCTAGTCTTCGATAGGACTAGGCCTTCTCTCTATTCTGGCATTTCTGCAGCCCAGTCCACATATACAGCCTCCCCTTGAAAATGTTGCATATGTAGTGTAGATCCTTGCTTGCTGAGTACTTCTGAGTACTCACGGTTGCTTTGTTTTCCTTTTCTCCCCATATCAGTTTGACGTGACCAGAGGACGGAGCCCCCTGAGACAGATGCGCCGACGATCGCTACTACTACCCAGAGGATGGATTCTTCTACGAGTTGACTGACGACCAGGAGTAGGATTGGAGGGTCCCAGGCAGGAGGCCTACGCCTTTCGATCGTAGTGTTTTATTTTGCCCCGCCTTTCTAAAGGCCTTTCTGTTTCTCTTTTAATATCTGTACTCAGATATCTGATGCTTCCGCTGACGCTTGTACGCAAGCTTATGTATTCGAGCCCTCGAGGCCCCTGGCTTGTAATATAAGCTTGTATGACTTTATTTATATTTTAGAGTTGTGTTGTGATATCTTCCCGTGAGTCCTTAGGCTTGATCGTGTGCATTTGTGTGTATGATTAGTGCACGATTAGGCCGGGGGCGTCACAAGTTGGTATCAGAGCCGACTGACTGTAGGAACCCCCCCTTTCCAACTCCTTGGCCGAAGTTGAGTCTAGTAACCGAAAACTGTTTTACTAACTTGGCTGTGTGGCTTACGGGCCCACGTCGCCAATTGGGTGGTATTAGGATCTTTTACTCCTTGACCTTTAATCTGGGACTCTGATCTCTCTCCTATTCGGGTTAAAATTTTACTAACTCCAACATCAGGTTCTCGTGATCACATCCACCCGGAGTTCTGAAATATCCCCCCTTGCTTCGAGATTGTGGGCCTGGTTCTGCTTACAGGATCCTTTTATCGAGGGCACCCTGTGTTGTCACTTGCAGATTCCTCGCTCCAATAGTTTTCTCCGACGTTGATGTAGCCTTTGCTATGTCTCGTTGTGTACTTCCCTACCGTGTGCCTGCGCGCCGCCTAGTTGTCTAGCCTTCCCCTTTCAGCTGTCGTAATGCCGGATACTAACCAAGGCTATGTGTGGATTCGAATGACTGGTGCAAATATGATGAAGTATCTATTGCACTTCCTTCTGTTGTGCGTGTTACTTCATGAATCATTCCATACACATGCAGTTTTTCTTGCTAAACTGCCCCTGTTGATTTGGCAGGATGGCTGACGATCCTCCACCTCCACCTTATATTGCCGCAATGATGCAGCAATTTGAATTGAACCGTCAGATTATGACCGGGATATTGGCTTAGTTCCCAAACCAGAATACTCAGCAACAATCTGCTCCAATAACTCTGCTAGAATTCGTGTGCCTCAATCCGTCCACTTTTCGCACCTCGACTGATCCAATGGACGCTGACGATTGGCTCCGTGACATTACCTCCCAGATGAAGTCAGCCAATGTTATCCCTGACAGTTACGTCACCTATTCGACGTATCACCTGAGGGGATCAGCTGCTCAGTGGTGGGAAAGCCACAAGGCTATGTTGCCTGCGGAGACTGTAACCACTTGGCAGGAATTTCAGTCAGCTTTTCGTGCACGGTACATTCCTCAAGGTCTGATCGACCAGAAGAAGCAGGAGTTCCGCAAACTCACACAGGGCACAATGACTGTGGATGAATACCAGAGGAAATTTCTTGAATTGTCCCGCTATGCTGCGGATGACGTCGACAACAACACACGCAAGCAGGATAAATTCCGTGAAGGACTACGTACGGATATAAAACTTGCACTTGCTGTCCATGATTTCACAGATTTCGCAACCCTTGTCAGCAAATCTTTCCAAGTTGAAACAGCTCTGACTGAATGCCAGGAGTCGCTCAAGCACACTCATGGAGCTGGCTCATCCTCGGGTCAGCCTGTTCAGAAGCGTCGAGTGTGGATCCCGCACAATGTACACCACCGACCTGCTCCAACACCTAGGCCGTCCTATGTTGCACCTCGTTTGCCTTCACCGCTGAGACAGCTATCGGTTCATGCTGGACCGCCTGATGCTATGGCTTTTCGTCAGGATACACCACGTCCTTCTGCTGGTTGCAGGAAGAGCCGTCGAAAACATCCTTCTAGGAACGTTGGAACCAGACTACCTGCTAGTCAACTTGTTCATGTCAACCAAGTCAACATGGAAGAAGCTCGACAGGACCCCAACATTGTGATGGGCACCCTTCTAGTGAATTCAATCCCAGCTTCAGTCCTCTTTGATTCTGGAGCATCGCACTCCTTCATGTCCGAAAGTTTTGCGCGAAGCCATGATATACTTTTCGAGGAGATGTCCATCCCATTAGTAATCCATTCACCTGGAGCTAATTGGCAAACTACCATGGTAAGCCACGGCAACCACATTGTGATCGGAGGATTGATGTTCCCCGTTTCACTCATTGCTCTCAAGACCTCCAACATAGACATTATTCTGGGTATGGACTGGTTGAAGCCTCATAAAGCTTTGATTGACTGTGCCACTGAAACAGTCCGCCTCACACACCCTTTCGGTCAGACTGTCAGATACTCAGCTCGTACAGTGCAGGACGCCGAAGCTCAGATATATGTTCTAAATGCATTGAACACTTCACCTCTTGAAGGAATCGAGAACGTTCCAGTTGTTCGTGATTTCCAAGACGTCTTTCCAGAAGAACTTCCAGGAATACCTCCTGCTAGAGCTGTCGAGTTCGTCATCGACCTGAAGCCAGGCACTACCCCTATTGCGAAGCGTCCTTATAAGATGCCTCCGCATCATCTTCTCGAGCTTAAGGAAGAAATCGACACGTCACTTAAGAAAGGTTTCATCCGCCCCAGTTCCTCTGCTTGGGGAGCACCTTCACTCTTCGTCAAGAAGAAGGATGGAACTAACCGATTGGTTCAGGATTATTGGCCCATTAACCAAGCAACAATTCAGAATAAATATCCGCTTCCCCAGATCAATGATTTGTATGATCAACTTGCCGGTTCCTCAGTATTCTCTAAGCTTGATTTGAGATTGGGATACCATCAGATCCGTGTTCGCGAAGAGGATATTCCCAAGACTGCATTTGTTACTCGCTATGGCTCCTACGAGTACACTGTCATGTCATTTGGCTTAACAAATGCTCCAGCCACATTCTCCCGTTTGATGAATTATATATTCATGGATTACCTCGACAAGTTCGTCGTGGTATATCTGGATGATATTCTGGTATATTCGAAGAATAAGGAAGAACATGCCGAACACCTCCGTCTTGTACTGGAAAGGCTCCGAGAACACCAGTTGTATGCCAAATACTCCAAATGCGATTTCTGGTTATCTGAAGTGACATATCTTGGTCATGTGATTTCCAAAGAAGGAATTGCTGTTAACCCAGAACGAGTTCAGGCTATTCTTGACTGGACTCCTCCGAAGAATGTCAAGCAAGTCAGAAGTTTTCTCGGCCTTGCAAGTTATTGCCGCCGTTTTGTCGAGAATTTTTCTAAGATTGCTAAGCCCCTGACTGATCTGCTTCACAAGGGCGTTAAATTTGAATGGACAGAAAAATGTCAGGAAAGTTTTCAAACACTCAAGGACAAGCTAACATCTGCCCCAGTACTGTCTCCTCCAGATACCCGCAAAGACTTTGTGATCTATTGTGACGCATCCCGTGAAGGATTAGGCAGTGTCCTAATGCAAGAGCGTAAAGTGATTGCTTATGGCTCTCGTCAGTTGCGCCCACATGAAGAGAATTATCCGGTACATGATCTAGAACTAGCTGCTGTGATCTATGCACTGCAGTTGTGGCGACATTACCTTCTCGGTAATCATTGCAAAATCTACACGGATCATAAAAGTCTGAAGTACTTGTTTACTCAACCATCTCTAAACCTCCGTCAGCAAAGATGGATGGAGGCCATTGCGGACTATGATTTGGGTATTTCCTATACCCCTGGCAAGGCTAACGTGATGGCTGATGCCTTAAGCTGCAAGTCCTATTGCGACAACCTCATGGTTAGGCGAGCTCAACCTCGTCTTTTTGAAGAACTTTGCAAGCTGAATCTGCTTATTGTCCCACAGGGCTCTCTAAATAACCTTGTGATACAACCAGATCTTGAGAAAGCTGTTAAGAATGCGCAAGCTAAAGATGCTGAAATTGATCTGATGAAGAAAGACCTTCAGCTTGTAAAGTACAGGGATTTCTCGCTGTCTGAAGATGGAACCTTGTATTTCAGAAACCGCATTGTGGTACCTCGCTTCGAACTCATGACTGACAAAGTCATGAAGGAGGCACATGATACCCCGTTGTCTATTCATCCGGGTAGCACCAAGATGTATCGTGATCTCCGTCAAAGGTACTGGTGGTCTAAAATGAAGCAGGACATTGCTCGATATGTTGCTGAATGTGATGTATGCCGTCGCGTTAAAGCAGAACACCAGAAGCCTGCTGGAATTCTGCAACCACTTCCTATTCCTCTATGGAAATGGGATAAGGTTTAGATGGATTTCGTTACAGGACTTCCCAGGTCACAGAAGGGTCACGATGCTATTCTTGTCATCGTCGACCAACTCTCTAAAGTTGCACACTTTCTGCCCGTCAAGGAAACTATCACTGCTAGTCAGTTAGCAGAATTGTATATCTCCAAAATTGTTTCACTCCACGGTATTCCGAATGAGATCAGTTCGGACCGTGGTGGTCTTTTCACTTCCAAGTTCTGGGAAAGTTTCCAAACAGCTATGGGAACTCATATTACCTGGAGTTCAGCTTATCACCCCCAATCCCAAGGCCAAGTCGAACGAGTCAACCAAGTGCTTGAAGATATACTTCGAGCTTGTGTTATATCGTTCGGCAAGAAGTGGGAAGAATCTCTTCCGTATGCTGAGTTCTCTTATAACAACAGCTATCAAGCCAGCTTGAAAATGGCCCCCTTCGAAGTACTCTATGGACGTAAGTGTCGAACCCCTCTGAATTGGTCAGAAACTGGGGAACGACCGCTCGTGGGTCCGGATATTATTCAACACGCCGAAGAACAAGTCCGTATTGTCCGAGAAAATCTCAAGGCGGCTCAGGACCGCCAGAAGAGCAACTATGATCGCAAACGATGGGGTTTGACTTATCAACCTGGTGATCAAGCTTATCTGTGTGTCACTCCTATGAAAGGCACTCACCGTTTTGGAATCAAGGGTAAGCTAGCTTCGCGCTACATTGGTCCTTTCCGCATTATTGCTAGACGTGGTCAGGTGGCGTATAAATTGGAGTTTCCGCCGCAATTCTCTCATATCCACGACGTATTCCATGTGTCGCAACTTCGTAAATGCTTCAAGGAATCTCCGCACCGAGCAGTGGATCACGAGATGCTCGAACTGCATGATGATCTTTCATATAAGGAGCATCCGATCCGCATCCTCGATGAAGCTGAACGTCGAACTTGTCAGAAGGTTACCAAGTTCCTCAAAGTGCAGTGGTCAAATCATACTGAAGATGAAGCCACTTGGGAACGCGAGGATAATATTCGCGCGGAATACCCCGAACTTTTTCCTTCTACCTCTTAATTCTCGGGACGAGAATTCTTATTAGTGGAGGAGATTTCTAACACCCCCAATGGTTAGCCACAGTAATTCCATTTTGATAATGCCAAGTCAGCATGATTAACAGTGCGTGATCATCATTTGCATCATATTGTATTTCAACTCCTAAGTCAAAATCCAAATTTAAATGAAAGTGGAAAATAAAAGTTGTTCAAGTTTGAAAACTAAAATGTACATCATGTTGCAAATAATCCCTAGGCAAATATAAAATTAGCAGCAATGTTAACTAAAATAATTAAATGATTTAAACAAACAGAAACAGCAGCAAAACAACACTTTTTAATACCTTTTTAAATAAATAAAATCCGTATGACAACATTTGTTCTCCAAACCACTTGCTAGCAGTGAGATAAATTGCACTGTAATTAATTGGGTAAGATTCATGTTTTACAAAATTGGACAAGTGCAAAAAGAAAATACAAAACAGAAATAATAAAAGAAAACAGGAAAGAAAAAGAAAAAGAGAAAGAAGCCCACAGCCGCTGGGCATAAGTAACCCGCAACGGCCCAGCCCACCTACCTTTTCCCCTACCCCCGCAAGCTCACGTGCTGGCTCGCTGTCGAGCACTGGTGCGCGCCGCGCTCGCCGCAACTGCCCCCCCCCCCTCTTGCGTCGACGGCGGCCACCGCGCGCCCCTGGAGGGGATAAGGACCCCCCCCTCGACCCCTCTGGCTAACCCTAGCCACTACTCTCCCTCTCCTTCCTCTGCTCCTCCCTCACCCGAGCGCCACCGCCGCCATGGCTTCGGCGTAGCCACGGCCGCCGTGCCCCTCTCGCCACCCCGATGTGTCCCTGAGCTTCGCTGGCGGCCTCTACTTCGCCTGCGCCGACTGGACTGAGCCGAGGACCCCGGCATCGTCCCCAACTCCGTCGTCATCAACCTGCGGCCGCCCGCATCGCCGTCGTCGATTCGCCGCCTCGAGCCCACCCCGAACCCACTTAAGCACACCTGCAGGAGCGCTGTAAGCTACCGCTCCTTCTCCCTCTCCTCCCGCCGTCGTTTGCGGCCCCTAGCGAGCTCCTCCACCGTAGACGAACGTGCCGCCGCCCGCCTCGTCGCCGGCTTGGCTCCGACGACCAAATGGTCTCGGGCTCGTGCCCGTTAGCATCGCCGCGTCGCGTAGGCCACCCCTAGCTGCTTTGTTCGCTCGCTAGCGCACCGCAACGCCGAACCCGTCGCATGTCCGAAACGGCCGCCGCCGACACGCTCGCCGCCGTCGCTCCGGTGCATCTCCGGCGACGCCACCGCCCCCACTAGATGCGGCCCATCGCCTGCTTTCGAACGTGACCGGCCGCGCTCAAAACCGAGCACCACAGGAGAATTCCGAGCTCGCCGAAGCTCTCGGCTGCGTCCGGCGCTCGCCGGCGCGTCTCCGGCGGCCGGCGCTCACGTGGCAGCCACGGGCCCCGCCCTGTGCCGCTGACCGCTGGGCCCCGCGGGCCCATTTGACCCGGTCAGCGCTGCTGACGGGGCAACTCCTGTCACTGACCTGCGGGCCCCAGTGCCTGATTAACCTAATCAAATTTTAAACTAATAATAATTAGTATAAGACACTGACAGGTGGGTCCCGCTAGCTGATTAGGATTAGATTAGTTAATATAACTCTGTTAATTAGTCCAGTCAATGACACGTGGGGCCCACTGGTCAGGTTTGACCTGGCCGACCCCCTGTTGACTGCTGACGTCAGCACTGCGTCATGATGACGTCACCCCCGCACTGTTTTGGATAATTCGAATTTAATTAATTAAATAAATCCCAGAAAATCAATAAAACTTTAGAAAATCATACCTTTTAATCCGTAACTCCGATGGAAAAACTTTATACATGAAAATTGCTCAGAACGACGAGACGAATCCGAATACGCGGTCCGTTCGTCCGTCACGCGTCTCTAACTATCCAAACATGCAACCGTCCCCCTCCAGATCCTCTGTCCGATAATTCCAAACACCCGGGAAATATCGTCAGATATTCTCCCGCTCCGTCTGATACGTGTAATGCTGCGTTAGACTACCCCTAGCACCGTGTATCGTAATTGTCATGCTCATGTTTGCTCTATATTTATACTGTTTCCTCCCCCTCTTCTCTCATGATAGCCCCCGACCCCGACGTCGTCCCCGAGACCGACGCAGCTCCGGAGCCCGAAGACACCATTGACGACCTTGCCCTTGCCGCCGAGCAACCAGGCAAGCCCCCCCCCCCCCTTGATCATCCCTATATCGCCCATTCTATTTTCTCATGCTTGCATTAGAATTGCTGCTGCTGCTGCTTTACCTATTCTGATGCATAGCCTGTTCATGTAGCCTGCTGTTGATAATTAACTGCATCCCTAACTGCTTAGTATAGGCTGGGTAGAGACCTATCAGTGACCCCACTTATCCCGACTGCCGCGCTGGATCGTCAGAAGACCCGATCAACGGGAATTGAAGACCAGGCCCCGACACCGCACATCACCCCCCTTAGTTGTAACGACACTGTAGCGTTACTATCGAGTGCCGAGGGTGAAACCTCTTGTAGCATTTCTGATGTTAACTCTGTAGAGTAGCTATTCGGTCGTGGTCATCGAGGGTGATTCCTCCTTCACCACTTCCGGTAACGACGCTGTCGTACAACACCTCAAGTGTGGACCCAGTGAGGGTGATTCCTCCGAGTTCACCTTGACAGATACATCGAGTAGGAATCCAACGAGGGTGATACCTCGGATTCCCCTGATGTTATGGACACACGGATACTTGGACTTTACACTGTTACTTGGATAGGTGGGTCGACCCTGAGGGGTACCCGCGTGCGCCTGAGAGGCGAGTGTTGTGAAGACGGGTGCCTGTGTGGTGCCCGAGTGGTGAATACGAGGTGCGGCCGGGCATTCTTAACCCTTGCAGCAAGTCCTCGAGACGGGGCGACGGGGTCACATCTTTCGTGAGTCTCTGGTCGTTACCGCAAGCCCTAGTCCAATAATGATTTGGATATTTGATCCGAGCAGGCCTCTGGTCTGATAGCACTAACCATCACGTGGGCATAGTATGGGCGTTCTGCATCGTATGCATCAGCCGAAAGCTCTGTCAGACGTCCAGTTCAGCAGTGCGGCATGGAGTGATTGGCGCCATTTCGGTGGTGCTTGGATCTGAGCCATGTGCGCAACGACCCGGAGGGTGAGGGGCGATGGCCAAGACCCCCTTGCGCTTAGGATGTAGACCGGCGGGGACCTCTCTGCTGAGCTGTAGGTAGGGTTGCGATGTGTCGTTTGACCGAGGCCGGGCATGACCCAGGAAAGTGTGTCCGGCCGGAGTTAATCGAGCGTGTTGGGTAAGTTGGTGCACCCCTGCAGGGAAGAAAACTTCTATCGATAGCCGGTCCTACGGTAAAGGACACTCGGAGTTGTATCCCGATCGATACCATTAGAACTCGATACCTGTGATGAGACCTATATGTATGGCTCTGGGATTGCTTCTCGCAGGGAGTTGAGAAGGGATCTCAGGACGAGGTTGATGACTGTATGGCTCTGGGATTGCTTTCTCGCAGGGAGTCAAGAAAGGATCTCTGGGTGAGGTTGAGGCTTAATGATACTGCTACATTATATTGTACTGTTCTACTCTCTTCTACTGCTGCAAGACCGCTGAAGATGCTAGTCTTCAATAGGACTAGGCCTTCTCTCTATTCTGGCATTTCTGCAGCCCAGTCCACATATACAGCCTCCCCTTGAAAATGTTGCATATGTAGTGTAGATCCTTGCTTGCTGAGTACTTCTGAGTACTCACGGTTGCTTTGTTTTCCTTTTCTCCCTATATCAGTTTGACGTGACCAGAGGACGGAGCCCCCTGAGACAGATGCGCCGACGATCGCTACTACTACCCAGAGGATGGATTCTTCTACGAGTTGACTGACGACCAGGAGTAGGATTGGAGGGTCCGAGGCAGGAGGCCTACGCCTTTCGATCATAGTATTTTATTTTGCCCCGCCTTTCTAAAGGCCTTTCTGTTTCTCTTTTAATATATGTACTCAGATATCTGATGCTTCCGCTGACGCTTGTACGCAAGCTTATGTATTCGAGCCCTTGAGGCCCCTGGCTTGTAATATAAGCTTGTATGACTTTATTTATGTTTTAGAGTTGTGTTGTGATATCTTCCCGTGAGTCCTTAGGCTTGATCGTGTGCATTTGTGTGTATGATTAGTGCACGATTAGGCCGGGGGCGTCACATCCATGAGGCAGCGGCAAGGCAGGGGGCATGCCCTGGGGGGCGCCCTCCACCCTTGTGGTTGCCTCGGGACTCTTCTGGCCCAACTCTTGTGCCTCGGGGGTCTCTTTTGGTCCATAAAAAATCACCGTAAATTTTTAGCCCATTCCGAGAACTTTTATTTCTGCACAAAAAAACGACACCACGGTAGTTCTTCTGAAAACAGCGTCAGTCCGGGTTAGTTCTAATAAAATCATACCAAAACCATATAAAATTGTTGTAAACATGGCATGAATACTTCATAAATTATAGATACGTTGGAGACGTATCATCTAGCTACTGCCTACAGACCCATAGGTCTGTGGCAAACTACTCACGCATCATCAGAGGGGCAAGGGTGATGATGAAGAACCCCTCCGGCAGAGTGCCGGAAAAGGCCTCTAGATTAGATCATGTGGTTCTAGAACTTGCGGCAGCGGAAACTTTTTTCTCTCTGCTCCTCTAGGTTTCTGGAATATTAGAGTATTTATAGAGCTGAGAAGCGGTGGAGGGGGTGCCTGTGGACCCCACTACCCACCAGGGTGCGCCAGAGGCCCCTGGCACGCCCTGGTGGGTAGTGGGCCCTACAGGGCCCCTCTGGTGCACATCTTGGGCCTCCTGGGTGTCTTCTAGGCAGAAAGAATTCTCCAAAGAGTTTCGCTGCATTTGGACTTCGTTTGGTACTGATATTCTACGAAGTAAAAAAAGCAACTGGCACTGGGCACTATGTCAATAGGTTAGTCCCAAAAATGATATAAAGTTGCTATAAAATGAATATAAAACATCCAAGATTGATAATTGATGTCTACTACACAACTTGTTCTTGTAGACTCGTGTTGGGCCTCCAAGCGCAGAGTTTTGTAGGACAGTAGCAAATTTCCCTCAAGTGGATGACCTAAGGTTTATCAATCCGTGGGAGGTGTAGGATGAAGATGGTCTCTCTCAAATAACCCTGCAACCAAATAATAAAAAGTCTCTTGTGTCCCCAACACACCAAATACAATGGTAAATTGTATAGGTGCACTAGTTCGGCGAAGAGATGGTGATACAAGTATAGTAATGATAGTAGATATTGATTTTTGTAATAGTAACAATAAAAAACAGCAAGGTAACAAGTAACAAAAGTGAGCACAAACAGTATTCCAATGCTTGAAAATGAGGTCTAGGGTTTGTACTTTCGCTAGTGCAATCTCTCAACAATGCTAATATAATTGGATCACATAACCAACCCTCAACGTGCGATGAAGAATCACTCCAAGTTCCTATCTAGTGGAGAACATAAGAAGAAATTATTTGTAGGGTACGAAACCACCTCAAAGCTCTTCTTTCTGATTAATCTATCCTAGAGTTCGTACTAAAATAACACCAAGCTATTCTTTCCAATCAATCTAACCAAGAGTTCGTACTAAAATAACACCATATGATACACATCAACCAAATCTAATGTCACCTAGATACTCCAATGTCACAGCGAGTATCCGTGAGTTGATCATGCGATATGCATCAAACAATTTCAGATTCATAATACTCAATCCAACACAAAGAACCTCAAAGAGGGCACCAAGATTTCTACCGGAGAAACACAGACGAGAACATGCATCAACCCCTATGCATAGATTACCCCAATGTCACCTCAGGAATCCACAAGTTGAGTGCCAAAACACATATCAAGTGAATCAATATGATACCTGATTGTCACCACGGGTATTCATAGCAAGACATACATCAAGTACTCTCAAATCCATAAAAGTATTCAATCCGACAATAACGAAATCTCAAAGGGAAAACTCAATTCATCACAACAAGATAGAGAGGGGAAAACACCATATGATCCAACTATATTAACAAAGCTCGTTATACATCAAGATCGTGACATCTCAAGAACACGAGAGAGAGAGAGAGAGAGAGAGATTAAACACATAGCTACTGGTACAAACCCTCAGCCCCGAGGGTGGACTACTCCCTCCTCATCATGGTGGCCGCCGGGATGATGAAGATGGCCACCGGTGATGATTTCCCCTTCCGACAGGGTGCCGGAACGGGGTCTAGATTGGTTTTTCATGGCTACAGAGGCTTGCGGCGGCGGATCTTCTGATCTAGGGTTATTTCTGGGGGTTTCTGTATTTATAGGATTTTTGGGCGTTGGTTTCACACGAAGATGGGCCTCGAGGTGAGCACAACCCACCCGGGCAAGCCAGGCCCCTCTGGCATGCCCTGGTGGGTTGTGCCCTCCTCGTGGCTCTTCTGGCCCTCCCACGAAGCTTCTAGTGCCTCTTTTGTTCCAAAAAAATTGTCAAAAAGTTTTGTTGCATTTGGAGAACTTTTATTTCTGCACAAAAAAACAACACCACGGTAGTTCTGGTAAAAACAGCGTCAATCCGGGTTAGTTCCATGCAAATCATACCAAAACCATATAAAATTGTTCTAAACATGGCATGAATACTTCATAAATTATAGATACGTTGGAGACGTATCAGCATCCCCAAGCTTAATTCCTACTCGTCCTCGAGTAGGTGAATGATAAAAGAAATAATTTATGAAGTGTGAATGCTAGCATAGTGCATAAGTTTGGTCAATGATAATTTCAATCACTTTTCCTAGCATCATAACAGCAACTCTTTCTCATAAAACTCATCTTGATAAAGTAGCAATTGAAAACGGATTTTTTTGTGGAATGCTACCTATCATATTTATCATATATTCTTTTCTTTAGTAGCATGGACATTTGGACTTTTAGATGGTTCAAAGCAATAATCTATATTTGACATGAAGCCTTCAATACTCAAGCATATCAACAAGCAACCATGTCTTTCAAAATATCAACACTAAAGAAAGTTATCCCTAGCCCATCATGCTCAATCATTGATCCATTCATGAAACACACTCGAATATTAGCTACATCCAATGCACAAGTATGATCATAGTGCTCCCTAGTTGGTGATTTATAAGAGAAGATGGAGACTCAAATAAAAATTGCATAACGTAAATAGATAGGCCCTTCGCAGAGGGAAGCAGAGATTTGTAGAGGTGCTAGAGCTCAAAGCTTAAATTGATAGATAAAATATTTTGAGAGGATTACTATCCCGTCAACGAAAACGATCGAGTAATTCCCAACACTTTCCATGCTAGATATATCATAGGTGGTTCCCAAACATAAAATAAAGTTTATTCCTTTTTCAACCATACTTTCACATTCCACGACTAGCCGTATCCACGGGTGCAGTCCATACCAACACTTTCCAGGGAATTTATTATTTGACAACATTAAGTAAATTTATTTTTCATTTCAGGACTGGGCATCCCTATTACCGCTGTACTCTCGTGCAATTACAAGTGAATAAACACTCATCTTGAGAATAACACATCTAGCATGGAAAATATTGGCCACCCCTATCGCTTCATGAGCGGTACGAGCACATAAAAGGGAAATTCAGTTTGAAAATTAGAGATGGCACATACAAATTTACTTAGAACGGCACGAAAATACCGCATATAGGTAGGTATGGTGGACTCATGTGGCAAAACTGGGTTTAAGGATTTTGGATGCACAAGTAGTATTCCCACTTAGTACAAATGGAGGCTAGCAAATAGATTGAGAAGCAACCAACCAAGAAACAAAAATTCACATAAACGAGCATTGAGCATAACTAACACCGAATAATGCACCACAAGTAGGATGTAATTTCTTTGCATAACTATTGACTTTCGTGCTTGCATAGGGAATCACAAGCCTTAACACAAATATTCTTACTAAAGCATAATTACTCAATAACATGGCTCATATGTTACTATCATCATATCTCAAAACTATTACAATGAATCAAGTTTAATTTGTCCAATGATCTTCATGAAAGTTTTTATTATATCCTTCTTGGATATTCATCATATTAGGACCAATTTCATAGCTTGTGCAAATTTTCATCACTATTATCAACTCTCAAAATAATATAAGTGAAGCATGAGAGTGTTCAACAAACTACTCCAAAAAGATATAAGTGAAGATCATATGAGTAGTTAAGTAAATAGGTAGCTATGTGAGGACTCTCTCTCATTTAAAAAAATTCAGATCTAAGTATTTTATTAAAAAAAAGCAAGAAAAACAAAATAAAATGAAATTCTAACAATGGCACACATCATGTGAAGAAGCAAAAACTTAGGCTCAACCCGGGCTAACCGATAATTGTTGATGAAGAAAGGTGGGATGCCTACCGGGGCATCCCCAAGCTTAGATGCTTGAGACTTCTTGAAATATTATCTTGGGATGCGTTGGGCATCCCCAAGCTTGAGCTTTTGTGTCTCCTTAATTCCTTTTATATCACGGTTTCCCTAAATCTTAAAAACTTCAACCACACAAAACTCAATAAGAACTCGTGAGATAAGTTAGTATAAATCAATGCAATAACCTTATCATTCTCTACTGTAACAAATCACTAAAATTATAATTTAACATTGCATGCTAAATTCCTATGCATATTTAATAGTCCTATCTTCAAATAGAATCATTAAACAAGCAAACATATGCAAACAATGCAAACATAACAGCAATATGTCTAAACAGAATAGTCTGTAAAGAGGGCAATTATCCTCATACTTCCCTAACTCCAAAAATTCTGAAAATTTACCACACTGTAGAAAATGTATAATATCTTATTCTGCAAAAACTTTAAACATTTTATCACATTCTGACTTTTCTAGAGAATTTTTGCAACAGCGAGAAACTTTCTGTTTTGAAACAGCAATTCATATACTTGCAAAATAAGCATGGTGAAGGCTATCCTTGCCACTTTCATTGAAGTAAGAGATGCAAAACATTATTATAAATAAAATCAAGCAAATCATAATAGAATAAAATGACTCTCCAAGCAAAACTCATATCATGTGACGAATGAAAATATAGCTCCAAGTGAGGTTACCGATAATGTTGAAGACGAAAGAGGGGATACCTTCTGGGGCATCCCCAAGCTTAGTTGCTTGGATCTTCCTTGAATATTAACTTGGGGGTGCCTTGGGCGTCCCCAAGTTTAGGGTCTTGTCACTCCTTATTCTCCTCATATCGATATTTCACCCAAAACATGAAAACTTCAATCACACAAAACTTAACGGAACTTCATGAGATGGGTTAGTATGATAAAGACAAATCAATCACTTTGGTACTGTCAAGATAAGATTCATAATTGTTTCCACATAATGCCTACTATACTCTACAATTTCCACAATTTATATTAAGCAATATAAGCCATAGAAACCAAAAAACAAACAAACTATACATTGAAAACAGAATCTGTCAAAAACAGAACAGTACGTAAAGATCAGAATTTCAGTCATACTTCTGTAACTTATAAAATTTGTATACCCAACAACTAGACAAAATTCAGAGTTTTTCGATGCTCCAGAGAATTTAAACAATTCTGTTACTGGGCGCAAAAGTTTCTGTTTTTGCACAGAATCAAGTCAACTATCATCCACACTATCCCAAAGGCTTTACTTGGCACTTTATTGAAATAAAATCTATAAAACATGATTGCTACAGTAGCTTAATAATGTGAACACACAAAAACAGTAGGTAAAAATGTTGGGTTGTCTCCCAACAAGTGCTTTTCTTTTATGCCTTTTAAGCTAGGCATGATGACTTCAATGATGCTCACATAAAAGATAAGAATTGAAACACAAAGAGAGCATCATGAAGCATATGACTAGCACATTTAAGTCTAAACCACTTCCTATGCATAGGGATTTTGTGAGCAAACAACTTATGGGAGCAAGAATCAACTAGCATAGGAAGGCAAAACAAGTATAACTTTAAAACATTCAACACATAGAGAGGAAACATGATATTATTGCAATTCCTACAAGCATATGTTCCTCCCTCATAATAATTTTCAGTAGCATCATGAATGAATTCAACAATATAGCTATCACATAAAGCATTCTTTTCATGATCCACATGCATAAAAAATTTATTACTCTGCACATAAGCAAATTTATTCTCATGAGTAGTAGTGGGAGCAAACTCAACAAAATAACTATCATGTGAGGCATAATCATATTGAGCATTAAAATCATGATGACAAGTTTCATGGTTATCATTATTCTTTATAGCATACATGTCATCACCATAATCATCATAGATAGCAACTTTGTTATCAAAATCAATTGAAACCTCTTCCAAGATAGTGGAATCATCATTAAATAAAGTCATGACCTCTCCAAATCCACTTTCATCAATATAATCATCATAAACAGGAGGCATGCTTTCATCATAGTAAATATTCTTATCAAAACTTGGGGGACTAAAAATATCATCTTCATCAAACATAGCATCCCCAAGCTTGTAGCTTTGCATATCATTAACATCATGGATATTCCAAGAATTCATACTAACAACATTGCAATCATGATCATCATTCAAAGATATTATGCCAAACATTTTATTGAATTCTTCTTCTATCAATTGAGCACAATTTTCCTTTCCATCATTTTCAAGAAAGACATGATAAAGACGAATAATATGAAACCACCTCAATTCCATTTTTTTGTAGTTTTCTTTTACAAACCAAACTAGTGATAAAACAAGAAACTAAAAATTCAATTGCAAGATCTAAAGATATACCTTCAAGCACTCACCTCCCCGGCAACGGCTCCAGAAAAGAGCTTGATGTCTACTACACAACTTGTTCTTGTAGACTCGTGTTGGGCCTCCAAGCGCAGAGTTTTGTAGGACAGTAGAAAATTTCCCTCAAGTGGATGACCTAAGGTTTATCAATCCATGGGAGGTGTAGGATGAAGATGGTCTCTCTCAAATAACCCTGCAACCAAATAATAAAAAGTCTCTTGTGTCCCCAACACACCAAATACAATGGTAAACTGTACAGGTGCACTAGTTCGGTGAAGAGATGGTGATACAAGTGTAGTAATGATAGTAGATATTTATTTTTGTAATAATAACAATGAAAAACAGCAAGGTAGCAAGTAACAAAAGTGAGCACAAACGGAAAAAAGTATGCAATCCGATAATAACGAAACCTCAAAGGGAAAACTCAATTCATCACAACAAGATAGAGAGGGAAAGCACCATATGATCCAACTATATTAACAAAGCTCATGATACATCAAGATCGTGACATCTCTAGAACACGAGAGAGAGAGAGATTAAACACATAGCTACTGGTACAAACCCTCAGCCCCGAGGGTGGACTACTCCCTCCTCATCATGGTGGCCGTCGGGATGATGAAGATGCCGACGGCCACCGATGATGATTTTCCCCTCCGGCGGCGTGCCAGAACGGGGTCTAGATTGGTTTTTCATGGCTACAGAGGCTTGCGGCGGTGGAACTTCTGATCTAGGGTTATTTCTGGGGGTTTCTGTATTTATAGGATTTTTGGGCGTCAGTTTCACGCGAAGATGGGCCTCAATGTGAGCACAACCCATCGGGGCAATCCAAGCCCATGAGCCCCTCTGGCGCGCCCTGGTGGGTTGTGCCCTCCTCGTGGATCTTCTGGCCCTCCCATGAAGCTTCTAGTGCCTCTTTTGTTCCAAAAAAATCGTCAAAAAGTTTCATTGCATTTGGAGAACTTTTATTTCTGCACAAAAAAACAACACCACGGTAGTTCTGCTGAAAACAGCGTCAGTCCGGGTTAGTTCCATGCAAATCATACCAAAACCATATAAAATTGTTGTAAACATGGCATGAATACTTTAAAAATTATAGATACGTTGGAGACGTATCAATAATATAACAACATGGAACAATCAAATATTATAGATACATTGGAGACTGATACGTCTCCAACGTATCTATAATTTATGAAGTATTCATGCCATGTTTACAACAATTTTATATGGTTTTGGTATGATTTGAATGGAACTATCCCGGACTGACACTGTTTTCAGCAGAACTATTGTGGTGTTGTTTTTTGTGCAGAAATAGAAGTTCTCGAAATTGGACGAAACTTTTTGACGAATTTTTTGGAAGAAAATAAAAATAATGGAGGAAAGAACCACCGGAGGGGGGCCCCTGCTGCCCAGAAGGCACCAGGGCACGCCACCCCCTGGCGCGCCCTGGTGGGTAGTGGGCCCCATGAGGCCCATATTCGCATGAAACCGACGCCAAAAAATCCTATTTATTCAAAAACCGCCAGAAATAACCCTAGATTAGAAGTTTCGCCGCCGCAAGCCTTTGTAGCCATGAAAAATCAATCTGGACCCTATTTCGGCACCCTGCCGGAGGAGGAAATCATCACGGGAGGCCATCTTCATCATCCCGGCGGCCACCATGATGAGGAGGGAGTAGTCCACCCTCGGGGCTGAGGGTAGATACGTCCATTTTGCATCATGTTTTCCTACTATTATTTATAATGTTTTCATGCATAATAATGCTTTTGGGAGTAATTCTAATGCCTTTTCTCTCATAATATGCAAGGTTTACACAAAGAGGGAGAATACCGGCAGCTGGAATCCTGGACCTGAAAAAGCTACGTCAGAGTTGCCTATTCTGCACAACTCCAAATGAGCTAAAAAATTACGGAGAATTGTTTTGCAATATATGAAGAATATTGGAGCAAATAACTACCAGAGGGGGCCTGGTGGGCACGCCAGGGAGCCCAGGCATGCCCTGGTGGGTTGTGCCCTCCTCGGCCCACCTCTGGTGCCCCTCTTCTGGTATATAAGTCATTTTGACCTAGAAAAATAAGGAAAGGACTTTCGGGATGAAGCGCCACCGTGTCGACGCGGAACTTGGGCAGGAGCACTTTTGCCCTCAGGCGGAGCAGTTTCGCCGGGGGAACTTCCCTCCTGGAGGGGGAAATCATCGCCATCGTCATCACCAACAACTCTCCCATCTTTGGGAGGGCCATCTCCATCAACATCTTCAACATCACCATCTCCTCTCAAACCCTAGTTAATCTCCTGTGTTCAATCTTTGTACCGGAACCTTAGATTGGTACTTGTGGGTGACTAGTAGTGTTGATTACATCTTGTAGTTGATTACTATATGGTTTATTTGGTGGAAGATTATATGTTCAGATCCATTATGCTATTTAATACTCCTCTGATCTTGAGCATGATTATTATTTGTGAGTAGTTACTTTTGTTCTTGCGGTCACGGGAGAAGTCATGTTGCAAGTAATCATGTGAACTTGATATGTGTTCGATATTTTGATGATATGTATGTTGTGATTCCCTTAGTGGTGTCATGTGAACGTCGACTACATGGCACTTCACCATACTTGGGCCTAAGGGAATGCATTGTGAAGTAGTTATTAGATGATGGGTTGCTAGAGTGACAGAAGCTCAAACCCTAGTTTATGCGCTACTTCGTAAGGGACCGATTTGGATCCAAAAGTTCAATGCTATGGTTAGATTTTATCTTAATACTTTTCTCATAGTTGCGGATGCTTGCGAGGGGGTTAATCATAAGTAGAAGGTTTATTCAAGTAAGAACAGCACCTAAGCACCGGTCCACCCACATATCAAATTATCAAAGTAGCAAACATGAATCAAAACAACATGATGAAAGTGATATGACGAAATTCCCGTGTACCCTCAAGAACGCTTTGCTTATCATAAGAGACCATTTTGGCCTGTCCTTTGCCACAAAAGGATTGGGCTACCTTGCTGCACTTTATTTACCATTACCGTTACTTGCTCGTTACAAATTATCTTGCTATCAAACTACCTGTTACCGACTATTTTAGTGCTTGCAGAAAATACCTTGCTGAAAACCACTTGTCATTTCCTTCTGCTCCTCGTTGGGTTCAACACTCTTACCTATCTAAAGGACTACGATTGATCCCCTATACTTGTGGGTCATCAAGGGTTTCTACCAGTAGCTATGTGTTTAATCTCTCTCTCTCTCTCTCTCTCTCTCTCTCTCTCTCGTGTTCTTGATTTGGCACGATCTTGATGTATTGCTAGCTTTGTTAATATAGTTGAATCATATGGTGTTTCTCCCTCTCTATCTTGTTGTGATGAATTGAGTTTTCCCTTTGAGATTTCGTTATTATCGGATTGCATACTTTTATGGATTTGAGAGCACTTGATGTATGTCTTGCTGTGAATACCCGTGGTGACAATGGGGTATCATATTGATTCACTTGATATATGTTTTGGCACTCAAATCGCGGATTCCTGAGGTGACATTGGGGTAATCTATGCATAGGGGTTGATGCATGTTTTCATCCTTGTTTCTCTGGTAGAAATCTTGGGGCACTCTTTGAGGTTCTTTGTGTTGGATTGAGTATTATGAATCTGAAATTGTTTGATGCATATCATATAATCAACTCATGGATACTCGTGGTGACATTGGAGTATCTAGGTGACATTAGAGTTGGTTGATGTGTATCATATGGTGTTATTTTAGTACGAACTCTTGGGTTGTTTGTGACACTTATAGGGATAGCTTGATAGATCGATCGGAAAGGATAACTTTGAGGTGGTTTCGTACCCTACAAACAATTTCGTCTTATGTTCTCCACTAGATAAGAACTTTGGAGTGATTCTTCATCGCACGTTGAGGGATGGTTATATGATCCAATTATATTAGCATTGTTGAGAGATTGCACTAGTGAAAGTATGAACCCTAGGCCTCATTTTCAAGCATTGCAATACCATTTGTGCTCACTTTTGTTACTTGCTACCTTGCTGTTTTTCATTGTCATTATTACAAAACTCAATATCTACTATCATTACTACACTTGTATCACCATCTCTTCGCCAAACTAGTGCACCTGTACAATTTACCATTGTATTTGGTGTGTTGGGGACACAAGAGACTTTTTATTATTTGGTTGCAGGGTTCTTTGAGAGAGACCATCTTCATCCTACGCCTCCCACGGATTGATAAACCTTAGGTCATCCACTTGAGGGAAATTTTCTACTGTCCTACAAAACTCTGCGCTTGGATGCCCAACACGAGTCTACAAGAACAAGTTGTGTAGTAGACATCAAGCTCTTTTCTGGTGCCGTTGCCGGGGAGGTGAGTGCTTGAAGGTATATCTTTAGATCTTGCAATGGAATCTTTTAGTTTCTTGTTTTATCACTAGTTTGGTTTAAAAAAGAAAACTACAAAAAATGGAATTGAGGTTGCCTCATATTATTCGTCTTTATCATGTCTTTCTTTAAAATGATGGAAAGGAAAATTGTGCTCAATTGATAGAAGAAGAATGGAATAAAATGTTTGGCATAAATGATGAGCATGATTGCAATGTTGTTAGTATGAATTCTTTGAATATCCATGACGCTAACGATATGCAAATCCATAAGCTTGGGGATGCTATATTTGATGAAGATGATATTTTTCCTCCCCCAAGTTTTGATGAGAAATTTTGTTATGATGATAGCATGCCTCCTATTTATGATGATTATATTGATGAAAGTGGGTTTGAAAGAGTGTCAACTCTAGGAAATAATGATCCCACTATTTTGGAGGGTGTTGAATCTTGTCACAATATTGGTGAAAGTGGATTTGGAGAGGTCGTGACTTTATTTAATGATGAATCCACTACTTTGGAAGAGGTTTCAATTTACTATGATAAAAAAGTTGCTATCTATGATGATTATTGTGATGATATTTATGCTACAAAGAGTAATGATATCCATGAAACTTGTCATCATGATTTTAATGCTCAAATTGATTATCCCAATCAAGTATCACATGATAGATATTTTGTTGAGTTTGCTCCCACTACTATTGATGAGAATAAATTTGCTTATGTGGAGAGTAACAAAAATTCTATGCTTGTGGATCATGAAAAGAATGTTTTATGTGATAGTTATATTGTTGAATTCATTCATGATGCTAATGAAAATTATTATGAGAGAGGAACTTATGCTTTTACATATCTCAATAATATCAAGTTTCCTCTCTTTATATTGAAAGTTTTGAAGTTATACTTGTTTTGGCTTCCTGTGCTAGTTGATTCTTGCTCCCATAAGTTGTTTGCTCACAAAATCCCTATGCATAGGAAGTTGGTTAGGATTAAATGTGGTTGCCATGCGCTTCATGGTGCTCTTGTTATGTTTCAATTCTTATCTTTTATGTGAGCATCATTGCAATCATCATGCCTAGCTAAAAAGGCATTAAAGAAAAGCGCTTGTTGGGAGACAACCCAACACTTTTACCTACTTTTTTTGTGTGTTCACATGATTAGGCTACTGTAGTAATCAGGTTTTATAGCTTTTGTTTCAATAAACTACCAAGTAAGGCCTTTGGGATAGTGTCAATGATAGTTGACTTGATTCTGTGCAAAAACAGAAACTTTTGCTTCCAGTAACAGAATTTTTTAAATTCACTGGAACACGATAAAATTCTGAATTTTTTACAGATGATTGATATACAAATTTCCTACGTTGTACTAATGTTTCAGATCTTTTGGAGTAACAGAAGTATGGTCATTGTCCAGATCACTACAGACTATTCTGTTTTTGATAGATTCTATTTTCAATGCATAGTTTGCTTGTTTTCTTGTTTCTATGGCTTATATTGCTCAATATAAATTATGGAAATGATAAGGTACAGTAGGAATTGTGTGAGAACAATTATGAATCTTGTCTTTGACAGTACCAAAGTGAATGATTTGTGTTTATCATACTAACCTATCTCACGAAGTTCCGTTAAGTTTTGTGTGATTGAAGTTTTCAAGTTTTGGGTGAGATATCGATATGAGGAGAGTAAGGAGTGACAACACCCTAAGCTTGGGGATGCCCAAGGCACCCCCAAGGTAATATTCAAGGAATATCCAAGCAACTAAGCTTGGGGATGTCCCGGAAGGCATCCCCTCTTTCATCTCCAACATTATCGGTAACCTTACTTGGAGCTATATTTTCATTCGTCACATGATATGAGTTTTGCTTGAAGCATCATTTTATTTTGGTAGGATTTGCTTGCTGTTATTTAGAATAATGTTTTGCATCTTTCATTCCAATAAAAATGTCAAGTATAGCCTTTACCATGCTTATTTTGCAAGTCTATATGTGGCTGTTTGAAAACAGAAAGTTGCATGCTAGTGCGTGAATCTTCAGAAAATTCAGAATGTCATAAAATGTTGAAACTTTTTGCACAATAAGCTATGATAAATTTTCTAAAGTGTGGTAAATTTTCAGAATTTTTGGAGTTAAAGAAGTATGAATATTCTTGCATCCTTTACAGACTATCCTGTTTTGGCAGATTGTTGTTATGTTTGCATATGTTTTCTTGTTTAATGATTCTATTTGAGGACAGGAGTATTAAATATGTAGAGGCATTTATTATGCAATGTTAAATACTAATTGTAGTGATTTGCTATAGTAGAGAATGATAAGGTTATTGCATTGCTTTATACTAACTTATCTCACGAGTTCTTGTTAAGTTTTGTGTGGATGAAGTCTTTAAGATATAGGGAAACCGTGACATAGAAGGAATAAGGAGACACAGAAGCTCAAGCTTGGGGATTCCCAAGGCATCCCAATATAATATTCCAAGAAGTCTCAAGCATCTAACTTTGGGATGCCCCGGTGGGCATCCCACCTTTCTTCATCAACAATTATCGGTTAGTATCGGTTGAGCCTAAGTATTTGCTTCTTCACATGAGTGTGCTATTCTTAGAATGTCATTTTAGTTTGTTTTGCTTGCTGTTTTAATAAAATACTTAGATCTTAAAGTTTTTAAATGAGAGAGAGTCCTCAAATAGCTACCCATTTACTTAACTACTCGTTTGATCTTCACGTATATCTTTTTGGAGTAGTTTGTCATTTACTCTTGTGCTTCACATATATCCTATGAGTAAATTGTTGAATGAATTGAATATCATGAAGTTGAAATTATATGTTCATATAATGCCTAGTAGTAGCTTCACATTGGGTTTAGAAAGTGAAATCTTTTGAAGCTTGAAAATCACAATACTGGTCATACAAGCAATTCATGAATGATCAGTATAAGAAAGAGAACTTTCACATACAAATATATTATCTTGGACATCTTCTATGATTGTGAATACCCATTAATTATTTTCAAACTTGAGAAAATTAGTTGAAGTTGGACAAGGAAGACAACGTAATGAGTTATGGTTGTGTATATTTGCATAGAAGTTATATTGTTACGGATCCTCCAACATGTGGTATTTTCTTAGGATCTTTTGCTAGCCAAAAATTAGTACTAAGTAGAGATACTACGTGTGCATCCATAAATCCTTAAACCCAGTTTCTTGCCATGAGTGTCCATCATACCTGCCTATGGATCGAATAAGATCCTTCAAGTAAGTTGTCATCGGTGCATAAAGCAATAAAAATTGCTCCTAAATATGTTTGATCCTTTATTGTAAGGGAAAATAAGCGTTGTACAAACTTGTGATGGCAAAATAATAAGAGCGGCCGACTGCATAATAAAGGTTGCTATCGTAAGGGGCAATATAATGTGACGTTCCTTTGCATTAAGAGATTGTGCATCCAATAATTAAAAGCGCATGACAACCTCTGCTTCCCTCTACGAAGGGCCTATCTTTTACTTTTCAGTATTTACTTTTAGGCAAGAGTCAATAGTATGCATTCTCATTTCGACCTCAATTATTCTCTAGTTGGCAAGCATCATATCATGGGGAAAGATCTAGGCACGTATGACCAGTCAAATATATTTGACCATGAATTATTATTGTTGACAATTATCTCTATGATAAATGAGTTCGGAGGCGAAACATTAAGCCCCTATCTTTATTTGTGTTCGATGGATGGCGTTTGTTCTAAAAATATGCTTTGAGTACTAGCAATCATAGAAGACTATATGATGATGGAGTATGTGAAGCTCTTACTTAGACTCTGTTGAATAAGTTAAATTGCAATTGTTTGGTGACTAAGAATATAGGTTGTTAAGTTTCAAGAGAAGGCATTGTTTGAACCGTAACATGTGAATTGATTGCTACTTTATCATGATGAGTTTTATGATGCTAGGAAAAGTGATTGAAATTATCATTGATCAAACTTATACACTATGCAAGCATTCACACTTCATAAATTATTTCTTTTATCATTTACCTACTCGAGGACGAGCAGGAATTAAGCTTGGGAATGCTGATATGTCTCCAACGTATCTATAATTTATGAAGTATTCATGCCATGTTTACAATAATTTTATATGGTTTTGGTATGATTTGAATGGGACTAACCCGGACTGACGTTGTTTTCAGCAGAAGTACCGTGGTGTTGTTTTTTGTGCAGAAATAAAAGTTCTCGGAATTGGACGAAACTTTTTGACAAATTTTTTTTGGAAGAAAAGAACAATACTGGAGCAAAGAACCATCGGAGGGGGGCCCCCTGCTGCCCAAAAGGCACCAGGGTGCGCCACCCTCCCCCCCTGGCGCGCTCTGGTGGGTAGTGGGCCCCTGAGGCCCATCTTCGCGTGAAACCAACGCTAAAAAATCCTATATATTTAGAAACCCCCAGAAATAGCCCTAGATCAGAAGTTCCACCGTCGCAAGCCTCTGTAGCCCCGAAAACCAAATCTGGAGCCTGTTCTGTCACCCTGTCGGAGGGGGAAATCATCACTGGAGGCCTGATACATCTCCAACGTATCTATAATTTATGAAGTATTCATGCCATGTTTACAACAATTTTATATGGTTTCGTATGATTTTATTAGAACTAACCCGGACTGACGATGTTTTCAGCAGAACTACCGTGGTGTCGTTTTTTGTGCAGAAATAAAAGTTCTCGGAATGGGCTGAAAATTTACGGTGATTTTTTATGGACCAAAAGAGACCCCCGAGGCACAAGAATTGGGCCAGAAGAGTCCCGAGGCAACCACAAGGGTGGAGGGCGCGGCCCCTATCTTGCCGCTACCTCGTCGACCCCCTTGACGTGAGACCGACGCCAAAAATTCCTATAAATCACGAAACCCCCAGAAAGAAACCTAGATCGGGAGTTCCACCGCCGTAAGCCTCTGTAGCCATGAAAAACCAATCGGGATTCCGTTCCGGCACCCTTCCGGAGGGGGAAACCATCACCGGTGGCCATCTTCATATTCCGGCAGTCTCCATGACGAGGAGGGAGTAGTTCACACTCGGGGCTGAGGGTATGTACCAGTAGCTATGTGTTTGATCTCTCTCTCTCTCTTGTGTTCTTGATTTGGCACGATCTTGATGTACGGCGAGCTTTGTTACTATAGTTGGATCATATGGTGTTTCTCCCCCTCTACCTTCTTGTGATGAATTTAGTTTTACCTTTGAGGTTTCACTATTATCGGATTGAATACTATTATGGATTTGAGAACACTTGATGTATGTCTTGCGATGGGATATCTGTGGTGACAATGGGATGTTCTATTGATTCACTTGATTTATGGTTTGGCATTCAACTCGCGGATTCCCAAGGTGACATTGGGGTAATCTATGCATAGGGGTTGATGCACGTTTTCGTCCTACGTTCTCCGATAGAAACTTTGGAGTGATTCTTTGTTGCACGTTGAGGGATTGTTATATGATCCAATTATGTTATCATTGTTGAGAGAATTTGCACTAGTGAAAGTATGAACCCTAGGCCTTGTTTCCAAGCATTGCAATACCATTTTTGCTCACTTTTGTTACTAGTTACCTTGCTGTTTTTATATTTTCAGATTACAAAAACCTATATCTACCATCCATATTACACTTGTATCACCATCTCTTCGCCGAACTAGTGCACCTATACAATTTACCATTGTATTGGGTGTGTTGGGGACACAAGAGACTCTTTGTTATTTGGTTGCAGGGTTGTTTGAAAGAGACCATCTTCATCCTACGCCTCCCACGGATTGATAAACCTTAGGTCATCCACTTGAGGGAAAATTGCTACTATCCAACAAAACACTGCGCTTGGAGGCCCAACACGAGTCTACAAGAAGAAGGTTGCATAGTAGACATCAAGCTCTTTTCTGGACCATTTCCGGGGAGGTGAGTGCTTGAAGGTATATCTTTATATCTTGCAATTGAATCTTTTAGTTTCTTATTTTATCACTAGTTTAGTCTATAAAAGAAAACTACAGAAAAATGGAATTGAGGTTGCCTCATATGCTTCATCTTTTTAATGTCTTTCGTGAAAATGATGGAAAAGAAAATTGTGCCAAAGTGTTAGAAGAAGAAGTCAATAAAATGTTTGGCATAAAAACTTTGAATGATGAGCATGATTGCAATGTTGTTAGTATGAATTCTTTGAATATCCATGATGCTAATGATATGCAAAGCTACAAGCTTGGGGATGCTATGTTTGATGAAGATGATATCTTTTGTCCCCCAAGTTTTGATGAGCAAATTTATTATGATGATAGCATGCCTCCTATTTTTGATGATTATGTTGATAAAAGTGGATTTGGGGAGGTCATGACTTTATTTAGTGATGAATCCACTATTTTGGAAGAGGTTCCAATTGATTATGAGAACAAAGTTGCTATCTATGATGATTATTGTGATGACATGTATGCTATAAAGAGTAATTATAACCATGAAACTTGTCATCATGATTTTAATTTTCAATTGGATTATGCCTCACATGATAGTTATTTTGTTGAGTTTGCTCCCACTACTATTCATGAGAATAAATTTGCTTATGTGGAGAGTAATAAAATTTCTGTGCTTGTGGATCATGAAAAGAATGCTTTATGTGATAGTTATATTGTTGAATTCATTCATTATGCCACAGAAAATTATTATGAGGGAGGAACATATGCTTGTAGGAATTGCAATAATATCAAGTTTCCTCTCTATTGGTTGAAAGTTTTGAAGTCATGCTTGTTTTGCATTCCTATGCTAGTTGATTCTTGTTCCCATAATTTGTTTGCTCACAAAATCCCTATGCATAGGAAGTGGGTTAGACTTAAATGTGCTAGTCATACGCTTCATGATGCTCCCATTATGTTTCAATTATTATCTTTTATGTGAGCATCATTGAAATCATCATGCCTAGCTAAAAAGGCATTAAAGAAAAGCGCTTGTTGGGAGACAACCCAATATTTACCCATACTGTTTTTGTGTGTTAACATGATTAAGCTACTGTAGTAATCATGTTTTATAGCTTTTGTTTGAATAAAGTGCCAAGTAAAGCCTTCGGGATAGTGTGGTCGATAGTTGACTTGATTCTGTGCAAAAACAGAAACTTTTACATCCAATAATAGAATTGTTAAAATTCACTGGAAGGCGAAAAAATTATGAATTTTTTACAGATGATTTATATACAAATTTTCTACGTTTTCCCGAGTTTTCAGAAATTTTGGAGTTACATAATTATGACTACAATTCAGATCTTTGCAGACTGTTCTGTTTTTGACAGATTCTGTTTTCGATGCATAGTTGGCTTGTTTTCTAGTTTCTATGGCTTATATTGCTTAATATAAATTGTATAAATGATAGGGTACAGTAGGAATCATGTGAGAAAAATTATGAATCTTGTCTTGACAGTACCAAAGTGAACGATTTGTTTTATTATACTAACGGATCTTACGAGTTTTCTGTTGAGTTTTGTGTTGTGAAGTTTTCAAGTTTTGGGTAAAGATTTGATGGACTATGGAATAAGGAGTGGCAAGAGCCTAATACTGGGGATGCCCAAGGCACCCCAAGGTAATATTCAAGGACAACCAAGCATTTAAGCTTGGGGATGCCCCGGATGGCATCCCCTCTTTCGTCTTCGTCTATCGGTAAATTTACTTGAGGCTATATTTTTATTCACCACATGATATGTGTTTTTCTTGGAGCATCATTTTATTTTATTAGTATTTGCTTGCTGTTATTTATAATAACATTTTTTATCTTTTAGTTCAATAAAAATGTCAAGTATAGCCTTTACCATGCTTATTTTGCAAGTCTATATGTTGCTGTTTGAAAACAGAAAGTTTTCTATCATTGTCTGAATTCTAATTGAAAGTTAGAACGTGATAAACTCTTGAAATTTTTACACAATGAGTAAAAACAAATTTTCTACAGTGTTGTTAGTTTTCAGAATTTTTGGATTTAGGGAAGTGTGAGTACAATTGCACTCTTTACAGACTGTCCTGTTTAGACAGATTCCTGTTATGTTTGCATATGTTTGCTTGTTTAATGATTCTATTTGAGGATAGGAGTATTAATATGCAGAGGCATTTAGTATGCAATGTTAAATAATAATTTTAGTGATTTGCTACAGTAGAGAATGATAAGGTTTTGCATTTGATTTATACTAACTTTTCTCACGAGTTCTTGTTGAGTTTTGTGTGGATGAAGTTTTTCAGATTTAGGGAAACCGTGATATAAAAGGAATCAAGGAGATACAAAAGCTCAAGCTTGGGGATGCCCAAGGCATCCCTAGTTAATATTTCAAGAAGTCTCAAGCATCTAAGCTTAGGGATGCCCCGGTTGGCATCCCACGTTTCTTCTTCAACAATGATCGGTTAGTATCGGTTGAGCCTAAGTTTTTGCTTCTTCACATGATATGTGCTATCATTAGAATGCCATTTTATTTTATTTTGCTTGCTGTTTGAATAAAATATTAAGATCTAAAATTTTAAATGGGAGAGAGTCCTCACACAGCTACATAATTATTTGACTACTCATTGATCTTCACTTACATCTTTTTGGAGTAGTTTGTCAGTTGCTCTAGTGCTTCACTTATATCTTTTTAGAGCACGGCAGTGGTCTTATTTTGAAGAAATTGATGAACTCCCATGCTTCACTTATATTGTTTTGAGAGTCTCTAAACAGCATGGTAATTTGCTTAGGGTATGAATTTAGTCCTAATATGATGGGCATCCAAGAGGGATATAATAAAAACTTTCATATAAAGAGCGTTGAATACTATGAGAAGTTTGATTCCTTTCATTTGTTTTGAGATATAAAGATGGTGATATTAAAGTCATGCTAGTGAGTAATTGTGGATTGGTATAAATACTTGTGTTAAATTTTGTGATTCCCGTAGCATGCACGTATGGTGAACCGTTATGTGATGAAGTCGGAGCATGATTTATTTTTTGATTGTCTTCCTTATGAGTGGCGGTCGGGGATGAGCGATGGTCTTTTCCTACCAATCTATCCCCCTACGAGCATGCGTGTAGTACTTTGTTTTGATAGCTAATAGACTTTTGCAATAAGTATGTGAGTTCTTTATGACTAATGTCGAGTCCATGGATTATACGCACTCTCACCCTTCCACCATTGCTAGCCTCTCTAGTGCCGCGCAACTTTCGCCGGAGCATTAAACCCACCATATACCTTCCTCAAAACAGCCACCATACCTACCTATTATGGCATTTCCATAGCCATTCCGAGATATATTGCCATGCAACTTCCACCGTTCTGTTTATTATGACACGCTTCATCATTGTCATATTGCTTTGCATGATCATGTAGTTGACATCGTATTTGTGGCAAAGCCACTATTCATATTTTTTATACATGGAACTCTTGATCATTGCACATCCCGGTACACCGCCGGAGGCATTCATATAGAGTCATATTCTGTTCTAGTATCGAGTTGTAAAGTAAATAAAAGTGTGATGATCATCATTATTAGAGCATTGTCCCATGTGAGGAAAGGATGATGGAGACTATGATTCCCCCACAAGTCGGGATGAGGCTCCGGACGAAAAATTAAAAAAAAGAGAAAAAAAGAGGCCAAGGAGCCAAAATAAAAAAAAATGGATGGAGAAAAAGTGAGAAGGGGCAATGCTACTATCCTTTTTCCACACTTGTGCTTCAAAGTAGCACCATGATCTTCATGATAGAGAGTCTCCTATGTTGTCACTTTCATATACTAGTGGGAATTTTTCGTTATATAACTTGGCTTGTATATTCCAATGATGGGCTTCCTCAAATTGCCCTAGGTCTTCGTGAGCAAGCGAGTTGGATGCACACCCACTTAGTTTCATTTTGAGCTTTCATACACTTATAGCTCTAGTGCATCCGTTGTATGGCAATCCCTACTCACTCACATTGATATCTATTGATGGGCATCTCCATAGCCCGTTGATATGCCTAGTTGATGTGAGACTATCTCCTTCTTTTTGTCTTCTCCACAACCACCATATTCTTTTCCACCTATAGTGCTATATCCATGGCTCACTGTCATGTATTGCGTGAAAGTTGAAAAAGTTTGAGAACATCAAAAGTATGAAACAATTGCTTGGCTTGTCATCGAGGTTGTGCATGATTTAATACTTTGTGTGATGAAGATGGAGCATAGCCAGACTATATGATTTTGTAGGGATAACTTTCTTTGGCCATGTTATTTTGAGAAGACATGATTGCTTTATTACTATGCTTGAAGTATTATTGTTTTTATGCGAATATTAAACTTTTATTTTGAATCTATGGATCTGAACATTCATGCCACAATAAAGAAAACTTCTTTGATAAATATTCTAGGTAGCATTCACACTTCATAAATTCTCTCTTTTATCATTTACCTACTCGAGGACGAGTAGGAATTAAGCTTGGGGATGCTGATACGTCTCCAACGTGTCTATAATTTATGAAGTATTCATGCCATGTTTAGAACAATTTTATATGGTTTTGGTATGATTTTATTAGAACAAACCGGACTGACGCTGTTTTCAGCAGAACTACCGTGGTGTCTTTTTTGTGCAGAAATAAAAGTTATTGGAATGGGCTGAAAATTTACGGTGATTTTTTATGGACCAAAAGAGACCCCCGACGCAGAAGAGTTGGGCCAGAAGAGTCCCGAGGCAACCACAAGGGTGGAGGACGCGCCCCCTGGTCTTGCCGCTGCCTTGTGGACCCCCTTGACATGAGACCGACGCCAAAAATTCCTATAAATCACAAAACCCCCAGAAAGAAACCAAGATCGGGAGTTCCGCCGCCGTAAGCCTGTGTAGCCATGAGAAACCAATCAGGAGCCTGTTCGGGCACCCTGCCGGAGGGGGAAACCATCACCGGTGGCCATCTTCATCATCCCGGCGGTCTCCATGACGAGGAGGGAGTAGTTCACCCTCGGTGTTGAGGGTATGTACCAGTAGCTATGTGTTTGATCTCTCTCTCTCTCTCGTGTTCTTGATTTGGCATGATCTTGATGTACCGCGAGCTTTGTTATTATAGTTGGATCATATGGTGTTTCTTCCCTCTCCATCTCTTGTTGTGATGAATTGAGTCTTCTCTTTGAGGTTTCGTTATGTTGGATTGAGTATTGGATTTGAGAACACTTGATGTATGTCTTGCGATGGGATATCTGTGGTGACAATTGGATGTTCTATTGATTCACTCGATGTATGTTTTGGCACTCAACTCGCGGATTCTCGAGGTGACATTGGGGTAATCTATGCATAGGGGTTGATGCACATTTTCGTCCTACATTCTCCGATAGAAACTTTGGAGTGATTCTTTGTCGCAAGTTGAGGGATTGTTATATGATCCAATTATGTTATCATTGTTGAGAGAATTTGCACTAGTGAAAGTATGAACCCTAGGCCTTGTTTCCAAGCATTGCAATACCATTTTTGCTCACTTTTGTTACTAGTTACCTTGCTGTTTTTATATTTTCAGATTACAAAAACCTATATCTACCATCCATATTACACTTGTATCACCATCTCTTCGCCGAACTAGTGCACCTATACAATTTACCATTGTATTGGGTGTGTTGGGGACACAAGAGACTCTTTGTTATTTGGTTGCAGGGTTGTTTGAGAGACCATCTTCATCCTACGCCTCCCACGGATTGATAGAACTTAGGTCATCCACTTAAGGGAAAATTGCTACTGTCCTACAAAACTCTGCGCTTGGAGGCCCAACACGAGTCTACAAGAAGAAGGTTGCGTAGTAGACATCAAGGACATCTTCATCTTCCCGGCGGCCACCATGATGAGGAGGGAGTAGTCCACCCTCGGGGCTGAGGGTTTTTACTAGTAGCTATGTGTTTAATCTCTCTCTCTCTCTCTCGTGTTCTTGATTTGGCATGATGTTGATGTATCACAAGCTTTGTTAATATAGTTGGATCATATGGTGTTTCTCCCTCTCTATCTTGTTGTGATGAATTGAGTTTTTCCTTTGAGATTTTGTTATTATCGGATTGAATACTTTTATGGATTTGAGAGCACTTGATGTATGTCTTGCTATGAATACCCGTGGTGACAAATGGGGTATCATATTGATTCATTTGATATATGTTTTGGCACTCAACTCGTGGATTCCCGAGGTAACATTGGGGTAATCTATGCATAGGGGTTGACGTCCTTGTTTCTCTGGTAGAAATCTTGTGGCACTCTTTGAGGTTCTTTGTGTTGGATTGAGTATTATGATTCTAAAATTGTTTGATGCATATCATATAATCAACTCACGCATACTCGTGGTGACATTGGAGTATCTAGGTGACATTAGAGTTGGTTGATGTGTATCATATGGTGTTATTTTAGTACGAACTCTTGGGCTGGTTGTGACACTTATTGGGATTGCTCGATAGATCGATCGAAAAGGATAACTTTGAGGTGGTTTCATACCCTACAAACAATTTTGTCTTATGTTCTCCACTAGATAAGAACTTTGGAGTGATTCTTCATCGCACGTTGAGGGATGGTTATATGATCCAATTATATTAGCATTGTTGAGAGATTGCACTAGTGAAAGTATGAACCCTAGTCCTCATTTTCAAGCATTGCAATACCATTTGTGCTCACTTTTGTTACTCGCTACCTTGCTGTTTTTATTGTTACTATTACAAAAATCAATATCTACTATCCTTACTACACTTGTATCACCATCTCTTCGCCGAACTAGTGCACCTATACAATTTACCATTGTATTTGGTGTGTTGGGGACACAAGAGACTTCTTATTATTTGGTTGCAGGGTTGTTTGAGAGAGACCATCTTCATCCTACACCTCCCACGGATTGATAAACCTTAGTTCATCCACTTGAGGGAAATTTGCTACTGTCCTACAAAACTCTGCGCTTGGAGGCCCAACACGAGTCTACAAGAACAAGTTGTGTAGTAGACATCAGAGATGTATCAAGTGCCATGATGTTAGAGAGTTTTCTGTCCTCGGAGATTTGATTATTTGGATATAATCAGCTTATGTTACCATATCAAGCTTTTTTTTGTTTGATTCTTTGTGGAGGTGAAATCTTTCATCGGCACCATGGTGATATAGTGATTCGACGGCTTGCACTTCTAGGGGATCATCCCTGGCCCAAGTACATTCATCGATCAAGGCTTCCCATTTGTTTGGATGGGCGACTCGGGGCGCTTTCAAAAACCATTATTGGTAATGTTCGTGCGGGTGAAAGAGTGACAACATCATTGCTCCAGTCTAATTGCAGCCTCTTTATATGTCTCCAACGTATATATAATTTTTGATTGTTCCATGCTATTATAGTATCAATCTTGGATGCTTATTATGCAATTATATATCAATTTTTGGGACTAACCTATTAACCTAGTGCCCAGTACCAGTTTGTAGTTTTTTTGCTTGTTTTTGGCCTTTCAAAAAATCAGTACCAAACGGAGTCCAAACACTATGAAACTTTTTAACGATTTTTTCTGGACCAAAAGGGACCCTAGAAGCTTCGGGAGAAGACCTGAAGAGTCACGAGGGAGCAACAAGCCTGCCAGGCACGCCCGATGGGGGAGGGGCGCCCCCCAGGCTTGTGGGCCCCTCATGGCACCTCTTGACCTAGTTCCAGCTCTATAAATTCCCAAATATTCTCAATACATCAGAGAGCCACCCGAAACACTTTTTCCGCCGCCGCAGGCCTCTATTCTTCTGTGATCCCATCTGGAGGCCTTCTCTGGTACTCTGTCGAAGGGGGGATCAATCACAGAGGGCTTCTACATCATCCTCGCTGCCCTTCTAATGATCCGTGAGTAGTTTACCTCAGACCTACGGGTCCATACATAGTAGCTAGATGGCTTGTTCTCTCTCTTTGATCTTCAATACAATGTTCTCCTCGATGTTCTTGGAGATCTATTCGATGTAATCCTTTTTTGAGGTGTGTTTGTTGGGATTCGATGAATTGTGGGTTTATGATCAGATTATTCATAAATATTATTTGAGTCTTTTCTGAATTCTTATATGCATGATTGTTATAGCTTTGTATTTCTCTCCGATCTATCAGTTTGGTTTGGCCAACTAGATTGATTTTTCTTGCAATGGGAGAGGTGCTTTGTGATGGGTTCGATCTTGCGGTGCTCAATCCTAGTGACATAAGGGGACATGACATGTATTTGTATCCCTTTCCATTAAGGATAAAAAGATGTGGTTTAATCATATTGATTGAGTTTACTTTGTCTAATCATGTCATCTTGCTTAAGGCGTTACTCTGTTCTTTATCAACTTAATACTCTAGATGCATGCTGGATAGCGGTCGATGTGTAGAGTAATAATAGTAGATGCAGGCAGGGGTCAGTCTACTTGTCTCGGAGGTGATGCCTATATACATGATCATTGCCTTGAATATCGTCATAACTATGTTCTTTTCTATCAATTGCCCAACAGTAATTTATTTACCCCCCGTATGCTATGTTCAAGAGAGAAGCCTCTAGTGAAAACTATGGCGCCCAGGTCTATCTTTACCATATATTAAAATCCAAAAATACTTTGCTGCAATTTATTTACCAATATTTTATTTTGTGTTTTTGTTTTATATATCTACCATTATCATACTTGATCCTTGCAATTAATCGCCAAGGGATTGACAACCCCTTGTTTGCGTTGGGTGCAAGTATTTATTCTTTTGTGTGTAGGTGCTGATCACGAGGTTTTGCGTGGTTCTCCTACTTGATTGATAACCTTGGTTCTTAACTGAGGTAAATACTTATCTCTACTGTACTGCTTCATCCACTCCTCTTCGAAGAAATCCCGACACAACTCAGAAGTACCAGGAAGAATTTTTGGCGCTGTCGCCGGGGAGACATCACCAAAACCTATCAAGTACCATCGCATAAACTTTCATATCCTTGCATTTACATCATTTGACATTTGCCTCTCGTTTTCATCTCCCCCACTTCGAAAACATTACAAAAAACACAAAAATATTTTCGTTTGCTTGCTTGCTTCCAATTACTAGTTGATGGTTTAAACGGTTTTAAGCATAATTATGACATGTGGGTCCCGCAAATGATGACGTGGCGTAACTCTTTGAGCTAGACCTCGTTAGTCTTTTTTTACCCAAAAAACCCCCCTTACTTTCCTTCAAAAGAACACCCCACTGCCTTAAAAAAACTAAACAGCCCCGCACACGCGCGCGGGCCGGCCCCAACCTTGGCTACGCCACCGGCAAACATGCCCTACCGACGTCGCCCCTGCCTCCCCAGGCCACCACTGCCGTGCCCCACACCGGATCCGGGCACATCGGCCTCCATTACCCCCGCCCCGCACCGGATCCTACGGGATTGCCCCCGCTCCGAGCTGACCCGCATTATGGCCTCATGACTAGCGCCGCTGCTGCTCGCACCCCTGCGAGGCCAGCGCGGCTGCTGCTTGGGCCCGTGCGCGGCTGATACGTCTCCAACCTATCTATAATTTTTTGCTTGTTCCATGTTGTTATATATTATAATTCTTGGATGTTTTACAATCATTTTATAGCAACTTTATATCATTTTTTGGGACTAACCTATTGACATAGTGCCCAGTGCTAGTTGCTATTTTTTGCTTGTTTTTTACTTCACAGAATATCAGTACCAAACGGAGTCCAAATGCAGCGAAACTTTTTGGAGAATTTTTTTGGACCAGAAGACACAAGATGGGCCAAATAAGTACCATAGGGGAGGCCTGAGGTGGGCACAACCCACCAGGGCGCGCCCTGGGGGGTTGTGCCCCCCTCGGTGGCCTCCCGCACCGCCTCTTCACCCTATAAATCCCCAAATATTCTAGAAACCCTAGGGAAGGTGATGAAACACAATTCCAGCCGCCGCAAGTTCTAGAACCACGAGATCCAATCTAAACACCATCACGGAGGGGTTCATCATCCTCATTGGTGCCTCTCCGATGATGCGTGAGTAGTTCATCATAGACCTACGGGTCCATAGGCAGTAGCTAGATGGCTTCCTCTCTCTCTCTCTCTCTCTCTCTCTCTCTCTCTCTCTCTCTCTCTCTCTCTCTCTTTTGATTCTCAATACAATGGTCTCTTGGAGATCTATTTGATGTAACTCTTTTTTTGCGGTGTGTTTGTTGGGATCTGATGAACTTTGAGTTTATGATCAGATCTATATCCATGAATATTATTTGAGTCTTCTTTTGATCTCTTATATGCATGATTATTTACAACCTCGTATTTCTTCTTTGAATCTTTGGTTTAGTTAGGCCAACTAGATCGATTTTTCTTGCCATGGGAAGAGGTGCTTTGTGATGGGTTCAATCGTGCGGTGTTCTTCCCAGTGACAGAAGGGGCAGCAAGACACGCATGTATCATTTCTATTAAGGATAACAAGATGGGGGCTATTCCTACATGAATAGATCTCATCTACATCATGTCATCATTCTTATTGCATTACTCCGTTTCTCCATGAACTTAATACACTAGATGCATGCTGGATAGCGGTCGATGTGTGGAGTAATAGTAGTAGATGCAGGCAGGAGTCGGTCTACTAGTCTTGGACGTGATGCCTATATATTGATCATTGCCTTGGATATCGTCATAATTATTCGATCTTCTATCAATTGCCCAACAGTAATTTGTTTACCCACCGTGTGCTATTTCTTGAGAGAAGCCACTAGTGAAAATACGGCCCCCGGGTCTATTCTTTATCATATTTGCTTTGAGACCTATTTTTATTTGCTTTTATTTTCAGATCTATTATTCCAAAAACCCAAAAATACCTTATTGTACTTTTTTATTACTTATTTTATTTCACATTTTATCAAGATCTATTTATTCAATCTACACAATTTTTATCCCGTCAACTTGACAATTTCTGGCACCGTTACCCGTAGAGGGATTGACAACCCCTCATAAGCGTCGGGTTGCAAGTATTTGTTCTTAGTGTGCAGGTACCGTTTACATAGTGTTGCTTGGTTCTCCTACTGGATTGATACCTTGGTTTCATAGCTGAGGGAAATACCCACCGTAGCTGTGCTGCATCATCCCATCCTCTTTGGGGAAATACCGACGTAGTTCAAGCGACATCAAAAGGAATTTCTGGCGCCGTTGCCGAGGAGACATCATCAACATCTATCAGGTTCTTAATCACAAATCTCATCTCCTTGCAATTTATATTATTTGCCATTTGCCTCTCGTTTTCATCTCCCCCACTTCACAAAAAATTGTCGTTTTATTCGCCCTCTCTTTCTTTCGCCGTTTTCTCGTGAGATCTGTTTTTGTGTGTAATCTTGTTTGCATAGTCACGATGACTCAAGAAAACACCAAGTTGTGTGATTTTTCCAATACCAATAACAATGATTTTATTAGCACTCTGATTGCTCCTCCCACCACTAGTGCGTAATCTTGTGATATTAATGTCGCTTTGTTGAATCTTGTTATGAAAGATCAGCTTTTCGGTACTCCTAATGTGGATGATGTGTCCCATCTAAACACATTCGTAGAATTATGTGATATGCAAAAGAAAATAGATGTGGACAATGATATTGTGAAGTTAAAATTATTTCCTTTCTCTTTGAGGGATCGTGCAAAATTTTGGTTTTCTTCTTTGCCTCGCAATAGTATCGATTCTTGCGATAAGTGCAAAGATGCTTTTATAACTAAGTATTTTCCGCCCGCGAAAATTATTTCCCTTAGAACTCAAATCATGAATTTTAAGCAACTTGACATTAACATGTTGCACAATCTTGTAAAAGAATGAAGTTGATGCTAAGAAATTGTCCTACTCATGGTTTAAATCTTTGGATGATCATACAAAAAATTTATGCGGGATTGAACTTTGTTTCTAGAAATCTTTTAGATTCTACCGCGGGTGGTACTTTTATGGAAATTACTTTGGGTGAAGCTACTAAATTGATTGATAATATTATGGCAAATTATTCACAATGGCATACTGAAAGAGCACCTACTAGTAAAAAGGATAATTCGGTTGAAGAAATTGGAACTTTGAGTGAAAAGTTGATGCTCTTATGAAATTGGTTGCTAATAAAAGTGCTCCTATTGATCTTAATGATGTGCCTTTGTCTACTTTGATTGAGCAAAATAGTGATCCCGTAGATGTGAATTTTGTCTCGCGAAACAATTTTAATAACAATGCTTATAGAGGTAATTTTAATCCTAGGACTTTTCCTGGAAATTCCTCTAACAATTATGGTAATTCTTCTTACAATAATAATAGGAACACCTCTGATCTTGAGAATAATATTAAACAATTTATCAATGCTCAAAAAGTTTTCAATACTACGATAGAAGAAAAGTTGAATAAGATTGATGATATGTCTACAAGCATTGATAGAATTTCTCACGATGTAGAAAATCTCAAGTAGAATTTTTTTTACCCAAGGTTGATGAATCAATTAAGGCTTTATATGTTTCTATGTATGAGAGTAAGAAAAGAGCCACTATGCTTAGAGCTAAACGAGAATTTTTAGAAAGAGCATTTTCTACTGATTGCTTTCATAAAAATGATGAAGATCTTAAAGTGATTGGTATTTCTTCTATTGATTCCTTGTTTAGTAAAATTAAAATTGATGATAAAGGGACTGAAGAAGAGTCAACTTTAGTTAGAAAGCGTCCCGATAATTCGGAGGGTGAAAATCTTGATAAAAAAATTGATAAAAGTGGGTTTGGGGAGGTCAAAACTTTAACTAGTGATGTGCCCACTCTTTTGGATTACAAATACTTTAATTATTATAATTGCTCTTTGATTGATTGTATTTCTTTGTTGCAATCCATGATAAATTCACCCCATGCTTATGAACAAAATAAAGCTTTAGTTAAACATATTGTTGATGCCATGATGAAAGCTTTGGAAGAAAAATTGGAGTTAGAGATTTCAATTCCTAGAAAATTGCATGATGAATGGGAACCTACTATCAAAGTCAAGATAAAAATTTATGAGTGTTTTTCTTTATGTGATTTGGGTGCTAGTGTTTCCACAATTCCGAAATCTCTATGTGATGTGCTTGGTCTTACCGATATTGAAGAATGTTCTCTTAATTTGGACTTGGCGGATTCTACTATTAAAAAGCCTTTGGGAAGAATTAATGATGTTCTTATTATTGCAAATAGGAATTATGTGCCCATATATTTTATTGTTCTTGATATTGATTGCAATCCGTCTTGTCCAATTATACTTGGTAGACCGTTTTTACGTACTATTGGTGCCGTGATTGATATGAAAGAGGGCAATATTAAATTTCAATTTCCACTAAGAAAGGGTATGGAACACTTCCCTAGAACAAGAATTAAGCCACCATATGAATCAATCATGAGGGCATCCTATGGATCTAAAACTAAAGATGACAATACTTGAATCTATGCATTATGCCTAGCTAGGGGCATAAAACGATAGCGCTTGTTGGGAGGCAACCCAATGAATAAAATTTATTTTTAACTTTTTATTTCTGTTATTGAGTGTTTACAAAATTATGCCTTTGTTATTATTGTGTTTTTTATGTTTTAATCAGTGTTTGTGCCAAGTAAAGCCTTTGGGATAGCTTTGGTGATAGTTGATTTGATCCTGTTGAAAAACAGAAACTTTTGCGTCTAGTAACAGAATTTTAGAAATTCACAGAAGAGACAAAAAATTCTGATTTTTTTAAACATGATTTATATGAAAATTGCCTATATTTTCCTAAATTTTCAGAATTTGTGGATTTATATAAGTATGAGAACAATTCGCATCTTTATAGAATGTTCTGTTTTGGACAGATTCTGTTTTCTTTGCATTGTGTGCTTATTTTGATGAATCTATGGATTGTATCGGGGAGTATAAGACATGGTAAAGTTAATACAGTAGATATAATGAAATAACAAAATTTGAATGGGTTTTCTATAGTACATAAAGTAAAGATTGGTTTTCTTATACTAACGGATCTCACGAAGGTTTTGTTAAGTTTTGTGTGATTGAAGTTTTCAAGTTTTGGGTGAGATCACGGTGGATGAAGGAATAAGGAGTGAAAAGAGCCTAAGATTGGGGATGCCCCATGGCACCCCAAGTTAATATTCAAGGAGAACCAAGAAACTAAGCTTGGGGATGCCCCGGAAGGCATCCCCTCTTTCTTCTAACGACCATCGGTATTTTACTTGGAGCAATATTTTTATTCGTCACATATCATGAGTTTTGCTTGGAGCGTCTTGTATTATATGAGTCTTTGCTTTTTTTTCTTTCTATTTTGTCACAAGTATCCTTGCTGGATACTCCTATTTGAGAGAGCCAAAATTATGCTATGATTTGTTAGAATTGCTCTATATGCTTCACTTAAATTTTTTGAGCTATGGAATTGCTTTAGTGCTTCACTTATATCTTTTTGAGCACGGTGTGCTTTAATATTTTTGAAGAAATACTCTCATGCTTCACTTAGATTTATTTGAGAATTAGTAAATTTTTTAAGAAATTCTCTCATGCTTCACTTATATTATTTTGAGAGACGAAAAAAAATTATGCTCATGTTCTTCACTTAGATTTGTTTGAGCTTGTCAAAAGTAATTGCAATATATGAAACTAGTCCCAAAGTGATAGATATTCAAGAGGGATATAATAAAATATTTCATGAAGATCATTGGACAAAATAAACTTGATTCTTTGTAATAGTTTTGAGATATGATGATAGTGATATGTGAGTCATGTTGGTGAGTAATTATGTTTTAGTAAGAATATTGGTGTTAAGGTTTGTGATTCCATATGCAAGCACGAAAGTCAATAGTTGTGCAATGAAATTACATCCTACTTGTGGTGCATTATTCGGTGTTAGTTATGCTTAATGCTCGCTTATGTGATTTTCGTTTCTTGGTTGGTCGCTTCTCAATATTTTTGCTAGCCTCCACTTATACTAAGTAGAAATACTACTTGTGCATCCAACATCTTTAAACCCGGTTTTGCCATATGAGTCCACCATACCTACCTATATACGGTATTTCTATGCCGTTCTAAGCAAATTTGTATGTGCCATCTCTAATTTTCAAAATAAATTTCCTTTTTGTGTGCTCATACAGCTCATGAAGCGGCAGGGGGTGGCCAATATTTTCCATGCTAGATGTGTTATTCTCAAGATGAGTGTTTATTCACTTGCCATTGCACGAGAGTGCGGCAGTAATAGGGATGCCCAATCCTGAAATGAAAAAGAAATTTACTTTATGTTGTCAAATAATAAATTCCTTGGAAAGTGTTGGTATGGACGGTACCCGTGGATACGGCTAGCCGTGGAATGTGAAAGAATGGTGCAAAAAGGAATAAACTTTATTTTCTGTTTGGGAACTGCCTATGATATATCTAGCATGGAAAGTGTTGGGAATTACTCAGTCGTTTTAGTTGACGAAAAAAGTATGCCTCTCAAAAAAAATTATCTCTCAATTTAAGCTTTGAGCTCTGGTACCTCTACAAATCCCTACTTCCCTCTGCGAAGGGCCTATCTATTTACTTTATGCAATTTTTATTTTTATTTGAGTCTCCATCTTCTCTTATAAAGCACCAACTAAGGGGCACTATGATCGTACTTGACCACTGGATGTAGCTAATATGCGAGTGTGTTTCATGAATGGATCAATGATTGAGCATGATGGGCTAGGGATAACTTTCTTTAGTGTTGATATTTTGAAAGACATGGTTGCTTATTGATATGCTTGAGTATTGAAATCTTCATGTCAAAACTAGGCTATTGCTTTGAACCATATAAAAGTCCAAATGTCCATGCTACAAAAGAAAAGAATATGTGATGAACATGTTAGGCAGCATTCCACATCAAAAATTCTGTTTTTATCATTTACCTACTCGAGGACGAGTAGGAATTAAGCTTGGGGATGGTGATACCTCTCCAACGTATCTATAATTTTTGCTTGTTCCATGTTGTTATATTATCATTCTTGGATGTTTTACAATCATTTTATAGCAACTTTATATCATTTTTGGGACTAACCTATTGACATAGTGCCTAGTTGATACGTCTCCAACGTATCTATAATTTTTTATTGTTCCATGCTATTATATTATCTGTTTTGGATGTTTTATATGCATTAATATGCTATTTTATATTATTTTTGGGACTAACCTATTAACCTAGAGCCTAGTGCCAGTTTCTGTTTTTTCCTTGTTTTTGAGCTTCGCAGAAAAGGAATACCAAACGGAGTCCAAATGGAATAAAACTTCACGATGATTTTTCTTGGACCAGAAGACACCCAGGAGACTTGGAGTGCAAGTCAGAAGAGCCACGAGGCGGTGACTAGGGTGGAGGGCGCGCCCAGGGGGATTCAATCACGGAGGGCATCTACATCAACTCTGTTGCCCTTCCGATGAAGCGTGAGTAGTCCACTACAGACCTACGGGTCCATAGCTAGTAGCTAGATGGCTTCTTCTCTCTCTTTGATTCTCAATACCATGTTCTCCTCGATGTTCTTGGAGATCTATCCGATGTAATACTCTTTTGTGGTTTGTTTGTCGACATCCGATGAATTGTGGATTTATGATCAGCTTATCTATGAATATTATTTGAATCTCCTCTAAATTCTTATATGCATGATTTGGTATCTTTGTATTTCTCTTCGAATTATCGATTTGGTTTGGCCAACTAGATTGGTTTTTCTTGCAATGGGAGAGGTGCTTAGCTTTGGGTTCAATCTTGCATGATTTCACCCAGTGACAAAGTAGGGGTAGCGAGACACGTATTGCATTGTTGCCATCGAGGATAAAAAGATGGGGTTTACATCATATTGCTTGAGTTTATTCCTCTACATCATGTCATCTTACTTAATGCGTTACTCTGCTCTTTATGAACTTAATACTCTAGATGCAGGCAGGAGTCGGTCAATGTGTGGAGCAATAGTAGTAGATGCAGGCAGGAGTCGGCCTACTTGATACGGACGTGATGCCTATATTGCATAATCGTTGCCTTGGATATCGTCATAACTTTGCGCTTTTCTATCAATTGCTCGACAGTAATTTGTTCACCCACCGTATTATTTGCCTGCATGAGAGAAGCCTCTAGTGAAACCTATGGCCCTCGGGTCTATTTTCCATCATATTAGTTTTTGATCTACTATTTTGCAATCTTTTATTTTCAGATCTATAAATCAAAAACCCAAAAATATTTTATCTTTTGTTTATCTATCTCTATCAGATCTCACTTTTGCAAGTGACCGTGAAGGGATCGACAACCCCTTTATCACATTGGGTGCAAGTGTTTGATTGTTTGTGCAGGTATTGGTGATTTGTGCATTCTTCTCCTACTGGATTGATACCTTGGTTCTCAAACTGAGGGAAATACTTATCTCTACTTTGCTGCATCACCCTTCCCTCTTCAAGGGAAAAACCAACGCAAGCTCAAGAAGTAGCACCAGTGCCAGTTGCTGTTTTTTGCTTGTTTTTTACTTCACAGAATATCAGTACCAAACGGAGTCCAAACGCAGCAAAACTTTTTGAAGAATTTTTTGGACCAGAAGACACAAGATGGGCCAAAGAAGTACCAGAGGGGAGGCCCGAGGTGGGCACAACCCACCAAGGCGCGCCCTAGGGGGTTGTGTCTCCCTCGGTGGCCTCCCGCACCACCTCTTCGCCCTATAAGTCCCCAAATATTCCAGAAACCCTAGGGGAGTCGACGAAACACAATTCCAGCTGCCACAAGTTCCAGAACCACGAGATCCAATCTAAACACCATCACGGAGGGCTTCATCATCTTCATTGGTGAATCTCCGATGATGCGTGAGTAGTTCATCATAGACCTACAGGTCCGTAGGCAGTAGCTAGATGGCTTCCTCTCTCTCTCTCTCTTTTGATTCTCAATACAATGGTCTCTTGGAGATCTATTTGATGTAACTCTTTTTTTGCGGTGTGTTTGTTGGGATCCGATGAACTCTGAGTTTATGATCAGATCTATATCCATAAATATTATTTGGGTCTTCTTTTGATCTCTTATATGCATGATTATTTATAGCCTTGTATTTTTTCTTTGAATCTTTGGTTTAGTTAGGCCAACTAGATCGATTTTTCTTCCCATGGGAAGAGGTGCTTTGTGATGGGTTCAATTGTGCGGTATTCTTTCCTAGTGACAGAAGGGGCAGCAAGACACGCATGTATCATTTCTATTAAGGATAACAAGATGGGGGCTATTCCTACATGAATAGATCTCGTCTACATCATGTCATCGTTGTTATTGCATTACTCCGTTTCTCCATGAACTTAATACACTAGATGCATGCTAGATAGCGGTCGATGTGTGGAGTAATAGTAATAGATGCAGGTAGGAGTCGGTCTACTAATCTTGGACGTGATGCCTATATATTGATCATTGCCTTGGATATCATCATAATTATTCGATCTTCTATCAATTGCCCAACAGTAAATTTTTTACCCACCGTGTGCTATTTCTTGAGAGAAGCCACTAGTGAAATCTACGGCCCCCGGGTCTATTCTTTATCATATTTGCTTTGAGATCTATTTTTATTTGCTTTTATTTTCAGATCTATTATTCCAAAAACCCAAAAATACCTTGCTGCACTTTTTTATTACTTATTTTATTTTGTGTTTTATCGAGATCTATTTATCCAATCTACACAATTTTTATCCCGTCAATTTGACAATTTCTGGCATCGTTACCCGTAGAGGGATTGACAACCCCTCATAAGCATCGGGTTGCAAGTATTTGATCTTTGTGTGCAGGTACCATTTACATAGTGTTTCTTGGTTCTCCTACTGGATTGATACCTTGGTTTCATAACTGAGGGAAATACCTACCATAGTTGTGTTGCATCATCCCTTCCTCTTTGGGGAAATACCGACGTAGTTCAAGCTACATCAGTCGCCGGCACGGCTGCTGCTCGCTCCCGGCGCGGCAGACGGTGCTGCTGTCCACTGCGTGCAGCATATGGGAGCCGCACCAGCAAGCTCCGCCGCCTCTCTCCAACCGGCTCTCAAGCAGCAAGGGCAGCAGCACCACCAGCGTGTTCCCATCCTCCCATGGCGAATGACGGCAGCCTCCGGGGAGGAGAGACGAGGAGGCATACGACGGGGCAGATTGCTTTTTCAGTTTTTAAAGAAGGATGTCCTTGTAAAATTGCAGAGACCATTTCGTGAATCTTATCAAATCTCCCGTCTAACGGCGTCTAGCTCGAACAGTTACGCCATGTCATCATTTGCGGGATCCACCTATCATAATTATGCTTAAAGCGGTCTAAGCTGCCAACTACTGTTATTTGCAAAAAATTAGGTGCAGAATTAGTGCTTTTTGGCACAAAACTGTTTTGCTTGCTTGCTTTCATTGTCTTCATGTCAACACTCAAAAGAACAGAAAAGAAAAAAGAAAAATAAAGATGGATCATCATCCGCTTGCTAATCTTTTTAAAGGATCCAATTATGATGAACCAATTTCTAGTGAGTTTAGTGCAATAGATTATCTTTATGAAGTTTTGCTTGAAATGCGTGAACCTGAATATTGTGATGAAGTGTTAAAAGAAGAAATTTATAGAGTGATTCACGATAGCTCCTTGAATGAAAAGCATGATCGCAATGATTTTATTATAAATTCTATTAATGTCAATTGTGTTAATGATATGCAAAGCTACAAGCTTGGGGATGATAATTTTGTTATGTCAACTACTTATTGCAATGATCATGATCGGGGTGATAATGCTTCTTATGATCTTGAAATTTTATTAAAGCCTCATGATGAATATGCTATTGATAATAATGCTTGCAACAGTATTGAAAGTGGGTTTGGAAGAGTGTCAACTTTAGGTAAAAAGAATCCCACATATTCGGAGAGTGTTCAATCTTGTGAATTTTTTTATAAAAGTGGGTTTGGAGAGGTCATGACTTTAGTTGATGTTAATCCCACTATCTTGGAAGACTATAAGACTTTTATGCATGTGGATCATGAAGAGGAAATTTTATATGATAGCTATATTGTTGAATTTGATTATGATCCTACATGTAATTATTATGAGAGAGGAAAATATGGTTGTAGAAATTTTCATGTTACTAAATTACCTCTCGTTACGTTGAGATCGTAAATGTTTTATTCTTATGCCTTGCACATGCTAGATATTTCTTGTCTTGCTAATCTGTTTGCTTATAAAATGCCTATGCATAGGAAGTATGTTAGAATTAAACTTGTTTTTCACATGCTACATGAAGCTCTCTTTGTGTTTCAATTACTATCTTTCATGTGAGCATCATTGAAATCTCAAGCACATCTTAATGGCTATAAAGAAATAGCTTGTTGGGAGACAACCCAATAGTTATCTTTTTTTTGGTGTGCACCCAATTATGCTACTGTTATGGTTGTGTTTCTGTGTTTTAATTAGTGCTTGTGCAAGTAAAGCCTTTGGGATAATTTGGTTGATAGTTGATTCGATTCTGTGAAAAAACAGAAACTTTTACGCTCAGTCCAGAAAATTCTAGAAATCACTGGAACGTGTTTTTGATCTGATTTTTTTACACATGATTGATATACAAATTTCCCACGTTGTACTAAGTTTTAAGAATTGTTAGAGTTCCAGAAGTATGGTCATTATTCAGATTACTACAGACTTTTCTGTTTTAGACAGATTCTGTTTTCGTTGCATAGTTTGCTTGTTTTGATGAGTCTATGGATTGTATCGGGGGTATAAGTCATGGAGAAGTTGGAATACAGTAGGTATTATGCAATAATAAAATATGAATGGGTTCATAATAGTACCTAAAGTTTGTGATTTGATTGTTATACTAACGGATCTCACGAAGATTTTTGTTGAGTTTTGTGTGCTGAAGTTTTCAAGTTTTGAGTGAAACCACGATGGATGAAGGAATTGAAAGTGGCAAGAGCCAAAGATTTGGGATTCCCAAGGCACCCCCAAGGTAATATTCAAGGATGCCCAAGCATCTAAGCTTGGGGATGCACCGGATGGCATCCCCTCTTTTGTCTACCAACTATCGGTAAATTACTTGGAGCTATATTTTATTCATCGCATGATATGAGTTTTGCTTGAAGCGTCGTGTATTATATGAGTCTTTGATTTGTTTGCTTTTTAGTTTGCCACAATCATCTTTGTTGGACACACCTTTTGAGAGGTACACACACTCATTCATTATTTGTTAGAATACTCTTTGTGCTTCACTTATATCTTTTGAGCTAGGCAGTTGCTCTAGTGCTTCACTTATATTTTTTAGAGCATGGCGGTGGTTATATTTTAAAGAAATAGTTGCATTCTCATGCTTCCGTGAGATCATTCTGAGAGTTTGATAAATAGTAATGGCAATATGCACGGGTTATGAATTTGGTCCTAAAATGATAGGTATCCACGAAGGATATAATAAAAACTTTCATGTAGATCACTGAATATGATAAGTTTGATTCCTTGCAATAGTTTTGCGATATTAAGATGGAAATATGTGGGAGGTACTAGTGAAATTGTGGTTTAGTAAAAATATTGGTGTTAAGGTTTGTGATTCCCGAAGCATGCATGTATGGTCTCTCGTTATGCTAAGAAGTTGGAGCATAATTTATTATTGATTGTCATCCTTATGTGTGGCGGTCGAGGACAAGCGATGGTCTTCCTTATGCGTATAAACTTTCACAATAAGTATATGAGTTCATGGATTATACGCACTCTCACCTTTCCGCAATTTGCTAGCCTCTTCGGTACTGTGCATTGCCCTTTCTCACCTTGACAGTTGGCGCAAACTTCGTCGGTGCATCCAAACCCTATGATATGATATGCTCTATCACACATTAGCCTCCTTATATCTCCATAAAAACAGCCACCATACCTACCTGTTATGGCATTTCCATAGCCATTCCGAGATATATTACCATGCAACTTCCACCGTTCCGTGTTTATGACACACATCATCATTGTCATATTACTTTGCATGATCATATAGCTGACATAGTATTTGTGGCTCAGCCACCGTTCATCATTTTTTATACATGTTATGCTAGCATCATTGCACATCCTGGTACACTGCCAGAGGCATTCATATAGAGTCATATTTTGTTCTAGTATCGAGTTGTAATTTGGAGTTGTAAGTAAATATAAGTGTGATGATCATCATTATTCATTATTAGAGCATTGTCCTAGTGAGAAAATAAAAAAAAAGGACAAAAAGAGCCCAAGAAAAAAGAGGCCAAGAAGAGCCCACCAAAAAAATTTAGAGAAAAAGAGAGAAGGGGAAATGTTACTATCCTTTTCCACACTTGTGCTTCAAAGTGGCACCATGTTTTTCATATAGAGAGTCTCCTATGCTTTCATTTTCATATACTAGTGGGAATTTTTCATTATAGAACTTGGCTTGTATATTCCGATGATGGGCTTCCTCAAATGCCCGAGGTCTTCGTGAGCAAACAAGTTGGTTGCTCACCCACTTAGTTTTTATTTTGAGTTTTCATACAATTATAACTCTTAGTGCATCTGTTGCATGGTAATCCCTACTCCTTGCATTGACATCAATTGATGGGCATCTCCATAGCCTGTTGATTAGCCTCGTCGATGTGATACTTTCTCCTTTTTTGTCTTCTCCATATCAACCTCAACCACCGTATTCTATTCCACCCATAGTGCTATATCCATGGCTTGCTCTCATGTATTGCGTGTGGGTTGAAAAGGCTGAAGCGCGTTAAAAAATATGAACCAATTTCTTGGCTTGTCATCGGGAGTGTGTATGATTAATAATTTGTGTTAAGAAGATGGAGCATGACAAGACTATATGATTTTGTAGGGATAACTTCCTTTAGCATTTTTATTTTGAAAGGCACGATTGTTTGTTAGTATGCCTGAGTACTAATGTCTTTATATTAAATTATAGACTATTGCTTTGAATCATTTGGATCTAAATATTCATACCACAAAAGAGATTACATGATGAATATGATAGGTAGCATTCCACATCAAAAATTTTGTTTCTGTCATTTACCTACTCGAGGACGAGCAGGAATTAAGCTTGGGGATGCTGATACGTCTCCAACGAATCTATAATTTTTTATTGTTCCATGCAATTATAGTATCAATCTTGGATGTTTATTATGCAATTATATAACAATTTTTGGGACTAACCTATTAACCTAGTGCCCAGTGCCAGTTTCTGTTTTTTGCTTATTTTTGGCTTTTTAGAAAATCGGTACCAAACGGAGTCCAAACGCTATGAAACTTTTTGACGATTTTTTCTGTACCAGAAGGGACCCTAGAAGCTTCGGTAGAAGACCTAAAGAGTCACGAGGGAGTGACAAGCCTGCCAGGCGTGCCCTAGGGGAGCGCCCCCAGGCTTGTGGGCCCCTCGTGGCACCTCTTGACCTAATTCCAGCTTTATAAATTCCCAAATATTCCCAATATATCAGAGAGCCACCCGAAACACTTTTTCCGCCGCCGTAAGCCTCTGTTCTTCCGCGATCCCATCTGGAGGCCTTCTTTGGTACTCTGTGGGAGGGGGAATCGATCACGGAGGGCTTCTACATCATCCTTGATGCCCTTTCTATGATGCATGAGTAGTTTACCTCAGACCTACGGGTCCATACCTAGTAGCTAGATGGCTTCTTCCCTATCTTTGATTTTCAATACAATCTTCTCCTCGATGTTCTTGGAGATCTATTCGATGTAATCCTTTTTGCAGTGTGTTTATTGGGATCCGATGAATTGTGGGTTTATGATCAGATTATTCATGAATATTATTTGATTCTTTTCTGAATTCTTATATGCATGATTGTTATAACTTTGTATTTCTCTTCGATCTATCGGTTTGGTTTGGCCAACTAGATTGATTTTTCTTGCAATGGGAGAGGTGCTTTGTGATGGGTTCGATCTTGCGGTGTTCAATCCCAGTGATAGAAGGGGACATGACACGTATTTGTATCGTTGCCATTAAGGATAAAAATATGGGGTTTATTCATATTGATTGAGTTTACTTTGTCTATATCATGTCATCTTGCTTAAGGCGTTACTCCATTCTTTATGAACTTAATACTCTAGATGCATGATGGATAGCGGTCAATGTGTAGAGTAATAGTAGTAGATGTAGGCAGGAGTCGGTCTACTTGTCTCTGACGTGATGCCTATATACATGATCATTGCCTTGAATATCGTCATAACTATGCGTTTTTCTATCAATTGTCCAACAATAATTTATTTACCCACCGTATGCTATGTTCAAGAGAGAAGTCTCTAGTGAAAACTATGGTGCCCGGGTCTATCTTTATTATATATTAAAATCCAAAAATACTTTGCTACAATTTATTTACCGTTATTTTATTTTGTCTTTTTGTTTTATCTATCTACCATTATCAGACTTGATCCTTGCAATTAACCGTAAGGGACTCACAACCTCTTGTTTGCGTTGGGTGCAAGTATTTGTTTTTTTTTTGTGTAGGTGTTGTTCACGAGGTTTTGTGTGGTTCTCCTACTGGATTGATAATCTTATTTCTTAACTGAGGGAAATATTTATCTCTAATGTACTGCTTCATCCTCTCCTTTTCGAGGAAATCTCAACGCAGCTCACAAGTAGCACCTCTTTACCGAAGTTTTTGGAGTATTTCTTCAAGAAGAGATTGCTACCGCGAAGAAGGTGTTTACATGAGATTTTATTGTAATTCTTAGTCATAGGAGTTACTTTGTATTTTCTTGGATCTTAGGTCCAAATCAGTGTACCTGTAATTGTTATGATCAATAAAGTTACAGGTGTTTCTCAAAAAAAAACTACAGATGCAAATTTACATCTCCACCTCCAGAAGATGTAAAACTGGCGGCCGCGCGCCAACCGCCAACCACCTTCATTTCACTTCTACCCACCCGCCTCCATTTATGCCCGAAAACGCCGCCGCCGCCTCCCGTTCATCCATCCCTGACCCCGCCGCGACCCTGCCGCCCATCCCCGCCGTCGTATTTGCCGATGACTCCCCGATTTGAGTCAACCCCGCCGATAACCCGTCGATTTTAGTCCGCCCCGCCAACGACCGCGCGGCCGATTCGGAGATTCGCCGGAGCTCCGACGGTTGTGATGGCCGTAGCAGCTCACGACCGCCTTCCCTGCTAGTTGCTGCCCGCCGCCGAAGCTAGTAGGGCAGCCGCACGACCACCGCAACCCACAGAGCCGGCGGTTTCTCGGTCGTTGCCGACGTCGTTGCGTCGTCGCGAGCAGAGTCCTCCGGCAGCCGCGCGGCCTTCCAGAGGCTGTTGAAGCAGCTGTCGCCCACCCCAGACCCTTTGTGCTGCCCATCAACGCTCCGACCCGCCGCCGGCCGTTTCTTCCACCTCGCACGCAACATGTTCGACAAAATTATTTGTTGGAGTAGGAGGTTTACATCACCAAAATACATCATGTATTGGCGTTGCTCTTTTACATCTCCAATATACATTATCTGTTGAAGTTGCCTCTTATTTGGAGATGTAAAATGCACTTTTTGAAGATGTAATTTTTTACATCACCTGTTTTACATCTTCAAATTTGCATCATCTATTGGAGATGCTCTAAAAGAAAGTGCTTTCGGCTCTCCCCTTCCCTCTGACTCTGGCCGCCGCTTGCACATCCCCAATGTTTGTCGTTCGTCTCCCCAATCTTTGCCTCAGACTGTCTATCTTTGGTGCAACGTGTTAACTCCTCTGTCCGGCGATCGCTCTATCGTGGGTTCAGTGGTGGCGGATATCAAGCATGCGGCTTCGGGCTTTACTTCTGTGATCTTTAAGCATGTTCGTCCGCATTATAATGTTTTAGCTCATGTTCTTGCTAAGTCTTGTATGAACTCTAGTGGTCTTTGTTGTTTTCGTTCTACTCCGAATTATATCCGGGAGACTCTTTGTAATTATGTTGCTTGAATGATTAATAAAGTGCCGACGTTTCTCAAAAAAACAATCCTTCCAACCGGTGTTCAAAGCAAAATCAACACCCGCACCAACGGGTGAAGCTAATGGGTGTGCCCATGAACTTGTTCGTTTTAGGTTTGAGGGACAGGAATATGGGGTGTGGAATGATAAACCTTCGGACTTCCTGATCCCATTTATTGTAAAGGACATGCTTGTTACCTAATCATAGTTGTCCCCCGCACACACACAAGCACACAGATCCAGCGGCGTGAGCGTCGGGGGCAAGGCGGTCCGGCAACGGCCGCCGGCGGCGTTGTGGCAGCTTCGCCGGTACTCTCCCTCTATTTTGCTATCCAAAGACAGAGAAAGATATCGGGCCGGATTCCTCCTCTCCTATGAACCGGATCTGATGATAATTTCCTTTTTTCCCTAATAACTCAGATTATCCGTCCAGTATTCCAGTCCGTCAAGGATTACAGTCCTACTCCGATCCCAACAGCCCAATACCGTCGCTCATATACATCCTGGCGAATCTAACCCCCCGCTATCCATATTTTTCCCGGTAGAAATTGAAACCCAAGAACATGAGCTGCAGGGGAAACTCGCCATCCGTCCTCTTGCCCCCGTTCCTCTACAAGCCTGCGGCCTTCCGCCTCCTGCAGCCACAGCCAGAGCAGTCCTCTGTGGTCTTGGGCACCACCAGAGGACTCTTATGTCAACACAGCATGGTCGCTGGCCGTAGACCGCCTGTGTTACCGCAGACGATGCAGCTTCTTCGGCGCAACTACATGGCCCCATGGCATGGGGTGATCCAGGGACGTTTGTTCCACAACATCATCAAGCACATTAGTCGACCGACTGCATTGTCGCAGGTGACATTGCTTCCTCGGCGCTACTACACCACCTCATGGCATGGGGAGGTCTTGGCCTCACCTCATCGACGCCTCTTCAGCCGCATTTTGCCTCACAATAGTCAATCGTCTGCATTAGCACGGGGGGCACTGCTCCCTCGGTGTTTCTACACTACCACGCGGCAATTCAAGGACATGGAATCTATTCGAAGACTCCTTTTTCGAGGCATTACGCCTGGCATCTTTCTTCCTCGGTGGTACTTCAGCGCTCCATTGCAGAAACGGCAGATTTTGGGACCCATCCGAGGACTCTTCTTTGGTCATATTAGTCACGTTGTATGCCGGCCTTCGCAGTATTGCGTGGCCCCATCGAGATCGGCGATCCATTTTGCTCGTAGCTACTTTGGATGTTTGTGGAAGGTCACAGTGGCGGCAGCTTTTATCAACATTATGTGGTCGTTTGTCTACCACACTTATCTTGTTCGTGTCCCATACACCAGCCAAACTCGCTTCTTACACCTTGAGACTGTGCCTTATACCAACCGGACCCACTTTGTCGTTCGCTCCCCTTTAGATGATCGCGAGTATGGTGAGTCATGCTTTTCTATGTTCAAGAGGAATTACCCATCCACGTTCTTTAGCCCGCTCCACCCCGACAGTGTACGTGTCAATCTAATCACAGCGAAACTTGTTCGCGCCGTTCAACGCGGCCTTGATATCAAGGGTTCTGATGCGGCCTTGGTCCATGGCTCCCCTTGCAAAGACGCGAGCTTAGATGGCAGGCATGCAGTTGAGAGCAATAAACAGGGCAAGTCATGCAGATCACAGCCACAGATAACTCACCTTGATGGGCTTGACTGGGAGGTGTTTGTTATGAAAAATGATCAGCATATGGGTGCAGTGTCATGGTCCAATGGCAAGATTTTAGTGTTCACTGGATTGCTCAATAATTTGGAGACTGATGCCGAAATTGCTACTATTCTTGCACATGAGGTAGGCCTACTGAATTAATAGGTTTATTTTCCTTTTGAGTCTTTTCCCGGTGTATTCAAGTTGACATTATTGCTCCTCTTTGTAGATTGCACATTTGGTTGCCAGACACTGGTCAGAGTTAATTATATATAAGAAGTGGTTTCCTTATCCTCTCAAGGTGTACTTCGTACGAAGGTATATTCACTTCTGCATCTCAGATTGTCGATGATGAGTTTCATAGGCAGATCTACTGGGGTATCTTTGCTGCCATGTCACCCCAAAAGAAAATTTAATTGACATAGTAGTCTATATACAGTGATGTATTCATAAAAAGAATCCATGTTAACTTTGAAACCTCCAAAATCATTCATCCAAATCTATTTTATGTAGCTAGTAACACAAATACCCAAGTTTAACTAGCCAAATCGATTCTCCCAAATCTAATTTTGCATTTGATGCATTCAAGGATTTATACGAGTTGCACAGAATTTCTCTTGCCCCTTTATTCCTTTATAAACTGTTTTAATTTCAGCAGAGATGCATCTGTAAGGCAAGTAGCGTTTAATTGAGTAGGTTGTATAGCTTTTGGGGCATCTACATGGAACAAAAGTCACTGGTCTATTCTAGATCGGAACTTGGTTTGTTAGCCAAACTCTTTGTTATGCAATGTATCCCCTTGAACTTGGTTTGTTAGCCAAACTCTTTGTTATGCAATGTATCCCCTTCATGGGTGTCGCCTCTGAGTTCATTTACCTGATCTACAGTTCTCTAGCTTGTTTTACGTTCAACTTTTCTATGTGAATATTTCATGTTAGAAGCACTCCTGATGATGTTCCCTATGTAGGATTGAGAGAGAGGCAGATCGCATGGGAATGCTGATAATGGCTGCTGCTGGTTTCGATCCACACATAGCCCCTAAGACCGTTGAGAAGCTAGCTGGGAATGACATATATCATCCTTCGGGGAAGAAAAGAGCACAGCTTTTATCTAAAGCAAATATCATGGATGAGGCGCTGGAATTATATAGAGAAGTTATGCTGGCCAAGGCGCCATAAGTTTATAGTTTGTAGGTCTGCAATATTAAAACATAAGAATGTTTTCGAATGTGTGTTTTATGCCGTCTTAGCCTGAGTTCATGTGATCCTCAAATATGGTCTTTAGTTGCTTCATTGATGATTTAGCAGAAAAATGGTCCATTTATGCTAAGTACTACAGTACTTGGTTGAAGCAGCTTTTTGATCCTTCGACACATTTCAATCCGTTGAATCGCCGGTTCATTTATGCTACGTTCTAGTGTTTACTCTGGTTCTGAACCTGGTATCTTGGCCGTACTGAGATGCTGGTTTTTGCTGGTCATGTAGTTGGTCCTCCTTGTCTCTCTCTCCTTGTACCCGAAATCTGTTGGTGCTCCCGGCAGCGCGCGCTCATGCGCGCGAAAAATATTATTTGAAATGTCAAAAATATTCCAACAAAAGTTCTATGTGTTCTTTGTCACATCCAAATGCTACATACAAATTTATAGACAAAAAGATTAAATATTTTGGCATGTGAAAAAAAAAACATCAAATGTTACCCCAAAATGTCACCCTCAATTTGTTTTTTCACCGGCGAAACACCGCTGCTCCGTCTCGCATGAAAATTTTCAAGGATGCTTGCGACCCTAACATGAACATCTACAAAAATATTCAGAATTTTTTGAAAACATTTACTATTATTTTTGTTTGCTATTCACAGGGTAGCGCGGGCTCCCGGGAGCCAAAACGTCATTCCACTAGCCCTAGCCGTCAAGCAAGTTTCTTCCATGCCGCCTGGCGCCTTGGTCCCCTCCTCTCTTCCATTTGGCTATTTGTTGGTGGTCAAAGGAGTGGGGAACCCTCCCTTACGTTCTTCTTTTACTTAGGCTGGTCGTAATGGGAGTATCATAGCTAGTACTCCCTCCGTCTAGATGTATAAGTCACCTTACGAAAACCAGGTATTCCCAAAAGTCTTAGGCGCAATACATTAAATTCCTTCCTCGTTTCTCTCCTAGCCTCGTACCGCTGCCCACGAAGGAAGAGGAGGCGCCCGCAAGGAAAGGACCACTGCATGCATCGTGGCTGGGTGTTGATTAGCCAAGAGATTAAAACGGTTTTGCATGCAATTACATACGCGGGCGTGCATGGACAGCTCAAACGGCAGCTAATAACTAGCGAATCAATGCTGGTTTTCCTTCCGTTTAAAACAGCGCTGTGATTGGAGGTTTCCTGGTTGAGGTGCTCCTCCTTGTCCAATTTCCAGCCACCTAGGTCGCGTTGCTCTTCCTAATATGACTTACACACCTAGACGGAGGGAGTATCATGCATGCCAACTAGACAATTTTGATGAGGTGTCATACAATTAAATGAAGAAAAAGAGGGTTGAGTATCATATCATGATACCGTATCGTAATAAATGTTATGCTACTATGAGTCATGCATGTCAATAAATAAAGTACTACATGATATTAGTATATGATACTATGTATTAGGAAGGTAGTATTATACACTAGTATTATATGCATGATACTAGTATATGATACTCCCCATTACAACCAGCCTTAGCCTTTTGTTTTCACAGTGACATCCATGGTGCATAGGAATAAGGTCTTCTCCACCTCTCCCTACCTCGACGACGTCCAATCCGACGTTGACGAAAAGGTTGTGAGGAAGGTATTCTCAGATTTGTTGGTTCTCTTCTGATCTCAGCAGATGGTGTGGCAAGCGCCTGCCGACTTCCAGCTTGAGCGTGACTTTGATTAAGTCGTCCACGATATGGCGGGTCTATGCCACCGTGGCTCGACGGCGTGCTGCCATGCTGCGTGCCATACTGCAACCCACCCATGAGGCTCATGCCGTGCCAGTACGACATGGCCGGCAGCCCGGGCTGACTACTCGAGCCGGACATGGCCCGAGGCGGGCATGCCATGCTGACCCCAAGCCTCATGATCAGTAAGCCAACGTTTTTTTTTTTCGGAGGAAATGAGAATTCATTAATTAAGCAGCAGCCATGTCTGCATTACATAGGTCCGGAATCTCGTCCGGACCGGATCGAAGCCACACCGCAGTGCGCTTCTTTATTCGACCAAAGTTTGCTAAAAAGTGGCTAACAGCGTTTTGTTCGCGCCTCACAAGCTTAACTATGAAATCACCCCACTCCTGCAGACGCGAATTAATCTCACGGATCAACATCATATGCTCCGACCGGTCGCCATTACCACCCTCGATCAGTTTTGCCACTTCCGCGCAGTCCGTTTGAATCACAACAGGCAGCTCAGACCACTGGGTAGCGAGGGAGACGCCTTCTGAACATGCAGCAAGTTCAGACTCGAGCGGTGATGCACACTGCCTTAGCTCACGGCAAGACGAAAAAATAATATCTCCATGTTCATCTCGGAGGACCATGCCAGCTCCTGCAGTTCCGTCCTTAGCAGAGAAGGACCCGTCTATGTTGAGCGCTGCCCAGCCGGCCGGCGGTGCCTCCCACTTTAGTGCTGGTGGCTTCTCCTGCTGTACATGTGATAACAGTTTCCTGCTGGGCAGTGGCGCAGCCACCATCTTTCCTTTGATATGATCTCCATGAGGGTACGCTTGGATGGACAGCAAGGAGTTGATATAGCTGCTTAGGAACCTGGTCGAGGCTTCAACCGGTGGTGGTCGTTTGTCGTGGACGATCTCATTCCACACATGCCAGCAGCGCCAAATCGTCATGAGCGTGTACATCCGCTCCTCCGGCGACAAGTCCGCGAGCACATGAAAAAGCCACTCTGGCCCTGTGTGCAAGATCGTCATGGGTGGGTTGCAGTAAGCCAACGTTGTAATTTCAGGAACCTCATATATGTTGCTCAATGCGGCAATTAGCGACGCAACGCACACAGACGAGCCCGACTAGGCCAGACCATTAGCAGCACACGATGCTCTAGCTTTTTATTTTCACTATAGCACGGGCGCTATCCACTGTAGCGTGACTTTTTTCACACAAGTGGTCCCGGTCACTGTAGTGGTTCGACTAGTGTAGCGAACCAGACACTATAGCGACCCAGTTTTTATTTCAACTTTTTTTGTAATAACGCAAACATTTTTTAAAATTTCTGAACATTTTATAAACTCGTGAGAAATTATGAAACGAGAATATTTTTAGAAATTTTTAGAATAAGAATATTTTCTAAAATTCTTAACAATCTTTAAAAACACAAACATTTTTAGAAAATACCAAAAAAAAATCGAAATTGCGAAGATTTCTGAAATACAATTTATGGAAAGCATGATTTTTTGAAAATTTCATGCATTTTTAATTAAAAAATAAATGAAAAAGGAAAATAAAATACGAAAAAGGAAGAAAATAAACATAAAAGGCAAAAAGTAAAAAAGGAAAGTAAAAACTAAAATAACAAAAATTAAGTAAAGAAAAATAAAAACCAAAATGTGCCAGCCCATATCCCGGGCTTGGGTTAGATCCCTGTGCGAAGCCCCAACTATGTGCCGCAGCAAGCGGCACATAGGATTTTCCATAGTTTCAGTCCCTAATGATTTGTGTTGATCCTCGCGAAGTTCCACCATAACTATTAAAGTGAAAAGACTTCCTACCTTGTGGCCGTTGCAACGCCGGATAATGTCTGTCTGCAGCACGTCTGGGGACCAATCCCGTAAATCTCTTCAGATACAAAGAAAAATAGCTAAAATCATATCATATGCACATAATGATCAAGGTGTAGCACTTCTGTTCTTGAATTAGTTACAAATCACATAAAACAAATTCTCCTCACTTGAATTGATGACTTATGCAACATATTTTTATTCTGTTATGTAAATGATTGCATGCATTGCCTTCCCTCTAGTTGGCTACTATGACACAACTTAATGACGGTCACTGATGTCTGCACTTCCCTATTCCTCTCACATGTTCATGCTCCTTTCCATTCCCGTTGACACCACAACTTTCCCTGAGTAGGAGATCCGTACAATGTAAAATTCTTTCATAGAAAACATAATCAATGTGCATATTTGCTATCTCAGCCATTTACAATCCCTCAAATGATTCTCCCTACTCCTACGGCCTGAGTTGCCAGACTTTGTCATGGTTCATTAGCAGGACATGCTTGTTTCTTTGACACACACTCAAAACAGTTCAAAACTCTGCTGATGAGATTCTTTGTATTTATCATAACACGGATAGTCAAAATAGAAAAACTATGATCACCTTCTCACCGAAATAAGGAACAAAATTTAGTGCCCGATCAAGAGAATCCTTGTCAGTGGCAGCGGGGGCTTACATATTTTTAGTAGTTCAACAACAATAGTGTCACACATATACTTTTTAAAATCCTTTTTGCAACCATCTCGATCTACTTTTTTTTTTCTTAAGACATCTTTCTTTTCAAGAGTACAAGAAGCAGATTACAAGAAGGCAAAAGCATATTACAAGAAGACTACCCTTGTTATGATCTACAAGCGTAGCACAAACTCCACACCAGAGTAGTCCGAAGACATGTCACCACACACATTACAACCACAACACAAGATGCCTATCCTAAACTGAAAGACAAAGCCACGTTTCAACTGACAACGGACGCCTCCGAAGACAAGACACCATCAAGACTTCCCTAATCAACGCACTATCCACCCATGTAAGCCTAAAGGAGAGGTCGGCGAGGAGGTGGCAGGACTTGGTTGGACTCGAGGAGGCACCGTCTTGGACGCATGTGAGGATCAACCTGGGGTAGCAATGAGCACCAAAGGATCACAATACATGACCTCCATGTCGTGTCTCCGTACACGATGCTCCCAAATGAGGTTGTTCATGATGACGCCGCCGCGGCCCACTCCATGGAAAGTCGAGCGGCGCCGCCTTGAGGCCGGGCACCAGCGTGAGCCAGCGCCTGGTACACCTTGAGAGCTGACGGTAGGAGAAGGAACACGGCGTGGCCTGAGATCCAAGACTCGATATCGAACCACCCGCAGAAAAAGAACACGGATGACGGCCGGGACGTGCGCGTGCGCGAGCTCCAGGAACGACAGCCCTTGAGTGACCGCCAGCACGTACAGGAGCACGACGACGGCGAGGTTGTCGAAGGCGACCATGGCAAGGACCTGGAGCGCCGACAAGCCGAGGTCGAAGAGACTGCCAGCGAGGTAATACGACGGCACGCCCCACAAGACCGATGTAGAGGCTGGGCAGGTCTTAGAGACTTAGACTGTCATGGTGCACTCCAACGGTGGCGTCGAGGACAGGTCTGGTTCGCTTGACAAGAGTCTGTGTGGTGGCGTGGCTGTGGCGGGGGCGGCACGGCGGTGGCGTCCTGGGTTAGCGGCGCGGGCGGCTGCTCATCGGGGGCGCGGTGGGGCGGGCCTGCGCGGGTGGCGGCTGTGGGCATCCCGGCCAGATTCGGATCGGGCGGGTGCTCTAGCGGGCGGCCAGCAGGCGGCACAGGCTGAGGCGGGAAGGGCCTGCCGGCGGTGCGCGGGGGCCGGGTGGTGCGGCCGGTCGCTGCGGGGGCTGGCCAGGATCCGCCTGCACCTGCGGTGCGCTCGTCACCAGCGGCATGGTGGCGGTGGTGGTGATGCGTGCCGGACCGATCTGACGCATTTTTTTCGGCGGGTGGCACGGGTTGGGGCTCAGGCCCAGCGTGGTTGCGGCTCCGGCTGTGGGTGGCGACGGCGAGGTGGCTCGGCCCTCTGGGTGTGCCTTCCATTCGCCGAGCCGGCACCACGGCAGCTCGGCGGACCGGCTGCGACGATGGCTGGCTTTCCGGCATCGGCTCGTTCGTAGGCGACCTCTGATCCCTCTTCTCGTCATCCGGTTGCTACCTTCGTCGAAGGGTTGGCCCTCCCCCAGCTGCGGTACATCGCTCGTCTCGCGTCCGGCAGCAGGACCGGGCCCGTCTCGCGCCCGGCAGCAGGACCGACCTGGTCTCGCGCCCGGCAGCAAGACCGTCCTCGTCTCGCACCCGGTGCCGTTGGACAGGTCAATGGAGGCCAGTTTTGGCCGGCCTATTGGGTCTCGGCACTGGGGGCCGCCCAAGGGGTGCGAAAGGCGGGTCCTTTTCGCTCGTATCTTTGGTTGGGGTAGCGGCGCGCCTCGGGTGAGGTGGTATCAAGGTCTCGGATGCCGGGGAGGCGTCCCTGGTGGTGGTTCCGCGGTGCTCATGGGCAGAGCCCGTGGCTCGGTGCTGCTTGGTGGTCATGGTCGTGTGGGCTGCGTGGTCGCTGGGGTGAGGCGTTCGGTGGCTGTCGTGGTATTTTCACGGCAGATGTCCTCATAGGACTTAATCGCGAGGCCATCACGTCAGGTGGTAGATCGAAGGGGTTAAGTGGACACGAAAGGCACAAGGGTTTATACAGGTTCGACCCCTCTTGGAGAGGTAAAAGACTACGTCCTGTTTTGGGTGTATCGATGATGATCTCGATGCAAAGGTGCGCTAGGCCAAACCCTAAGCTTGAGAGATCGTAAGTTGTCCCTTCTAACCCGGGGCTCCACTTTATATATAGGTTGAGGCCCCGGGGCGTACATGAGAGTCCAAGCAGGGAACAAGTCTATATCCTGTCCCCCAAGTAAAGAAAACTCATACAACGGTTTACAAGCAGGCCTAAACCAGTGCACCTTGAGCCGGCCCATCTGAGGGCGGCTCATCTTCCTCCAGATAGTTTTCAGAAGGACACGGCCCACCTGGCCCAGCTCCTCGTAAGTCGCCGTTGGTGACCCGGCCCTAAGAGGGCAGGTCATATCCTGGGGATATATCCCCAACATTAGCCCTCAGGTTGATTTGAACATGTTCATTTCAATCTTCTGGATCGTGTCACTCTGAGTGAATCTTCCGCCTTGCGCCGGCCTAAAATCCAACTCGCCACGTCCTTTCTGACTCGCCTCTTCTCGCCCTTTGAAAATTCTCGTGACATCATTCAGCGAATCGCAACGGATCTTACATGACGTCACCCATATCTTGAGTGGATCGGACAGACGTGATAATCGAGGCGTCTGTTAGCACTGTAGATCCTAATTTTTCGCGCCTGCCTTTTGCAATTCCACCTCCTTTTAAATACCCTCCTCAGGGTTTCACTTTCCGTTCGCCGCTTCTACTTCTTCTCCTTCCTCTCGCCGCTCGCGTCTGAAGCTCCGCCGCTTCCTGCTTCTGAGCTCGCCGGCGTCCGAGGTCCAAGCACCCCCATGGGCGTTGCTGCAAGCCGCTTTCGACCACGCGAGGATCTCCTCCCTGCGATTCAGGTACTCACCACCGTCGCTTTGGATTATTTTAGATCCCCAAACCTAGTTCGTCACGTTCTTGACCTCGGCTGTGCCGCCATGAATGTCGTGGTCGCCATCAGCCGACCGAGCCGTCGTTCCCATTCAGGGGAAGGCCTTTTCCTTTATCCGCAGTCGAAAATAGATCTGGTGTAGTCCATTTAGGCAGGAAACGTAGACTATGTTAGCCCACTGTCCCTGCGCATGAACTTGTTAAGAACCGCTTTTATTCTCTTTAAAACTGAATATTTAGATCTGTGGTTTTCTCCACTTCGTTTGAAACTTGTTGTTGCACACTTAGTGAAAATTGGCACCCTCCACCGTAGAATGAGCCGCCCCTCTGATTGGGGCGACTCAAGGTTGCAACGCATCCTAATGGCTGGTATTTACTTAGTTACTGATCATTGATCTTGTCTCAATAGCCTTGATGATAAAGCGGCTCATGACTTGTCTTCTTAAGCCGCCTGCCATACGATGTTAAGTTGTAAATCATCTCTGACATTCTTTATGCTTTAAATCATACTTACGCCACTTGAAAACATGTCGAGAACCAAATCCAAGGAACCGAATGTCTGCAACTGGGTCGCTTCCCAGGTCTCGGATGTCGTTATGCAGGATTACATAAGCCAGGGACTCTTGTCTGTAAAGGAGGCTGCTACCTGCCGGGTTCCAATGGGCGAGTGTCCCCCAACTCCCAAAGACGGGGAGGTCATTATCTTTACTGACCACCTGTTAAGGGGCTTTTCCCCACCTGGCTTGAAATTTTTTAGAGACGTCCTCCACTTTTACGGTCTGCACCCACAGGACCTTGGCCCTAATTCCATTGTGAATTTATGCCAATTTCAAGTCATGTGTGAGGTATATTTGCAAGTAGAGCCGTCAGTGACTCTCTTCAGAGAGTTTTTCTATGTCAACAAACAATGTGAAACCGCAAAGGGCCTTAACCTGGAGCTTGGAGGAGTCTCATTTCAGAGGCGAAGGGATACTAATTTCCCTGCTGCTCAGCTACCGAGTCACCCAAAGGGTTGGAACAAGACTTGGTTTTACTGTAAAAACACTGCGCCAGAGGGTGAAAATCCTTTGCCGGGTTACCATCCAGCCTGGCTCTCTCTTTCGGCGGCTTACCCCGGCTGGCCGTCACCTGACGAACGGGCACAAGTAAGCGGCCTTCGCTCAAAATTGGGCGCGCTAGTGGCCAACGGATTGACAGGGATTGACCTAGCACGTTGTTGGATCTCTTGGCGGATAATGCCATTAAGCCGCCGTTCCAGCTTGATGCATGCTTACAATGGTGAAACGACTGATCCTCAGCGGAGCAGCTCGACCAACTTTACAGAAGCGGAAACTGATGAAGCAGTAAGGTCTTTGATCAAGGTCCCTTCAACAAACAGCGGCAACTTCGGCCTAGCACCATTTTTGTACATCTAACCCGCCACCCCCTGTAAGTATTGAAAATGAGGTTAACTGTTGCTTATGCGTCCTTCAATCGTGTGATCCTTTGATGTTTTTCTTGACAGGAAAACGATCCCTTCTAAAGTAAACGACCAATGGTGAAGAAGACAACCACTAAGCGTCGTAAGCCAGTGGCGGGTGAAGCCCCAAAACCAAAGAAGAAGGCCAAGACCGTCTCTGACCGTATCTTGTATTGTAACCGACGCCCCTCGATGGCGTCCTTCCATCTTGTATATAAGCATAACATCAATGAAATCCAGAGTTGGTTCGCTCATTCAATCTATTCTCAGTTTTACTTTCAACACTCTTCACGGTGGTGTGCTCACGGTAGAGGACCCCGGTTGCTCTTGTAGTGCTAGGGGTGGTGTTGCTGAGCCCATCGCCTATGTATCCGGTCTTGGGTGTGTGCGTGTCTTGTGGCGTGCATTTGTAGCTGGGATGTGGATGGTCATTCCTTTATAGGAGTATATAAAACGGGGCGAAAGCCTTTTTCACTGACGAGGGTCTGTGTCTCGACGGTGGCATCCATGGGTGCGAGGAGAGCGTGGGGCATGGTGTGCGAGGGAGAGGTGGCAGCCGCGGCAGTGAGCCCGCTTAGAGCTCGTCGACACAAGGAAGTGGCAAAAATGGTTCGAGGCTTCGGGCTGCGCAAGGAGAGAGCTCCGGACATCACCATGTACACGGACATGGCCGGGGTAAGACCGTCGGAGACGAGGGGTGAAAGATAGAGTCACCAGTCACGGAGAGGCTGTTGACTGATTATAAGCGTTGTGCACGCAAACTGCTCGACGAAACAACCATGGAGGAGAAAAAGACACGGCTGAGGACAGTGGCGGAGCTAGACGAGGATGTTTGGGGGGCCAAAAAGATAAAACACCAATTTTCAGGGGCAAAAATACCCAATTTTTTGAATCTCAGCCATCCCCAAAAAAAATTCTTCACAAACTAGTCAAAGCTGGGGGGGTTGTGGCACCTCCAGCATTGTACATAGCTCCGCGAGTGGCTGAGGAGGAAGGGATGTGCAATTTACAAAAGATGCACATATCTTCACATAAGATCTCACGAATATAGTCATTTCGTTTACAAAAATTTCCAGATCGGATACAACCAATACGGTGCCACCTCATCAAAATACACGTACTAGAGCCGAACCTGGGACCTTATCTTTGACCATATTTGCAAGTATCGGACGGTATTGAAGCACTTTATGAGTATTAATAAAAATACCTATTACAACGCAAGCGTGTATACACACACCATCACCACTAGTGGCGGAGCTATGTGTGCTCCTTGGGCTGTGCCCCCCCCCCCCCCCTGGAGCAAAAAGTGTGAAGAATTTTTTTCTAAAGGGTTTAGGTGAGGATAAATCTAGTATTTGGCCCTCTTAGGTCTGCATGTTTTAATATTTGCCCCCCCCCCCCCCACACACACACACACACAAACTTCCTCCCTAGCTCCACCAATGATCATCACACAAGCACTCAACGTCTATTGAAGACCGGGTCGAAGTTACGGAGTTTGAAGATTGACGAAGTCACTACAGTCACCTCGCTATCAAGGAGAATGTCGCCTCTCATTGAAAAAATAATATGCATTCACGAGACACCAAAGTGTTAAGCTCGGGGTTTGATTTCTCCTGGACTGGAGGTACCACTGCTCTTCTAACCATTAGTTTGTTCTTGGCACTTTATGAGTATGAAAACCGTTTTATTAGTATGAATGCGGTTTTTAATGCGGTTTGTTCTTGGAACTTTATGAGTATGAAAACCGTTTTACCGATTTGTATGTAGGGTTGTAAAAACATAGTCGTTAGACACATAGTAGCCCCCAAGGGCCGGTTTATTTCTTCAGAAGTAGCCGGGTCTTTGTTAATGATTGAAAAGTTGCCTGTGTAGCCCCCAAGGGCTGGCTTGCTTCTCTGAATCAGCCGGATCTTGTTGAAATAAACTTTCTTGATATGCTCCTGAAAAGGGCAATTTGATATTTGACAAGAGCCGAGTCATCATGCCAGTGTGAGCCGGCTCTTATTGTTTAATAAATAAGATTTCGAAAGTGCATTAGCCCCCAAGTGCCATGTAGAGTACTAGCAGTCTGCTTGGGACTTTCAAAGTTTTTGACTCCATTGTAATGTCCATGTATACAGGAGCTACTGTCTGAAGCACAAGGCAAACTGACCAGCTGCCAAGAAAGCCTGAAAGATGAGCAAAGGCTACGAGAAGACGTCGAATCAGTCGCTGCTGACCGAGAGAAGGCAGTGTCTATGGTAGATGAAAAACTGAAGACCCAGCTTGCAGAACATGAGAAAGAGAAAGAGACTCTTATAAAGCGTGCACAGGACGCAGAAAGGCGGCTCAAGTCCATGGTAGATGAGCTTACTGGCTTGAAAAAGCATATCCTCCAAATGACTCAAGCTGTGTTTGGTAAGGCGCCACTTCCGTTCGTCCTTGTAATGTTCATAATGATATGACAATGGTGAAAAATTGACGTGACCATCTCGTCTTTGTAGGCAAGAGAAGTTTGAACCTGAAGAAGGAACCCCTTGTGCAGTTGAAGGCGACTTACACCTTCCTTGAGCAACTGTATACTGGAAGCCTGCGTACCATCCGCTATATAGTGGGTGCAGCAAATATGCCAAAGACAATCAAGCAAACGCTCTTTCTTTCAACTTTGCCAAGTCAAGTGGGAGAGCTGAAAAGGTCATCTGCACGCTCAGCCGCCATGTATGCGCTGACCCGGGCCAAGGCACATAATGAAGATATGGACGTGTCTGAATTAGCCGACGGCTTTCCAGAGTTCAACTTTGATGGTAAAGCATTTACCAGGGAAGATTACACCCGTCTATGGAAAGAGACCCAGTCTGTGGCTACCAAGCTTGCACAAGAAGTAAATTTGGATAGGTACCAGGCGGGTTTTGATGAGGCGGGTAAACGCATAGAGCAAACCGGCTTCAAGACAGTCAACCTAATCCCTGCCGGACGTAAGGATTGCTTTGCCCCTGACGTTGAACCCTCCGAACTTATTGAAGAGGGTGATTTCTTTGAAGTTTTGTCAACCATTGATTGGGATGCTGATGATGTTCAGATCGTCGAAGCAATAAAGACGGCGTAGGGTAATGAAGAGGCGGCTCAAAAGTAGGCCAGCTTGGCAGGTAGAGCTATCCATGGCACGAGCTCAAAAAGACTTCTGGATTGTTTTGAGAGCCCTTTTGTGGCCATGTAATAGGATAGTAAAACTTCTGGCTATGCCATCGTGCACCTTGTTGATGGTTGTTGATCGTGATGAGGTTTAAAACGCCTGAGTGCCCGTGTGCGAGGTCTTTGACCTGAAGGAAATCCTTTTGCAAAGGAAGGCGGCTTAGAGCTAGTGCATTAAACTCTTGTGAAAACGATGTACGAACCGGGCGTGTTAAGTGCTCATAAAGGTCATGGAGACATATTATGGCAACTTAACCCAGAATAAGCAATCTTGTAAATGTGTGGGACGTAACCAGTGTAATATAAAACTGGTGGCTCAAGGGCCAGTCATAAACATTAAAGATAACCTGAAACAAAAAGGCACACAATTTAAAAATGTTAAGTCGCCTCTCGAGGCTCGACAGACTTTGCTTTCGGGGCTTAACTCTCACTTCGAAGAAGTGTTTGGCGTGATAGCCCTTGGAGTATCCTCGCTGCCGTAAACCAGCTCTCGCATGACATAACCGATGTTTGAACTTTGCGAAGTTATAATAAGTAACTTGGCAAGAGTACGGCGGGTCATATGATTGGAGAAGCAGCAAGTAAACAGGCGGGTTGAACCAAGATTAGTGGCATTTGCGTGCCGGTCAAGAGGGTGAGATAGCTTAACTCGTGAAGTTTGGAAGCCCCCAAGTGACCTATGATCAGGAAAAAATAAAGGCTCATGGACAGTGATTGAGATGAAACAACAGATACCCCGAGTTTCGGGGGTGCCTGCTTTATTTATTGATCATAAGACAATATATATATATATACATATGTAAGTACAAAGAGATCCTGAGCCGGAGCTCTAGGTGTAGTAAGGCCTTAGATGAGCTATGTTCCAAGGCCTGTTGGTCTCCTCCTCGGATGTGCGAGACTCCTTACCAGGACGGAGATCGACCAAGTAGTAAGATCCATTATGAAGGTTCTAACTGATGACGAAGGGCCCTTCCCAAGGGGGTGAAAGATTATGCAGATTAGACTGATCTTGAATCAGCCGGAGCACTAAGTCGCCCTCCTGGAAAGTGCGGCTGCGAACTCTACGGCTATGATAGCGGCGTAGGTCTTGTTGGTATATGGTAGAGCGGGTTGCGGCTAAGTCACGCTCCTCCTCCAGTGCTTCCAAAGAATCCTGACGAGCTTGTTCGTTGTCAGCTTCAATGTATGTGGTAACCCGGGGCGAGACATGACGTATGTCGCTGGGTAAGACGGCTTCGGCGCCATAAACCATGAAGAAAGGCGTAAAGCCTGTTGATCTGTTGGGGGTAGTCCGTATGCTCCATAATACAGAGGGAAGCTCCTCAACCCAACAACCCGGAGTGCGTTGGAGAGGAACCAAGAGTCGAGGTTTAATGCCTCGTAATATCTCTTGGTTGGCACGTTTGGCTTGACCATTGGACTGAGGGTGCACAACAGACGCCACATCGAGCCGGATGTGTTCTCTTTGACAAAACTGCGCCATAGCTCCCTTAGAAAGGTTTGTTCCGTTATCAGTAATGATGCTGTGTGGAAAACCAAATCTGAAAATTAGCTTCTTTAGGAACTTGACTGTCGTAGCTGCATCACAATTGTTGATAGGCTCCACTTCAACCCACTTGGTAAACTTATCGACAACGACCAAGAGGTGAGTCTTCTTATCTTAGGATGGTTTAAACGGACCAACCATGTCGAGCCCCCAGACCGCAAAGGGCCAAGTGATTGGAATCATCCTGAGTTCTTGAGCTGGCACGTGAGCCTGACGTGCGAACTTCTGACATCCATCGCATTTTTTGACTATGTCCTCAGCATCAGCATGAGCAGTGAGCCAGAAAAAACCGTGATTAAAAGCCTTTGCCACCAAGGACTTTGAGCCAGCATGGTGGCCACAGTAGCCAGAATGAATCTCATTGAGTATCTCGCGGCCTTCCTCGGGTGAAACACAACGTTGAAAAACTCCAGTGATGCTTCTCCTGTGTAACTCGCCGTTGACGATGGACATAGATTTAGAACGTTTGACAATCAGGCGAGCCGTAAGCTCATCATCGGGCAGCACACCACGGGACAAGTAGTCGAAGTAAGGGACTGTCCAATCTGGAATAGCATGTAGAGCCGCCACAAGTAGAGCCTCCGGGTCAGGAACAGCAAGATCCTCTTCCGATGGCAACTTAACCGACGGGTTATGGAGGACGTCGAGAAAAACATTGGGAGGGACCGGCTTGCATTGAGAGCCTAGGCGTGACAAAGCATCAGCCGCCTCATTCTATCGTCGATCTATATGATCAACTTGGTATCCTTTGAAGTGACCAGTGACATTGGTGGCTGCTTGTCGATAAGCCGCCATGAGGGGATCTTTTGAGTCCCAAGTGCCAGAAACTTGTTGAGCCACCAGGTCTGAGTCGCCCAAGCACCTGACTCAGCTAAGGTTCATCTCCTTAGCAATACGGAGGCCGTGAAGAAGGGCCTCGTACTCAGCTGCATTGTTAGTACAAGGAAACATGATTCTCAACACATAACAGAATTTGTCACCTCGAGGGGAAGATAAGATGACTCCAGTCCCCGAACCCTCAAGCTGCCTGGATCCATCAAAGTGTATAGTCCAATACGTATTGTCTGGTCTCTCCTTAGGAGCCTGGAGTTTAGTCCAATCATTGATGAAATCCACCAATGCTTGAGATTTGATGGCCGTGCGAGGTACATACTTGAGATTATGTGGAGCTAGTTCAATAGCCCACTTGGCTATCCGGCCTGTCGCTTCCCTGTTGTGGATGATATCACCTAAGGGAGCCGAGCTAACCACTGTGATATGATGTTCCAAGAAGTAATGCCTCAACTTCCGACTTGCCATAAACATGCCAAAAACCAGTTTCTGCCAGTGAGGGTAACGTTGCTTGGATTCTGTTAAGACCTCGCTAACATAATATACTGGCCTCTGAACTGGGTACTCTTTATTCACCTCCTTCCTTTCCACCACAACTGCTACGCTGACTGCTTTGTTATTGGCAGTAATGTACAGGAGCATAGGCTCCTTAGTGATTGGAGTAGCAAGGACAGGCGGTTCAGCCAATTGCTTCTTGAGAGCCTCAAAGGCATCGTTTGCAGCAGTACTCCACTGGAAGTTATCTGTTTTCTTCAGCATCTGATAGAGGGGGATTGCTTTCTTACCGAGGCGGCTTATGAAATGACTCAAGGCGGCAATGCGACCTGCCAGGCGCTGAACATCATTGAGATTCTTTGGCTTAGCTAGCGAGGTGATCACCTTGATCTTCTCTGGGTTGGCTTCAATGCCACGTTCTGAGACCAGGAAACCCAGTAACTTGCCAGCGGGAACACCAAAGACACACTTGTCCGGGTTAAGTTTCATCTGATATGTGCGGAGGTTGGCAAAGGTCTCCTTGAGGTCATCCAGCAGAGCTGCCTTTTTTGTTGATTTGACCACAATATCATCAACATAGGCATGAACATTGCGTCCAATCTGAGTGTGGAAACAATTCTGAACACAACGCTGATAAGTCGCCCCCCGTACTCTTAAGTCCGAAGGGCATGGAGACAGAGCAGAAAGCTCCAAAGGGGGTGATGAAAGCCGTCTTCCCTTGATCCTCGATGGCCATCTTGATTTGCTGATAGCCAAAGTAAGCATCCAAGAAACAGAGGCTCTCGCAGCCTGCCGTGGCATCGATGATTTGATCAATGCGTGGGAGGGCGAAGGGGTCGCTGGGACAGGCCTTGTTGAGGTCTATGTAGTCAATACACATGCGCCAAGTGCCGTTTTTCTTGAGAACAAGCACTGGGTTGGCCAGCCACTCAGGATGAAAAACTTCGACGATGAACCCAGCAGCTAGGAGCCGGGCCACCTCTTCACCAATTGCCTTGCGTCTCTCCTCGTTAAAACGACGGAGGTATTGCTTGACTGGTTGAACTTAGGATCCACATTAAGGCGGTGCTCGGCGAGTCTTCTCGGTACACCCGGCATGTCAGAAGGCTTCCATGCAAAGATGTCCCGATTCTCACGGATAAACTTGACGAGCGCGCTTTCCAATTTGGGGTCCATGTCGGCCCCAATAGTGAACTTCTTAGATGAGTCGCCCGGGATGAACTCAACGTCCTTGGTATCCTTGGCCGATTTGAATTTGAGCGGCGGGTCAGCTTCAGTGGTGGGCTTTTTGAGAGGTGTCATATCGGCCGGGTCTACATTGTTGGTGTAGTACTGAAGCTCCTCAGCGCAAGCCGTCTCGGCGTATGCGGCGTCACCTTCTTCGCATTCTAGGGCAATCTTCCTGTCACCACTGACCGTAATGGTGCCACGAGGACCAGGCATTTTGAGCTTAAGGTAGATGTAGCAAGGCTGAGCCATAAATTTGGCATAAGCCGGCCGTCCAAAGAGGGCATGATACGGGCTCTTGATTTTAACCACCTCAAAGGACAAAGACTCACATCTGAAATTGGTGTCTGAACCAAAAGCCACATCCAACTTGACCCGGCCAACTGGGTAGGCTGACTTGCCAGGGACAATTCCATGAAAAACTATGGTGGATGGCGAGAGGTCTTTCTCAGACAGTCCCATGCGCCGCAAGGTGTCATAATAGAGAATATTAATACTGCTCCCCCCGTCCATAAGCACCTTGGTGAGAGAATAGCCCCCAACTTTGGGGCGCCACCACTAAGGCCAAGTGACCTGGATTATCGACCCAGGGCGGGTGATCCTCCCGGCTCCAGGTTATTGGACACTCAGACCATCTCAGGTACTATGGTGCCGCTGGCTCAACCATGTTGATAAGACACTTTTTAAGCTTGCGGTCCCTTCTGTCTGTGTTCGTAGTGAACACGTGGTACTGACCACCGTTTAGCTGTTTGGGGTTACTCTGATAACCAGATTGATTGCCCTGCTGCTGGTTCCCGGTTGCTGGTTGTTTCCACCATGTCCCTGATAGTTCCCACCTGAGCCGCCAGGTCCTTGATAACTCTGTTGGTGGTACCCACCAGATGAGCCGCCGCCGGCGGATCCTGGGTCGCCGCCACCACCTCCTTGGTGGTTCTGAAAATGCTGTGAATAGGCTTGCATGATGTTGCAGTCCTCCCAAGAATGAGTGGCTGGCTTGTTAGGCAGGCTATGTTTCGGACATGGCCCCTTTAGGGCTTCCTCAAAATTCTTGGGTTTAAAATTCTTTCCACCGCCGTTTTCCTTCGTATACTTGTGTCCTGTATTGGTGTTTGTGACCAGGTCTGACCCGCCCTCCAGGTTCTTGCGCTTTCCACCGTTGCCAATATTATTCTGCTGATGGCCCTTGCCACCGTTGCCCTTCTTCCCCTTGCCGTTTGGAACCTCATCTTATTCTGCTGATGGCCCTTGCCATCGTTGCCCTTCTTCCCCTTGCCGTTCGGAACCTCGTCCGTGCCGGGGTCTTTGGTAGAATCAGACTCGGCGTACTTGGTGAGGGCATTCATGAGCTCCCCCATATTTGTGACGCTTCGCTTGAGCCGCCCAAGTTTCTGGACAAGGGGATCGAAGTGACAGTTCTGCTCCAGTATCAGGATTGCCTGAGCCGCCGTGATGTTGTCTGAAGAGTGGATGATTTCTGCGACTCGGCCCACCCAATGGTGAGCTGACTCATTATCGCGCTGGATGCAGTGCTGAAGGTCGATGATAGTTTTAGGATGCTTGTAGGTGCCTTGGAAATTTTTGATAAAACGCTCCTTCAGCTCAGCCCATGTGTTGATGGAATTGGAGGGCAAGGTTTTCAACCAAGTACGAGCCGGCCCTTCCAACATCATGGTTAAGTATTTTGCAGATACAGCGTCACTGACGTCCAACATGTCCATGGCGAGCTCATAGCTTTCTATCCAAGCCGCCGGCTCAAGATCCGCCGTGTAATTGGGAGCTTTCCTGGGGCCCTTAAAGTCCTTGGGCATGCGCTCATTGCGTAGAGCCGGAGCCAGACAAGGTATTCCAAGAGTCCTTCCAGTAGGGGTTAATTGGGTTGTGACCGATGGAGACAGAGCCGCCTCATTTGCTGCCTCAGCCGCCCGCTGGGCCCGCGCGGAGTTAACGATGTCCTGGGCATTGGGAGCTCCCATATGCGGCAAAGCTCGAGGCGGCTCACGATGTTGACGAGCGTTGCTGGACACAGCCGGTGAATCACCATGGCGACTCCTACTCCGGCTGCGACTTGGGACTGGGGTAGAGTGGAGGCGCTCCCTGCTATAAGAGTAATTGGCCTGCTGGGCTACTGCAGTCTTTAGCATCTCGATGGCATTGCGTGCTTCTCTCTTAATGGGCGTCTGGCCCGTGATAGGGAGCGCTGCCAAGTTGGTTGCTGCGGCAACGAGGTTATCCACCGGGTTGGTAAAATGACCAGCCGGCGTTAGGAAACGATGAGGGGGGGTCTCATGACGTGGATCCGGCTCCCGCTGAGGTTGTAGTGTTGGTTGAGTGGCACGACCCGGCGTGGGCTGAACTCCCAAGTTTGGTGGCACGACGGGTGACCCCGGTGCATCTGTTTCTGGGCCGCGGAGGCGTGTATCTTGAGGGGTGGTGAACAGCTAAGTGAACTCAAGGTTGGGCGGAAGGGGACGATGCCTCCGCTCGTGAACCGCCTCTGAAGCGCTCCGACGTTGCTCCAGGTGCCAGGCCTAGGTCCTTAGTCGCTCGACCTCGGCCCATATCTCAGATTGCACACCCGCCAGGCGGATGTTCTCTGCATCTATGTCAGCCTGGACCTTCGTTATCTGATCGCGAAGCTTGGTTATCTCAGCATTGCTTTCAGCCTGGTTCTTCGGCGTCACTGGCGTGGCGAGGAGCGTGGTGAGAGCCGTAGCCAGCTCGTTCAGAGCCTGAGCCAGGGATGGTGCCGACGCCGGGTTGGAGGTCCCTGTCCCAGCCGTGGCAGCCGCCGCTGCCGGGTCAGTCGTGAGGGCCGTACCAGCCATGTAAACGGCGGATCGAGTAGGTGGGTCAAAGGAGTCTTGGGTTGGTTCGTCCTGAACATGGCTCCCAAGGAAACCATCGCGAAGCGGGAAGATTGACCCGCCATCGCTTGATGAAAAATCATCGTCGGAGTGAACGATCGTGTCACCGTCGGAGGCTGAGCCGTCAGAATAGTCGGCCCCTTGGGTGAAGCCGATGATCGCGTGCCTCGGGCGGGCGGTCTGCGTGTCCTGAGCCGGCTTGACGATGTTGGTGAAGATATCTGGCCCAAGTTTGGACCCGCCAGCTTTGCGAGATGTGGCGGGTCTTATGGCGGCTCTTGCGGTGGCGGGTTGCGTGCGCCGAGCCGACTCGACGATGTCGATGGAGGCGTTCGGCTCGGGCTCAGATCCGCCGACTTTGCCGATGAAGACGTGGATTCCGCCGAAGGGGACCCGGTACCCGTACTCGATTGAGTCGGCCCCGGGGCCCCAAGCCGAATCGTCGATGTAGAGTTTGCCGCGGCGAATCTAGGTCATGCGGCCGATGGCGTACCCTTCGAGTCCCGGAGGAGGACCCCTTCGAATACTCAACACCACTATGTGACAGCCCCACGGTGGGCGCCAACTGTCGTGGTATTTTCACGGCAGATGTCCTCATAGGACTTAGTCGTGAGGACATTACGTCAGGTGGTAGATCGAAGGGGTTAAGTGGACACGAAAGGCACAAGGGTTTATATAGGTTCGGCCCCTCTTGGAGAGGTAAAAGCCTACGTCCCGTTTTGGGTGTATCGATTATGATCTCGATGCAAAGGTGCGCTAGGCCAAACCCTAAGCTCGAGAGATCGTAAGTTGTCCCTTCTAACCCGGGGCTCCCCTTTATATATAGGTTGAGGCCCCGGGGCGTACATGAGAGTCCAAGCAGGGAACAAGTCTATCCTATCCCCCAAGTAAAGAAAACTCATACAACGGTTTACAAGCAGGCCTAAACTAGTGCACCTTGAGCCAGCCCATCTGAGGGCGTCTCATCTTCCTCCAGATAGTCTTCAGAAGAACACGGCCCACCTGGCCCAGATCCTCGTAAGTCACCGTTGGTGACCAGGCCCTAAGCGGGCGGGTCATATCCTGGGGTTATATCCCCAACATTAGCCCTCAGTTTGATTTGAACATGTTCATTTCAATCTTCTGGATCGTGTCACTCTGAGTGAATCTTCCGCCTTGCGCCGGCCTAAAATCCAACTCACCACGTCCTTTCTAACTCGCCTCTTCTCGCCCTTTAAAAATTCTCGTGACATCATCCAGCTAATCGCAATGGATCTTACATGACGTCACCCATATCTTGAGTGGATCTGACAGGCACGATAACCGAGGCTTCTGTTGGCACTGTAGATCCTAAATTTTCGCTCTTGCCTTTTGCAATTCCACCTCCTTTTAAATACCCCCCATCAGGGTTTCACTTTCTGTTTGCCGCTTCTACTTCTTCTCCTTCCTCTCGCCGCTCGTGTCTGAAGCTCCGCCGCTTCCTGCTTCTGAGCTCGCCGGCGTCCGAGGTCCAAGCACCCCCGTGGGCGTTGCTGCAAGCCGCTTTTGACCACGCGAGGATCTCCTCCTTGCGGTTCAGGTACTCGCCACCATCGCTTTGGATTATTTTAGATCCCCAAACCTAGTTCATCACGTTCTTGACCTCGGCTGTGCCACCATGAATGTCGTGGTCGCCATCAGCCGACCGAGCCGTCGTTCCCATTCAGGGGAAGGCCTTTTCCTTTATCCGCAGTCGAAAATAGATCTGGTGTAGTCCGTTTAGGCAGGAAACGTAGACTATGTTAGCCCATTGTCCCTGCGCATGAACTCGTTAAGAATCGCTTTTATTCTCTTTAAAACTGAATATTTAGATCTGTGATTTTCTCCACTTCATTTGAAACTTGTTGTTGCACACTTAGTGAAAATTGGCACCCTCCACCGTATAATGAGCCGCCCCTCTGATTGGGGCGACTCAAGGTTGCAACGCATCCTAATGGCTGGTATTTACTTAGTTACTGATCATTGATCTTGTCTCAATAGCCTTGATGATAAAGCGGCTCATGACTTGTCTTCTTAAGCCGCCTGCCATATGATGTTAAGTTGTAAATCATCTCTGACATTCTTTATGCTTTAAATCATACTTAGGCCACTTGAAAACATGTCGAGAACCAAATCCAAGGAATTGAATATCTGCAACTAGGTCGCTTCCCAGGTCTCGGATGTCGTTATGCAGGATTACATAAGCCAGGGACTCTTATCTGCAAAGGAGGCTGCTACCTGTCGGGTTCCAATGGGCGAGTGTCCCCCAACTCCCAAAGACGGGGAGGTCATTATGTTTACTGACCACCTGTTAAGGGGCTTTTCCCCACCTGGCTCGAAATTCTTTAGAGACGTCCTCCACTTTTACGGTCTGCACCCATAGGACCTTGACCCTAATTCCATTGTGAATTTATGCCAATTTCAAGTCATGTGTGAGGTGTATTTGCAAGTAGAGCCGTCAGTGACTCTCTTCAGAGAGTTTTTCTATGTCAACAAACAATGTGAAACCGCAAAGGGCCTTAGCCTGGAGCTTGGAGGAGTCTCATTTCATAGGCGAAGGGATACTAATTTCCCTGCTGCTGAGCTAGCGAGTCACCCAAAGGGTTGGAACAAGACTTGGTTTTACTGTAAAAACACTGCGCCAGAGGGTGAAAATCCTTTGCCGGGTTACCGTCCAGCCCGGCTCTCTCTTTCGGCGGCTTACCCCGGCTGGCCGTCACCTGAGGAACGGGCACAAGTAAGCGGCCTTTGCTCAAGAGTGGGCGCGCTAGTGGCCAATGGATTGACAGGGATTGACCTAGCACGTTGTTGGATATCTTGGCGGATAATGCCATTAAGCCGTCATTCCAGCTTGATGCATGCTTACAATGGTGAAACGACTGATCCTCGGCGGAGCAGCTCGACCAACTTTACAGAAGCGGAAACTGATGAAGCAGTAAGGTCTTTGATCAAGGTCCCTTCAACAGACAGCGGCAACTTTGGCCTAGCACCATTTTGTACATCTAACCCGCCACCCCCTGTAAGTATTGAAAATGAGGTTAACTGTTGCTTATGCGTCCTTCAATCGTGCGATCCTTTGATGTTTTTCTTGACAGGAAAACGATCCTTTCTGGAGTAAACGACCAATCGTGAAGAAGACAACCACTAAGCGTTGTAAGGCTGTGGCGGGTGAAGAACCAAAACCAAAGAAGAAGGCCAAGACAGTCTCTGACCGTCTCTTGTACTGTAACCGACACCCCTCGATGGCGTCCTTCCATCTTGTATATAAGCATAACATCAATGAAATCCAAAGTTGGTTCGCTCATTCAATCTATTCTCAGTTTTACTTTCAACACTCTTCACAGTGGCGTGCTCATGGTAGAGGACCCCGGTTGCTCTTGTAGTGCTAGGGGTGGTGTTGCTGAGCCCATCGCCTATGTATCCGGTCTTGGGTGTGTGCGTGTGTTGTGGCGTGTGTTTGTAGCTGAGATGTGGATGGTCATTCCTTTATAGGAGTATATAAAACGGGGCGAATGCCTTTTCCACTGACGAGAGTCTGTGTCTCTACGGTGGCATCCATGGGTGCGAGGAGAGCATGGGGCATGGTGTGCGAGGGAGAGGTGGCAGCCGCGGCAGTGAGCCAGCTTAGAGCTCGTCGACACAAGGAAGTGGCGAAAATGGTTCGGGGCTTCGGGCTGCGCAAGTAGAGAGCTCTGGACATCACCATGTACACGGACATGGCCGTGGTAAGACCGTCGGAGACGAGGGGTGAAAGATAGAGTCACCAGTCACGGAGAGGTTGTTGACTGATTATAGGCGCTGTGCACGCAAACTGCTCGACAAAACAACCATGGAGGAGAAAAAGACACAGCTGAGGACAGTGGCGGAGCTAGACGAGGATGTTTGGGGGGCCAAAAAGATAAAACACCAATTTTCAGGGGCAAAAATACCCAATTTTTTGAATCTCAGCCATCCCCAAAAAAAAAATCTTCACAAACTAGTCAAAGTTGGGGGGGTTGTGGCACCTCCAGCATTGTACATAGCTCCGCGAGTGGCTGAGGAGGAAGGGATGTGCAATTTACAAAAGCTGCACATATCTTCACGTAAGATCTCACGAATATAGCCATTTCATTTACAAAAATTTCCAGATCGGATACAACCAATACGGTGCCACCTCATCAAAATACACGTACTAGAGCCGAACCAGGGACCTTATCTTTGACCATATTTGCAAGTATCGAACGGTATTGAAGCACTTTATGAGTATTAATAAAAATACCTATTACAACGCAAGCGTGTATACACACACCATCACCACGAGTGGCGGAGCTATGTGTGCTAAGATTGACGAAGTCACTACAGTCACCTCGCTATCAAGGAGAATGTCGCCTCTCACTGAAAAGATAATATGCATTCACGAGACACCAAAGTGTTAAGCTCGGGGTTTGATTTCTCCTGGACTGGAGGTACCACTGCTCTTCTAACCATTAGTTTGTTCTTGGCACTTTATGAGTATGAAAGCCGTTTTATTAGTATGAATGCGGTTTTTAACACGTACATATCAGTGGTGCGCTCGGATCTCACTGGAATTATAGAAGATGAGAAAGAATTTGGAAGACTTATCCAGGATTTTGCAATATAGAGATGTTATCTACCCAACCACTCTCACATCTATTCATGGTTCATACAAGCCTTGGCCAAGGACCCTTCCTTCTTCGCAAAGAAGCTCGAACGCTACGACTAGTGGAGGGGCCAGAAACTCAACTTGGAGGGGGCCAAACATGTCATATAATGTTAGGAGGGGCCAAATCATCTAAATATAGCTAATTTTCTCATATAAGTAGAGAATTAGGAGTAGTAGGTGTGGTTTGTGGGAGCATAGGGGGGCACCACCCCTGCCAGTCCCTCCTTGGCTCTGTAGTGGATACGACTAGTGTATTAATACCGCTATAGTGATTCAGGGTTCACTGGACCCAGTTCTGGCCTGCAGGCCAGTTTGGTTGACGCCAATTGCTTGCAAAGAGAGTCTAGGACTTTCCATGTCACAAATGCTGCATCAGTTCCACTCCATTGCACTAGCACTTGAGAAATGGTGCAATAACCTCGTTGAAGAATGGAGGGTTGAAGAATATGTACAGGAACTTGGAGAAGAGCATCAGGAGGAGGGAGAGCCGATTGACCCTGATGATGATAAGCAATACATTGCTTGAGTCGAAAAACATGAAATACCAGATGAATTGGGTAGAAAAGGGCAGACCCAAAGGATTGGCCAACTCTCTGATTTTCTTGGTAACCAAATACGGTCCATAGTACTTGAATTATAATTTGCAGTTATCTTTCCTAAATGTTGAAGATTGAACATAGAGTTGCATGGGAAATGATCTCCAACTGCGAAGTGTCATTCAGTTTTTCTTCTTATCTGCCCATGACTAGTACATGTGAAGGCTAGCACAAGACTAGAATGCACAAGCAGAATTCATGCTTAGTACAACGAAGACTAGCACAAGACGGAGGTTAAACAACTAAAGAGCATGAAAACCACCGATCCCGTTTAAAGTGATGGGATTCATGCATTCTTCTTTAATAATACCATCATGCAAAGTGATGGGATTATGCATCCTTTACTAGTACAACTAAAGTGTTTACCAACTCAATGTTCAGTTGCTCACCGATCCCGTCTCACTAGCAATAACTTGTATGCACAGTGATGGGATTATGTCATTTTTACCTTTTCTATTAGTGCTTGGTTTAATGCAACATGTAAAGTGTATCATGCTTCGAGTTGTGGTGTTCATGTAGATGTCTACTACGCAACCTTCTTCTTGTAGACTCGTGTTGGGCCTCCAAACGCAGAGTTTTGTAGGACAGTAGCAAATTTCCCTCAGGTGGATTTGTTGGGAAACGTAGCATGCAATTTCAAAAAAATTCCTACGCTCACGCAAGATCCATCTAGGAGATGCATAGAAACGAGAGGGGGAGAGTGTGTCCACGTACCCTCGTAGACCGAAAGCGGAAGCATTTGTTAACGCGGTTGATGTAGTCGAACTTCTTCTCGTTCCGACCGATCAAGCACCGAACGTACGGCACCTTCGAGTTCTGCACACGTTCAGCTCGATGACGTCCCTCGAACTCTTGATCCAGCAAAGTGTCGAGGGAGATGAGTTTCGTCAGCACGACGGCGTGGTGACGGTGATGGTGAAGTGATCCGCGCAGGGCTTCGCCTAAGCACTACGTGAATATGACCGGAGGCGTAAACTGTGGAGGGGGGCGCCGCACACGGCTAGGAATCAATGTTGTGTGTTCTAGCGGTGCCCCCCTCATATATATAGGTGGGAGAGGGAGAGGGGCAGCAAGGGGCGCCCCAAGTAGGAGTAATCCTACTTGGGCGCCTCCCACAAGTCGGCCTCCCCCCTTCCATAAGTGTCGGAGGGGGAAGGAAAGAGAGGGGGGAGAGAAGGAAAGGGGGAGGCCGAATCCTCCCCTTTCCTTCTCCCTTCCCCTCCTTCCTTCTCCTCCTATTTCGGCCTATATGGGGTCGCACCAGCCCACCAGGGGCTGGTCTGTCCCTCTCTTGGCCCATAAGGCCCATATCTTTGCCGGGGGTGCCCGGAACCCCTTTCCGGTGACCCGATATGTACCCGGTTCCCTCGGAACACTTCCGGTGTCCGAATATCATCGTCCTATATATGAATCTTTACCTCTCGACCATTTCAAGACTCCTTGTCATGTCCATGATCTCATCCGGGACTCCGAACAACATTCGGTCACCAAATCACATAACTCATATAATACAAAATCATCATCGAACGTTAAGCATGCGGACCCTACGGGTTCAAGAACTATGTAGACATGACCGAGGCACCTCTCCGGTCAATAACCAACAGCGGAACCTGGATGCTCATATTGGTTCCTAAATGTTCTATGAAGATCTTTATCGGTCGTACCGTAATGACAACATACGTCATTCCCTTTGTCATCGGTATGTTACTTGCCCGAGATTCGATCGTCGGTATCTTCATACCTAGTTCAACCTCGTTACCGGAAAGTCTCTTTACTCGTTCCATAATACATCATCCCGCAACTAACTCATTAGTCACATTGCTTGCAAGGCTTATTATGATGTGTATTACCGAGAGGGCCCAGAGATACCTCTCCGATACTCGGAGTGACAAATCCTAATCTTGATCTATGCCAACCCAACAAATACCTTCGGAGATACCTGTAGAGCATCTTTATAATCACCCAGTTACGTTGTGACGTTTGATAGCACACAAGGTATTCCTCCGGTATCCGGGAGTTGCATAATCTCATAGTCAAAGGAATATGTATATGACATGAAGAAAGCTATAGCAATAAAACTAAACGATCAATATGCTAAGCTAACGGATGGCTCATGTCCATCACATCATTCTCCTAATGATGTGATCCCGTTCATCAAATGACAACACATGTCTATGGTTAGGAAACTTAACCATCTTTGATTAACGAGCTAGTCTAGTAGAGGCTTACTAGGGACACGGTGTTTTGTCTATGTATTCACACATGTATCAAGTTTCTGGTTAATACAATTCTAGCATGAATAATAAACATTTATCATGATATAAGGAAATATAAAATAACAACTTTATTATTGCCTCTAGGGCATATTTCCTTCAGTCTCCCACTTGCACTAGAGTGAATAATCTAGATTACATTGTAATGATTCTAACACCCATGGAGTCTTGGTGCTGATCATGTTTTGCTCGTGAAAGAGGCTTAGTCAACAGGTCTGCTACATTCAGACCCGTATGTATTTTGCAAATCTCTATGTCTACCTCCTTGACTTGATCACGGATGGAGTTGAAGCGTCTCTTGATGTGTTTGGTTCTTTTGTGAAATCTGGATTCCTTCTCTAAGGCAATTGCTCTAGTATTGTCACAAAAGATTTTCATTGGACCCGATGCACTAGGTATTACACCTAGATCGGATATGAACTCCTTTATCCAGATTCCTTCATTTGCTGCTTTCGAAGCAGCTATGTACTCCGCTTCACACGTAGATCTTGCCACGACGCTTTGCTTGGAACTACACCAACTGACAGCTCCACCATTCAATATAAATACGTATCCGGTTTGTGACTTAGATTCATCCGGATCAGTGTCAAAGCTAGCATCGACGTAACCATTTACGACGAGCTCTTTGTCACCTCCATAAACGAGAAACATATCCTTAGTCCTTTTCAGGTACTTCAGGATGTTCTTGACCGCTGTCCAGTGATCCACTCCTGGATTACTTTGGTACCTCCCTGCTAGACTTATAGCAAGGCACACATCAGGTTTGGTACACAGCATTGCATACATGATAGAACCTATGGCTGAGGCATAGGGAATGACTTTCATTTTCTCTCTATCTTCTGCAGTGGTCGGGCATTGAGTCTGACTCAACTTCACACCTTGTAACACAGGCAAGAACCCTTTCTTTGACTGATCCATTTTGAACTTCTTCAAAACTTTATCAAGGTATGTGCTTTGTGAAAGTCCAATTAAGCGTCTTGATCTATCCCTATAGATCTTGATGCCCAATATATAAGCAGCTTCACCGAGGTCTTTCATTGAAAAACTCTTATTCAAGTATCCTTTTATGCTATCCAGAAATTCTATATCATTTCCAATCAACAATATGTCATCCACATATAATATTAGAAATGCTACAGAGCTCCCACTCACTTTCTTGTAAATACTGGCTTCTCCAAAAGTCTGTATAAAACCATATGCTTTGATCACCTCATCAAAGCGTATATTCCAACTCCGAGATGCTTGCACCAGTCCATAAATGGATCACTGGAACTTGCACACTTTGTTAGCACCTTAGGATCGACAAAACCTTCTGGTTGCATCATATACAACTCTTCTTTAAGAAATCCATTAAGGAATGCAATTTTGACGTCCATTTGCCAGATTTCATAATCATAAAATGCGGCAATTGCTAACATGATTCGGATAGACTTAAGCATCGCTATGGGTGAGAAGGTCTCATCGTAGTCAACTCCTTGAACCTGTCGAAAACCTTTTGCGACAAGTCGAGCTTTGTAGACAGTAACATTACCATCAGCGTCAGTCTTCTTCTTGAAGATCCATTTATTCTCTATGGCTCGCCGATCATCGGGCAAGTTAACCAAAGTCCATACTTTGTTCTCATACATGGATCCTATCTCAGATTTCATGGCCTCAAGCCATTTATCGGAATCTGGGCTTATCATCGCTTCTTCATAGTTCATAGGTTCGTCATGGTCTAGTAACATGACTTCCAGAACAGGATTACCGTACCACTCTGGTGCGGAACGTGCTCTGGTTGACCTACGAGGTTCGGTAGTAACTTGATCTGAAGTTTCATGATCATTATCATTAGCTTCCTCTCTAGTTGGTGTAGGCATCACGGGAACATATTTCTCTGATGAGCTACTTTCCAAATTGAGAGAAGGTACACTTACCTCATCAAGTTCTACTTTCATCCCACTTACTTCTTTCGAGAGAAACTCCTTCTCTAGAAAGGATCCATTCTTAGCAACAAAGATATTGCCTTCGGATCTATGATAGAAGGTGCATCCAACAGTTTCTTTTGGGTATCCTATGAAGACGCACTTCTCCGATTTGGGTTTGAGCTTATCAGGCTGAAGCTTTTTCACATAAGCATCGCAACCCCAAACTTTAAGAAACGACAGCTTAGGTTTCTTGCCAAACCACAGTTCATACGGTGTCGTCTCAACGGATTTAGATGGTGCCCTATTTAATGTGAATGCAGTTGTCTCTAATGCATAACCCCAAAATGATAGTGGTAAATCAGTAAGAGACATCATAGATCGCACCATATCTAATAAAGTACGGTTACGACGTTCAGACACACCATTACGCTGTGGTGTTCCAGGTGGCGTGAGTTGTGAAATTATTCCACATTGTTTTAAATGAAGGCCAAACTCGTAACTCAAATATTCGCCTCCGCGATCAGATCATAGAAACTTTATTTTCTTGTTACGATGATTCTCCACTTCACTCTGAAATTCTTTGAACTTTTCAAATGTTTCAGACTTGTGTTTCATCAAGTAGATATACCCATATCTGCTCAAATCATCTGTGAAGGTCAGATAACGATACCCGCCGCAAGCTTCAACACTCATCGGACCGCACACATCGGTATGTATTATTTCCAATAAGTCATTGGCTCGCTCCATTGTTCCGGAGAACGGAGTTTTAGTCATCTTGCCCATGAGGCATGGTTCGCAAGCATCAAGTGATTCCAAAAGTCCATCCGCATGGAGTTTCTTCATGCGCTTTACACCAATATGACCTAAACGGCAGTGCCACAAATATGTTGCACTGTCATTATCAACTTTGCATCTTTTGGCATCAATATTATGAATATGTGTATCACCACGATCGAGATTCAACAAAAATAGACCACTCTTCAAGGGTGCATGACCATAAAAGATATTACTCATATAAATAGAACAACCATTATTCTCTGATTTAAACGAATAACCGTCTCGCATTAAACAAGATCCAGATATAATGTTCATGCTCAACGCTGGCACCAAATAACAATTATTCAGGTCTAAAACTAATCCCGAAGGTAGATGTAGAGGTAGCGTGCCGATGGCGATCACATCAACCTTGGAACCATTCCCGACGCGGATCGTCACCTCGTCCTTAGCCAATCTTCGTTTATTCCGTAGCCCCTGTTTTGAGTTACAAATATGAGCAACCGAACCGGTATCAAATACCCAGGCACAACTACGAGCATTAGTAAGGTACACATCAATAACATGTATATCAAATATACCTTTGTTCACTTTGCCATCCTTCTTATCCGCCAAATACTTGGGGCAGTTCCGCTTCCAGTGACCAATCCCTTTGCAGTAGAAGCACTCAGTTTCAGGCTTAGGTCTAGACTTGGGCTTCTTCCCGGGAGTGGCAACTTGCTTGCCATTCTTCTTGAAGTTCCCCTTCTTTCCTTTGCCCTTTTTCTTGAAACTAGTGGTCTTGTTAACCATCAACACTTGATGCTCCTTCTTGATTTCTACCTCCACAGCTTTGAGCATTGCGAAGAGCTCGGGAATAGTCTTCTCCATCCCTTGCATATTATAGTTCATCACGAAGCCTTTATAGCTTGGTGGCAGTGATTTGAGAACTCTGTCAATAACACTATCATCTGGAATATTAACTCCCAGCTGAGTCAAGTGATTATGATACCCAGACATTTTGAGTATGTGTTCACTGACAGAGCTATTCTCCTCCATCTTGCAGCTATAGAACTTGTTGGAGACTTCATATCTCTCAACTCGGGCATTTGCTTGAAATATTAACTTCAACTCCTGGAACATCTCATATGGTCCATGACGTTCAAAACGTCTTTGAAGTCCCGATTCTAAGCCGTAAAGCATGGCACACTGAACTATCGAGTAGTCATCAGATCGAGCTTGCCATATGTTCATAACATCAGCATCTTCTCCTGCAGCAGGCCTTTCACCTAGCGCTGCATCAAGGACATAATTCTTCTGTGCAGCAATGAGGATAATCCTCAAGTTACGGACCCAGTCCGTGTAGTTGCTACCATCATCTTTCAACTTAGCTTTCTCTAGGAACGCATTAAAATTCAAGAGAACGGTAGCACGGGCCATTGATCTACAACATAGATATGCAAAAACTATCAGGACTAAGTTCATGATAAATTAAGTTCAATTAATCATATTACTTAAGAACTCCCACTTAGATTGACATCCCTCAAGTCATCTAAATGATACGTGATCCAAATCAACTAAACCATGTCCGATCAGCACGTGAGATGGAGTAGTCATCAATGGTGAACATCTCTATGTTGATCATATCTACTATATGATTCACGTTCGACCTTTCGGACTCCAGTGTTCCGAGGCCATGTCTGTACATGCTAGGCTCGTCAAGTTTAACCTGAGTATTCCGCATGTGCAAAACTGTCTTGCACCCGTTGTATGTGAACATAGAGCCTATCACACCCGATCATCACGTGGTGTCTCAGCACGACGAATTGTCGCAACGGTGCATACTCGGGGAGAACACTTATACCTTGAAATTTTAGTAAGGGATCATCTTATAATGCTACCGCTGTACTAAGCAAAATAAGATGCATAAAAGATAAACATCACATGCAATCAAAATATGTGACATGATATGGCCATCATCATTTTGTGCCTTTGATCTCCATCTCCAAAGCACCATCATGATCTCCATCGTCACCGGCTTGACACCTTGATCTCCATCGTAGCGTCGTGGTCGTCTCGCCAACTATTGCTTCTACAACTATCGCTAACGCATAGTGATAAAGTAAAGCAATTACATGGCGTTTGCATTTCATACAATAAAGCGACAACCATAAGGCTCCTGCCAGTTGCCGATAACTTTTACAAAACATGATCATCTCATACAACAACGTATATCACATTATGTCTTGACCATATCACATCACAACATGCCCTGCAAAAACAAGTTAGACGTCCTCTACTTTGTTGTTGCAAGTTTTACGTGGCTGCTACGGGCTTCTAGCAAGAACCATTCTTACCTACGCATCAAAAACCACAACGGTGTTTCATCAAGTTTGCTGTTTTAACCTTCAACAAGGACCGGCCGTAGTCAAATTCGATTCAACTAAAGTTGGAGAAACAGACACCCGCCAGCCACCTTTATGCAAAACTAGTTGCATGTCTGTCGGTGGAACCGGTTTCATGAATGTGGTCATGTAAGGTTGGTCCGGGCCGCTTCATCCAACAATACCGCCGAATCAAAATAAGACGTTGGTGCTAAGCAGTATGACTATCACCGCCCACAACTCTTTGTGTTCTACTCGTGCATATCATCTACGCATAGACCTGGCTCGGATGCCACTGTTGGGAAACGTAGCATGCAATTTCAAAAAAAATCCTACGCTCACGCAAGATCTATCTAGGAGAGGCATAGCAACGAGAGGGGGAGAGTGTGTCCAAGTACCCTCTTAGACCGAAAGCGGAAGCGTTTGTTAACGCGGTTGATGTAGTCAAACTTCTTCTCGTTCCGACCGATCAAGCACCGAACGTACAACACCTTCGAGTTCTGCACATGTTCAGCTCGATGATGTCCCTCGAACTCTTGATCCAGCAAAGTGTCGAGGGAGATGAGTTCCTTCAGCACGACGGCGTGGTGACGGTGATGGTGAAGTGATCCACGCAGGGCTTCGCCTAAGCACTACATGCATATGACCGGAGGCGTAAACTGTGGAGGGGGGCGCCGCACACGGCTAGGAATCAATGTTGTGTGTTCTAGCGGTGCCCCCCTCATATATACAGGTGGGAGAGGGAGAGGGGCAGCAAGGGGCGCCCCAAGTAGGAGTAATCCTACTTGGGCGCCTCCCACAAGTCGGCCTCCCCCCTTCCATAAGTGTCGGAGGGGGAAGGAAAGAGAGGGGGAGAGAAGGAAAGGGGGAGGCAGAATCCTCCCCTTTCCTTCTCCCTTCCCCTCCTTCCTTCTCCTCCTATTTCGGCCTATATGGGGGCGCACCAGCCCACCAGGGGCTGGTCTGTCCCTCTCTTGGCCATAAGGCCCATATCTTTGCGGGGGGTGCCCGGAACCCCTTTCCGGTGACCCAATATGTACCTGGTACCCTTGGAACACTTCCGGTGTCCGAATATCATCATCCTATATATGAATCTTTACCTCTAGAACATTTCGAGACTTCTCGTCATGCCCGTGATCTCATCCGGGACTCCAAACAACATTCGGTCACCAAATCACATAACTCATATAATACAAAATCATCATCGAACGTTAAGCGTGCGGACCCTACGGGTTCGAGAACTATGTAGACATGACCGATACACCTCTTCGGTCAATAACCAACAGCGGAACCTGGATGCTCATATTGGTTCCTACATATTCTATGAAGATCTTTATCGGTCGTACCGTTACTTGCCCGAGATTCGATCGTCGGTATCTTCATACCTTGTTCAATCTCGTTACCGGCAAGTCTCTTTACTCGTTTCATAATACATCATCCCGCAACTAACTCATTAGTCACATTGCTTGCAAGGCTTATTATGATGTGTATTACTGAGAGGGCCCAGAGATACCTCTCTGATACTCGGAGTGACAAATCCTAATCTTGATCTATGCCAACCCAACAAATACCATCGGAGATACCTGTAGAGCATCTTTATAATCACCCAGTTACGTTGTGATGTTTGATAGCACACAAGGTATTCCTCCGGTATCCGGGAGTTGCATAATCTCATAGTCAAAGGAATATGTATATGACATGAAGAAAGCTATAGCAATAAAACTGAACGACCAATATGCTAAGCTAACGGATGGGTCATGTCCATCACATCATTCTCCTAATGATGTGATCCCATTCATCAAATGACAACACATGTCTATGGTTAGGAAACTTAACCATCTTTGATTAACGAGCTAGTCTAGTAGAGGCTTACTAGGGACACGGTGTTTTGTCTATGTATTCACACATGTATCAAGTTTCCGGTTAATACAATTCTAGCATGAATAATAAACATTTATCATGATATAAGTAAATATAAAATAACAACTTTATTATTGCCTCTAGGGCATATTTCCTTCAGGATGACCTAAGGTTTATCAATCCGTGAGAGGCGTAGGATGAAGATGGTCTCTCTCAAACAACCTTGTAACCAAATGACAAAGAGTCTCTTGTGTCCCCAACACACCCAATACAATGGTAAATTGTATAGGTGCACTAGTTCAGCGAAGAGATGGTGATACAAGTGTAATATGGATGGTAGATATAGGTTTTTGTAATCTGAAAATATAAAAACAGCAAGGTAACTAGTAACAAAAGTGAGCAAAAACGGTATTGCAATGCTTGGAAACAAGGCCTAGGGTTCATACTTTCACTAGTGCAAGTTCTCTCAACAATGATAACATAATCGGATCATATAACAATCCCTCAACGTGCAATAAAGAATCACTCCAAAGTTCCTATCGGAGAACGTAGGACGAAAACATGCATCAACCCCTATGCATAGATTACCCCAATGTCACCTCGGGAATCTGCGAGTTGAGTGCCAAAATATACATCAAGTGAATCAATAGAACATCCCATTGTCACCACAGATATCCCATCGCAAGACATACATCAAGTGTTCTCAAATCCTATACTCAATCCAACATAACGAAACCTCAAAGAGCAAGACTCAATTCATCACAACAAGAGATAGAGAGGGACGAAACACCATATGATCCAACTATAATAACAAAGCTCGCGGTACATCAAGATCATGCCAAATCAAGAACACGAGAGAGAAAGATCAAACACATAGCTACTGGTACATACCCTCAGCCCCGAGGGTGAACTACTCCCTCCTCGTCATGGAGACCGCTGGGATGATGAAGATGGCCTCCGGTGATGGTTTCCCCCCTCCGGCAGGGTGCCGGAATAGGGTCCCGATTGGTTTTTCGTGGCTGCAGAGACTTACGGTGGTGAAACTTCCGATCTAGGTTTATTTCTGGGGGTTTCGGGATTTATAGGAATTTTTGGCGTCGGTCTCACGTTAGGGGGGTCCACGAGGTAGCGGCAAGACAGGAGGGTGCGCCCTCCACCCTTGCCGTCACCTCGGGACTCTTCTGGCCCAACTCCGATACTCCGTGGGCTTCTTCTAGTCCATAAAAAATCACCGTAAATTTTTAGCTCGTTTGGACTCCGTTTGATATTCCTTTTCTGTAAAACTCAAAAACAAGGAAAAAAAATAGAAACTGGCACTAGGCTCTAGGTTAATAGGTTAGTCCCAAAAACAATGTAAAATAGCATATAAATGCATATAAAACATCCAAGATGGATAATATAATAGCATGGAACAATCAAAAGTTATAGATACGTTGGAGACGTATCAAGCATCCCCAAGCTTAATTCCTGCTCGTCCTCGAGTAGGTAAATGATAAAAACAGAATTTTTGATGTGGAATGCTACCTAACATATTTATCCATGTAATCTTCTTTATTGTGGCAAGAATATTCAGATCCATAAGATTCAAAACAAAAGTTTAATATTGACATAAAAACAATAATACTTCAAGCATACTAATAAAGCAATCATGTCTTCTCAAAATAACATGGCCAAAGAAAGTTATCCCTACAAAATCATATAGTCTGGCTATGCTCCATCTTCATCACACAAAATATTTCATCATGCACAACCCCGATGACAAGCCAAGCAATTCTTTCATACTTTTGGTGTTCTCAAACTTTTTCAACTTTCACGCAATACATGAGCGTGAGCCATGGATATAGCACTATAGGTGGAATAGAATATGGTGGTTGTGGAGAAGACAAAAAAAGGAGATAGTCTCACATTAACTAGGCATATCAACAGGCTATGGAGATGCCCACCAATAGATATCAATGTGAGTGAGTAGGGATTGCCATGCAACGGATGCACTAGAGCTATAAGTGTATGAAAGCTCAAAAGAAACTAAGTGGGTATGCATCCAACTCGCTTGCTCACGAAGACCTAGGGCAATTTGAGGAAGCCCATCATTGGAATATACAAGCCAAGTTCTATAATGAAAAATTCCCACTAGTATATGAAAGTGACAAAATAGGAGACTCTCTATCATGAAGATCATGGTGCTACTTTGAAGCACAAGTGTGGAAAAAGGATAGTAACATTGTCCCTTCTCTCTTTTCTCTTATTTTTTTATTTTGGGCTCTTTGGCCTCTTTTTTCTCTTTTTTTTCTTTTCTTCTTTTTTATTTTTCGTCCGGAGTCTCATCCAGACTTGTGGGGGAATGATAGTCTCCATCATCCTTTCCTCACATGGGACAATGCTCTAATAATGATGATCATCACACTTTTATTTACTTTACAACTCAAGAATTACAACTCGATACTAGAACAAATATATGACTCTATATGAATGCCTCTGGTGGTGTACCGGGATGTGCAATGACTCAAGAGTGACATGTATAAAAAAAATATGAATGGTGGCTTTGCCACAAATACGATGTCAACTACATGATCATGCAAAGCAATATGACAATGATGAAGCATGTCATGATACGTCCATTTTGCATCATGTTTTCCTACTATTATTTATATTGTTTTTAGGTATAATAATGCTTTTTGGAGTAATTCTAATGCCTTTTCTCTCATAATATGCAAGGTTCACAAAAAGAGCGAGAATACCGGCAGCTGGAATTCTGGACCTGAAAAAGCTACGGCAGGCCACCTATTCTGCACAACTCCAAATGAGCTGAAACTTCACGGAAAATTTTTATGGAATATATAAGAATTATTGGAGCAAATAAGTACCAGAGGGGGCCCACCAAGTGGGCACAACCCACCTGGGTGTGCCAGGGAGCCCAGGCGCGCCCTGGTGGGTTGTGGCCTCCTCGGCCCACCTCCGGTGCCCCTCTTCTGGTATATAAGTCATTTTGACCTAGAAAAAATAAGGAGAGGACTTTAGGGATGAAGCGCCGCCGTCTCGTGGCGGAACTTGGCAGGAGCATTTTTGCCCTCCGGCGGAGTGATTCCACCGGGGGAACTTCCCTCACGGAGGGGGAAATCATCGTCATCATCATCACCAACAACTCTCCCATCTTGGGGAGGGCAATCTCCATCAACATCTTCAACAGCACCATCTCCTCTCAAACCCTAGTTCATCTCTTGTGTTCAATCTTTGTACCAGAACCTTAGATTGGTGCTTGTGGGTGACTAGTAGTGTTGATTACATCTTGTAGTTGATTACTATATGGTTTATTTGGTGGAAGATTATATGTTCAGATCCATTATGCTATTTAATACCCCTCTGATCTTGAGCATGATTATCATTAGTGAGTATTTACTTTTGTTCTTGAGGTCACGAGAGAAATCTTGTTGCAAGTAATCATGTGAACTTGATATGTGTTCGATATTTTGATAGTATGTATGTTGTGATTCCCTTAGTGGTGTCATGTGAACGTCGACTACATGACACTTCACCTTATTAGGGCCTAAGGGAATGCATTGTGGAGTAGTTATTAGATGATGGGTTGCGAGAGTGACAGAAGCTTAAACCCTAGTTTATGCGCTATTCCGTAAGGGACTGATTTGGATCCAAAAGTTTAATGCTATGGTTAGATTTATTCTTAATACTTTTCTCGTAGTTGCGGATGCTTGCGAGGGGGTTAATCGTAAGTAGGAGGCTTGTTCAAGTAAGAACAGCACCTATGCACCGGTCCACCCACATATCAAATTATCAAAGTAGCGAACACAAATCAAACCAACATGATGAAATTGACAACATGAAATTCCCGTGTACCCTCAAGAATGCTTTGCTTATCATAAGAGACCATTTTGGCCTGTCCTTTGCCTCAAAAGGATTGGGCTACCTTGCTGCACTTTTGTTACCATTACCGTTATTTGCTCGTTACCAATTATCTTGCTATCAAACTACTCGTTACTTATAATTTCAGTGCTTGCAGAGAATACCTTGCTGAAAACTACTTGTCATTTCCTTCTGCTCCTTGTTGGGTTCGACACTCCTACTTATCGAAAGGACTACGATTGATCCCCTATACTTGTGGGTCATCAAGGCTCTTTTCTGGCGCTGTTGCCAGGCAGTGAAGCGCTCTTGGTAAGTGGAAATCGGTATGGGAAAAATTTTACTACGTGCTGAAATTTATTGTCACTTGTTACTATAGAGAACAATCCTTTGAGGGGTTTGTTCGGGGTATCTTCACCTCGACCAAAACCACAATTAGTTACCCCTCAACCTACTGCACCTACTAAAAATATTGGTTATGAAATTCCTTTGGGTATGATAGAACAACTACTAGCTAATCCTTATGTAGGAGATGGAACCGAACATCCCGATATGCACTTGATATATGTGGATGAAATCTGTGGATTATTTAAGCTTGCAGGTTTACTCGGAGATGATGCTAAGAAGAAGGTTTTCCTTTTATCTTTGAAGGGAAAAGCATTGGAATGGTATAGGCTATGCGATGATATTGGATCCTGGAATTGGAATCGATTGAAATTGGAATTTCACCAAAAAAATTATCCTATGCATCTAGTTCATCGTGATCGGAATTATATATATAATTTTTGGCCTCGTGAAGGAGAAAGTATCGCTCTAGATTGGGGAGGCTTAAGTCAATGTTATATTCATGCCCCAATCATGAACTCTCAAGAGAAATTATTATTCAAAAATTTTATGCTCGGCTTTCTCGTGATGATCAATCCATGCTTGATACTTCTTGTATTGGCTCCTTTATGAAGAAGACTATTGAATTCAGGTGGGATCTTTTAGAAAGAATTAAATGCAACTCTGAAGATTGGGAACTCTACGAAGGTAAAGAGCCAGGTATTAAGCTTAAGTATGATTGTGTTAAATATTTTATGAATACCGATGCTTTTCAAAAGTTTAGCACTAAATATGGACTTGACTCTGAGATAGTAGCCTCCTTTTGTGAATCATTTGCTACTCATGTTGATCTCCCTAAGGAGAAGTGGTTTAAATATCACCCACCTATTAAAGAAGAAATTAAAGAATCGGTAATAGCTAAAGATGAAACTATTATTTATAATGTTGATCCAGTTGTTCCTACTGCTTATATTGAAAAACCACCTTTCCCTGTTAGGATAAAGGAACATGCTAAAGTTTCAACTATGGTCAACAAAAGTTATATTAGAGCATCCAAACCTGCTGAACAAATAAAAATAGAACCTAGTGTTGCTATGGTTAAAGATCTCCTGGTTGAAAATATAGATGGGCATGTTATTTACTTCTGTGATGAAGCTGCTAGAATTGCCAAACCCGGTGAAAAAGATAAACATAGAGATGTTGTTCGCATGCCTGTTGTCTCAGTTAAAATAGGAGATCGATGTTATCATGGTTTGTGTGACATAGGTGCTAGCGTGAGTGCTATTCCTTTTACCTTATGTCAAGAAATTATGAATGATATAGCACCCGCTGAAATAGAAGACATAGATGTTACTATTAAACTTGCTAATAGAGACACCATCACACCACTTGGGATTGTTAGAGATGTTTAAGTCTTGTGTGGGAAAATAAAATACCCCACTGATTTTCTTGTTCTTGGTTCCCCCACAAGATGACTTTTGTCCCATTATCTTTGGTAGACCTTTCTTGAACACCGTTAATGCTAAAATAGATTGTGAGAAACAAACCGTCGGTGTTAGTTTTGGTGATGAGTCTCATGAGTTCAATTTTTCTAAGTTTAGTAGAAAACATCATAAGAAAGAATTGTCTAGTAAGGATGAAATAATTGGTCTTGCCTCAATTGTTGTGCCTCCTACTGATCCACTAGAACAATATTTGCTAGACCATGAAAATGATATGCATCTGCATGAAAGAAATGAAATAGATAAAATTTTCTTTGAACAACGACCTCTGCTTAAACACAATTTGCCTATTGAAACTCTAGGAGGTCTTCCTCCACCTAAAGGTGATCCTGTGTTTGAATTAAAACAATTACCAGACACTTTGAAATATGCTTATCTTGATGAGAAAAAGATATATCATGTTATTATTAGTGCTAACCTTTCAGAACATGAAGAAGAAAGATTATTGAAGGTTCTGAAGAAGCACCAAGCTGCTATTGGATATACTCTTGATGATTTAAAGGGCATTAGTCCCACTCTCTGTCAGCATAAAATTAATATGGAACCTGATGCTAAACCCGTTATTGATCACCAACGATGTTTAAATCCTAAAATGAAAGAAGTGGTAAGAACTGAAATATTAAAGCTTCTGGAAGCAGGTATAATCTATCCCATAGATGATAGTAGATGGGTAAGTCCTGTTCATTGTGTCCCTAAGAAGGGAGGTATTACTGTTGTTCCTAATGATAAAAATGAACTTATTCCACAAAGAATTGTTACTGCCTACAGAATGGTAATTGATTTTAGAAAATTAAATAAAGCAACTAGAAAAGATCATTACCCTTTGCCTTTTATTGATCAAATGCTAGAAATATTATCAAAGCACACACACTTTTGTTTCCTTGATGGATATTCTTGTTTTTCTCAAATACCTGTTTCACAACCTGATCAATAGAAAACCACCTTTACTTGTCCTTTTGGAACTTATGCTTATAGACGTATGCCTTTTGGTTTATGTAATGCACCTGCTACTTTTCAAAGATGTATGACTGCTATATTCTCTGATTTTTGTGAAAAATTTGTTTAGGTTTTCATGGATGATTTTTCCGTCTATGGAACTTCTTTTGATGATTGCTTAAGCAACCTTGATCGAGTTTTGCAGAGATGCGAGCAAACTAATCTTGTCTTGAATTGGGAGAAGTGCCACTTTATGGTTAATGAGGGCATTGTCTTGGGACATAAATTTTCTGAACAAGGTATTGAGGTGGATAAAGCTAAAGTTGATGCGATTGAGAAAATGCCGTGTCCTAAAGATATCAAAGGTATTCGTAGTTTTCTCGGTCATGATGGTTTCTAGAGGAGATTTATTAAAGACTTCCCTAAAATTTCTAGGCCTCTTACAAATCTTTTACAAAAGGATGTTCCATTTGTTTTTTATGATGATTGTGTAGAAGCCTTTGAAACACTTAAGAAAGCCTTAGGTTCTGCACCTATTGTTCAACCACCTGATTGGAACTTGCGTTTTGAAATTATGTGTGATGCTAGTGATTATGCTGTTGGTGCTATTCTAGGACAAAGAGTTGATAAGAAAATAAATGTTATTCATTATGCTAGTAAAACTCTAGACAGTGCCCAACGCAATTATGCTACTACTGAAAAGGAATTTTTAGCAGTTGTGTTTGCTTGTGACAAATTTAGATCTTACATTATTGATTCTAAAGTGACAGTTCACACTGATCATGCTGCTATAAAATATCTTATGGAAAAGAAAGATGCTAAACCTAGACTCATTAGATGGGTTCTCTTGCTACAAGAATTTGATTTACATATCACTGATAGAAAAGGAGCTGAGAACCCCATTGCTGATAACTTGTCTAGGTTAGAGAATATTCTTGATGACCCACAACCTATTAATGATAATTTTCCTGATGAACAATTAGCTGCAATAAATGTTTCTCATAATACTCCTTGGTATGCTGACTATGCTAATTACATTGTTGCTAAATACTTACCACCTAGTTTCACATACAAACAAAAGAAAAAAAATTAATCTATGATTTAAGACATTACTTTTGGGATGACCCACATCTTTATAAAGAAGGAGTAGATGGTATTATTAGACGTTGTGTACCTGAGCATGAACAGGGACAAATCCTACGGAAATGTCACTCCGAAGCTTATGGAGGGCATCATGCGGGAGATAGAACTGCTCATAAGGTATTGCAATCTGGTTTTTATTGGCCTACTCTCTTCAAGGATGCCCGTAAGTTTATTTTATCTTGTGATGAATGTCAAAGAATTGGAAATATTGGTAAGCATCAAGAAATGCTTATGAATTATTCACTTGCTGTTGAACCATTTGATGTTTGGGGATTTGATTACATGGGACATTTTCCTTCCTCTAATGGGTATACTCATATTTTGGTTGTTGTTGATTATGTCACTAAGTGGGTAGAAGCTATTCCAACTAGTAGTGCTGATCACAACACCTCTATTAAAATGCTTAAGGAAGTCATTTTCCCAAGGTTTGGAGTCCCTAGATATTTAATGACTGATGGTGATTCACACTTTATTCATGGTGCTTTCCGTAAAATGCTTGCTAAGTATGATGTCAACCATAGAATTGCATCACCCTATCACCCTCAATCTAGTGGTCAAGTTGAACTTAGCAATAGAGAAATAAAGTTAATATTACAAAAAATTGTCAATAGGTCCCGAAAGAATTGGTCTAAGAAATTAGATGATGCACTTTGGGCTTACAGAACAGCATATAAAAATCCTATGGGTATGTCTCCTTATAAAATGGTTTATGGAAAAGCTTGTCATTTACCTCTTGAGTTAGAACATAAAGCATATTGGGTAATTAAAGAACTCAACTATAATTTTAAACTTGCCGGTGAAAAGAGGTTATTTGATATTAGCTCACTAGATGAATGGAGAACCCAAGCCTATGAGAATGCTAAGTTATTTAAAGAAAAAGTTAAAAGGTGGCATGATAAGAGAATCCAAAAGCGTGAGTTTAAAGTTGGGGAATATGTTCTTTTGTACAACTCTCCTTTTAGATTCTTTGTAGGAAAACTCCTCTCCAAATGGGAAGGACCCTATGTTATCGAGGAGGTTTATCGATCTGGAGCCATCAAAATAAATAATGCCGAGGGTACTAACCCGAAGGTTGTCAATGGGCAAAGAAATAAAACATTATATCTCAGGTACGCCCATTAATGTTGAAAGCAATATTATCTAAACTATGACACCGGAAGAACACATAAAGGAAACCTTTCGAAACACTCCAGAATCATGAAAAAAGAGGAGGTACGTGATACGGTAAGTAAACAGACTCCGAAAAAATCGCAAAAATATTTTTAGTCAGTTTTGGAATATATCAAAAATTAGGAAAATAAGAAACAACCAGGAAGGCAACCCTGGTGGGCACAAGACACCAGGGCGCGCCAGGGCCCCCTGGCGCGCCCACGTGGGTTGTGCCCACCTCGGGTACCTTCCGGACTCCGTTTTTCTTCTGTTTGCTTGTTTCCCAAGATAAAAAATCTTTATATACCCCCCAAACCTATTGACCACTGTATCACGGAGAAATCTTCTGTTCTTCTTTTCTTGCTGATTTCTGACAGATCTGAAAATATGTCATCCCAAGATTCGGAGGGTGAGAGCTATTATGTTGATTATATCTCAAACCCCATGGTTTATGGAGATGCGGAACATAATGGTTGGACCACAGAGGAAGAAGAGGATTATTGTGACGCCCCCGGCTCAATCGTGCACTAATCATACACGCAAATGCACACGATCAAGCCTAAGGACTCACGGGAAGATATCACAACACAACTCTAAAACATAAATAAAGTCATACAAGCTTTATATTACAAGCCAGGGGCCTCGAGGGCTCGAATACATAAGCTTGCAAACAAGCGTCAGCGGAAGCATCAGATATCTGAGTACAGATATGAAACAGAAACAGAAAGGCCTTTAGAAAGGCGGGGCAAAATAAAACACTACGATCGAAAGGCGTAGGCCTCCTGCCTGGGACCCTCCGATCCTACTCCTGGTCGTCAGTCAACTCGTAGTAGTATCCATCCTCTGGGTAGTAGTAGTAGTCGATCGACGGGGCATCTGTCTCAGGGGCTCCGTCATCTTGGTCAGGACAAACTGATATGGGGAGAAAAGGAAAACAAAGCAACCGTGAGTACTCAGAAGTACTCAGCAAGCAAGGATCTACACTACATATGCAACATTTTCAAAGGGAGGCTGTATATGTGGACTAGGCTACAGAAATGCCAGAATAGAGAGGAGGCCTAGTCCTATCAAAGACTAGCATCTTCAAAGGTCTTGCAGCATTAGAAGAGTGTAGGCAGTACCATATAATGTAGCAGTATCATTAAGTCTCAACCTCACCCAGAGATCCTTTCTTGACGCCCTGCGAGAAAGCAATCCTAGAGCCATACAGTCATCAACCTCGTCCTGAGATCCCTTCTCGACTCCCTGCGAGAAGCAATCCTAGAGCCATAGTATCCAAGTATCCAGTTCTAAATTGTATCAATCAGGATACAACTCCGAGTGTCCGTTACCGTAGGACAGGCTATCGATAGAAGTTTTCTTCCCTGCAGGGGTGCACCAACTTACCCAACACGCTCGATTAACTCCGGCCGGACACACTTTCCTGGGTCATGCCTGGCCTCGGCCAAATGACACATCGCAACCCTACCTACAGCTCAGCAGAGAGGTCCCCGCCGGTCTACAACCTAAGAGCAAGGGGGTTTTGGCCACCTCGCCCTCTGGGTCGTTGCACACACGGTGAAGCCAGGCACCAACACTACAGGAAGGCGCCGGTCCGTCCGTGCCGCCATGCTGAACTAGACGTCTGACAGAGCTTTCGGCTGATGCATACGATGCAGAACGCCCATACTATGCCCACGTGATGGTTAGTGCTATTAGGCCAGAGGCCTGCTCGGATCAAATATACAAATCGGTAGTACCTTGGGCTTGCGGTAACGAGCAGAGACTCACGAAAGATGTGACCCCGTCGCCCCGTCTCGAGGACTTGCTGCAAGGGTTAAGAATGCACAGCCGCACCTTGTATTCATCACTCGGGCACCATACAGGCACCCGTCTTCACAACACTCACCTCTCAGGCGCACGCGGGTACCCCTCAGGGTCGACCCGCCTATCCAAGTAACAGTGTAAAATCCAAGTATCCGGGTGGCCATAACATCAGGGGAATCCGAGGTATCACCCTCGTTGGATTCCTACTCGATGTCTTCATCAAGGTGAACTCGGAGGAATCACCCTCACTGGGTTCACACTTGATGTGTTGCACGACAGCGTCGTTATCGGAAGCGGTGAAGGAGGAATCACCCTCGATGACCACGACCGAATAGCTACTCTACAGAGTTAACATCAGAAGTGCTACACGAGGTATCACCCTCGGCACTCGATAGTAACGCTGCAGTGTCGTTACAACTAAGGGGGGGTGATGTGCGATGTCAGGGCCTGGTCTTCAATCCCGTTGATCGGGTCTTCAGATTATCCAGCGGGGCAGTCAGGATAAGTGGGGTCACTGATAGGTCTCTACCCAGCCTATACTAAGCAGTTTAGGATATGCAGGTAATTATCAACAGCAGGCTACAGTAAACAGGCTATGCATCAGAATAGGTAAAGCAGTAGCAGCAGCAATTCTAATGCAAGCATGGGAAATTAGAATGGGCGATATCGGTATGCTCAAGGGGGGGGGGCTTGCCTGGTTGCTTGGCGGCAAGGGCAAGGTCTTCAGGGGTCGTCGAACTCCGGAGCTGCGTCGGTACCGGCTCTATCGAGAGAGAAGAGGGGGAGGAAACAGTAAATACTAAGCAAGCAAGTGCTACACAATGTATGACATGACAATACGCAGTGACAGAGGTGATCTAACGCAGTGCCGGGTGATATTGGTGAAGGGGGAATTCATCCGGGAAAGTATTCCCAGTGTCCGGCATTTCGGACAGACGAAAAGAGGGGAACGGTTGCATGTTCGGATAGTTAGGGACATGTGACGGACGAACGGACCGCATATTCGGATTCGTCTCGTCGTTCTGAGCAAGTTTCATGTATAAAGTATTTTCATCAGAGTTACGGATTATTTAATATGATTTTCTAAAGTTTTCATTAATTTTTGGAATTTAATTATTTATTTAAATTAAACATTATCCGAAATAGTAGTTGATGACATCAGCATGACATCATGCTGACGTCAGCACAATCTGACACGTGGGACCCACCTGTCATGGACTGGTTAGTTAATTAGTGTTAACTAACTAATTAGTATTTAATTAAACTAATTAACTAATTTAGATTAACCTAATCAGGATTAATTAACTTAATTAATTAATTATTAATTTTTATTTTATTTTTAAAAACGTTTCGGGGCCGTGGGCCCCATGTGTCATTGGGCCAGGGGGGTCGGGCCCAGCGGTCAGTGGCACAGGGGCCGACCGGGGCGGGTTTGCGGGCGCGCGGGCGCGGGCGCGTGGACGCCCGACGGGCTCGTGCGGGGCGATGCCCGCCCGGGCGCAGGGGATGGCCGCGGGGCGAGGGCGGTCGCCGGCGGGGCACAGGGCGGTGGCGAGCCAGGCGGCGCGATGGGGTGGTGCGGGGAAGCGGCGCGGGGCGACGGTGGAGCAGCAGCACAGGGGCAGCGGGAGCGTGACGGGCGCGCACGGGGGTGAGCGGGGCCGCGGCGGAGGCGCGCGCGCGGGGCGAGCGGGGCTGCGGCGTCGGGCAGCAGCAGAGGCCGCTGCAGGCGCGAGCGAGGCAGAGGCGGGCGCGAGCGCACAGCGGTGACAGAGAAAAGGGGGAAGGGGGGGCGAGCTCACGGGCGGCGTCGATGCACGGGGGCGACGAGGCTCGGAGTCGGCCGGTGCGGAGGAGGACGAGGAGGCGGCGTGGCGCGGTGGCGACCGTGGGAGGGGAGGGGATGAGGACGAGGCGACGTGGGGTGGCTCCGGCGAGCGGCGTCGAGGTGGCGGGGGGGCGCGGTCGTCGGGGAGGTGGAGGACGAGGCGGCAACGGGCGGCAGGGCCGGGAGCGGCGTCGGGGACGGGATCGGGCTCCTCCCCGATCCAATCCAGCAAGAGAGAGAAGGAAAGGGGAAGAGGAGCGAGGGGATAGGGTTAGGGTTCGGTGGGGGGGTATAAGGGGAGAGCGGGCGGGCCGGCCTGCTGGGCTGTAGCCCAGTTGGGCCAGGGGGGTTTCTCTTTTTCCTTTTCTTTTTCTTTCTGTCTTTTTCTTTTATTTTATTTATTCTTATATCTCTGTTCTGTAAATAGTTAGGCCCCAAACCGAATTTTGTAAAACATGGCAATTGCTCCAATAAATACTAGGCATCCTCTACCACTGTCAAAAATTAGTTTGGAGTCAATTTGAGTTCACACAATTTTTATAATAATTAAAATGCATTAATCCTTACTGTTTTGATAATGTTTGAGCCACCTAATTATTTTATTAATTGTTGGTTTCAATTTTAGAATAGTCTCTGCAATATCTGTTATTTATCGAACATTTTAGTTTCTATGTTGCACAACTTTTATATTTCACTTTCATTTAAATTTGAATTTTGACTTAGGAGTTGAAATGCAATATAATGCTAATGATGATCATGCACTGTTAAACATGATGACATGGCATAATCAAAAGGGTGATTACTGTAGTTAACCACTGGGGGTGTTACAATTATGATCCGAAAAGGAAAGGAGAGACAAGCTCAGACGAAGATGAAGTTCCATTACCTCAACCTGGGGACATGCACGTGGAATTCAAGAAGTCAAGTCTCCCCGACAAAGCAAAGAAACCTAAGGTTCAGTTTATCCCCTTTCGTCTCTTGCAGGAAAACAAGCAAGAATTATGCAAAAAGATATTGGAGCTTGAGCAGGAGATTGGTGACCTAAAGGAGGAAAATTTCATCCTCAAGCGTAAGCTAAGGAGGGATAAGATTGCTACTACTTCATCAACACCACCTTCCACTTCATCACCAAAGGAAAATTGAGTATCGAGTATGGGCACTCCCCTTGGCTTGTGCCAAGCTTGGGGGGAGGTGCCTCGGTATTGTATTGTAGGAGATATGCCCTAGAGGCAATAATAAATGTTATTGATTATCTCCCTGTTCATAATTATGTTTATGTTCCATGCTATACCAGCAATGATTCTCGAGTCTGCAAATAAAACGAGGCTTGGAGGGAAACTCATGTGCACGTGTGGGATAATAAACGATAATATGTATTCCTAGTCAAGCCTCTATGACTGGCTCAAGTGTTGCATGATGGTTCTGTTTTCCTGATCATGGGCATGTCTATGCCAGCAACTTTGAGGGCACAATGTTAGAAGAACATTTGTGTTGAATCGACCCGAATTGATGTTATGCTTTGAGATACATTCGTCACAAGTTAAATGGTTAATAACACAGAGATGGTTAACGTTTGCATGATTCCTTAGACCATGAGAGTATCGAGTTTCTTCATGCTTGCTTCATGAACTTTGGGGTTTGTTAAACGTCATCCGTAAATGGGTGGCTATTACGGCGGCTTACGGGTTCATGGAAAAGTGTGTCAAGTAACTTGATAGCTTGAGATTGGGATTTGCTCCTTCGACGATGGAGAGATATCTCTGGGCCCTCTCGGTGTTACGATATCCATCATCGTCTGGCCAGACACTTTGTGATTTGATCACGGGGATGCCGGAACACGGTAACGAGAAAAGAGAACAAAACCGATAACGAGGTAACTGGCATAGTGGACAAGTTGTTGATCCACGGGGATGCCAACATGTCTAACCTCGGGTATTTGTAACATATCGTGAAGCAACAGGAATAGCACACGGCAACTGGAGGTTCACTCGAATATTCATTCGTGTGGGTATAGGGGTCAATATGGGTGTCCACGGCTCCGATGTTGATCATTGATCGGAAAGGTTTCCGTGTCATGTCTATACTTCACCGAACCTATAGGGTCACACGCTTAAGGGTCATCTATCTGCTGAATACTAGACAGGGAGTCTGAGAGAAAAGCACCGAAAAAGTTTCGGACAGCGGAAAAGTTTCGCAGAGAGAACACCGGATGAGTTTCGGTGAAACTGAAAAGTTGTTTCGGGGTATTCCATTAATTCAAATTGGTTTCGGCACATGCCTGATAATTCTTGGAGGGTGCTAGAATCATTCTGGAAACTTCTGGGAATTTTCCAAGATGAAAACCGGAAATGTTTCGGAGCTGCCGGAACCGCTTCAGATGCTTTTCGCAGATGAAAATCACTAATCTGGAATTGTTCCAGAATGCGTTGAAAATTATTTTAGTGGGTACTGGAATTGTTCTAAGCCCACATAAATATTTTCAGTTCGAACGGACGCTGAAAAATGTCATCGTGAATAGTGAAAGTGCTTTTTGGGATATTTTTTGGTGAGTCACCTTTTGGGATATTTCCAAAAAGCTTCTAGAAGGGATTGGGGGGCAAGCAAGCCCCTCATGGGGGGGCCCCCAAGGGGGTGGCTGGCCAAGGGTGGAGCTCCTCCATGGAGCTCCACATGGCACCCCATTTCCCTCTTATGCCCTTTGTGTGTGACATAAAGTGGGGGTACTTTGGTATTTTTGAATGTCCATCCTACCCCTTGGCTTTCCTATATATAGAGGAGGAGTGGGCAGCCCAAAGCTTCATCCATTCTCACATACACATGACATGCAATGATCTGGCTTCTCTCTCCCTCCCCGCGAAATAGTTTCGCAGAACCGAAAGGCTGTCTGGGTTCCGGTGGGAACTAGTTCTGGACAGCGAAGCCCTGCCGGATAGATGACACCGTATGTGTGCAACTCTGTAGAGAGGTCGTAGTTTCGATCTTAGTGCCCGAGGGGCTATTCGAGAGTGCCTCCTGAAGGGCTGTCCAAGTGACGGTCCGAGTTATGTGAGTCCTCCCAAAGGGCTGTCCGAGTTTCGAAGATCCTCCCGAAGGGCTGTCCGTGACACCGTCCGGGGGACTGTTCGACCGCCTCCCGGAGGGCTGTCCGTGGGGCAGATGAGGGAGTACATCCTCGCGGTTGGGAGGTTTTAAATCCTAGCTGCGGGGATCTGCACCGCCGATCATCATCGACTCTACTTCCGCTGCGCTACGAGTCGGTAACGAAAATGATCAAACCTTGTATGCAGTCTCCATAGTGGTCCTGGGCTGGTGCGTAGGTCGAAAAAAAAATTGTTTTCTACTGCGTTACCCTACAGTGGCATCATGAGCCGTGCTATGCATAGATGCAGGTTGCGATCTAGAATACATGGAGATGTATGGGTGTTACACAATATAATTAGTTAGTAGATGAGATCTATTACTGAAAATTATTTGTGCGGGTAGCAGATGAAATCTGTTACCCGATGTTCTTGTTGCTTCCCTGGAATTTGCATATTTCTGATCTTGATAACAGCATGGTGGAGTTTCAATGTTCTGGCAATCCGCGATCCTGATTGATCAACGAAGTGCTAACAGTTCATTGAATTCCACCATAGTTATAAAGAAAGATGAAATTTCGCAGACAAAAGGGCAATGCAGATATGATCTGCACGGGGGTCATGCGTATGACGAAGTTCAGTATGGGGCTCAAGATTTTATTATCTCGTGTTTCATACACCCCGTGAAGTTAATCTAGCGACTTGAATTATCATAACTTGATGATGGACGTTGGTAGCTTCGGTTTGTTTCGAAACCTTAGAAGCCACGAAAAACAAGTTTGGCATAAACCGATTAGAGGCGTCTAACTTGGTTTTTGCAGGAGGGTTTGCATGTGCATGTGATGTGGTATAGCAGTGCTCATAATAATTTGATTATGTATGAGATGACTATATGATGTAAATTAATTAACATGACCTGTGTGTCATGATTCGGCATGATGGCTGGAGCCATATGATTGCACTTTAATGACCTGCGTGTCAACCTTATGTAATGCACTTATTTTATTAGCTATAGAGATAGCTATATTATCTGGTGCATCGACAAGGTGGTGGCAATCTTCGCGAAGGTGAACACCGACGCGAATGCCGAAGACGAAGAAATACAAGACTTCTCCGTCAGAAAGGGCTATAGCATATCATGCTATTATGAATTGCCTGAGATGTTTATCCCTTATGATGCACCCTTCTTGATTGCGTGGTAGTCGCTTTAATTAGGGTGATCTCTCACAAAAAAATATCAAGTAGTTAGTGTTCTCCCAAGTGTAGCACCATCACGGCACCTATCTCTTCGGGGTGTCACATGCTACCATGGGCACGAACGATTAGAGAAGTGTGAGGCGGGTGAGTTGAGACCTCGCAGCAAGATCACTTGGTTGTCTTGACGTTCAGGCATGAAAGTCATGAGCTCGGAACACACGCATCGAAAGATGAACAAGAGTCACATAGAGATGTGATTGGCAAGTTGGCGTACCGGTTGAGATTTTTGTCATCTGTGATGCTACCATCGTGGCAAACAATCAAAACTCGGGTCTTGAATCATTCAAAATCAATTATGAGAGATATTGATTTGAGTGGGAACGCACTGTTAAATTAACTTGTTTAATTCTCAGTGCAATTAATTTTGAACACTGTCTAAGTGTGATTTGCAAACTAGTTGTAGAATAATGGCTCGCGTTTCCACCTTCCCTATTAAAATTGAATAGTTGTTAAATATCTGGTTAAAACTTTACGGTTGGTAATGTAATGTGAGGATTGTCCTCAAGAGTGCCGAGAAGGACTTGTCCTATCGCATGCTTTCGGTATTCTCCCACTAATGCTATGGATCATGTGACTCTCGTCCTTCGATCCAAAAGCTAGAATTCCGTTTCAGTCAAAGTGCAATATGTTTGCTTCCATGAGACCCGAACTTCGAAAGTTTGGATAGTTATGTGATATTCATGGAATCTGAAAATCATTTTCAGAGACACACAAAGGCTAAAAGATATGAGATATCCAAAGCAATGTTTGTTTGCAAACTGTTAGTAAAGGAGTTTACTATGCATTAGACTGATAAGAGAGGGACCCAGAAGAACGCCTGTCATATGATGAAAGGTGAATAAAACAACAACTTAAAGAGAAAGGAAGTGTCCGAAGGGTGTTAGTATGACTTACACACCTAGGAAGTCCGGGGCTAATGCCACTCTTAAGTTGGGTACTTCTTCTGAGAGTAGGAGAAATACTGAAAGTTAAACTTTTAGAAGTATAATGGAAGAAAGAAAGAAGACTGGAATATCCAGCTCATGTATGAATGTCATACAAGTTTTTGATGTATAGAAGGCTGGTCAAAGATATAGTTCTTGGGAATTATGATTAAATTATTAATCACTGATTCTTGGGTATTGTGAGTTAATCACAAAGATACCCGGTCGATTGCATTCTGTTGCAACTCGATGTAAGAACTACTATGGCCTAAAAGACTAGCCAGGAATGAGGTTTTGGTATACACAGGGAACATAGTAAATGTTACTATACCTTCCATCGGTATATTACCGTCTGTATTTATTTTCATAATTCATTTAGAGTTTCACAAACTCTAGCCCATTGCATAAAGTATCTTGCAAGAAGGTTGTTCATAAGAGAACTTTTGATGTTCGGTGTTATGAATAACGTAAGGGCCATACTTTCATTATGAATGAGATGTATGTTATGAATATTGATAATAATATATTACCTCAGTATTTACTTTCATAATTCTTTTTAGAGTTTTACACACTCTAGCCCATTGCACAATGTTTGTTGCAAAAGAGTTGTTCATAAAAACAACAATTGTTGTTCAGTATTATGAATAACATGAAGGGCCATGCTTCCATCCAAGATGGTATGTATGTTATGAATATTGATGGTAATATGATACATCCATAACACTGACGCTAAATGTCGCAAGACTAAAAGAATACCACACAAGTGTGGCACTGCATTTGGTCACATTGGAGAAACCCGCATGGAAAATTCCATTATGATGGATTTTGGAGTTGTTTGATTTTGAATCATCTGACACTTGCAACTTTTCTCCGAAAAGTGAAGTGACTGAAATACCGTTCACAGGCCATAAGGAACGAGCAAAGAACTTATTGGAGATCATACATTTTGATGTATGTAGTCTGATAAATATTGTTGCAAACAGTGGATTTGTCTACCTTCAAAAATGACTCAAGTAGATATATGGATATTTACTTGATGAGACGTAAGTCTAGATCTTTTGAATTCATTCAAAAGGTTTTCAAGAATGAAGTAGAAGTTATTGTAACAAGAAAATTATGTTTCTACAATTGGATTGCAGAAAGGAATATTTGAGTTACAAGTTTAGCGAATGTCTGATGAGTTGTGAAAGGGGTTTCATAACTTGCACCTCCCGGAACACCACTGCAAGTGGAAAGTTCGTGAAGATGTAATCGAACCATTTAAGACATGGTAAGATCAAAGATGACATAAATAAATTTGCCATTATCCCTTTTAAAGTGATGCTTTAGAGACTGCGGCTTTTACACTGAAAAGAGCTCCATTAGGTCTGTTGAAATAACGCCATGGTATGGTACGCCCAACCATGTTATATCTTTTCTTAAACATTTGGAATATGGGGCTTGTGTAAAAGGTTACAAACCTATTCCAAATCAGACAAGTGCAACTTTGTAGGTTATCCCAAGTCATTGGGTATTCCTCCCTCACTATACCGAGGCAAATAGGTTTGCCACAAAGAACAGTATGCTTTTTGAAGAAAATGGTTCTTTCAAAAAGGTGAGTGGGATAATAGTGCAACTCAATGAGATAAACAGTATCTTCGTCATCAGATCAAAGGAAAGAGACCTTGGAAGTAATTCTGGAGTTTCCTACTGCGACTGATACGGAAGTCTCTACAATAAAATGTATGGACTTCGGTCGAACTTGCAGCTGAACCACGTAGGCAAGGCTCGTGCAAACCTCTCAGGTGCGCAGACGAGATATTGTAGTTAGACAACAGTATACCTACGATACACAAGGAAGCGTTGATGGGCCCTGACTCCGAAATTGGCTAAATGCCAATACAATCCGAGATAGTTTCCATTTAAATGTTTCAAGATTAAAATCTTGATACACCTTTCGAAAGACTTAGAGTCTAACGAGTTTTTATGGAACTAAAACTGATACGGATAAAAATGGTTAATCCTTAAAGCTCGACTTGTTGCAATAACAAGTTCAAGGAGTTGACTACGATGAGGTTGTTTCACCGTAGCGATGCTTAAAGTCGGTTCGGGTTGAACTAGCAATTAATACATATTTCAATCATGAGATATGAAACATGGATGATAAAAGAATTTCCATCTGATGGAAATGAAACCAAGGACTTGCATGTGTTACAGTCCAAGGTATTTTTGTCATTCCAGAGGATGCTAGTGAGTGTGCAAACTTCAGAGTTCCAGCGATGGACAGAAGAGAGCAAAATGGAGTTGGAATCTTCGTGTTTTGATGAAATGGTCAAAAAGGGTTTTAACTTCATCAATGGGTAACAAAGATGCTTGTGATTCAAGACAGTAAGCGGGAGCATAATAATATTTCTAAAAAATGTTGTGTGCTTGACACATTGTTAATTGGAAATAAATTTCTTGACACGAATTAGGACTTCATTTGAAAATAGTTTTTCGATGAAGTGCTTGGGCTAAATAGCCTTTATATTAGGCATGATGATCTATGGAGATAGATTTACCTAATGGGGCTGAGCAAAGATACATATTGACAAAATGCTAAAACCTTTTAGCATTAAAAACGTCAAGGAGTGATTCTTGCCGAAGTCACATGGAAAGAGTTTTTGCAAGACTTGGTGTCCCAAAACACTGATGAGCAAAATACATGATGGAGATTCCACACACTCTTGTGTTTGGATTAATCATGTATTCCATGGTATGTAACACAACCAGATATGTCCAATACTCCCAAAGTTGTTGCGAGTATAGATACCAAAGTGATCAAAAGTACTGATCATGGGACAACAGTGAAAAAGGGACATTGAGTACTATAGTAGCACTGATGACATGTTTTCTCGCAAGCGGAGATCATGAAGAGTTCGTTGTAAAAGCTTACATCGACACAGTCTTCATCCATGCTCCAAGCGATTTTCGATTTAAGTTAAGGGTTTTGTGCAATACACAATATGGTGGCACGGTAGTTGGAAATTGTTCCAAACAAGTTACTGTGGCGAATTCTATAACAGAGGCGAAGTATGTTGCCGCTTTTAAAAGCGACAAAGAAGATGATGAATCATATAGTTCATTCATGAACTTAGTATGGTTCCAAGATGGCTTTTGTCAATGGGACACTACTGCAGGTAGTTGCTCCATAACTCAGTCTGAGGAATCCAGGTTCGACCTGTGATTCACATACATACAAAGCCAACTCCACAAAAAATATGAATTTTGTGAAAGCGTGAAAACGCGAGGATATGCAAAGATACACACGGAGCTAAAGTCGTCAGATCCGTTGGACATCAGGCTATACCACAAGCGAAGCATATTTACACCGGTGTGCCACAGGTGTGAAGTGCATTAGCATTAACTAGATTATTGACTCTAGTGCAACTGGGAGTCTGTAGGAGATATGCCCTAGAGGCAATAATAAATGTTATTGATTATCTCCCTGTTCATAATTATGTTTATGTTCCATGCTATAACAGCAATGATTCTCGAGTCTGCAAACAAAACGAGGCTTGGAGGGAAACTCATGTGCACGTGTGGGATAATAAACGATAATATGTATTCCAAGTCAAGCCTCTATGACTGGCTCAAGTGTTGCATGATGGTTCTGTTTTACTGATCATGGGCATGTCTATGCCAGCAACTTTGAGGGCACAATGTTAGAAGAACATTTGTGTTGAATCGACCCGAATTGATGTTATGCTTTGAGATACATTCGTCACAAGTTAAATGGTTAATAACACAGAGATGGTTAACGTTTGCATGATTCCTTAGACCATGAGAGTATCGAGTTTCTTCATGCTTGCTTCATGAACTTTGGGGTTTGTTAAACGTCATCCGTAAATGGGCGGCTATTACGGCGGCTTACGGGTTCATGGAAAAGTGTGTCAAGTAACTTGATAGCTCGAGATTGGGATTTGCTCCTCCGACGATGGAGAGATATCTCTGGGCCCTCTCGGTGTTACGGTATCCATCATCGTCTGGCCCGACACTTTGTGATTTGATCACGGGGATGCCGGAACACGGTAACGAGAAAAGAGAACAAAACCGATAACGAGGTAACTGGCATAGTGGACAAGTTGTTGATCCACGGGGATGCCAACATGTCTAACCTCGAGTATTTGTAACATATCGTGAAGCAACAGGAATAGCACACGGCAACTGGAGGTTCACTCGAATATTCATTCGTGTGGGTATAGGGGTCAATATGGGTGTCCACGGCTCCGATGTTGATCATTGATCGGAAAGGGTTCCGTGTCATGTCTATACTTCACCGAACCTATAGGGTCACATGCTTAAGGGTCATCTATCTGCTGAATACTAGACAGGGAGTCTGAGAGAAAATCACCGAAAAAGTTTCGGACAGCGGAAAAGTTCCGCAGAGAGAACACCGGATGAGTTTCGGTGAAACTGAAAAGTTGTTTCGGGGTATTCCATTAAGTCAAATTGGTTTCGGCACATGCCTGATAATTCTTGGAGGGTGCTAGAATCATTCTGGAAACTTCTGGGAATTTTCCGAGATGAAAACCAGAAATGTTTCGGAGCTGCCGGAACCGCTTCCGATGCTTTTCGCAGATGAAAATCACTAATCTGGAATTGTTCCAGAACGCGTTGAAAATTTTTTTAGTGCGTACTGGAATTGTTCTAAGCCCACATAAATATTTTCAGTTCGAACGGATGCTGAAAAATGTCGTCGTGAATAGTGAAAGTGCTTTTGGGGATATTTTTTGGTGAGTCACCTTTTGGGATATTTCCAAAAGGCTTCTAGAAGGGATTGGGGGGCAAGCAAGCCCCTCATGGGGGGGCCCCCAAGGGGGTGGCCGGCCAAGGGTGGAGCTCCTCCATGGAGCTCCACATGGCACCCCATTTCCCTCTTATGCCCTTTGTGTGTGACATAAAGTGGGGGTACTTTGGTATTTTTGAATGTCCATCCTACCCCTTGGCTTTCCTATATATAGAGGAGGAGTGGGCAGCCCAAAGCTTCATCCATTCTCACATACACATGCCATGCAATGATCTGGCTTCTCTCTCCCTCCCCGCGAAATAGTTTCGCAGAGCCGAAAGGTTGTCTGGGTTCTGGTGGGAACTAGTTCTGGACGGCGAAGCCCTGCCGGATAGATGACACCGTATGTGTGCAACTCTATAGAGAGGTCGTAGTTTCGATCTTAGTGCCCGAGGGGCTGTTCGAGAGTGCCTCCCAAAGGGCTGTCCAAGTGACGGTCCGAGTTCTATGAGTCCTCCCGAAGGGCTGTCCGAGTGACCGTCCGAGTTTCGAAGGTCCTCCCGAAGGGCTGTCCGTGACACCGTCCGGGGACTGTTCGACCGCCTCCCGGAGGGCTGTCCGTGTGGCAGATGAGGGAGTACATCCTCGCGGTTGGGAGGTTGTAAATCCTAGCTGCAGGGATCTGCACCGCCGATCATCATCGACTCTACTTCCTCTGCGCTACGAGTCGGTAACGAAAATGATCAAACCATGTATGCAGTCTCCATAGTGGTCCTAGGCTGGTGCGTAGGTCGGAAAATTTTTTGTTTTCTGCTGCGTTACCCTACACGTATCACCTCCATTACCTTTTGCCTTTACTTATCTTAGTTCGATCCATAGTTATCTTTTTCTTTAGATGAATAAAAGTTTAGTTCGATCCTTTCTTTTCGAGTGTTTGCTTAGTGATCTATCCTTGTAATCATGTGCAAGATATATAATTAAGTTTAGTTTGAAGTTTTGTTTTCTTTATTTTCATGTTCAATAAAAAGAAAGGAAATAAATGAAAAAGATCATATGCTAATCTTATGGTAAGTAATGACATCACATAAGGAAGAGCATAAGTAGAAAATTTTATTGGAGATTTACAAACATAGCATTGGTCAATGATGCAATTCTTCAAAGAATTAATAAGGGAAGAGAAGATTCACATGCAAATACACTATCTTGGACATCTTTTGTGATTGTGAGCCCCCATCAAAATATTATATGCCAAAATTGTTGACGTTGGACAAGGAAGACAACGTAATGATTTATGTTTGTTCATATTCACATAGAAGTTATATTGTCATAGATCCTTTAACATGTGGTGCTTGCCCACCATCTTTGCTAGCCAAAAATTCCGTACTAAGTAGAGATACTATTTGTGCATCCAAAACCCTTAAACCCAAATCTTGTTTTGAGAGTCCACCATACCTACCTATGGATTGAGTAAGATCCTTCAAGTAAGTTGTCATCGGTGCAAAAAGGCAATAAAATTGCTTCTAAAAGTGTTGGATCATTTAGTGTAAGAGAAAATTGAGCGTTGTACGAACTTGTGATGGCAAAGAATAAAAGCGACAGACTGCATAATAAAGGTTGCTATCATAAGGGGCGATATAACGTGACGTTCTTTTGCACTAAGAGGTTGAGCATACAAACGAAAAGCGCATGGCAACCTCTGCTTCCCTCTGCGGAGAGCCAATCTTTTACTTTTATGTATTTACTTTTATGCAAGAGTCAGAGTATTTCTCTCTATTCCTATTTATTTTTCTCTTTTGGCAAGCATCATGTGGTGAGGAAAGATCTAGGCACATATATCCAGTTGGATATGGGTAGCATGAGTTATTATTGTTGACATCACCTTGAGGTGAATATGTTGGGTGGCAAAAACTATAAGCCCCTATCTTTCTATGTGTCCGGTTGAAACTTTTTGCTCATGTGTATGCGGTGAGTGTTAGCAATCATAGAAGACTATATGATGGTTGAGTATGTGGACTTGCCAAAAAGGCTCCGATACATGACCCTTCCTGAAAAGATGATGAATTGTAGTTGCAAAGTTGACTGAGAACATAGTTTGTTGGTTTTCAATAGAGTTTATGCTTTATACTTCGATGTTGTGATGAATTGTTACTTGTTCATGAGAAGTCTATGATAGAAGTTATATGATAAAAGTTCTATGATAAGGTTTTATGTTAAAGTTTGTTGCTGTTATAATAATATACATGATGCTTCTATGTCCGTATTTTGTTTTTATCGACACCTCTCTCTCTAAGCATGTGGACATGTTTTTCGATTTCGGTTTTCGCTTGAGGACAAGCGAGGTCTAAGCTTGGGGGAGTTGATACGTCCATTTTGCATCATGTTTTCCTACTATTATTTATATTGTTTTTAGGTATAATAATGCTTTTTGGAGTAATTCTAATGCCTTTTCTCTCATAATATGCAAGGTTCACACAAAGAGGGAGAATACCGGCAGCTGGAATTCTGGACCTGAGAAAGCTACGTCAGGCCACCTATTCTGCACAACTCCAAATGAGCTGAAACTTCACGAAGAATTTTTTATGGAATATATAAGAATTATTGGAGCAAATAAGTACCAGAGGGGGCCCACCAGGTGGGCACAACCCACCTGGGCGCTCCAGGGAGCCCAGGCACGCACTGGTGGGTTGTGCCCTCCTCGGCCCACCTCCGGTGCCCCTCTTCTGGTATATAAGTCATTTTGACCTAGAAAAAATAAGGAGAGGACTTTCGGGACGAAGCGCCGCCGTCTCGAGGCGGAACTTGGGCAGGAGCACTTTTGCCCTCCGGCGGAGCGATTCCGCCGGGGGAACTTCCCTCCCGGAGGGGGAAATCATCGTCATCATCATCACCAACAACTCTCCCATCTTGGGGAGGGCAATCTCCATCAACATCTTCAACAGCACCATCTCCTCTCAAACCCTAGTTCATCTCTTGTGTTCAATCTTTGTACCGGAACCTTAGATTGGTGCTTGTGGGTAACTAGTAGTGTTGATTACATCTTGTAGTTGATTACTATATGGTTTATTTGGTGGAAGATTATATGTACAGATCCATTATGCTATTTAATACCCCTCTGATCTTGAGCATCATTGTCATTAGTGAGTAGTTACTTTTGTTCTTGAGGTCACGGGAGAAATCTTGTTGCAAGTAATCATGTGAACTTGATATGTGTTCGATATTTTGATAGTATGTATGTTGTGATTCCCTTAGTGGTGTCATGTGAACAACTACATGACACTTCACCTTATTAGGGCCTAAGGGAATGCATTGTGGAGTAGTTATTAGATGATGGGTTGCGAGAGTGACAGAAGCTTAAACCCTAGTTTATGCGCTATTCCGTAAGGGACTGATTTGGATCCAAAAGTTTAATGCTATGGTTAGATTTATTCTTAATACTTTTCTCGTAGTTGCAGATGCTTGCGAGGGGGTTAATCATAAGTAGGAGGCTTGTTCAAGTAAGAACAGCACCTAAGCACCGGTCCACCCACATATCAAATTATCAAAGTAGCGAACACAAATCAAACCAACATGATGAAAGTGACTAGATGAAATTCCCGTGTACCCTCAAGAACGCTTTGCTTATCATAAGAGACCGTTTTGGCCTGTCCTTTGCCTCAAAAGGATTGGGCTACCTTGCTGCACTTTTGTTACCGTTACCGTTACTTGCTCGTTACCAATTATCTTGCTATCAAACTACTCGTTACTTATAATTTTAGTGCTTGCAGAGAATACCTTGCTGAAAACTACTTGTCATTTCCTTCTGCTCCTCGTTGGGTTCGACACTCTTACTTATCGAAAGGACTAGGATTGATCCCCTATACTTGTGGGTCATCATGTCATAATAAACGGAACGGTGGAAGTTGTATGGCAATATATCTCGGAATGGCTATGGAAATGCCATAATAGGTAGGTATGGTGGCTGTTTTGAGGAAGGTATATGGTGGGTTTAATGCACCGGCGAATATTGCGCGGTACTAGAGAGGCTAGCAAAGGTGGAAGGGTGAGAGTGCGTATAATCCATGGACTCAACATTAGTCATAAAGAACTCACATACTTATTGCAAAAGTCTATTAGCTATCGAAACAAAGTACTACACGCGTGCTCCTAGGGGGATAGATTGGTAGGAAAAGACCATCGCTCGTCCCCGACCGCCACTCATAAGGAAGACAACCAATAAATAAATCATGCTCCGACTTCATCACATAACGGTTCACCATACGTGCATGCTACGGGAATCACAAACTTTAACACAAGTATTTCTACCAATCCACAATTACTCACTAGCATGACTCTAATATCACCATCTTTATATCTCAAAACAAATACAAGGAATCAAACTTCTCATCTTATTCAATGCTCTTTATATGAAAGTTTTTATTATATCCCTCTTGGATGCCCATCATATTAGGACTAAATTCATAACCTAAGCAAATTACCATGCTGTTTAGAGACTCTCAAAATAATATAAGTGAAGCATGAGAGTTCATCAATTTCTTCAAAATAAAACCACCGCCGTGCTCTAAAAATATATAAGTGAAGCACTAGAGCATATTGCCTAGCTCAAAAGATATAAGTGAAGCACATAGAGTATTCTAATAATTCACGATTCATGCGTGTCCCTATCAAAAGGTGTGTCCAGCAAGGATGATTGTGGCAAACTAAAAAGCAAAGACTCATATCATACAAGACGCTCCAAGCAAAACACATATCATGTGGTGAATAAAAATATAGCCTCAAGTAAATTTACCAATGAATTGAAGACGAAAGAGGGGATGCCATCCGGGGCATCTCCAAGCTTAGACACTTGGTTGTCCTTGAATATTACCTTGGGGAGCCTTGGGCATCCCCAAGATTAGGCTCTTGCCACTCTTTATTCCATAGTCCATCAAATCTTTACCCAAAACTTGAAAACTTCACAACACAAAACTCAACAGAAAACTCGTAAGCTCCGTTAGTATAATAAAACAAATCATTCACTTTGGTACTGTCAAGACAAGATTCATAATTGTTCTCACACAATGCCTACTGTAACTTATCATTTCTATAATTTATATTGAGCAATATAAGCCATAGAAACTAGAAAACAAGCAAACTATGCATTGAAAACAGAATCTGTCAAAAGATATACCTTCAAGCACTCACCTCCCCGGCAACGGCGCCAGAAAAGAGCTTGATGTCTACTACGCAACCTTCTTCTTGTAGACTCGTGTTAGGCCTCCAAGCGCAGAGTTTTGTAGCACAGTAGCAAATTTCCCTCAAGTGGATGACCTAAAGTTTATCAATCCATGAGAGTCGTAGGATGAAGATGCTCTCTCTCAAACAACCCTGCAACCAAATAACAAAGAGTCTCTTGTGTCCCCAACACACCCAATACAATGGTAAATTGTATAGGTGCACTAGTTCGGCGAAGAGATGGTGATACAAGTGTAATATGGATGGTAGATATTGGTTTTTGTAATCTGAAAATATAAAAATAGCAAGGTAACTAGTAACAAAAGTGAGCAAAAATGGTATTGCAATGCTTGGAAACAAGGCCTAGGGTTCATACTTTCATTAGTGCAAGTTCTCTCAACAATGATAACATAATCGGATCATATAACAATCCCTCAACGTGCAACAAAGAATCACTCCAAAGTTCCTATCGGAGAACGTAGGACGAAAACGTGCATCAACCCCTATGCATAGATTACCCCAATGTCACCTAGGGAATCCGTGAGTTGAGTGCCAAAACATACATCAAGTGAATCAATAGAACATCCCATTGTCACCACAGATATCCCATCGCAAGACATACATCAAGTGTTCTCAAATCCAACACTCAATCCAACATAACGAAACCTCAAAGAGCAAGACTCAACTCATCACAACAAGAGATAGAGAGGAAAGAAACACCATATGATCCAACTATAATAACAAAGCTCGCAGTACATCAAGATCGTGCCAAATCAAGAACACGAGAGAGAAAGATCAAACACATAGCTACTGGTACATACCCTCAGCCCTGAGGGTGAACTACTCCCTCCTCGTCATGGAGACCGCCGGGATGATGAAGATGGCCTCCGGTGATGGTTTCCCCCCTCCGGCAGGGTGCCGGAACAGGGTCCCAATTGGTTTTTCGTGGCTACAGAGGCTTACGGCAGCGGAACTTCCGATCTAGCATTATTTCTGGGGGTTTCGGGATTTATAGGAATTTTTGGCGTCGGTCTCACGTCAGGGGGGTCCACGAGGCAGCGGCAAGACAGGGGGGCGCGCCCTCCACCCTTGCCGTCACCTCGGGACTCTTCTGGCCCAACTCCGATGCTCCGTGGGCTCCTTCTGATCCATAAAAAATCACCGTAAATTTTCAGCTCGTTTGGACTCCGTTTGATATTCCTTTTCTGTAAAACTCAAAAATAAGGAAAAAAACAGAAACTGGCACTGGGCTCTAAGTTAATAGGTTAGTCCCAAAAATAATATAAAATAGCATATAAATGCATATAAAACATCCAAGATGGATAATATAATAGTATGGAACAATAAAAAATTATAGATACGTTGGAGACGTATCAAATGTGTTGAACCCAAGTGTTTTCTTTTTATAAAAAATTATTACATTCATGCAAGGAAGGAAAGCTCGAGTACATCGCAGGAAAAGTGTTGTTATTATACTGCATGTACTTGTTCCAATACTATGGTATATTGTATTATAGTATGAGATAAATCCACCATTATTCACACAGCTCTCGCTAGATGAGTACTTTGGTCACACAACTCTTCAAAATGTTATTAAGTGGTCACAAGACTTTAGTTTATGAGTAAACTGGTCACTACTCTTAAGGTCTTCTGCTGACTAGGACATATTTTGCAAGAAGGACCATGCCAATAATTTTGGAGGTGTTATTTAGGATAACCTTAGTGCAACATTCCCTCGAACAGCTTATGCTCACTCTCTCCATGACACGGCTACCGCAGATTGCCCCCAGTATCACCCCACCACTGCAAAGTCGGTCTTTTTTCGAAAAGGGGGAATAGCCCCTGGCCTCTGCATCAAAGCAATGCATAAAACCATTTATTATATTATTGCATAGAACCCAACAAAACAAATACATGGATGAATCCGAACCACCTTCCTGGCAACTACTGTCGCTACACCTACAATCTTGATGGCGTGCCCTGACCGCATATCAACGCACTACATCTATTCCGGTGGCCTCAACAAGCCGCCCGCTGGCAGACCGAGAGAACAAATGGTTCTAGCTAGACCGTCTGTGCACACCGCATGCGCACGCTCTAGGATGAGCTGCCGCCATCTTCTGCTATCTCACCTTTAGGGAGTGATCACCACATGCGCACGCTCTATATCCTTTCCCCAAGTTGATTAGGTGATGTTTCTGGAAGTACTGGAGTGCTACTGACCTGGGCCGCACCCCTTTTCCCACTGCCATCGGCTTCGACCATAGTTTCATCTGTCTAGTGGACACTTCACTACTGGAATCAGGGAATTTGCCGTCTGCCAGTTCTTTGCCGTCTGCTAGCAGACGGCAAAGAAGGTCTTTGCCATCAGCTACCAAACAGCAGACGGCAAAGAACTGGCAGACGGCAAAGAAGATCTTTGCCATCTGTCATTTCTTTGCCGTCTGCTGGCAGATGGCAAAGAATCTTTGCCATCTGCCAGCGGACGGCAAAGAGGTGCTGGTGGGGTCCACTGGATGCCAGTACAGTGCAATGGTCCATCCCCCCTCTTTGCCGTCTGCTGGCAGACGGCAAAGAGGGGGCTATATTTTTTTTGCGGGTAAAAAAAAATGTTGCCCACACCTCCTCTATCTCTATCCCCTCTCTCTCTCTCCGCCCCTCTCTCCGCCCCACCCCTCTCTCTCCCGCTCGTCTCTCCCTCGCGCGAGCAGCTATGGCGGCCGATTCCGGCGAGCTCCGACGGGATTCGACGACGCCCAGCACACCCACGTGACCCCCTTGCCCTGCTCCTCCATCCCCTCCGACCAGATCCGACGCGCGCCTCCTCCTGCGACCACGCGCGACCCTCCATCCCCTCCGACCAAATTCGACCGCCCCGCCCCGCCGTCTTCCCTTCCATTCCCCGCCACCACCCACACACACTCACCGTCGACCGAGAGCCGCCGTGCGCGCGACTCAGCTCTGCCCCGCCGCCCCGCCTCCTCCACCGCGCCGCATTCCTCTCCCGCGCGCAGGCAGGGGGAAGATCCGCCTCCCTAGTCCAATGGCGCCGTGGCGGGTCTTCTGCTCATGGCGCACGGGTCGGGCCACGCCGTACGCGCTCGCGCTCGCCGCGCTGCTCCTCGCTCCCCGTCTCCTCACCGGCCCTCCCCACCACCGGCGCCGAGACCGAGTCCTCCGGCGATGGCGGGGCCGCAGAGTCCGAATCCTCCGGCGGCTCCTCCCGCGCCGCGCGCAACCGCGCCCGCCGCGACCTCAGGTGAGTGAGTCAGTGAGTGGTTCCGATGCACCCGTCTCTCTCCAGATTTGCTTCGATCCGGCGCCGGCTGATCTGATCCCTTGTTCGTCGGGTGGGTGCAGCGAGGGGCTGGGCGAGCGCGGCGCGCAGTGGACGGAGGTCATCTCGTGGGAGCCCAGGGCGTTCATCTACCACAACTTCCTAGTAACCACCACCACTGCCCACTCTGCCTCCCCTTCAACATTCATCGTAGCCCTGCTGTCGCCATGGTTCATTCGTTCCTGCACCCGCTCCCGCATGCACGATGTCATGTGTATGTAGAGACTAGAATCTTCTGGGATCCAACCATCCCGTATCGCCTCACCTTTTTGGGTGAATTACGTCTGTACTTTTCGGTGCAATGCCTGCCCGCTTTCCGAGCTGCGCTTTCGTCTGGAAATGATGCAGCGCTGAACTCACACTTGTTGGACATGGGGTTGACAGTGACTGAAGGAAGCATGCCGTTTGCGCTGCATTTTTGTTTCCTTTTGTTCTTTCAGATATTGGCTGGACCATACACTGCATGCCATTGCTTCCTGTAAAGGAAATGTCGTAGTGATTCATTTACGGGCTTTAGTTCTGCTTTCAGCGGAGCTCCGTGTATGGTCGGTTATTACCTGATCTGTTAGGGAAGAATGGGAATGTAGACGGTGTGAACAAGTACTCGTCGAATCTGCAAAAATGATAAATGAAGAGGGAGAGTTTGCAGTTTTGTTAGGTAGAAACATAACATCTGGATTAGGACCTGAATGTTGCTAGTGGTAGTAACTATTGACATATCTTTGCTATGTCGTGTGGGATCAGATGTTTTTCATGGTTTCTCAACACTGCAATTGGCCAGTTGTGCTGGTGCTGCCCCTGTTGTTGAGTAGATTTGTTAAATCACCCCACCCATGTATTCAGACTTGTCTAAACACCATAAGGTGCCAAGAATTCAAGTTAATTTGTTTGTTGTCATGTTTTGAGAAATTGCCAGTGAACTGAACTGGACATCTGCCAAAAACAGCATCCGACCTTCATACAGTGGGTACAATATATGTTCTGCTGACATGCGGAATTTTGCACTTTATTTTCTTATTTCAAGGGGAGAGGAAAATGCCAATGCTTATCGGGATTGTAGTAGTATTCACCATTCACGTGTTTGGAGTCTGCTGGTGGTACAGGAATGATGACCTTGTTAGACCTTTGGTGATGCTTCCTCCAAAAGAAATACCACCATTCTGGCATGCTGTATTTTTCATTGCGGTGAATGGTATTCTCTTTTCCCACACAGCATGATTTCCCCTTTTGGGGCCTCTCTGCTTCAAATTATTCCATATGATTGTAATATGCGGCCTTGAAAAACTCCTATGGTTTTCTATGATGCACTCAAACATTCTGTCGATCATATTGTATCAAGAGAGGGCATGACATTGCAACCCAGTGATTTTCCTATTTATGAGTTTTTAGGTCCTGTGAACCAATTAGGCCCTTGGTCATTTCTTGAACTCAATCAGTAACTCATTTGTGGAAAAACTTGACGATGTGTGTACCTGTGTGTTCTGTTTTGTTTTGAAGTGGATAACATTGCCCCGTGTTTCACTTGGAAATAACTTATGTTTGTTGAATCATAGGAATTTATGCACCATTTCTATCTGTTCATAACTCTTAAACTAGCACTGCTCTCCTAAAAATTTCTAATCAAGGCTGACTTCTGTTTTGTGCTCCACAGGTACATGGTCCCGTCCGGCAGCTGCTATGGGGTCAAGTGTGTGTCTGCTCATGTACTACAAAAACAGCAAAGGTATTTACAACCATCAATGCAGCACCTCCCATGTGGTCCCCAGTATTAGTTGCTTGTGCGATTCTGTCTTAAATAATGAAAGAAAATTATTTGTCTTGAAGTCCACTTCCTGCCCCTTGCCCTGTTTACGTCGAATTCTCAAGCGACAAATTGCTCTTAATGTCTGCTGCAGGATCTGGATATCTCTCAAAATTTAGTACTTCCTGGGTTTGATCTCAAGTGCTGGCTCCTACAGCATTGCATTTCACCAAGTGAAATGCTACATTTCTACTCCTAACCCATTCTCTCTTTCTTAGTGTTTTTGTTATGCAGGTTGGAGAAAAGAAGAAGATCCAGAGAAGTTTTTAGTAATAGATAGTTTTTAGGAAAATAGATATTTAGTTTTAGGTCATTTCTTGTAATTTCAGATATGGAGTGCTTATCTTTAGTTTTTGTTTTGACTTTGTGAAACTTGCTACCTATGGATGAAATTGTGTAATATTGATGAAACTATGTATATGTAGATGAAACTTGCTACTATTGGTAACATGTGTTGGATATATATGTGTTCATGACTATTGGTAATATGTGTTGGATATCCTATATTGGTCATATATATATATATATATATATATATATATATATATATATATCTGTGTTTGATTTTCTGTGAAAATGAATTGATATAAGAAAAAGCAGAATTAATGCCCTATGTGGTCCTCTTTGCAATCTGCGAGCCCCTGAGACTTTGCCGTCCGCCAGCAGACATTTTGCCGTCTGCTGGCGGACGGCAAAGAAGTTTGCCGTCCGTGATCCATGCCTTTGCCGTCCGTCATGGCGGACGGCAAAGAAGCTGATTCCAGTAGTGCTTGGGCCATCTTGCTCCATCCATTCAGCATACACATGTTGTGTTGCGCCATGACCAACCTCACGCCCGAAGCGGCCCCTACCCCGGTTGCCTCCAGAGCCTCTACCAGCTCCAGGTCCATGTCCAGGCCCCCTAAACCAGTCAGCTCAAAGGTTTTAAAAGACAAGGGCCGAAGGGGGGTGAATGTCATTACCACATTCCTTGCATTGATGTCCCAAAAGACCACACATGGCGCACGAATCAGGTAACATCTCGTACATTACTCTGAAGATCGCCCTCTTCTTATTGATAACCAGAGACACGGCATTCTTAAGTGGTTTTGTAACATCCATCTTGATCCGAACCCTATAGAAATTACCCTCAAAGTCTTAGGATTTGGGTTCAGCATATACAAACTCACCAACAGTGGCAGGAAGGGATTTTATCAGTGGAAAGAAAAGATCAGGTAGGTCATGTATCTGATCCACATCTCATTCTTGTTCAGCGAGACCGTAGATGGTCTGGTAAAGCCAGCACACGGTTCAATGATGACAGCTTTCCCTTTGAATGTCCATGATCCATCTTGCATTACTCTTTCCAGTCGCCAAGGCACGAAAACTGCAATGTGTATAGCTTGTCGTTGAGTGGCCTGAATTGAACCTCTTGTGCTAGATCCCATGCAACACGCGTATTGCGGAAAAACCAGTTTGGTTGCACTGTTTCTCCATGTGGACTCGAGCTATTGCCATCCACCGCACCGCATCCTCTGGTATGTCCCCGTCCTCAACAACAACATCCACTAGATCGTCCTCTATGAGTCCCAACTCTTTCATCATTGCCTCCATCTCGCTCATCGCGGCCCCAAAACATCAACGTTGAGCCTTCCATTAGATCTCTTGCCCGAGAAGAAGAATTCCGCGGGCGGGCAAAACCCGTCACGCTTCCACCAGCCGCGTTAGCCGAGAGTCCGAAGACACCGGCAATCAGCGGGCGTAGAGGGGCAGGGGATTGCGATCTCCACGTTGGAGCCAGGCGCCGCCGGAAGGTTTGGCGATCGGCGGACGAAGAGGGACATGGGGATTGCGATCTCTACGTCGGAGCCAGGCGCCGCTGGAAGAAGAACAAACCCTAACTAGAAAATGATACGTACATCGATACGGTCATAGTCATGTGCAGTGGCGAGTCCAGTGGGCAGACTTCAACAGGCTGAAGCCTGCCCTCCAGAAAAAAAAAAAGATGTTTTTCACTACTAGTAAGCACCGCCACCAATCCTCCTACCCTAGGTAGCAGTGAGCAGCGGGCTCCTCCGGTCCTCACCGACTCAACCTCGTCCAGACGCTCCACGGCGGCACGGCCATCTCATGCGGGTACTCCACAAAGTGCGCGTGTGCGGCCGGCGGCCGGCAGGACTCCCGCAGCATCGAAGGGCGTTGAGTGCAGCCACCAACTCGTCGTTGGCAGAGAAGTGGGGGTGCAGGCCGGCCGGAGCTAGGATTCGGCTCGCACAACCGCATGCCACCACGCGCCCGCTCCAAAATGACTCATCGGCGCATCCAGTACAGGCCAAGGTTTAGTTCCCAATTTACTTCTATTGCTTTTTATAAGGGAAAAGATTCCCGTCAGTCGGTGGCTTATAGGCAGTGCGTCCGCCGCCTACTATGTTCAACACGTGTCCTGTGTGTACGTTGCTATCCTTATCTAGTCTTCATGCTTCTCATCCATTCATTATTTTCTCCTTCCTCTCTCAATCTTGCTCACGCCCTCTCGCCTACAGCATGCTCCAGGACCGGCACCGCCAGGCCGCCGCCGGTGATCGTCGGAGGACGCCGCTGGCCGTCCTTTCTCCTCTTCCTCCCCAACTCCTCCTCTCCCCGTGCTCCCTATGCCCGCAGCCATGGCCGCCGCTCGAGCGCGCATGCCCGAGCTTCGCTCCGGCCACCGTCGGCTCAGCTGCGCCGCTCCGACCTCCCCTCTGGCCCTCCGTCGTCGCTCCAGTCGGCGATGCCTTTGTATACTTTCCGCAATAAGGGTCTTGTTGCAAAAGTCCTCCCGCAACATCATCTTTATTGCAGAAATATCTAGATTCACACCGCAGACGACATCATCATTTTTAGTGAAAAAAAATCTGCAACATTATTCATGTTGCAAAAGTGCTACCGCAACATCATCTATGTTGCAAAAAAGATGAAGACAAAAATAATAATTCTGCAGCATCATCTCTGTTACAAAAGTCTTCCCGCAACATCATCTGTGTTGCAGAAACAAGTTGAAGATAAAAACAAAAAAAACTGGCGAAAATAACACTGTTTTGCAACAAAACAATTGTTGCAAAGCGAGCTGTGCAATATCTATCTTGTTGCAATTCACGACGCACCTCATTGGGGAGATCCAACGGCTATTCGTGGCTCAACCCGACAGCGTAGAAGGTGGTGGTTCAATTAATCCACCGGCGGACGCGTAGCGTCGCCCTTTTTATAAGGACCTTGATAAGAATTGCAATCAAAAAACGCCAGGGCCGGAGTGACACGCACCTGACGTGTGGCACTTGTCATTTAGGAATATTAAATAGAGATAGGTGTGTTTACGAAATAAATACGGCGAGATGGTTTGCAGCCTAACCGAACACGTTATTTTGGGACGTGTTTTGCCTTTTCAGATCTTTTGGCTGCCTCTTGGTCCATGAAAGATGGATGTTGTTAGTTCTCAGACCTGATGGAAGCTAGCAATGGGATCGTTGAAATTTGGTTTGGTTTCTTATCAGCATTGCCCAAGGGGGGCCAACATGGTGGCGCACAACATTGCAAGATACGCTTTTTATTTTATTCGAATACTCCATTAGTTTGGGCGGGTAATCCCCCAGCTTTTAGCTTGCAGGATGTAATAAACAATGTAACTCTTAAGTTTAAATAAAGTGTGCCGTATGGCATCCCCTAAGAAAAACTTGTTGAACTTGTTGTTCATTGCTTCTAATTGTATCCACTTCAACTAACAGTTAGACTAGAGTCCCTTCATTTAACTGTTAAATGATTTTGGAAATGAACAAATATGGTACTAACACAAAGCAAAGCATATTATATTATGTTAGCAAAATAGATTTTGCACCCCTGTGCTATGCTTCTACTGGAACATAAACGAAAAAGAATAGAGAGGGTAATAACTTAAGGCATGTACACGTTACAGCATGCCTCCAGGTCATGTGCAGTACACCATGCTCCTGTCGATTTCAAAATGCACAAAGACAGTACAATACATAGATTGCGCTTTATGCATACTGGCAGGCACTGAACATCAATTGCGAGCCTAAGACGTCAATGAAGATACATTTATCACATTCTGTTAGTGAGTTGTTATCAAGTTCCGGCATCTTTCTTACAACAGCTACCGTTCCATTAGCTATGCCCAAACTGTTGACCAGGACCTGGACATAGAAGATTGTGAAGTTCGTCATCAGTTCAAACCCACGATTTACAAATGTGATCGCTGCTAATCAGAAGAAGAAAAAAGGTTAACTTTACTGACCAGAGATAACTCTGGATTGCTGGGGCATTCCCTCTATCATGCTTAGCTGCCTTCTCAGCTTAGCTATGTGAGCTTGCACCTAGACGAACAAAAAGGCAACAATGTCAAATCACATGATGTTGTTTTCCATGACTAACTGTTCACATCCATGCAAATTCTATCAGGTTTGAATGTGAACCATTATATATATATATATATATATATATATATATATATATATATATATATATGCAAAACCACGTAACTAAACAAGCAAAACGAAATAAAAGCCACCAGAACGGCTACTTGGTTTTAAGGTCCCAAACAATCCTAGTGTGACATCTCTATGGGAGTAACACCAAGAGCAAAATATTACCAGTGTTACGGCAAGGATATGTATATCAGAAGGAATAAATAATTCATCTACTGGACACTGGGTATTCTATTACTGGCATATAGCTTATCCTAAAACACATTCACCAATTGAAATTCATATGAGGAAACTCTCAACAAAAGGAAAATTTATATGTCTCTACAGCAGTGAACCTTACATGTGTGGCTAGAATATGTCTGCATGGGGGAAGAATGCCTTCTACCCACATTGCCAACTATAATATACATCTCAGAAATAAGGACAAATGCTGGTAGCTGTAAATCTCACCTGCTGACGAGCAGCGGCCAGTTTTAATAGTTCATCAGCTTCAGAGAAGTTCGAGAACCACTGGCTCAAAGAATGATCCTTCGTGTCAAAACGCTTCTTATCATGCGACATAAGTTCCATAGGGCCTAGATGATTTAAAGATTAAGATGCTACTTTATCATTTCCCAAAATGAAAATAGGAAGTACAAGCCAGCAAGCCACATACCTGGAGAAGACAATGTCATACCAGCAGGTAGCCTGGGCACAGTAGCAGCAGGATGATTTTGCACTCGCAGGAAGAACGCCTCAGTGGGCTCAGGGAAGACAACTTCATCATATGTTTCCACTACAACAGGTTTTTTTGTTGATTGAGGTCCAGCATCCTCTTCCGGATACAGCTTAAGTTGATGAAACCTGCACCGATTCTATCACCTAAGTATTCGCTCGCAAAAAAACACTGTTAAGAAAAGAACTTCAGCACTTACAAGTCCAAACGCTTCTCACAGACATCACTGTGAAAATAAAGTGTTATTGCAATCTCAAACTCTCCCCATCCAGATTCGGACAACTCAAAAGGCGGTTGCTCTACAACTCTTGTTGGATTAGTGAAACTTGGGTGAAGCTGAAACACTACACGCTTAACTATGACACTCAAATCCTCATTTGTTGCAGAACGGATGTACACGGTCCATTTGTGAGAGTTGTACCTAGAAGGGAAAAACAGTTTTTCTTCAGACAATTTTCGCTCCACGTAAGAACATAAAAATATGACACTGTATTTACAGTTTGAAGTTGTAAAATTTTGATTCGAGAAATTAACAAAAATAAGTTTCTGTTAAGCAAATGCTTACTCGCTTGCTTTTTTGCCAAGCCAAAATGAAATCGTCCCATAGACAATTGGAAAACTGATTTCCACATCCTTGAGCTTCTTATTCTGTTCAAGGGATTTTGGCAACGGTTAATCAGAAAATAATTATAGATTACATATCAATAATGTCTAATCATCAAAATAACGACGGGTGAAATGTGCAACATCCAATCCTATTGTGTAATTAATCAAACATCATACTTGAGTCTCTACAAAACCAGAAGGTGCACTTTAACGAATGCTTAGTTCTTGCCCTGCTTTTCATGCATAGGAATCAGGTGATATTTTATATTGGGACACCATACTTTAGGATAATCTGCCGCTGTTCTATGCAAGGAGATGGTAGCATTATCATGACACGAGAATTCTTTACCAAATATAAGTTAGTCGCTCAGTGACATGCCTAACTATTCTAGAGCTTTTTGAAGTGATTTTGGTAACAGTTAATCAGAAAGTAATTACAGCTTGAAGGACAACAAGGTCTAGCATCTAACTATGAAAACCACAACAGATGAAATCTGCCATAATTGTATCCTATCATGTGATTCATCAAACATCATACAGGAGCCTTTACATAACTGTAAGATGTGCCCCAATTAATGCTTAGTTCTTGACACACTCTTCATGCATAGGAAGCAGGTACCCTTTATACTGGACCACCATATGTTAGGCTAAGATGTCGTTCTATGCAAAGACATGGTAGCAACTAGCATGACAAGAAGGATCCTCTGCCAAACATAAGGTACTCAGTCAGTTATATATTCGGACCCATTCTCTCAATCAAGGATCCTATATATTCCGACCCATTCTCTTAATCCTCACCAACTTATTCATGGGAATGAGCAGAGCAAACCAACATGGCAGTCCGGTTAAGAAAACGGCAGGCACAGTTGTCAAACACATTATCAGATTACACAGCCTGTAACTTAGCGCAGCAGTTAAATAGAACTTTGTGTTGGATCCCGTTCTGGTCGTTTCTCAATTGCATAAGTAAACATTCTAGCATCATTCATTTTGCGATTTATTACTGACCGATGCCTAATGCCTTGGATCCAGTAGGCCTACATACTCTAGTCGATTCTGCCTCTCACAAGTCATAGTATTCATCAACTCAATTACAAGCACAGAGCAGAACATATCAAACGTTCCAAATGAAAGTCCACTTGCACACATTTGCCCTCACTCCATTTTTCAACTGCAACAATGAGCATTCTAGCATCTATTCAATTTTCAGAACACCACATATGAAATATGTGGCATAATTCGTTTGACCCAGTTAGCCTAGCTACATACTGGCACAGACCGCACACTACGGCCGTCAAAACCCTAGCTCCCCCCAACCCCCAATGCGGGGCAAGCACGCCGTACAGAAGCTACTGCATATCGAATACACGAAGCGGGTGAGGGGGGAGGGGAACCTTCTTGTCGGGGTCCTCGGGGTTGCGCGCCGGCTTGGAGCGGAGCGCCTTCTGCGCGGCGGTCAGCGCGGGCTCCCCCGCCGCGGCCGCAGGAGGCGAGTCCGATAGGAGAATGGGAGCGGAAGCGGGAGCGGGAGTAGGCGCGGCCGTGGCCGTGGACGCCGCGGGGGGCGGCGGCGAGGAGGGCGGCTGCTCCATCGGCGGCGAGGGTTTGGGGGTGGTGGTGGGGAGGGGGACGACGGGAAGGTGGTTTGGTTCGGGTCGGTCGGTCGGTCTGGTCGGGTTTGGGTTCGGCACGTTGGGTGTTCTGTAGAGAAAAAAACTAGGATTGTACCTGGCGTGTTGGGCTGCGGAATGGCGCGGTGCACAGAGTTCGCACGGGCCCGGTCCATAGAGTGAGCCCATGGGTTGCCTCGACTGGGGCTTTGGAGGATCATTTATAGCCTATAGGCCCAGTAAACATTAGCTCTGTCTCTGAAAAAATAGGGCAGGCAAATGCACTGAACCACAATATAGGTTACTTCTGTTTCCAAGAAAAAAGTTTATTTCTGTTTGTTTTTCTTTTGTAATAATAGCAGCGATCCTCAGGCTTCTCTATTTTCTTTCTTTGTGTCACAGTACAAACGCAGATGCTCACATACACTCACCCATATATACGCACGTACGCACACCTTACCCATATGAGCACCTCGGAGATACTGGGTCAACAAAACATCTTACATTGTCAAAGTCATCACAAGTGCCTCACTCTCGATCGGGAAAGTCTTCTCCCAGTGAACGTACATCACCGGAAAGGCTGAAATTAATCCAGAAAAATGCGAGCGCCAATGTCAAGTCTTAGACTTTAATTCTTATCGGCTGATTAGAGACCTAATTATCCGCTTCGACTATGGTTCCGGGAGTACGAACATGCGGGTGTGAAGGTGAACTTTGAGAAGAGAAGAAATGTCCATGCGGCAGGCCAGAACCGTCACGATGAGCCAAACATTGTGCAACCGGGAGTAAATCTACATGTGCACTTCCCTCGGTTGAAAACAAAAAGATCCACCGCCGACACCGAACGGAGTCGCCGTAGCGAGCGACAGCAGTACGTACGAGGTTGGGTTCATGATGCGACGCATCCGTCCCAGAAAATTGAAAGGCCGATCCGGCTGGCCACCAGCTGCTGCGCCCCGCCGCCCCGACATGCCACGCCCCGCGCGACGTGCGTCCGTGCACCCGACCCACCCCATCGACCTGACCCGAGGACGTACTACACTATTGAGAAGCCGAGCGTATATCCATCCCAGAACGCCATCGCCATGCAGCGATCGATCGCCGCCGCCGGCAGGTAACTACCCCCCTTCATCGATCGGCGAGCGAGATGTCGACGAGATGGGATCAGATGTTACGATGCCAATGTGATGTTGGTGCAGTGGATCTACCTTGATAGTATAATGGAGTATGAGCTTCCGGATCTTGCATATGAAGGACCTTTTCCCGGATCCGCCCGACCGTGCGTGTGGCCAAGCAAGCATTGCTCATCATTTCTGGCAAAATCATAGCTCTTTCTGGTTGGACTTGGATGGATTGCCATCTCGATCCCATGGGCCAGGGCACGTGGATCCTTCCCGAATCTCGATGAATCCATCGATCTCCAGCAGCTAGCTAGCAGAGTTTTACAGCAGAGCGTACATGTCCATTGTGCAATGCTCTTCTTCCACTGCATCTATGGATCCGTGGAGTCGATCCAGATAGAGCATGCCAGATCGGACGGACCCGCAGGGAGGATCCAAGGAGAAAAGGAATAATCATCGCCGCCGCTGCTGGCTGCTGGCTGCTGGATACGGTAGTTTTTTTTTTTTTGAACATCAGTATAGACACAAGCGCTCACATACACGCCCATACACTCATCCCTATGAACGCACACACGCACACCCTACCCTTATGAGCACCTCCGAAAGACTGAGCCGGCATATCATCTTGAAATTTACGAAGTCACCGTAGGCACCTCGTCGTCGACGGGAACGTCTCCTCCCACTGAATGCGCATCGCCGGAAATCCTGAAATAAATCCAGGAATAAATGCGAGCACCAGGATTTGGTGGGCTGGGGATACCACAGTCCCTCTAACCATCCAACCACATGTTGGTTCGCGCTGGATACAGTAGTACTCCCTCCGTTCCTAAATAGTATATGTCTTTTTAGATATTTCAATACAAACTACATACGGATGTATGTAGACATATTTTAAAGTGTAGATTCACTCATTTTGCTCCGTATGTAGTCTTTTATTGGAATCTCTAAAAGACTTATATACTTAGGAACGGAGGGGCCATCGATGGCTGCTCTGGCAGATTGTTAAACTAATGGAGACTTGCATATAAGACCACTTAAGAAAGAAGAAGGCAATGGAGTCATTAAACAAGAGCGACGATTTCCCTTGGACAGTTGGTCTCTGAATTTCATGCAGGCCACGAAGACATCGGTTGACCTGACAGCAGCCATCAGCATCCTCGCTGATTCCAACGGAACAAGACGTGCCTCCTCCGATTCTTACACCAACAAAAACAAAGAGAAAATAAGGTTCTTTTGCTTCTCGCAGAACAAACTAAAAAGAAGAAAGCACGTACGAACAGTTGTTGCAAGAGAGTATGGATTGGATCATTCGGTTCCAAGCCAAGCTAACCGCTACCCTGTTGCTTTTCTACTACCAGCTACCGGCACAGCACTAACTGACAGCAGGCCGCAGAGCGCGCCAAGCCAGCTATTTTGGCTGTCATGGGCACCACTGCTGCTCCCGTAGGCCTCGGCTAGGTTACAATCACAAAGGTCCTGCTGTTTCATACGTACGGAGTAGTGCCCTGCTAGCACATCTGATTTTTTCTGCATATGTTTTGGGAGTACTCGTCACTATATAACAGGAGTTTGCTGTGACAGTGCAGAGCTGCTGCTGCCGCCAGTGGCGTATCGCTTCAACTATTTCGTATACGGAACTACTCCACGCACGATACTAGTGCACGACCTTTGCACGACGGGTGAATCCAGTGGCCGATGCCTTTTTCATTCATATGCATGTGCGGCTAGATTTCAGCATCGTGCGTGGATCGTGCGATTTCTGTCGTGTGCATAGCAGGACTCTTTCGTATACTACTTCAAATCAAATAGGAGTAATCCCTCCGTCCTATATTTCAGTAATCCCTCCGTCCTATACTAAATTCCGGTTTTTACCCTCTATTTTTACATTTTTGACACTAATTACCCCATTTAGCGGGATTTCATCCATTTTACCCCATTTAGCAAAAGTGTTGCCACAATTTACTCAGTTTAATATTTTGTGAGCATTCTGACACGCAGGTCCAATTGTGTTGTCCCAATTTACCATGTTTAATATTTTTGGAGTTGATAGTATTCTCCTATTATTTATAAATCAGATCATTCTCCTATTATTTGCAACAGATCATGGAAATACACTATTATCAAAACTGATTAATATAGGCTACAGATTGCTCTGGGTTCACATGTTGAAAACAGGTTGAATGATGCTTTCCATCTATAGATAGCACCAGGACCTTAAAGTACAGCTGAATAACATCACATATATAGATAGCTTCACTAGTTCACAACTACACAAGCTACACAATACACCAAACAGTAGCAGTGGCACATACACCTTGTCAGTCTTCACGTTTCTTAGCTCCTACGCCTTGCAAAGCTCTCCATCTGGATTGCTAACATCATCTTGTCCTCCATGACTTCCAGGAGCTGTCACAAACCATAAAAATCATCCTCCATCTATGTGCCTTACGACCACTGGCGGAGATCTGGGTTACTCTGAAATCAATTCTGACAAAGGTTTATCAAACTGAAGAAGTAAAAGAATTTCGTCAATATTCAAAATGTTGAAAAAAACTTTAAATCAATGTACCTCAGTTGCAGAAGGGTGATATGTATACACGTGATCTTCTAATAAGCATTTTAATTTTGTCCGAATTAAACGCCTAACCAGCCAATGCATGACTCAGGAAAATTTTAGAATACACAAATTGCTATGATAGAGATGGTCAAAATCATGTGGGATGGGGTACGACTGAGAGGGCTTCTTTGTTCACCAACCTCACTGATCTGTTGGACCAGCCGTCGCCATAGACCCGCCATCAACTGGGCACAGTCTAATAGGGTCCCTACTATGTCGCCAAAGTAGGAAGAAGAACTGAGCACAGCCTGATGGAGTCACGTACATGATTAGTTTTTGAAGTATATCAAATTCAGAGGACTACGCCGACGTCAGCGAGCTTGACGGAACCGTCTGTTCCACGGGGTCGTTTCTTGCCTTGATGTTGTGGCCATACAACCCTGCTCGAGGAGGTTTGAAATCGCATGGCCGGGACCTCAGCACCCGCCACCGCTGCCGTCATCGTCGCCGCAGCCTGACAATCCCTAACCCTAGGTTGGAGCGAGCCTGACGAGTGCATGTAGTCGGAAGCCTGGACAGGTGATGCAATCGATTGGGGGCGAGCAACGCAAGCGAGAATCGAGTAGAGGCGAGCGTGGCGCTCGCCGCTCTGCCGACTGGGCGTTGTGTGTTGGACACGATGCGAGCGACCACAACCATCAGGCGGTCCCGGTCGGCAGAAGCTGCGAGGACTGGTTCAGCAGGGAGAAAAATAGGCAGGAAAAAACCGTCTATGTGGCATGCCAGCTGGACATGACAATTGAAACCTATTGGTCAGAACGCTTACAAAAAAATTAAACAGGGTAAATTGTGGCAGAACTTTTGCTAAATGGGGTAAAACGGACGAAATCTCGCTAAATAGGGTAATTAGTGTCAAAAATGTCAAAATAGAGGGTAAAAACCAGAATTTACTCTATAATATAAGTTATTGTCACAACCAATGTACTCATATATTGGTTGTAACAACATCTTATATTATGGGCCATAGGGAGTATCTTGTTAACCTCAAGAGAGTTTAAGCCATGTATATATAATCACGAGAGACCGGGAACAGGGACCGCGATGTTGATGTTAAGATACGGAATGATATGTACAAGGCTTCAAGAGGTAAGCATGCATGATCATTAAGCTAGTACTACTAAAGAGATGCGTGAGCTTAAATTAAGGCGAAAGCGATGGTGTGGCATTGTCTTCAACCTGCATGTCTCTTTCCTGACTGAGAGGAAATAATAATAAAATTTAAGGCAAGTAGATCCCTGTAGAACAATGTGACCACAACATGTCTACACAACGACAGTAACATAGAGGCTAGCTAGCTTGTCTGCTGGTGTAGCTCCTCAGACTGAAATTGCAACCCAAGCAAAGGCACCCACTTCATACATAGCGCTCCCCTAGCTACCATCCTTCCCTTGCCCCAAACAATCTCTTATCAAGCAAATCCAGGAGTGCCGTTTTAGGTGGTTGGTTCCTACGATTGCAATCATTTTCTTGGCATAATTAGATTCAGTAGTAGTAGTAGTATCTTCTGAAGAAAAGAACAGAGGGATGAAGCAGTGATGTTTCCTTGCTTGCGAAAGAACTCACGCACGAAACAAAGTCAGATTGGCCGACCGATTGAAACATGGCACCAGCTACTCAGCTAGTTTGATTTAACGTTTGATATGGCGGTATGTGGATGAGTCGACGTAACGTTGACGACGACGGCAGGAATGTGGAACCGTGCTGTTTGCCTCTGGCAGAAAGCCGTGAGAGTGATAACTAAGATTCTTCTAGGACTGCATTCGAGGACTGCACCGGTAGCACTAGTGTTGTAGGAGAAAACTGCAAAGGTTCTCAAAAGTTGCACCCATTTTCGAACCAATTCCCCTCCACTCCAAACCACACAAACACAACAGGGTCTCGTCAGGTCATCAGTCCTGAATCATCAGCAACAGCAGAAATTAACAGTGGCCACATCTTTATCCTTTACCCCACCCCCAAACCCAGAGAGTGTGTGAGAGGGGCAGTGGAATTCAAATGCTCGTCTTCTCTGGGCTCTGGGTCCCACTTGCATGCACTGCACTCATCCAGCCATCGAGCCAAGCATAAAAAAGCGGCATGTGACCGGGGACCATGGAACCCAATCACTGCCCGGTGGGACCAGCGGTTTCCTTGGCCCGCCGGAAAAGGTCACTGAGAGCGGGCCCATACCAACCGGATGAACCAGCGACACTGCTCGCTCTTGTTCGTCGCGAGACTGTAGAGGGTCGGCGTCCTCTCCAGTCTCCTCTCGCCCCCCGCACTGCCACCAACCCAGCACACGACAGCAACAACAAGCCTCACTTCCTCGCTGCCGGTCCTCCGTTTCCGTGCTCTGCTCTTCCCGCCTCTGTCGGCTCATCAGTCGTCACCCCCCTTCCCGTGATCCGTCGCTGCTTGTCGTACGGTGAGCGGCGTGAGGAATGGCGGCAAAGGATCGACGAGCCGGAAGAAGATGGACAGGCGGCAGCAGAGCTCCACCCCTTCCCGGCCAAGGCTGCGGGCGGCGCGTGCCGGCGCACCTTGCTCAGCACGAAGCAGCCGATCGAGCGCGGCCACGCCCGCGTGCCTAAACAAGCCGTCGGCCAGCACTTCAATGAATAATGTCAAGACTGCACACATCGACGAGTACGTGAACAGCTAAGCTAGATAGTGTTAGATACATCCGTATTTAGACAGGGTCTGTCTAGGTCTCAGTCGACTGAGACTTCGCGAAATCTAAGTCGGCTGACATCATCAGTTTTTTTTTATAACACGTCATCCCTTGGTTGCTTGTTGGTTGTCAAGCCAGCCCATGTCCTCCTCCCATGTTGCTTTTTGGGCTGGCAATGTCTTCGTGCGTACTCGAGCAGCGTTGGGCCAGCAGCTGCTGCTCATCTCGGTGGTGCAACGGCCGGGATATTAGCTGCTGTAGGTACCCCTCAAAAAGGAAAATTGTTGTACGCACAAATTTCTTAACGGTTTCTATTAGTTTTTTTTTGTTTTTATTTTTCATTTTACTTGTATTTTACTATTATATTTATCAGCTGGGCTATAAATTTGTTTTTTCACACATCTAAAAAGGTACCACGAATCGTTTGCATCATGTACACGCATTCGCTCCTGCATAAAAAACATATGCCTGCATCATGTACATGCATGCACGATCGACCTCCAAAAAAGCGAATCGCTATCCCACGTCATCGTCGAAGGCATGCAATTGAAGTCGAGGGCGACACTTGCAGTTGCAACCATGTTGGAGACATGCAGTTGCATTCGAGGGTGACACTTGCAATTGCATGCCTAGTGTTGGACATGCAATTGCCCCCCCCCCCCCCTCGCCGCTCACTTACAAAATAAAAAGGTCAGTTGCAGTCGGGTGCGTAGATATGCAGTTGTAGTCAAGGGCGACACTTGCAGTTGCAAGCCTAGTGTCAGACATGCAATTTCCTCCCCCCTCTCCCGCCGCCTACCGACAAAAAAAAGATCGGTTGCGGTTGGATGTGTGAACATGCAGTTGAAGTCGAGGACGACACTTTCAGTTGCAAGCCTATTGTCGGATATGCAATTGCGCCCGCCTCTCCCGCTGCCCTTTGACAAAAACACAAGGCCAATTGCAGTTTGAGGGGAGACATGCAGTTACAGTCGGGGCGACACTTGCAGTTGCATGTCTAGTATCGGACATGCAACTCCTCCTCTCCAACCGTCGACTTACAAAAACAAATGTCAGTTGTAGCCGGGGTGTGTGGGCATGCAGTTGCAGTCGGGGGCGACACTTGCAGTTGCGGGCCTAGTGTTAGCCCCTCGTCTGTCCCCCTCCCCCACCCCGTCCAACAAAAATAATATCCAGTTGCAACCATGTTGGAAGACATGCAGTTGTAGTCGAGGGCGACACTTGCAGTTGCAAGCCTAGAGTCGGACACCCAGCCGCCCCCTCTCCCGCCGCTCACTTATAAAACAAAAGGTTAGTTGCATTCGGGTGTGTGGGCATGCAATTGTAGTCGAGGGCAACACTTGCATTTGCAAGCCTAGTGTCGGACATGCAACTACCCAGCCCCTCTTTCGACACACACCTACAAAACAAAAGGTCAGTTGCGGTTGGGTGTGTAGACATGCAGTTGCAGTCGAGGGTGATACTTGCAATTGCAAGCCTAGTGTCGGACATGTAACTACCCACCCCCTCTTTCGACTCCCACCTACAAAACAAAAGGTCGGTTGCGGTTGGGTGTGTGGACATGCAGTTGCAGTCAAGGGCGATACTTGCAGTTGCAAGCCTAGTGTCGGACATGCAAATGCCCCTCCTTCTCTCGCAGCCCTCCGACAAAAACACAAGGCTAGTTGCATTTGGGAGGGAGACATGCAATTGCAAACGGGGGCGACACTTGCAGTTGCAAGGCCTAATGTTGGACATGCAACCACCCCCCTCTCCCTTGACTGATTTACAAAACAAAGGTCGGTTGCAGTCGGGTGTGGGCATGCAGTTGCATGCCTAGTGGTAGACATGCAACCACCTCCCTCCACAAAACACCATAGAATTGCAGGCGGGTGTGACACTTGCAATTGCGTGACTAGTGAAAAACATGCAACTTCCCTCTTCCCGATAAAACACTACTGAGTTGCAATATCAGTCGGGGACGACACTACACTTGCATGCCTCTTGGCAGACATGCAACTACCCCCCTCCCCTGACAAACACACCACTGAGCTGCAATCGCGTCGAAGACATGTAGTTGTATTTGGGGACCGCACTTGGAGTTGCGTGCCTAGTGGCAGACATGCAACTGCCCCCTCTCCCGACGAAAAACAAATTATATACGCAAAGGCCAGTCCTTAACCAATTGCATGTGGAGTAAGACGTGTGTAGTTGTGCACGGATAAACGAACATGCTACATACAATCAATTTTTCCTTCGAGGCTAAAAATAAAGAATAAATAAAAACATAGTTACACATGAATACAATGTGCGCTGATGACAAAAATAAACATGAACAATTAATAATTAATAAAATTCAAAAAAATAAAAATGAAAAAACGCACAAACATACTTCAAAGAAGGAATTATGAGAGAAAAAAAGAACAAGAAAAAATGAGAAGAATGAAATAATTGATAATTTTAAAAGAACAAACAAAAAAATCAAAAGGAAAACTATCCTGGAAATCCAAAATGAATTGGCACAAGCCATTTTGGAAAAAACAATACAGAATGTTGCGACCGGAAAAAGGAAATGCAACACAAATTTGCACGAATTGGCGCATAGATTAAATGGTTTATCGCATTACCAAATCTTATACGAGCAAAGTTTGACCCACAACGTGGAGGAAAATAAAAAAAATGCATGGAGGAAAATAGAAGTGTGCATTGATTATGACATGCTAGAAGATATAGGGAAACATTGGACACACATGCTGATCTAGTAGAAAAAACAACACAACGCTTTGCTCTTTGCACTTTGCACGGTCTATTTTCAATCGAAGCCCAACAGATAAAAACAAAAAGAAACAGGCCGGCCGTGTCATCCTAACAGGCTGATTTAAACGTGACAAGCAACTAGCATAAAAAAATAAAATCAATGGAGGCATCGACTGAGACTTCGATAGAAATCAGTCGACTGATTTTTAGTCGTTCCGTTAGACAAATGTAAGACAAGAATTTTGAGACGGAGAGAGTACGTTGGATGCATGATGCGATGGATGCGTCCGCCCGGAGAGGGACCGATCCGTTGGCCACCAGCTGCCTGCCGTGCTCCCCCGCCGCCCCGACATGCCACGCTCACCGCGACGTGGCCTCCTCGATCGACCGATCAACTCTCCCCACCGAGCGTCGCCGTCTTGTACGTGGCGCGCGGCCCAGCGCGAGCAATGGCGATGGCATGGCGCACGATCGGCAGTCGGTTGCACACGACAGAATTCTTTTTTTTTTTAATTTCTCGGTGGACCAGGACATGCATATGCATGACCCCATGGATGGATCTGGTCTCGTCTCGTGCCCTGCTGCAACTAGGGAATGTCATGCTCACAGCTCACATATCTACTACTCCCTCCATCCCAAATTTTTTGTCTTAAATTTATTTAAATACGGATGTATCAAATCACATTTTAGTATTAGATACATCAGTATTTAGACAAATTTAAAACAAGAATTTTGAAACGAAAGGAGTAGTTTAATGCCTGCCCGCGCCCGGCGCTGGCCGTCATGCGGATCCATACCCAGCAAACGGTTCCTGCCTCGATGGCATGTCAGCTTCCAACCAAATCCACATCCAGCGTTCCAATTATTTCCTTCTTGCCCAAGGAAAAGCATGGCTGGTTCTGGTTGGATCCCGTTGGCATGTGCCGCGGACCAGCATGTCCGGTGCCCGCCCGGTCTCCCCGGAATTATCCCGGGACCTGCAGATACAGACTTCAGATCTTAGGCCAACTCCGGCGCTCGACCCCATCCCGTCCGTTCTAATCCGTTTGGGGCAGAACGGAATGTTCGGTTTTCGTCCGTTTTTGACCCATTCCCGGCCCAAACTTGCGCCGCATTTGGGGTGAAACGGACATCGCGCGGACGGCCTGGACGCACGCCCTTGTCCTCCCCGTGGCCCACCTGTCGGGGACAGTAGTACTCCATTCACCTCCAACGCCTCCACCCGCTCTCCCCCACCCCACCCCGCCGCCGGCGCCGCCACTATTCTCCGGCCGCCTCCTCACTGCTCACCCCCCCGGCCGTCCATACCAAACCACGTCTCGACATGGCCGCCACCACACCCGCGCTTTTGTAGGAGTTTTGGCCGTCGTTTGGAGGAGTTTTGGCTGTCGACGTCGTAGCTGGTGCCAGAGGGGATACGACCGCCGGCGACGGCTATGGACCACGGCAGCTTCCATCGGGTGCTCCAGAGCGGCCTGTAGCCGGCCGCCAACCGCCCCTGCTGCATCGAGGTGATCAGCGCGGCCTCTTTGCCATCACGACCGCAAGGTGTTTGACACTTTGCCCACAAAGGTATGGACAGTGGAGATGAATTTTTCTTCAACCACTTCATTTATTCATCGGACGATTCGTCTTCAGATGACGAAGATCTTGTGGTGGCTGCACTGGTCGTTCACGACCACATTGAACGGCAGTTGCCTCGGTACAGGGGGTCAGTCCCTGGCCGTGCTCCCAACCTGAACCGCAACAGAGAGAGAGGCCACGCCCTGCTCTATGTCGATTACTTTGCGAATACCCCGTTCTTCAAACTGGATAAATTCCGTCGCCGTTTTTCGTATGGCAAGGCATGTGTTCAATCGTATCCGAGAGGGAGTGGTTGCTCATGACCCATACTTCGAGTGCAGAATGGATGCCCTTGGCAAGCTTGGATTCTCCTCTTACCAGAAATGCACTGGCCGCGGGCATCCGCATGCTTGCATATGGAATTCCAGGCGATCTGGTGGATGAGTACGTGCGCATGAGTGAGTCCACATGTCTGCTGTCACTGTACAACTTCTGCAAGGCCGTGGTGGCAGTGTTTGGCCCTGAGTACTTGAGGCAGCCAAATGCCGCTGATACAGAAAGGCTGTTGGCGATCAACGCCGATAGAGGCTTTCCACGCATGCTTGGCAGTATAGATTGTATGCACTGGGAGTGGAAGAACTGTCCATTTGCTTAGCAGGGCCAGCACAAGGGGCATGTTAAAGCGTGCACTGTCATATTAGAAGCGGTGGCTTCGCAAGATCTTTGGATATGGCATTCTTTCTTCGGCATGGTAGGTTCTCACAATGATATCAACGTGCTGCAGCGTTCTCCAGTCTTCGCAAGGCTTGCAGAAGGTCACTCCCCACCTGTCAACTTTGAGATCAATGGCCACCAGTACAACAAGGGATACTACCTAGCTGACGGTATATATCCTCAGTGGTCAACTTTTGTGAAGACAATCTCGAACCCCAAAGGTGAGAAGAGACAGAGATTTGCCCAAATGCAAGAGAGTGCTAGAAAGGATGTGGAGCGTGCTTTTGGTGTGCTTCAATCCCGATGGGGTATCGTTCGAAACCCTGCACTGACATGGGATGAAGGGAAGCTTTGGGAGGTGATGACTACTTGTGTGATCATGCACAACATGATCGTCGAGGACGAGCGTGATAACAACATCTTCGACCAAGGATTTGATTTTCAAGGTGAAAATGTTGAGCCCCTGCACCAAGAACCGGCCACGTTTGAACAGTTTGCCCAATTACATCGTGAAATGCGTGATTGGCACACTCATTTGGATCTTCAAAATGACTTGGTTGAGCACATGTGGAATCACTAGATGTATTGGTTCTTTATGTTCGTTCAAGACAATTTCGATTTGGTTGTAAAACTATTTTATTAGAGACAATTTTGATTGGGTTGTAAAACTATTTTTATTTGAGACAATTAATATTTGGACGTGCAAACTAGTTTTAAACATTGAAATATGAATATATGGACACTTTGGCCGTGGCGGAAAGGATGGGGCCAAAGGATGCGTCCGCGCGTTGGACGCACGGCCACCGTATTCCAGGAAAGGTCCGGGCACGACCCTATTGCTCTACCCAAACGGACAGAATCCGGGCTAAACGGACGTCCGTTTGAGGTCGTGCATGGGAGTTGGCCTTATGCAACAGCATCGTCGATAGATCCAGTTGGGAAGTGCCAGATCTGGCAAGTCAAGCCCTCTGCGAGCTAGAGCAACAATGCTAGCTAGTACTCCCTCTATTCTAAAATATAGTGCGCCCGCGTTTTCCGAGGTCTAATTTTGACTATAAATTTAACCAACGAGACCGATTGCGGCGGGAGAAAAATTTATATAATTGAAAACTTCTTTTGAATACGAATTCACTGGTATAACTTTTGCTCCCGCCGCAGTCGGTTTCGTTGGTTAAATTTATGGTCAAAGTCGAAGCACGGAAATAGAGTAAGCACTATATTTTGAAACGGAAGGAGTACTAGCTAGTAGTATAACTGTAGGCATTGAGCAGCGGACCAGGAATAAGCCAAGCAGAAAAAATAATTAATCCGCGCCGCGCTGCCGCTCGAGTATATAAGATGTGCAGTTGTGGTGGCACTTGGAAATGGCCGATAAATAGATGAGGAAGTGTGATGTTTCTTCTGTCTGTTTCGTCCGACAGTTGGTTGATTTCCTCTCGCAGCATCATGGGACCAACTCGGCACGTCAGGTTGACCTCAAAATCAGCCAGCAATTGTATGCTCACCCATGCTAATGGAAGAAGATGTGACAATTCCCCGGTTCTCAAATTTTTTTTAAAAAGAAGAAACACAATAATTGGTCCGTGAAAGGAAAGCTAAGTACGGATGTAATCAGATTTCAAGATATGGCTGGCTCGCAAGTTGCAGCTCTGCACCAGCCATTTTGGCTGTCATGGGTACGTGCGATGCGTACTGCTCATAATATAATCTAGCTCAGCTACACGGGCCCCAGAAGGCTTGCTATTGGTATTTCATAGGAAAACAAGGAGTACTCTGCTGTGACAGTGCGGAGACCAATTATTGTGTGCACTTTTACCGTTAGTAACACATCCGGATTTTTCTATTTAATTGTTCAGACGTGCTACTCATGTTGAGGCAGCACTTGACGCAGCTTCGCGCAGGTGTTCATTCACGCGGAACCATGCATGCGTGCTCTTGCTGTGAACAGACAGAAAACATATGTGCAGAGCAAGCATGATCATGATGATCGTTAAAGCTCGCATTAAAGAGTTCGGACATGCTTAGAATATTAAGACAAAATGGGTGTACTGATGCTGTGTTCATCAACGTCTCCGGCCATACCTTCTCTTGGCCGAGTGAGCGAAAACAAACCCAGGTGCGTGTATGGGTGTGATCAGTTGACACCGACCGATGGGCAATCTCCGTCCAACCTTAATCTTTTTTTTTCCTCCTTAAGGGGATACAAGTAGTAGCATCTGCTCAGACTCACAGACAACACACATCACACGCACGCACACCAAACTCACACATCCTGCTGGGAGCCTAAACTAGACCTACATTATTAGCGGAATACTGTTCCTGTAAACAGTTCCGCCGAGCAGTGTGCCTACAAACAGTGCCCAGTGAGACACCCAGAATTCATCCCCGCTCTCGGGGCGGGCTGGTGCGCCACTGCGCTCCCAGCCACTGAGCTACGGCTCAGTCCTCCCGTCCAACCTTAATCTGCAATCCAAGCAATGAAATGCTCCACTAACTATTACTGTACCTGGCTAGCTAGCCCAATCCTGCCTTTTTTTGCCCCCTATAAATATAAAGCTCAATTAAGGTTCATTCATCGGTGAGTACAATGAAGACACAGCGCATGCACAGAACACTGAAGGCTGACACGTACACTGCAGTAACAGTAACCGCAGGGAGAGATACATACACGTATGTATGAACTACAAATTGGACTGCCACAGTCGGGTCAGGTGAGGTGTCTGTGCTCGTTCGGTACTGTTAAACGTGACATATATGTATTTCTATACCATTAATTTTTCTATAGTCTCTAGGCTTGTATAGTTGACTTCTAGAGATATGGTAGGATTAGTTGACTTGTCACGCAAAACATCTCGTGTATATATTATGACCAACTCTAAGGAATACAATTGAGTTGCATCCCATATCTTTTCTACATGGTATTAGTTTTCACCGCGATCTCCACCGCTTCCGCCCTACGCAGCCGCCGCTCCTCCCTGTAGCCGCCGTTGCCCCTCCCCAAACCCTAGGCCGCCGCCGCCTCTTCCCAAACCCTAAGCCGCCGCCGCCCCTCCCCAAACCTCGGCCGCCGCAACTTTCCCCAAGCCGCCGCTGTCTTCTCCCCAGCCACCGCCAAAACCCTAACGCCGCCGCTACCCCACCTCCCTCTCACCACCACCATGTCCCGCTCAAAGGCCGATCCCTCCGACGCCGGCTCCTTCGCTGGCCCCATGTTCACCTCTGACCGCCTCAACAAGCTCCACATCAAAGATCACGTGCCCGTCGTCCTCGACCTCGACTCGCCAGCCTACAACGCATGGCGCACCTACTTCGCGCTCTTGTTCCGCTCCTACCGTCTCATCGTGCACGTTGACGGGAGCGTCGACTTCCGCGACATGAAGGACGACGACGAGTGGCTTGCCGTGGACGCTTGCATCGTCAAGTGGCTCTTCCTCACCATCTTACGGGGTCTCTTCGACGTGGTGAACTCCCGTGACCCTTCGGCGTACGGCATGTGGACACGGTTGTGCGACCTCTTCCTCGACAATCAACTCCAACGCCGTGTCTTCCTCCAAGGAGAGTTCTTCACCCTGCAGCAAAACGATCTCTCGATTGATGAGTACTGCACGCGGCTGAAGGTTCTCGCCGACGAGCTTCGCGATGTCGGCATGACCACGACTCCGTCCTCCTCACCAACCTCCTTCGGGGCCTCCACCCTGACCTCGGCCAGTCCGCCGCCAACCTCTCCCTCATCACGCCGACGTACGCCAAGGCCGTCACGTATCTTCGCATGGAGGAGAAGCGTCTTCGCCACTCTGCTCAGCAGGCGACCCACACCGCTCTTCACGTCGGCCTCGTCGCCGGCCATTGCGCGCCTTCACCCACGCCCGCGCCCCGTCCTCCTGCTCCGACCCCGCCACCCGCGCCCGCCCCCGCTGGTGGTCGCAAACAGAAGGGTCGCGGCGGTCGGCCTCGCAACTCCAACACGGCGCCGCGCCCTCCCGCGAACCCCGCGGTAGCCCCTACTCCACCCTGGCTGTCAGGGTACAACCCCTGGACGGCCGTCGTGCATGCTTACTCTGTGACGACCCCGACTTAATCGTGCACTAATCATACACGCAAATGCACACGATCAAGCCCAAGGACTCACTTGAAGATATCACAACAAACCTCTAAAACATAAATAAAGTCATACAAGCTTTATATTACAAGCCAGGGCCTCGAGGGCTCGAATACATAGCTCGATGGCATACAAGTGTCAGCGGAAGCATCAGATATCTGGGTACAGATATAACAGAGTTACAGATAGGCCTTTAGAAAGGCGGGGCAAAATTAAACACTACGATCGAAAGGCGTAGGCCTCCTGCCTAGGACCCTCCGAACCTACTTCTGGTCGTCGGTCGGCTCCTCGTAGTAGTACTCGCCGGGAGGGTAGTAGTAGTAGCCGTAGTCGCCGACAGGGGTAGCTATCTCAGGGGTTCCGTCATCTGGCGGCGACAATTGGATATGGGGAGAAAAAGAAAGTTAAGCAAACGTGAGTACTCATCGAAGTACTCAGCAAGAAAGGATCTACATTACATATGCAACATTTTCAAAGGATGGTTGTATATGTGGACTGGGCTGCAGAAATGCCAGAATAGAGGGGAGAGCCTAGTCCTATCGAAGACTAGCATCTTCAAGCATCTTCATCGGTCTTGCAGCATTAGAAGAGTGCAGTTTAACATAATGTAAAGTAGTAGTATCATCAACCTCGCCCAGAGATTCTTCCTCGACTCCCTGTGAGAAAGCAATCCCAAAGCCACACTATACATTTCATCTCAAGTCACCAGTTCTAGTTGTACCGATCGGGATACAACTCCGAGTGTCCGTTACCGTAGGACAGGCTATCGATAGATTAGTTCTTCCCTGCAGGGGTGCCCAACTTACCCACCACGCTCGATTAACTCCGGCCGGACACACTTTTCTGAGTCATGCCCGGCCTCGGCCAAACGACACGCCGCAACCCGACCGAATACCTAACAGAGAGGTCAGCACGCCGGACTAAACCTATGCACCCGGGGGTCTTGGGCCATCGCCCCGGGAACTCCTGCACGTTGCGTACGCGGCCGGTGAGTAGAGCTAGCCCCCCTTATACAAGCGCAGGGCGTTACCAGTCCAACCCAGCGCGCGCCGCTCAGTCGCTGACGTCTATTAAGCTCCGGCTGAAGTATACGACGCAGAACGCCCATACTATGCCCACGTGATGGTTAGTGCTATCAGGCCCGAGGCCCCTCGGATCAAATATCCAAACCGTTAGTGTGTTGGTAGTGCGATAACGAGCAGAGACTCACGAAAGATGTGACCCCGTCGCCCCGTCTCGAGGACTTGCGGCAAGGGCTAGGAATGCCCGGCCACGCCTCGTGTTCAACTCTCGGGCACCATCCAGGTCCACCCGACTCCACATCTCTCGCAATTAAGCTCGCGCGGGTACCCCTCAGGGCCGACCCGTCTTTATCCAGAATAAGCAGCATCAACAGTAATGTAAAGGTATCCGTGTGGCTGCCATATCAAGAAGGAATCCGAGGCATCACCCTCGTTGGATTCCCACCTGACATAAACATCAAGGTGAACGAAGGAGGAATCACCCTCCAGGTCCACTCTTGACGAGTTGCGCGACGGTGTTGTTATCGAGGGGGTGGTGTAGGAGGAATCACCCTCGCTGACCACGACCGATTAACTAACCTACAAGGTTATCATCAGAAGTGCTGACGAGGTATCACCCTTGGCACTCAATAGTAACCCAGTAGCGTCGAACAACTAAGGGGGAGTGATGTGCGGTGCCGGGGCCTGGTCTTCGATCCCATTGATCGGGTCTTCTGATGATCCAGCGGGGCAGTCGGGATACAGTGGGGTCTCTACCCAACCTATACTAAACAGTTTAGGATAAGCAGGTAGGAAACAATAGCAGGTTACAATAAACAGGCTATGCAGCACAAATAGGATAACAGCAGCAGCAGTAACTTCTAATGCAAGCATAAGAGAGAAGAGAGTGGGCGATATCGATATGCTCAAAAGGGGGGTGCTTGCCTGGAAGCTCGGCGGCAAGGGTCTGATTGTCAGGAGCGTAGTCGACCTCCGGAGCAGCGTCGGTCTCGGGAGCTACGTCGACGTCGGGGTCTACCGAGAGAGAAGAGGGGGAAGAAACATATAAATGCACAGCAAACAATGCAAATACAGGGCATGCCATGCTAGGATGCAGTGCAGGGTTGCCTAAAGGTGCATCTGAGTCATTTTAGCTATTTTAGGATTAGAGTTGGATTTATTAACCGGTGATTATGAACTATTCATATACCGGATACGGACGAAAAGTTATGGGTTCTCCTACATAGGGGGTTCCGGCATCGAAACAGTCAACATGATCAGATTCATCTTGTCGTTCTGAGCAACTTTCATGTATTAAGTTTTTCGATCTGAGCTACGGTTTATTTTCTACGAATTTTCAAAGATTTAAACATTTTTTGGAATTATTTAAATTAACAGAATTATCTAAATGAATTATGACGTCAGCATGAGGTCACTGCTGCGTCAGCAGTCAAATGTGGCCTGCTGACCAGTCAAACCTGGTAGGTGGGACCCACCTGTCAGCCACTGTAATTCTAACAGTGATTTATTTAACTAAACAGGGGTAATTAGGGTGTGGGCCCCAGGTGTCAGTGACTATTAGGGTTCACTAATCAGCTTTATTTTAAAAGGGTTTAATTAAATTAGCTGAACGAGGGGGCCCACTGGTCAGTGACTGTGCTGCCCAGTCAACACAGTTGACCGAGGTCAACGGGTCAACTGGGCCCCCTGGACCCACTGGCAGTGGCCCAGGGGTGGACCCCACGCGGCGCTAGCTCAGCGGAGCCACCGGAGTAGCTCCGGCGAGCTCGTGCACGGCGGCCGAACGCTGGCGAGGTCGGAGATCGCGTATAGGGCACCAAAACGCATGGGACTGGTCGCGTTCGAACGAGGGGAGCCGTGCGCATCGAACGCCAGCGGTCTCGCGAGCTGAGATGGCCTAAAGCGACGGCGGCGGACGCCGGAGTTCGGGTGCGGGTGGCCACGGCGATATGGGGCACGGAGAAGCTCGTGCTCGAGCTCTTTGGGCTCCTGGGAGCACCAGGAGCACAACCGTGGCCCTAGGCGGTGGTGACAAGGACCACAACGACGGCCACGAGCTCGTCGGCGGCGAGCAGAGCACGGACGCGCGGCAGCTAGCTACGGCGCGAGGAGAAACAAAAGGAGGGGAGCAGGTGACGGAGAAGCTCACCGCCCGGCACGCACGAGGGCCCTTGGGGGTTTAGTAGCTGCAGATGTCGCCGGAGAGGAGGAAGATCACCGGCGGCCGAAGCAAAGGGAACGGCTCGATCCCGGCGTAGCAGGGCTCTCCTGCTCGCGCTCGTGGTCGAGGGCGAGGAAGTCGAGGTCAGCGAAGGCGACGGACAGAACGGCGAGGCGATGCGTCGACGGTGGCCGCGGCAAACGGTGAGGTGCGGCGGCGATGGCGCTCGGTCGCCGAAGAAAATGGACGGGGGAGAGCGAGGGGAGAGGGGAGAAGTGACGAGGGAGGTCCAGGGGGAGTGAACGAAGCCGGGGCCTTATCCCCTAGCGTCGGTGGCGTCGCGCTGTCGCCGTTCCACCGGCGCTCGCCGGCGCGGCCATGGGCGTGCCGACACCCAGGGGAGAGGGAAGAAGATGGGCCAGCTGGGCCGGTTTTGGGGCACTGTGCACTTAGGCCCAGTGCACAGTGCCTCGTTTTATTTTCTTGTTTCTGTTTTGCCTTTTCTTTATTTCTTTTCTGTTAGGTAATTGTTTATGCCACTTTTGCACTTTTGTAAAATATGATACTTGGCCCAAATATTACAGTGCATTATTACCTTTCACCAAAAACTTGTTTGGGCAGAGTAGGATTTTATTTGAATTTGATATTATTATAAATGGATTAAATAATTCTATTTTGGTGTTGTGGCATGTAGTTTGAGTCACTTAGCTAACTCAATTATCTTTGTTTATATTTTTATAATTGCTTCTGGATTATTTGTTGTTTAATGAACATTTTTCCAACAGTGTTTGAGCAACTTCATATTTCACTTTTGAATTTTGAGTTGATTTTCATAATAGAATTTGAATCGAATACTTAACCAAAGTGATTAGGCACTGCAAATGGAGATGACTTGGAATACTTAACAGAGTGTCACAGTGGCTATTACACGGGGGTGTTACATACTCCATGCCCGTCCCCCTGCTCCGGGCATTCTTGGACCACAGCCGGCTTCTCATCAGGTGCTGCTGACCGCGCCCGCCCCCGTTCCTGCGGCATATGGCAACGCCGCGGCCTACGGTGGCCCTCCGGCCTACGGCGCGTATGGTGGCGCGTATGGTGGTGCATGGGACCCGGTGTTGGGGAACATAGCATGCAATTTCAAAAAAATTCTTACGCTCATGCAAGATCTATCTAGGAGATGCATAGCATCGAGAGGGGGAGAGTGTGTCCACGTACCCTCGTAGACCGAAAGCGGAAGCATTTGACAACGTGGTTGATGTAGTCGAACTTCTTCTCGTTCCGACCGATCAAGCACCGAACGTACGGCACCTCCGAGTTCTGCACACGTTCAGCTCGATGACGTCCCTCGAACTCTTGATCCAGCAAAGTGTCGAGGGAGAGTTTCGTCAGCACGACGGCGTGGTGACGGTGATGGTGAAGTGATCCGCGCAGGGCTTCGCCTAAGCACTACGTGAATATGACCGGAGGCGTAAACTGTGGAGGGGGGCGCCGCACACGGCTAACAATCGTTGGTGTGTGTTCTAGGTGCCTCCTCCCTTCATATATATAGGTGGGAGGGAGAGGGAGTAGCCAAGGGGGCGCCCAAGTAGGAGGAATCCTACTTGGGCCCCTAGTCCAATTCGCCCCCCCCCCTACCATAATTTCCGAAGGGAGAACGAAGGAGGAGGGAGGAGAGAAGGAAGGGGGAGGCCGAATCCCTCCCCTTCCTTTCTCTCTTCCCCTCTTTCCTTCCCCTCCAGGTTCGGCCTATATGGGGGGCGCAGCAACCCATGCTGGCTGCTGCGTTTCCCCTCTTGGCCCATTAGGCCCATATCTTTGCCGGGGGTGCCCGGAACCCCTTTCCGGTGACCCGATATGTACCCGGTACCCCCGGAACACTTCCGGTGTCCGAATACTATCGTCCTATATATCAATCTTTACCTCTCGAACATTTCGAGACTCCTCGTCATGTCTTTGATCTCATCCGGGACTCCAAACAACATTCGGTCACCAAATCACATAACTCATATAATACAAAATTGTCATCGAACATTAAGCATGCGGACCCTACGGGTTCGAGAACTATGTAGACATGACCGAGACACTCCTCCGGTCAATAACCAATAGCGGGACCTGGATGCTCATATTGGCTCCCACATATTCTACGAAGATCTTTATCGGTCGAACCGTTATGACAACATACGTTATTCCCTTTGTCATCGGTATGTTACTTTCCCGAGATTCGATCGTCGGTATCTTCATACCTAGTTCAATCTCGTTACCGGCAAGTCTCTTTACTCGTTCCGTAATAAATCATTCCGCAACTAACTTATTAGTCACATTGCTTGCAAGGCTTCTTATGATGTGCATTACCGAGAGGGCCCAGAGATACCTCTCCGATACTCGGAGTGACAAATCCTAATCTCGATCTATGCCAACCCAACAAACACCTTCGGAGATACCTGTAGAGCATCTTTATAATCACCCAGTTACGTTGTGACGTTTGATAGCACACAAGGTATTCCTCCGGTATCCGGGAGTTGCATAATCTCATAGTCAAAGGAATATGTATATGACATGAAGAAAGCTATAGCAATAAAACTGAACGATCAATATACTAAGCTAACGGATGGGTCATGTCCATCACATCATTCTCCTAATGATGTGATCCCGTTCATCAAATGACAACACATGTCTATGGTTAGGAAACTTAACCATCTTTGATTAACGAGCTAGTCTAGTAGAGGCTTTACTAGGGACTCAGTGTTTTGTCTATGTATCCACACATGTATCAAGTTTCCGGTTAATACAATTCTAGCATGAATAATAAACATTTATCATGATATAAGGAAATATAAATAACAACTTTATTATTGCCTCTAGGGCATATTTCCTTCACCCGGCGCTCCTCTCGCCCTTCATGCTGCACCCTCGCCGAGCACCTACAACGGAGGCGGCGATTGGTACATGGACACCGCCGCCGCCGCTCACATGGCCTCTAACCCCGGTATCCTCTCCCGTGCCTCCCCCTACCCTTTCTTCTCTCGCATCGTGGTTGGTGATGGCACCTCTCTTCCCATCACTCACCACGGTTCATCCTCCCTTCCGTTTCCTTCTTCATCTTTAACTCCCAATAATGTGCTTGTCTCACCATCTTTAATCAAAAACCTATGTTCTGTTCGTACTCTTACTCGTGAACATCCTGTCACTGTTGAGTTTGACACTCTTGGTTTCTCTGTCAAGGATGCTCGCTCCCGGAGGGTTCTGCACCGATGTGATTCCCCCGACGATCTCTACCCATGCGGTCCTACTACGAGCGGCGGTCCGGTTGCTCTCCATGCCGATGTCTCGCTTTGGCACGCTCGACTTGGTCATCCCGGCGCTGACGCTCTTCATAAAATTTTGAGCACTTTTTCCTTTTCATGTAATAAATCAGTGGCTCATACTTGTCATGCTTGCCGTATCGGAAAGCACGTTCGCTTGCCGTTTTCTTCATCTTCATCAATTGCCACTTTTCCCTTTGATGTTATTCATTGTGATGTTTGGACATCTCCAGTGCCTAGCAATTCGGGCTTATCATATTACCTTGTGATTTTAGATGATTTTTCTCACTTCACTTGGACTTTTCCGTTACGCCGTAAATCCGACGTCGCCTCCACCCTTCACTCCTTTTATGCTTACGTCAACACCCACTTTCATCGCACCGTTGCTCACCTTCAAACAGATAACAGAAAAGAATTTGATAACCTCGCCATTCGACACCTTCTATCCACCCATGGCACCATCTTTCGTCTTACATGTCCATATACATCCCAACAAAACGGCCGTGCCGAACGTGTTCTTCGCACCCTCAATGAGAGTGTTCGTGCGTTGCTCTTCCATGCACACATGCCTGCACGGTTTTGGCCAGATGCTCTCGCTACCGCTACTCTTCTTCTTAACATCCGGCCTTGCAAACCACGATGGAGCTATACACCTCATCATCTCCTGTTCGGGTCTCCTCCATCCTATAACGATCTTCACGTCTTCGGTTGCTTGTGTTACCCTAACATCACCGCCACCGCTCCGCATAAACTTGTGCCTCAGTCTCTCGCTTGTGTCTTTCTTGGCTACCAACCCAACACCAAAGGCTTTCGCTGCTACGACCCCGTCTCTCGTCGTGTGTTTGTCCCGCGGCACGTTTACTTTGATGAGGTTGTCTTCCCTTTTCAGCAGGTTACTCCGACAGCGGCCCCGTCTTCGGATACCCTCACTCGTCGGCCTCGTGGAGCCCTTGCGCTTCATATGCCGCGACCGCATGCTTCTCCGGCGGCCCCTTCGGTTCCCTCGGCGGGACCTCCATCGCCCGCTTTGGTGGAGCCGGCCTCGTCTCCGTCGGCTCAAGAGGAGCCGGCTTCGCCTTGGCTGGCTTCGGCACCAGTCCCTGCCGGCATGTCGGCCCCTTCATCACCGTCTACAGGAGGTGCCTCGGCTGTCCACGCGAACTCCGTCGCCAGCCCGGGGGACGCCTCCACGGCCGGGTTCTCGGCCGGCCCCTCCGCCGCGACGTCGCCCTCTGCAACATCTCTGGCGCCCTCACCCGCGCCCACGCTGGCTGCGGCCTCGCCCGCCGGCTCGTTGTCGCCCTCCGCGGTCTCACCCGCGGACCCGTCTTCGCCACCCGCGGCTTCGCCCGCGGCCTCGTCGCCGCCATCTGCGGCCTCGCCTGTGGCCTCGACCGCAGCCTCGTCGCCTGCGGTCTCTTTCGCGGCCCCGTCATCGTCGTCTTTCGCAACTGAGGTTGCGGCTCCGCCTCGACGTCGGCCTCGACCCCCGCCTCCGCCGTCTCATCACTCCATGGTGACGCGTGCTAAAGACGGGATCCATCAGCCGAACCCCCTCTATCACAACCTCAGTGTCACGGCCATCTCTCCAGTACCGCGCTCGGTGCGATCTGCATTGAGTGACCCGCACTGGCTCGCGGCCATGCGTGCTGAGTATGATGCTCTTGTCGCCAACCGGACCTGGATGTTGGTTCCTCGCCCTCCCGGCGCCAACATCATCACCGACAAGTGGGTATTTCGGCATAAACTTCTTCCAGATGGCTCTCTGGACAGGTACAAGGCTCGTTGGGTTGTTCGCGGCTTTGCACAACGTGCCGGTGTTGACTTCTCGGAGACTTTCTCCCCGGTCATTAAACCCGCCACGATTCGTGTTGTTCTTCAGCTCGCCGCGTCTCGTCACTGGCCTGTTCATCAGCTCGACATCAACAATGCCTTCCTCTATGGTCATCTTCAGGAGCGTGTTCTCTGTCAGCAGCCAACTGGTTTTGTTGATCCCACCCGGCCTGATGATGTCTGCCTGCTATCATGGTCTCTCTACGGCCTAAAACAGGCGCCTCGTGCGTGGTATCAACGCATTGCAACATTCCTCACTGCTCTCGGGTTTCGCAGCACCACCTCCGACACGTCGTTATTCGTGCTTCATCGAGCTGATCATGTCGCCATGCTTCTTCGGTATGTTGATGATATCGTCATCACCGCTTCTCGCGCGGATCTGCTTCGCGACATCATTGGCCGCCTTGGTTCTGAGTTTCGGTTGAAGGACTTGGGCGCGTTGCACTTCTTCCTCGGCATTAATGTTCGACGTTATGCCTCCGGATTTTTTCTTCATCAAGGACAATATGCTCTTGATCTATTGGACCGTGCTGGCATGACCGACTGCAAGCCTGCTGCGATACCTGCTGAGGCCAAGCCGAAGCTTCCTACCACTGCTGGACAGCCTGCCACTGACGCCGCTCTCTACCGCAGTATTGTTGGTGCTCTTCAGTACCTCACGCTCACCAGAGCAGACATTCAGTTTGCCGTGCAGCAAGTTTGCTTGCACATGCACTCGCCTCGTGATGTTCACTGGTCTCTGGTCAAGCGCATTCTCCGGTATATTCGCGGCACACCGACCTACGGCCTTTGTCTTCGTGCCTCCGCCTCCCTCCACTGAGCTTTTTGCCTACAGTGATGCGGACTGGGCTGGCTGTCCTGACACTCGACGTTCCACGTCGGGATACTGTGTCTTCTTTGGTGACTCTCTTGTCTCATGGTCCTCTAAGCGGCAGCCCACCGTCTCCCGCTCGAGTGCTGAGGCCGAGTACCGTGCCGTCGCCAATGTTGTCACTGAGACTTGTTGGCTGCGTCAACTACTTGGTGAACTTCGGGTCGCAATCCCAAAAGCTACGGTGGTTTTCTGTGATAATGTTTCGGCTATCTACCTCGCGGCCAATCCGGTGCTGCATAAGCGCACTAAGCACATTGAACTTGATGTTCACTTGGTCCGCAAGAAGGTACAGTTGACGCGTACGCTGCATAGTTCATGTAACAGCTAAGCTAAGATAGCGTTGGATGCATGATGCGATGCGTCCGCCCGGAAAGGGACCGATCCGCTGGCCACCAGCTGCTCCCCCGCCGCCCCGACATGCCACGCCCACCGTCACCGCGACGTGTAGGCCTCCTCGATCCATCCGTCAAACGGTTTCTGTATCCTCGACAAAAAAAAAAGCAAACGGTTTCTGCCTCGATGGATGTCAGCTTCCAACCACATCCAAATCCAGATCGACCTGGCATCTATGCCTTTTCTCCGGAGAGACCCGAGCGTTCCAATTATTTGTTTCTTGCCCAAGGAAAATCATGGCTCCTTCTGGTTGGAGCCCGTTGGCATGTGCCGCGGACCAGCATGTCTGCTGCCCGGCCGGTCTCCCCAGAATTACCCCGAGACATACAGATCCAAACTTTCATTCAAGCTTATGAAACAGCAGGATCCGATTGGGAAAATGCCAGATCTGGCAAGTCAAGCCCTCTGCGAGCTAGAGGGACAATGCTAGCTAGTAAGTACTCCCTCCGTTCCCAAATATAAGTCTTTTTAGAGATTTCAACAAGGAACTACATACGGAGCAAAATGAGTGAATCTACAGTCTAAAATATGTCTATATACATCTGTATATTGTAATCCATTTGAAACCTCTAAAGGCTTATATTTAGGAACGGAGGGAGTATAACAGCGTTGAGCAGCGGACCAGGAAGAATGCAGGCAGAAAAAAAGAGTGCTCCGTCGCTGCGCTGCCGCTGCCGCTGCCGCTGGATATACATATATAAGATAAGATGGGCACTTGTGGTGCCACTTGGAAATGGCCCGATTATATTAGATGAACAAGTGTGATGTCTCTTCTGTCTGTTTGCTCGCACAGTTGGTTGATTTCTCTCGTATCATGCGGCCAACTCAGCCCGTCAGCTTGACCTCAAATCAGCCAACATTTGCTTTGCTTTGCTTTGCATAACCTATTTCTTTGAAAAAAAAAGACAGGAAATAGTTTTTATAAAGTTAGCCGAAAAGCTGATAAGATTCCATTTAAGAATAAGAGACCGATGACTGCTCTGGGTTTATTGAAGGGATCCATGACAGGAAAGCTAAGTACGGATATAATCAGATTTCAAGATATAGTCCGGCTCTCAACTACTCCCTCCGATAGATACATCCGTATCTAGACAAATCTAAAATAAGAATTTTGAGACAGATACATTCGTATCAGACAAATTTAAGACAAAATTTTTAGGACGGAGGGAGTATACCATAACACACCGGCCACTTTGGCCGACATGGGCACGTACTGCTCATAATCTAGCTCAGATACACGGGCCCGGAAGCCTTGCTATTATTTCACAACAGGAGTACTACTCTGCTGTGACAGTGCGGAGACGGTGCTGCAACCAACCAATTATTGTGCACTTTGCCAGTTTAGCAGAAGCACATATGAATTCTCTTGTATAGTATAATTCTCAGAGCGTGCTACTCATGTTCAAGCGCAGCACTGGACGAAGGCATAATGCACGCGCAAAACACAGAAGTTTAGGCATCTACAGCCGGACGCCTTAAACCCATCTCATACGTCCGGACGGGCCGCCCGGTCACTGTCGGGTCATTTTTTTTTATCCAGACCCCCCCTCAAACATCCCTCAAATGGCCGGGCTGAGAGGCACTCCTCATATCCAGCTTAAATATGGGGTGGATATGGGGACCCGACCCCACCCGAGACCCGACCCCACATAAATTCCTCCCCATCCGCTCGCCGGACCAAACCCTAGCCACTTCACTTCCCTCCCCTCCGCCACTTCACTTCCCTCATCTCCGCCGCCCAACCTCGCCTTCGGCTCCTTCTGGCCGTCTCCGGCATGGCGGGCAGCGGATCCGAATCCTTCACCTTCAGATCCGTCGACCCCAAGCCCATCCCACACGGCCCCGAGGAGGAGATGGCCGTCCAGCTTGCGCTCCGTCGCGCCCGGGAGGAGGCCCGTGCACGGCTGCTCTCGGACTCCATCCGTCGGGAATCCATTGCGTCCGCCCAAATGGCGCAGGGATCCGGTGCTAGGCCGGCCGTAGTTGCCTCATCGGAGGCCGTGCGGTCCGTCTGGCGTTCGAACACACTGGCGGACGCGCAACCCCTCCGTTGGCGCGCCGAGCATCGGGACGCACCATGGCCCTCGTTAGACGAGGCCATGGCACGGCGTGCCCGCCGTGCAAGGCACCGGGCGTGGGAGGCGGCGGACGTCGGCGAGGCGGAGTCGCATTCTCCAGCGCCCCGTATGGCGCATCAGTCCGGGCGACGCAACCGCATCGTGGTGGACGTCGGCGGCTCGTCCCCGGACGGATCTGTCATCGATCTGACGTCCACCGGCACCCAACGGGTTCCGGGCTCCGACGAGGAAGAGTAGGGCATGGGAGACGGCGGCGCATTGAGTCCCATGAGCCAGCTCGTGTCCCATGCCCTACTCTACCTTGCCGGTGACCGGGCCAACATTCTAGGGAGCGCAGCCGGCCGCCGGACATGGCCACGGCGACCGGACGAGGTCCGGTTAAAGATCGCTACGTGTAATAACATGGATTTAAGGTTTCTAATTTGAGGTATCCGGACGTGGATTGCATTTTTTAAGGCGTGACCGGTCACAGCGCGTCCGCGGGCACTTGTGGAGTCGGATTAGCCAAGTCCGGCTGTAGATGCTTTTACACACGGGCAGTGCAGCTGCAGGAAATACAAGAATAGATACGTGCGTACGCAGTGCAAATGGAGTGTCACCGTCGGGTCGGGTGAGGCGTGTGCTCAGTCGGTACAATACAACTACAGTCTGCAGGGTTCGATCGGTAAGCGAGGTCAAATATTCCCGCACCGTCTCTCTGAAGCTCGGAAGGAACAGACAGAAGCACGGAACATGTCGAGATCGGGATGGAAACATGACAGCAACCAGATCTAACACGTACGTGTGCACCCTGTGGATGTACTCCATTAGCACTGACGGGTGACACGGCCTTTATGCTGTGTGTCTCTCCCCGTTGCCAAGGATCCTCGTGTCGTCAGCGTCCCAACAGAAACGAGGCTCGGACGAGCTCTGCGTCGCTTGGCGGACGGAGGAGGCAAGTTCGATGGGGGTGGTGTCTTTTGCTGCAAAGAAAAGATCCACGTGAAATGTGAAAGTCGTCTCAAAGGTTGCATCGATCTTGGAAACATTCCCCATCCACTCCACTGGAGATCATCAGCAATGACCCAGCACACAGGTTTTAATAAATAAACGAGAAGAGAAAAGAAAAACAGTGGTGACGCACAGGCAGAGCTTAACTCACCCCCCTTTTTACCCCACCCCTATGGAGATGGACCATCATGCGTTCATGCTAGCTAAACAAGTGAAAAAAGGGGGGCGAGAGCGAGGCAGCCGGATTCAAACGCAGCCTCGCATAAACAAGTCGCATGTGGCCGGGGACCCGGTGGCTGCCCGGTGGGACCAGCCGTTCCCATGGCCCGCCCGCCGGGAAAAGTGGGCAGCCGCATGAAGAACCAGAGATACGGATACACGGCCCGCGACGCGACCCTGCCCGTGTAGACGGCCCAACCCACCTCGGCTCGGCTTCCCCAGTCCCCACCAACCCAGCACAGCAGCAGCAGCAGCCAGCCAGCCAGCCTCCACCCTCCTCCTCCTCGCCGGCCCTCCACCCCCTCCCGGCGGGCCCCGCGCTGCCGCCCTCCCTCCCCCTCACCGCATTTATTCCCCGGCCTCCGATCCCGTGCTCCCTTCTCCCCGCCCTCTCGCGGCTCACCATCTCCCCGTGATCCCTGTCACGGACGCTGCGCCGCCGCTGCCACGCCTATCTAATGGCGAGCGGCGCCAGGATTGGCGGGCTGGGGTCCAGGACGGGCGGCAAGATGGACAGGCAGCAGGGCTCCACCGCCACGCCCAAGGCCCCCGCCGGGAAGCCCCGCCTCTCCGCGGCCGGCGGCGGCGCGTACCGGCGGACCAGCTCCGGCCCGCTCCCCGCCGCGGGCGCCGGCGGGGGGCGCAACTCGTCCGAATCCGGAGGTGCGTCTGCCCGCCCCGCCGCTCTACAGTCGGATCCCGATTTGGATTTGCCGGGAGGTTTTTTTGGGGGTTTGCATTCCGGGCTGATCTGCATTTTTTTGGCTTGCTCGCGCGTCCCGGACGAATCTGCCGCTTCATCCCATGAGGCTCTGCGGGCTTCGATTCGTCGGCGCAGCGCAGCCGAATGCATGTGGCCGCACAACACCCGCCCGCACCATCTGGATGGTGCGATCGGGATGGCGAATCCCTTCGGATTTTTGGGGTGTGCTCCTTCAGTAACGCCGCCGCGAGCTTGCCTGAATGATGGCGTGTAACGTAGCTGCACAACACCTGCACCGTCTATAGAGAGAACAAAAGGGTCGCGATGAGTTTGGTGAATGGATCACAGTATCCTTAGATCGTAGTGTCATTCCGAGAAATCAATAGCTGTTGCCGTGCTGCCCCATTTTTTCTTCTCATTTTAGAATATGCTGTTTCCTCGACGGGAGGACATTGCTGATGTGGTCTTAGTTGTGCTAGGACCATTGGTGTTCGTCCTCCAGCTGCCTCGTGCACCACTCATGATGGCACTGCACCCAGCCGCCACCCACCCTTCCAATCTTTCAGTAACTGCGGATTGTACCCAAGAGCCCCGCTTGGTAGATGTGCTTCCATAATTTTGCTTTTATGTTCCTCAGTTCTCTTACTAAATTGTGCACCACAGTCAAACTGTCAAAGTAGACAATTCACTCAGCATGGCTGGGAAGTGCGCTACGATTGCAGAGAGATCGCTTTTTGTGCTGATTGGTTTTGCATTTGCATTCTGCATTCCAGAAGAATTACTTGCTGAAATGCTGGACGCTGTTTTCCTATTGATATGAGATAAAATGCCTTCTTTTGCTAGATTATTTTTGTTGCACACGCCGTGCTTCAATTTTGCCTGACATGATGATTCCAAATTCATAAGCAAATTTGCATGTGTGTGTGGAAATATCGATTCATCTGCATTTGTTCAATCAAATGAATTTTGACTCCTCCATTTTTTCTGCAGTTTCAAGCAGAGTTAGAGTTGCTGTAAGGCTAAGGCCTAGGAACGCAGAAGAGCAGGCGGCAGATGCTGATTTTGCTGACTGTGTTGAACTCCAGCCAGAGGTTTGATCTCCTGTTTAGCATACTGTATGAAATATGATTCATTTAGGTTTCCTACGGACTCACTGGATTAACGTTTGATGTGTAGCTCAAAAGACTAAAGCTTCGTAAAAACAATTGGGAGTCGGACACATTTGAATTCGATGAAGTGCTCACAGAGTTTTCTTCACAAAAGAGAGTGTATGAAGTTGTTGCTAAACCAGTTGTGGAGGTATGTGAGCTTCTAACATTTATACATCAGTATTCACAGTAGCTTGTGCTCTTAGTGAAATCTCTAAGAAACAATATACATTTGCATGTTGCAAGCTTGTTGCTTTTAACCTATATTTTGTGGATAGATATTCTTAGCAGAACTTCAAGTGACTTTTGGTGTGGGTGTTGATATGTCATGTAGTGAAATCTTAAACTTTAGCCAAGTACTCCCTCTGTTCACTTTTATAAGATGTTCTAACTTTTTTCTGAATCGGATGTATATAGACGCGTTTTAGTGTGTTTATTCACTCTTTTCAGTCCGTATGTAGTCCATATTGAAATATCCAAAACATCTTATAATAGTGAACGGAGGGAGTAGCTGACATGATAGGCGAAACCTGGAGTTGAACTCTTGGAACTTTCTTATTGTGTCATGGCCTTCAGTTTTACTCCTGCTATTTGTTTATTTTTACCAATACTCCTGCTATGTGTTACTTTCTTACCAATGTCAACGATGTCTGCGTTCTGCAGAGCGTTTTGGAGGGATATAATGGTACAGTTATGGCATATGGGCAGACTGGTACTGGCAAGACTTTTACACTTGGAAGGCTTGGTGATGAAGATACTGCTGCACGGGGAATCATGGTCCGCGCAATGGAGGATATTCTTGCTGATATAACCCCCGAGACTGATACAGTATCACTATCTTATCTACAGGTTTGTGATGCTTGGCTTCTATGTGATTTTATCTTGTGCCTTCGTTTTGAATTTGTGCACTCTAACTTTATACAGTTCTCTGACCCTGACCGTAACTTTGTATTGGGTTGTCGTTGCAGTTGTATATGGAAATGATACAAGATCTTCTTGATCCTGTAAATGATAACATAGCCATTGTAGAAGACCCAAGAACAGGGGATGTTTCGTTGCCTGGGGCCACTGTAGTTGAAGTTAGAGACCAGAAGAGTTTTATGGACCTTTTAAGGATTGGTGAAGCTCATCGTGTTGCTGCAAACACAAAGTTAAATACAGAATCATCTCGTAGTCATGCAATTCTCATGGTAATCTTTATGTTCTTTGATCTTGCTGCCTATTAGCACATGATTACGACTACTCTGGTTATTTTTTTGACCTTCTGTGATTATCTTTGGTGAAGGTAAATGTCAGAAGGGCTGTAAAAGGTAGAAGTGAAATGAATGTTAGTATGTCTGCTGAAAATGGGCATTCATCTTCAATGATGGACTCTCTACGACCACCTATTGTCAGGAAAAGCAAACTTGTAGTTGTAGACCTGGCAGGATCCGAGCGAATAGACAAATCTGGTAAGTGCATTCTCATCGATAAAATTTGGCACGTTTTTTCTTAAAAATGTTATGCCTTCCTACAAATTTATATATTCGTCTTGAGATAATTGTTTTTACTGTAAACTGCAACCCTGTAGAGCTGAAAATTGATGTTGTGCAGGAAGCGAGGGTCATACATTAGAAGAGGCAAAGTCTATTAACTTGTCCCTAAGTTCACTAGGAAAATGCATCAATGCACTTGCTGAAAGCAGCGCACATGTACCTGTTCGTGATTCCAAGCTTACTAGGTTGCTTAAAGATTCATTTGGAGGTAAATTCCCTTGGTTTGGTCAAAAGCAAAAATGATTTGACATAGCTAGGTCATCAGCCATCTTATTGCAAAGCTAGGAACGCTTGCCTTTGTGCGCCTTGTTGCCTGTAGGCTATCGCAGTAATTTGTTCTCACAGAGGTCCTTCTGTTGTTGGATTTCATAGGCACTGCAAGAACATCATTGGTTGTGACGATTGGTCCATCTCCAAGACATAGGGGGGAGACTACGAGTACAATAATGTTTGGACAAAGAGTATGAACTCGCACTAAGATATATTTAATGGTTTTATTTTCTCTTATCTTGACCAACTGGCCATCTCACGATTCCATGGAAGTGTAGGAAAACTATTCTGGTTTGCTTTGTTTATGGAATAACATTTACTTTAATGTTTCATTCTAGGCAATGAAGGTTCAGAACATGGTGAAATTAAAGGAAGAATTTGACTACAAAAGTTTGTGTAGGAGACTGGATATTGAATTGGATAAGTTAATCGCAGAAAATGAAAGGCAACGTAAATATTTTGATGATGAAATTGAACGAATAACAGCAGAAGCGCAATACCGTGTTGCTGAGGCTGAAAAGGAATGCAAAATTTCTCTAGAGGTTTGCTTCCATTATAATGTTCTTTTACTTCTGTTTTGTGTGCGTTGAGCTCCATGAGGGCACTATTTCTAGGAATTTGACCGTGCTTCTTATATGTTTTTACCTTTAGTTAGAGAATAAATATAAGATCTGGGACATCAGTAGTCTTAATTTGCTAAATTCCATAGGTAAACTTTGTCCTGGATCTCCACCATAAACCAATTTGAATCTTAAATTGCCTGGATAGTTTTTTAGTTGATACCTTTTCCATGTCTGGGCTCCTCAATTTTCTCACCTCTACCATCATTTAACTCTTCTGAAGCATCTCTGTTGGCTCTCTAGAGTCCCTCTAAAGGCGAGTTTGATCTAGAATAAGTACCATAACAGTAACGCAAATAATCCTTTTTCGTAAACTCTTTTTTATTCGGTATAAATGTCTAGATCTTAAAGCTCCCTAAATTATTACGTTGGTTCTAGCACGCTTGATTGAAACTTCATTTCGTATTCATTTTAGCTGTGTGGTTTCTTATTGCAGAATGAGAAAATGAAGTACCATCAAGAATACTTGGACTCTATAAAGATACTAGAAGAGAAGTGGAAAGTACACCAACAATCACCCAAGAAACAGGTACATGTGTACATTACTGAATCAGATTATTTGGTCAGTTATGGGTTAACCAAGACATCAGTTATGACGACGTGCCACATCTTGTATTGTAAAATCTTACCCATGCAATTTTTCAAATGTAGATTAAAGAGCCCGAGTCTACATCAAATGGTGATGTGCAGGACTTACTGCAGAATGAGAAAATGTTACGCCAATCTGCTGAAGATGAGTCCAATGACCTTAAGAATCAATTGTCACACTGGAAAAAGATGGAGGTAATGTCAATATATATTGCTAGAAAGATGACCTTAAGCATCAAGTATCGCACTGGAAAAGATATATTGTTTTTGGAATAAACTCATTCCTTAGTGTCATGATAGCTGCTAACCATATTTTCGTGTTATATAGGCCACAGCTACTGCTGAAGTAGTGAGACTCCGGAGAATGTTGGATACTGAAGCTAGCCAAAAAGACAAACTCGAAGAAGAAATAGCTGTTTTAAAAAGTCAGTTAATGCAGTTAAGTCTGGATGCTGATGAGGTAGGATTTACTGCTGATGCTAGTTTTTATGTTATTAGTAACGTTTCTGAATGTTGTGATTTTTTTTTTAATTTAATAAGTGGTGTATCTATTGTTTTGTATTTATTTGGTGATTGCCTGAACAACACAGTTATTATTCTTTTTGAATATTTCACCTTGTAAAAGCATTATTAAGTTCTTTGGCTAACCAATTTTAGTTGAAGCAAGCTCATAAATATTACTTGACTTGTAGCCTTCCCTATTATGTTGAATGTACTGTCTTTATTCAATGCATCCAGCCATCTACAATTCGTTGGAACCTGTTTCCCTTTTTTACTTCTAATGAGCACTATAGTGCTACCCTAAGGTCCATAATGTGCCTTTTCTTTCGTTTCAATTTCTTCTTGTCAGACAAGAATGAGCCTTGACACAGGAGATGGACCAGGAAAAATATTTCCTGGTTTAGATTCTTTGATGTCTCACTCTCGGAATTCGCAGCCTAGAGAGCAGAGCAATGGACCTAAGGCGCCAGTCGCGAAACTCTTTGAGCAAGGTATTTATTACTTATTTGCTGTTTCTCGAGAATGAAATCTTGCCTGCAGTGTTGAAAATTTCAAATTGTTGAGTTTTTTTTCCTGCCACTGGTTTTGGTTCTACACCTGACTCGCTCATGATTCCTTCCAAATTCTGCTTTATTTGACCCTCTTGTTCTTTAAAGCATCTCCAAACTGTAAAACCCAATGATTAGCTTAAAAGTATTACTCTACCAGTTATTTCCCTGGTTATAAAAAGTGGTGCAAAATAATTCTGTTTTCTGAAAACAAATGATACATTGTCCTTAAGTGTGTTTTGTGCTTCCTTACAAACTTACATATCATGGCAGAGACACCATATCAGAGCAATCAGATGTGACACATTTTGAGGAAATATTTTGTAGTATACTTACACATGCATCATATATAGTGACGATAATGATAAAACAATACTATATGATCTTGTGAATTAATACAGCTATTGCAGACTCAAAGGCAACAATGAGAATATTGATTTAAACCATGATGAAACTACTACAGCGTTTTGTCCCTGTTTTTTGTCTTTACTATAACTGTCATTTGAACTGATTGACATCTCTAGAGTGTGATTGATCTTCTGACGAAAGCCCCCCCCCCCTCCCCCACAATCTGTTTCAGTTGGGTTACAGAAGATATTGTCATTGCTTGAGTCGGAAGAACCCGATGTTCGTGTTCATGCCGTGAAAGTTGTCGCGAATCTGGCGGCTGAAGGTATAAGCTTCACATTGTTTTAGTTAGATATAAAGCTGCTACATATTGTTTTACGTGCCAGTGTTGCATTTGTTGTATGGGTATGTTTTCCAGTCATCATATATTTGAAGTTGATTTTTAGGCATCACCATTTGCTGCATGTTGCTACATGTGGGTATATGTAGAGCTGTTTGTTATGTGTGATGAAATGATATACTAGTACTTATCTATAAGCATGTTACTGATCTCTGAATTACCTCCTGGTTAGATATTAAGATGTTGTAGCATGGTTTTTCAGTTTCTACTTTAATTTAGCCCTGGCATGGCACTAAACATCACTGTTTAATGGGAATATGTATTTTTTGGTGTGACATCTGATGCTTGCTTGCTCATGTCGATTCTCACTCTTTGGACACAACTTGCAAATAGTTGCATTTATTTGCTCAACTTTGCCCCGAACATCATATGATTATGCACTAATTTCACATAATTGTGAAGTAACTATATTTGACCTTCTATACCTCAGAGGCAAATCAAGAAAAGATTGTAGAAGCAGGTGGCCTCACTTCCCTCCTAATGCTCCTTAGGAGCTCCGAGGATGAGACCATACGCAGAGTAGCAGCAGGAGCAATTGCTAATCTTGCAATGAATGGTTAGTAACCCAGCAGTATTTCGGTTTTATAATTCACGAATAGAAGTATTAGATAGTGATTTTTTTTCTAAAAATGTATTCTTATCTTATTGTGATAATCTACATATGCAGAAACGAACCAAGATCTTATAATGGCTCAAGGTGGTGTAACCTTGTTGTCAATGACAGCATCTGATGCGGAGGACCCACAAACTCTAAGAATGGTGGCTGGAGCTATTGCTAACCTGTGTGGCAATGGTAACTATATTCTGCTGGTTTTCTGAAGCAAGCGCTCTATTATCTTAAGAATTTAACGTGCCGAAACACATGCAAATTTTAGATTACCTTTTTGGGAAAAAAAGTAGATTACTTAAAGGCTCATGTTGGAGCCTACATGTACTACAAATAATTTGATGATTACTTGGACAATACATACATCATTTCTATCCATGTGGCTATATCCCTAACTTCACATTTTTCTTGAACCAGACAAACTGCAAACTCGTTTAAGAGGAGAAGGTGGAATTAAAGCATTGCTGGGAATGGTTAAGTGTGGCCATCCTGATGTCCTTGCTCAAATTGCTCGTGGCATTGCAAACTTTGCAAAATGTGAATCTAGAGCAGCTACTCAAGGTAATGGATCAATGGCACAGACATGAATTTTCAAGTTCGTTCAAACTTTGTACGATATCCGTGCATTATGTGGAGACGCATATTAGCTAGATCCTTTGATACTTTGCAGTCCCGCATAATTTTTGTTTGAGATCGATCATTTATGTAACTAAGATGCTCATACTTCTATTCCATCAGGAAACAAGGTGGGGAGATCATTATTGGTCGATGATGGGGCGCTTCCTTGGATCGTAAAAAACGCGAATAATGAGGCTGCCCCAATCAGGCGGCACATCGAGCTTGCACTGTGCCATTTGGCGCAACATGGTTACTACTCTTTCTCTCTCACACACGTCAAATAAACTTGTAAACAGTAATTGCATGTACTTATGTTTGTGGTGTCAATCTGCCCTTCTGCAGAGGTAAATGCCAAGGATATCGTCAGTGAAGGCGCGCTCTGGGAACTTGTTCGGATCTCGAGGGATTGTTCTCGGGAAGACATAAGGATGCTAGCGTACCGCACGCTGACATCCAGCCCCACTCTGCAGTCAGAGATGAGAAGATTGCGGATAGAGTGTTGATGAATTAACGCAGAAGGATGCAAGTGTGCCTCATCCTCACACCTAGCGGAATTACGTTTCTCGCCCAAATCTCCCAAGTCGAGTAGAGGCGCTGCTGTTGCGCAAGCGCTGGCAATCAAGCGCGTTGGCCCTTGATATGCCCAGCTTCTGCAAGCAAGCATACATATGGCCGGGTAGCGGACCCGTTGAGTTTTGTCTCGACTGTCAATGGTCTGCGCCATCATTCTCCTCAAGATGATTCATTTTATTTATGGTGGTGATTCGTTTATTCAAATCCTAGCATGTGAGAGGCTTTACTTACTTGAATGTAACCTGTAGAAGAATTTGTGTTGTAAAATCCACGAGCGTGGGGGAGCTGAGTGGCTTGCAGTGCAGATACCAGATAGGTTGGCTTGGGTTGGGGCCATGACATGGATTATATACCTATATACTTGTATTACTTGTACAGTGGACAATCTTTTGACTGTAACCTAATAGTACTCGAGGAGGGGTGGTGATAACTAGTACTAGCTGCTTCCCTGCCGTCTCTGTTTGTTACAAGAGTGTTTTGCGTATGCAGTATGTTGGCAGGTGGCTGTCTGCAGCGTTAGAATTACGAAGATGGTCGCGTTGCAAACGGTGCCTGGGAGTCGAAAAATGCAAGTGCTGGTCAGTTTTGGCCTGGCTGCGCATAACAAGCTAGTGACTATGGATAACCTAGCTACCTCAACCTGGCTGTAGGCTCCCTCCTGTTATGAGAATGTTGGTAGCTTTTGGATTGAAAAAGAAACACGCTGCCCTCAGCAGTATTTGTGCTGCAGTGTTATGGGGCTTGCGGAGCATCAGAAATCTTGAACAATATGATGAACTGGCTCTCTGTTAAGCATGTCTGGGCCTTGATTCTGAAAACTCCCCGGGAATGGAAGCTCATGTTCTCGGAAACAATGGACAAGTCCTGTGTAGTCTCTGGCCAGGTGCACGCTGCCGCTGCGTGTGGGTGAATCCGAACCCTTGGTTTTACGAGCATTCCTCTCAGCTGTGGGAAACACACGAGCATTCTTCTTCTGTCTTGGGCATCTTTTTTCAGTTCCCTGCTTGTTGTTGGTTGCACTTCCATTTTTCGTCTGAGCTTTTACTTGCTTTGCACTGGATGCTAAGACGTTGCTGTATCCTTCTTCATTCTCTCTCTTTTTTTAAAAAAAGGAGGCAAAAGATTTACCGTATCGATTAATTAAGAAGAAGACAATTGCCCGGTTAGTTAACGGAAAACCGGCTTCATTCTGGGAACTGAGCGGGGAGGCCGCCTGGTTGGCTTCCTGTTTGTCCAAACAAATGTGCAGCGGCCGACAGGCAGAGAAGCGAAGCGGACAGGGGCAGGGTTTGGTATGCGATAATGAGGATGAGAGCAGGCCCTCTCACCCACCGTCAGCGCACCATCAGCTCGCTTCAAGTTGAAGAGAAGGACGGCAGAAGAGTTAGAGCGACGACAGAGACTGGCTTCCCTTCTTAAAAAAGTTGAAAACCCCGTCAAGTTAACCACATGAAAAGGGGCCGGCCATCTCTCGTTGAGGGGCTAGGGCAGGGCAGGGTAGGGTAGGGTCCCAGCAGTGGTCAGCCGTCAGTGTCACCGATCACTCACGGTCAGAGTGGTTGAGGAGGAGGAGAGTCCTGCAGGGGCATGCACGCACGCACATACTACCTACCACACGGACGCAGAGCTGCACATGCAACTTAAGGCTTGGCATGGATCATCACTCTCGCTACCCTAGCTTTGTCGCGACCTCTGGAGGGGAGGGGAGGGGAGGGGAGGGGAGGGCAGACGAGACACCTAATTCAACTCGTCGACCACTCACGCATCCAGCTTTCGAGTCCTATGAGAGTGAAGATGTGCTTGACAAATAGAGTACAGTATTTGGCTAGTGTGTGTGTGTGTAGGCTAGCTAGCTGTCCGTGCATGGAACATGTGGATCTACTATGCCTTCTGACCTTGTGCTTTGGATCACTCTCCAATCCGTCGTACCTCCTGTCCGTTCCCATCGGCCGGCCCAGCCACTGCGACAGCGAGAAGCTGAGAATAGTCGTGCTTGTGCGTGTGCTCACAACCAACCGTCCGCGAGCGAGGCTGGCCAACTTATTACCGGGCCGTCCGGTGCGCGGCAGTACGTCGGTGTGGTGGTAATTAAGCTGCACGTACGTACGTATACGGCGTGCCACTCTCGCGGTCGGTCAAAGGCTGAAAGCAGAGGCCAGCCGAGGCAGTGAGCTGACTAGAACGGAGACCAGCGCCAATTCTCTGTCGAAAAAACAACGAATTCTCGCCAGCTAGTCTTTCATTCACTGGCTAGAATGTACTGCTGCAACGTACGTATCTCTCCACCCGTGGCTCGTGCCTGTACTGTAATGATGGGGTCGTACGAGAGGGAGAGACTTTCTTCACTTCGCAGACTCGCACGCCGCACGCGTGCATGTACTGGTAGTGCTACGAGTACGAGTACTATCTAGTCCAAGCTCCCAGCAGTCTCTCTCTCTTTCTCTCTCGTGGTGATGGCGTCACGCACGTACATTCCGCGGGTACGTGGGAGTACACGGGATGACTGTACTTGTCACTGACACTAGCTATGCATATACAGAGAAAGAGAAGAGACCCTGACTGACGGCGCTTCAATGGAGGGGAGAAGCCTGCGACGGACCGACGTGGACAGTCACCACTCACCAACCATGTGTGCACAGTGTTGACCGTTTTCGCCGACGACGGACGTACGCATGCATTACCTCCTCTCAAAACAGCGAGACCGCGATATCGCAGGGGGCGATCTTGTCGGACATGTACATGCATGCAGTTGCAGTGCATGCACTCAAGATCTATAGAGGCGGAGCCGGTGCGGGAATGCGAAAGCAATTCTAAGGGTCGCGGTCGCCGTCGCCGTCGCCGAAAAGCCGTCGTGTCACTCCTCCTCGTGCGTGCGTGTGTGTCCTTTGCTGACGACGCAAACCGGAGACCAACAAATCTATCTCGCATGGATCGCATGTGGAGCTGCCACCCCTCCCTCCATCGGTCCTCCCGTACCGTACGTCTGAATGGAGAGCCTTCATCGACCCCCGCACGTGCTTGGCAATAGTACATGGAAGAAAGAGAATACAAAACTGTATCCGGAGAAAGATGGACGATATATAATCATATGTAAGAGCATCTACGGCTGGATTTGCCAAATCCGATCCCTCGAACGCCCGCCGACGTGCGTGCATCTACAATCGGACTTGGCAAATCCGGTCCGTCAAACGCCTGCGCACACTCCCGCACAGATCGGTCACACCTTCAATTTTTCTTTTCACATCTGCGTACCTCATATCCAGCACCCTATATCCATACTACGCATGCAACGTGATGAGCTACTCTACGTGACGAATCAACAGACAACGAAATCGGCATCAAACGGACAACCAAATGCACATAAACGAACTGTACATCATCCAAAAGATCACCAGAGTTCATCGCCGGACAAGTTCTTAGCTTCAACAACTAAAAACCGATAATAAACATAGGAGGAGGAGCGTCTTCACCACTTCCTCGCCGGGCCTTTGCCCTTTCGGTCGCCGGCTTAGCTGTAGGCGTCCGCGGCTGGTGGAGGATCTTGGTCGTCGTCAGAGGGGAGGTGGAGCTGTGGTCGTCGCCGTCATCAGACAAGGAGTCGGTGAGGAAGATCAGCCACTCCATCTGCCGGACGCCCCTGTTCTGCTGCCGCTTCAACTTGGCCACCCGAGCCGCCTCCGCCGTTGCCACTGTCTCCTCGCGCTCAGATTGCTCTATGGCAAGCCGGAGCGCCTTCGCTTCTTCCGCTGTAGGCGGCGAGCGTCCGTCTTCACCGTCTTCAGCAACCGGCGGTAGACCCAAGCCAGGAGCCGCTCGTCCTCGTCGAGCTCCGCCTGCATCCTGCGGTGTCGGCGCATGGACTGCTCCACTGCGTCTCTCTCCCTTTCCCGCTGCCTCTCGCGGCGGGCGGCGTGCGCCTCCGATTCCGGGGTGCACGTGCGAGCCGGCCGCGCAAGCACTAGCACCCACTGCTGCCTGGGCGGAGCAGCAGCCAGCAGGGGGAGGGGACGACGCGGGGGAAGGGGACGACGCGGGGGAAGGGGACGGTGTGGGGTAGGAGCGGACTATGCTGCCCTGGCGGAGCTGCACGCGGGCCGGGAGGGGCCAGCTCCGGCGTCCACGCCGCACCGGCACGGGAGCAACGACGGTGCAGATTCGGAGCTGCCCTCGGTGTCCACCTTGGACCGCTTCAAGGCAATGCGGAGGGCCAACTCCTCCTCGACGTCGAGGTCGGAGCGGGAGTGGCTGTGGGAGTTCGACATTGCACCAGATTGGATCAGAATCAAAGAGGGGAGAGGAGAGGATGGAGCGAGAAAGGAGAGTGAGTGAGCTAGGGTTCGGAGCAAGGAGCCGGATTGTGGTTTGTTGTGGGACAGCCATGGGGTCCGTGGTGGGTCGGGCCTGTCGGGGCTGACGTGCCGGACGCGCCCAGGCACGCTCAAGCTGCCCCATATCTGCTCTACATTTGGGCTGGATATGAGGGACGCCGGACAGCACGGACGTTTGAGGCTGGTTTGAGGCGTCCGGGTGGATCGGTTTTGTGACCGGTCCGCCCGCCCGATCGTTTAAGACACGTTTGGGGCGCCCGGTTGTAGATGCTCTAACCAGTTCATATAATCGAAATTCTCAAGTTGTCGGGGAAAGTGATGATGAATTTTATCTAACCAGTTCATCTAACTTCGACTCAGACGAGTTCTGTGAGTTTTGCTACACCCAAGGCACTCAGGTCGATTACGCCTCTGTGGCGCACCCGCAGTCGAATGGGCAAGCCGAGCGAGCGAATGGGCTCATACTCCAAGGATTGAAACCTCGCCTCATGCGCGACCTAACTCACGCGGCAGGGGCCTGGGTGATCGAGCTACCGCCAGTCCTCTGGGGCCTGCGGACGACCCCAAATCGATCCACCAATCGCACCCCGTTCTTCATGGTGTACGGGTCGGAAGCAGTTTTACCGAGTGATCTGTTCCACAATTCTCCCCGAGTGGATCTTTACTCGGAGGCCGAAGCCGAAGAGGTAAGGCAGGATGGCCTCGACCTTTTGGAGGAGGAGCGTGAGCTAGCGCTTATAAGATCAACGTTGTACCAACAAGACTTGTGTCGTTACCACGATAGGCACGTCAGAGGGCGTGCCTTCCAGGAAGGAGACCTGGTCCTCCGAGTGGATCAACAGAAGCCTCACAAGCTGGTGGCCCCTTGGGAGGGGCCATTTGCCATATCGAAGGTCCTACACAACGGAGCATATAGACTCTACAACTTCGCCAAAGAATCAGAAGAGCCCAGAGCTTGGAACGCGGATCTGCTCCGCAAGTTTTACACCTAAAATAAATTTCTCCTTTGTAATAGTTAGTCCGAATGAACTTAGATGAATAAAAGTCTTGCTTTTCCCATATATCGTCTAGTTCGACCTACGGTCGCATTTCACTCAGGTGACTAACTGCATTCGGAAACTGATACACCTCAAGTGGGTGAAGAGAGGAGAGGGCTTAGCTGCGAACCAGCTTCCGCCTAAGTCAAAATACAATCCGAGTGAGGATCTATTCCACACTCGAGGGCTTAGCTGCGAACCGGCTTTCGCCTAAGTCAAAAATACAATCCGAGTGAGGATCCGTTCCACACTCGGGGGCTCAGCTGCGAACCAGCTTTCACCTAAGTCAAAAATACAATCTGAGTGAGGATCTGTTCCACACTCGAGGGCTTAGCTGCGAATCAGCTTTCGCCTAAGTCAAAAATACAATCCGAGTGAGGATCTGTTCCACACTCAGGGGCTTAGCTGCGAACCAGCTTTCGCCTAAGTCAAAAATACAATCCGAGTGAGGATCTGCTCCACACTCGGGGGCTTAGCTGCGAACCAGCTTTCGCCTAAGTCAAAATACAATTCGAGTGAGGATCTGTCCCACACTTGGGGGCTCAGCTGCGAACCAGCTTTCGCCTAAGTCAAAAATACAATCCGAGTGAGGATCTGCTCCACACCCGGGGGCTTAGCTGCGAACCAGCTTTCGCCTAAGTTAAAAATACAATCCGATTGAGGATCTGTTCCACACTCGGGGGCTTAGCTGCGAACCAGCTTTCGCCTAAGTTAAAAAATAATCCGAGTGGGGATCTGCTCCACACTCGGAGGCTTAGCCGCGAACCAACTTTCGCCTAAGCCAAACAAAACACAAGAAGTAGATAGAGACTCAAAAGTTCTCAAACCAAAGATTCAATCCGTCTGAATGTTTCAAAAGCAAAACGAGCCCAAGGCTTGGCAAAGTATTCTATTACATCATCCACCCGGCATTCCGGGGCAAATTTAACCAAATATTTTAAGCCTCAGGCGGAGGCCTGGCTGGCTCGACAAAGGTCACCAGGTCGATTCCATCGGCGATGTGTGTGGCGGCTTCGACGAAGGTCTCCATGAAATCTTGAAACTTGAGCTTCTTCTTGTTCATCACTCGGAGGCCCTTCAGCTTCTCCTCGTACACGTTCCTGCAATGAACACGGACGAGAGACAACGCCACGTCAGCACCACTCCCAGCAGCCGACTTCTTCCAACCTTTCACCCGGGCGGGGACTTCGTTCAGCCTCGTCATGACTGACTCCAGGTCCGTCTGAGTCTCCTCACCCGGTTGTAGTTCCTTGTCGATCCGACCCAAGGCACCTCGGGTCTGAGTGATATAGCCCAACGCATTCTCCAAATAGTCTTCCAGTCGAAGGATGGCGAGGGCTGCTTTGTAGGCCATGAGTGACCTGGAAGGATCCAGATCCCTCTCGAGCCTCTCCAGTTCAAGCTCTTTGTTGTAGCAATGCTCTGGTTGGAACAAGCCAGTCCATGAGCGAATGATTGAGGAAGATTTTGTGGCATATGAATTTTACTCGATCGAGGAGGAACTTACCAGCAAGCTTCTCGCTAAACTCCTCACAAACCTCCTCAATATGTGCTTCTAGGGCATTCTTCTTTTCAGTCAGCTGCGTGACCTTCTCCTCCAGCGTCTGCTTCTCCTGAGAAAAGACACTAATGGCAGCCTTGAGGTCCTTGATCTCCTCCTCCAACTTGCCGACTGAAGCCAGCTTCTTGTCGGCAAGCTTGGTTTTGGTCCTGGCTTCCTTCTGGGCCAACGCCAGATCCTTGTCTTTGTTCTCTAGATCCTGCTTCATGGTTTCTAAAGAAATAGAAGTCTTGAGCCTCGTTACGAGTTGGGTGTTCTCGCTACGAACATCTGTCGGAGCAGAATGACTCGGATCAAAAGGGAAAAATAGTATGGCACCACCGAACGGGGGAAATGACTTACCTCCCAAGGCCTTCTTTTCTTTCTCCAGTAGGGCGCTCTTGAGCTTCTCAGCTTCCATATCAAGTCGAAGGGATATCACCTCCTTCTCCATCACAGCGTAGTGGGATCCCAACTCAGAAGTCCTTTGCAACATACAAGAAACGATCAGTTAGAAGACCAGAGGAGAAACCAAAGCACTAACTCGCGGACATTCGGACAGGTGCTACTTCTTGAGTTTGCGTTGATTTTTCTCTTGAAGAGGAAAGGGTGATGCAGCAAAGTAGAGATAAGTATTTCCCTCAGTTAAGAACCAAGGTATCAATCCAGTAGGAGGCACTGATAACCCACAAGTATAGGGGATCGTTTGTAGCCTTTTTCGATAAATAAGAGTGTCGAACCCAACGAGGAGCTAAAGGCAAAATAAATATTCCCTCAAGTTCTATCGACCACCGATACAACTCTACGCACACTTACCGTTTTCTTTACCTAGAACAAGAATAAAACTAGAAGTACTTTGTAGGTGTGGATAGGTTTGCAAGATAATAAAGAATATGAAAATAAAAGTTAGGTGCTATTTTAATAAAAGTACAATTTAATAAAGCGAGTGTGGAAAAGTGGTGATAGGATTTGCGGAATTATCCCTAGGTGATCGATAACTAAACCGGTGATCATTGTTGCAATTTCATATGAGGGAGAGGCATGAGCTAACATACTTTCTCTACTTGGATCATATGCACTTATGATTGGAACTCTAGCAAGCATCCACAACTACTAAAGATCATTAAGGCCGTAAAACCCAACCATAGCATTAAGTATCAAGTCCTCTTTATCCCATACGTAATGACCCCCAAACTCGGGTCTGTGCTTCTGTCACTCACGCCATCCACCATAAGCGAACCTTGAACGTATTGCAACACCCTACAGCGGGGATCCCTCCGTTTGCGCGACACGGAGGGCACCGTAGGACAGCACTAAAATAAAATATACAACTCAAACCAATCATGATCATCTATCAACCCATAGGACAAAATAGATCTACTCAAACATCATAGGATGACAACATAGTATTGGATAATAATATGAAGCATAAAGCACCATGTTCAAGTAGAGGGTACAACGGGTTGCGGGAGAGTGGACCGCTGAATATAGATGGGGGAAGGTGATGGAGTTGTTGGTGAAGATGACTGAGTTGTTGGGGTAGATCGCCGTCACAGGATGATTGCCCCGGCGGCGTTCCGGCGCCACCGGGAGAGAGGGGGAGAGAGCCCCCCTCCTTCTTCTTCCTTGGCCTCCCCCTAGATGGGAGGAGAGTTCCCCCTCTGGTCCATGGTTGCCATGGCGGCGGAGGGGCAGGAGCCCCTCCTAGATTGGATCTATCCCTCTGTTCTCTTCTGTTTCGCATTCCTGTTTTCTGGCCCTTCACCGTTTCTTAAATTCCCGGAGATCCGTAACTCTGATTGCGCTGAAAGTTTTACACAATTTTTTTCCATAAATTATCTTTCTTGCACCCGAAGAAAGGCCCCAATCGACTTATGGGGAGGGCACAAGACACCTGGGCGCGCCAGGGGGTACCCGGCGCGCCCTGGTGGGTTGTGGAGGCCGTGGGCCTCCGTTTGCGTTTATTCCACTCCCAAAATTCACATATATTCCAAAATAATTCTCTGTAAATTTTTATAGCATTTCGACTTTGTTTGATATGGATATTCTGCGAAACAAAAAACATGCAGTAAACAGGAATTGGGTACTGGATCAATATGTTAGTCCAATAAATCATATAAATGATGGGAAACGTTGCATGGAAAATAATTTTTTTTCTACGCACACGCAATGATCTATCCATGGAGATGCATAACAACGAGAGGGGAGAGTGTGTCTACGTACCCTCGTAGACCGTCAGCGGAAGCGTTTCACAACGCGGTTGATGTAGTTGAACTTCTTCGCACTTCAACCGATCAAGTACCAAACGCACGACACCTCCGCGTTCTGCACACGTTCAGCTCGGTGACGTCCCTCGCCTTCTTGATCCAGCAAGACGTCGAGGTAGTAGATGAGTTCCATCAGCACGACGGCGTGGTGATGGTGATGGTGAAGTGATCTCCGCAGGGCTTCGCCTAAGCACTACGAAAATATGACCGGGGGTGTAAACGGTGGAGGGGGGCGCCGCACACGGCTAGGCAATTGTCTGGGGTGTGCTAGGCGCCCCCTCCAACATATATATAGGTGGGAGGGGGAGAGAAGGTAGCCTGGCACACCACATAGGTGGCCGGCTGGCCCTAGGGCTCTTGCCCTGGCTGCGCCCCCCTGCCATGTATTCCCAATGGGGAAGGAAAGAGGGGGGGGGGGGGGAGGGAAGGAAGTGGGAATCCTAATCCACACTTTCCTTTCCCTTTCCCCTTTCCTTCTCCTCCTTAGGCCGGCCCATATGGGGGGCGCACCAGCCCCTTGTGGTTGGTGTGTTTCCCCTCTTGGCCCATAAGGCCCATATCTTTTGCCGAGGGTGCCCGGAACCCCTTCCGGTGACCCGATAAGTACCCGGTACCCCCCGAAACACTTCCGGTGTCCGAATATCATCGTCCTATATATCAATCTTTACCTCTCGACCATTTCGAGACTCCTCGTCATGTTTGTGATCTCATCCGGGACTCCGAACAACATTCGGTCACCAAATCACATAACTCATATAATACTATATCGTCAATGAATGTTAAGCGTGCGGACCCTACGGGTTCGAGAACTATGTAGACATGACCAAGACACCTCTCTGGTCAATAACCAATAGCGGAACCTGGATGCCCATATTGGCTCCTACATATTCTATGAAGATCTTTATCGGTCAAACCGTTATGACAACATACGTAATTCCCTTTGTCCATCGGTATGTTACTTGCCCGAGATTCGATCGTCGGTATCTTCATACCTAGTTCAATCTCGTTACCGGCAAGTCTCTTTACTCGTTCCGTAATATATCACCTCGCGACTAACTCCTTAGTCGTTTGCTTGCAAGCTTATGATGTGTATTACCATGAGGGCCTAGAGATACCTCTCCGATACTTGGAGTGACAAATCCTAATCTTGATCTATGCCAACTCAACAAACACCTTCGGAGATACCTGTAGAGCATCTTTATAATCACCCAGTTATGTTGTGACGTTTGATAGCACACAAGGCATTCCTCCAGTATCTGGGAGTTGCATAATCTCATAGTCGAAGGAATATGTATTTGACATGAAGAAAGCAATAGCAATAAACTGAACAATCATTATGCTAAGCTAACGGATGGGTCTTGTCCATCACATCATTCTCCTAATGATGTGATCCCGTTATCAAATGACAACTCATGTCCATGGTTAGGAAACCATAACCATCTTTAATCAACGAGCTAGTCAAGTAGAGGCTCACTAGGGACACGATGTTTGTTTATGTATTCACACATGTATTTAGGTTTCCGATCAATACAATTCTAGCATGAATAATAAACCTTTATCATGAATAAGGAAATATAAAATAACAACTTTATTATTGCCTCTAGGGCATATTTCCTTCAGTCTTTCACTTGCACTAGAGTCAATAATCTAGATTACATTGTAATGAATCTAACACCCATGGAGTCTTGGTGCTGATCATGTTTTGCTCGTGGAAGAGGCTTAGTCAACGGGCCTGCTACATTCAGATCCGTATGTATTTTGCAAATTTCTATGTCTCCATCCTTGACTTGTTCACGAATGGAGTTAAAGCATCTCTTGATGTGTTTGGTTCTCTTGTGAAACCTGGATTCCCTCGCCAAGGCAATTGCTCCAGTGTTGTCACAAAAGATTTTCATTGGATCCGATGCACTAGGTATTACACCCAGATTGGATATGAACTCCTTCATCCAGACTCCTTCATTTGCTGCTTCCGAAGCAGCTATGTACTCCGCTTCACACGTAGATCCCGCCACGACGCTCTGCTTGGAACTGCACCAACTGACAGCTCCACCATTCAATATAAATACGTATCCGGTTTGTGACTTAGAGTCATCCGGATCAGTGTCAAAGCTAGCATCGACGTAACCGTTTATGACGAGCTCTTTGTCACCTCCATAAATGAGGAACATATCCTTGGTCCTTTTCAGGTACTTTAGGATGTTCTTGACCGCTGTCCAGTGATCCACTCCTGGATTACTTTGGTACCTCCCTGCCAGACTTATGGCAAGGCACACATTAGGTCTGGTACATAGAATAGCATACATGATAGAACCTATGGCTGAGGCATAGGGAATGACTTTCATTTTCTCTCTATCTTCTGCAGTGGTCGGGCTTTGAGTCTGACTCAACTTCACACATTGTAACACAGGCAAGAACCCTTTCTTTGACTGATCCGTTTTGAACTTCTTCAAAACTTTATCAAGGTATGTGCTTTGTGAAAGTCCTATTAAGCGTCTCGATCTATCTCTATAGATCTTGATGCCCAATATATAAGCAGCTTCACCGAGGTATTTCATTGAAAAATTCTTATTCAAGTATCCTTTTATGCTATCCAGAAATTCTATATCATTTCCAATCAACAATATGCCATCCGCATATAATATCAGAAATGCTACAGAGCTCCCACTGACTTTCTTGTAAATACAGGCTTCACCAAAAGTCTGTATAAAACCATATGCATTGATCACCTCATCAAAGCGTATATTCCAACTCCGAGATGCTTGCACCAGTCCATAGATGGATCGCTGGAGCTTGCACACTTTGTTAGCACCTTTAGGATCGACAAAACCTTCTGGTTGCATCATATACAACTCTTCTTTAAGATATCCATTAAGGAATTCCGTTTTGACGTCCATTTGCTAGATTTCATAATCATAAAATGCGGCAATTGCTAACATGATTCGGATAGACTTAAGCATCGCTACGGGTGAGAAAGTCTCATCGTAGTCAACTCCTTGAACTTGTCAAAAACCTACTGCGACAAGTCGAGCTTTATAGACAGTAACATTACCATCAGCGTCAGTCTTCTTCTTGAAGATCCATTTATTCTCTATGGCTTGCTGCTCATCGGGCAAGTCCACCAAAGTCCACACTTTGTTCTCATACATGGATCCTATCTCAGATTTCATGGCCTCAAGCCATCTGTCGGAATCTGGGCTCATCATAGCTTCTTCATAGTTCGTAGGTTCGCCTTGGTCTAATAACATGACTTCCAGAATAGGATTACCATACCACTCTGGTGCGGATCGTGCTCTGGTTGACCTACGAGGTTCAGTAGCAACTTGATCTGAAGTTTCATGATCATTATCATTTGCTTCCTCTCTAGTTGGTGTAGTCATCATGGGAACGGATTTCTCTGATGTGCTACTTTCCAATTCGAGAGAAGGTATGATTACCTCATCAAGTTCTACTTTCCTCCCACTCACTTCTTTTGAGAGAAACTCCTTCTCTAGAAAGAATCCATTCTTAGCAATAAAGATCTTGCCTTCGGATCTGTGGTAGAAGGTGTACCCAATTGTTTCCTTAGGGTATCCTATGAAGATGCACTTCTCCGATTTGGGTTCGAGCTTATCAGGCTGAAGCCTTTTGACATAAGTGTTGCAACCCCAAACTTTAAGAAACGACAGCTTAGGTTTCTTGCCAAACCACAGTTCATACGTTGTCATCTCAACGGATTTAGAAGGTGCCCTATTTAACGTGAATGCGGCTGTCTCTAATGCATAACCCCAAAACGATAGTGGTAAATCGGTAAGAGACATCATAGATCGCACCTATATCTAATAAAGTGCGGTTATGACGTTCGGACACACCATTACGCTGTGGTGTTCCAGGTGGCGTGAGTTGTGAAACAATTCCACATTGTTTTAAATGAAGGCCAAACTCGTAACTCAAATATTCGCCTCCGCGATCAGATCGTACAAACTTTATTTTCTTGTTACAATGATTCTCTACTTCACTCTGAAATTCTTTGAACTTTTCAAATGTTTCAGATTTGTGTTTCATTAAGTAGATATACCATATCTGCTCAAATCATCTGTGAAGGTCAGAAAATAACGATACCGCCACGTGCCTCAACACTCATCGGACCGCATACATCGGTATGCATTATTTCCAATAAGTCATTAGCTCGCTCCATTGTTCCGGAGAACGGAGTTTTAGTCATCTTGTCCATGAGGCATGGTTCGCAAGCATCAAATGATTCATAATCAAGTGATTCCAAAAAGTCCATCTGCATGGAGTTTCTTCATGCGCTTTACACCAATATGACCTAAACGGCAGTGCCACAAGTATGTTGCACTATCATTATCAACTTTGCATCTTTTGGCATCAATATTATGAATATGTGTATCACTACAATCGAGATTGAATAAACCATTCACATTGGGTGTATGACCATAGAAGGTTTTATTCATGTAAACAGAACAACGATTATTCTCTGACTTAAATGAATAACCGTATTGCAATAAACATGATCTAATCATATTCATGCTCAACGCAAACACCAAATAACATTTATTTAGGTTCAACACTAATCCCGAAGGTAGAGGGAGTGTGCGATGGTGATCGTATCAACCTTGGAATCACTTCCAACACACATCGTCACCTCGCCCTTAACTAGTCTATGTTTATTTTGCAACTCCTATTTTGAGTTACTAAACTTAGCAACTGAACCGGTATCAAATACCCAGGGGCTACTATGAACACTAGTAAAATACACATCAATAACATGTATATCAAATATACCTTTGTTCAGTTTGCCATCCTTCTTATCCTCCAAGTATTTGGGGCAGTTCCACTTCCAGTGACCATTTTCTTCGCAGTAGAAGCACTCAGTTTCAGGATTGGGTCCAGCTTTGGGCTTCTTCACGGGAGTGGCAACTTGCTTGCCATTCTTCTTGAAGTTCCCTTTCTTTCCCTTGCCCTTTTTCTTGAAACTAGTGGTCTTGTTAACCATCAACACTTGATGCTCCTTCTTGATTTCTACCTCCGCGGCCTTAAGCATTGCGAAGAGCTCGGGAATTGTTTTGTTCATCCCTTGCATATTATAGTTCATCACGAAGTTCTAGTAGCTTGGTGATAGTGACTAGAGAACTTTGTCAATCAATATCTTATCTGGAAGATTAACTCCCACTTGATTCAAGCGATTGTAGTACCCAGACATTCTGAGCACATGCTCACTGGTTGAGCTATTCTCCTCCATCTTGTAGGCAAAGTACTTGTCAGAGGTCTTATACCTCTCGACACGGGCATGAGTCTGAAATACCAATTTCAGCTCTTGGAACATCTCATATGCTCCGTGGCGTTCAAAACATTTTTGAAGTCCTGGTTCTAAGCCGTAAAGCATGGCACACTAAACTATCAAGTAGTCATCATATCGAGCTTTGCCAAACGTTCAAAACATCAGCTTCTGCTCCTGCAGCAGGCCTTTCACCTAGCGGTGCATCAAGGACATAATTCTTCTGTGCAGCAATGAGGATAATCCTCAAGTTACGGATCCAGTCCGTGTAGTTGCTACCATCATCTTTCAACTTAGCTTTCTCTAGGAACACATTAAAATTCAAGGGAACGGTAGCACGGGCCATTGATCTACAACATAGATATGCAAATACTATCAAGACTAAGTTCATGATAAATTAAGTTCAATTAATCAAATTACTTAAGAACTCCCACTTAAATAGACATCCCTCAAGTCATCTAAGTGATACGTGACCCAAATCAACTAACCCATGTCCGATCATCACATGAGATGGGGTAGTCATCAATGGTGAACATCTCTATGTTGATCATATCTACTATATGATTCACGTTCGATCTTTCGATCTCCAGTGTTCCGAGGCCATGTCTGTACATGTTAGGCTCGTCAAGTTTAACCCAAGTATTCTGCATGTGTAAAACTGTCTTACACCCGTTGTATGTGAACGTAGAGTCTATCACACCCGATCATCACGTGGTGTCTCAACACGATGAACTGTAGCAATGGTGCATACTCAGGGAGAACACTTTTATCTTGAAATTTAGTGAAGGGATCATCTTATAATGCTACCGTCATACTAAGCAAAATAAGATGCATAAAAGATAAACATCACATGCAATCAAAATATGTGACATGATATGGCCATCATCATCTCGTGCTTTTGATCTCCATCTCCAAAGCATCGTCATGATCTCCATCGTCACCGGCTCGACACCTTGATCTCCATCATTGCGTCGTGGTCGTCTCGCCAACTATTGCTTCTACAACTATTGCTAACTCATAGCGATAAAGTAAAGCAATTACATGGCGTTTGCATTTCATACAATAAAGAGACAACCATAAGGCTCCTGCCGGTTGCCTGATATCTTACAAAACATGATCATCTCATACAATAATGTATATCACATCATGTCTTGACCATATCACATCACAACATACCCTGCAAAAACAAGTTAGACGTCCTCTACTTTGTTGTTGCAAGTTTTACGTGGCTGCTACAGGTTTCTAGCAAGAACCGTTCTTATCTAAGGGAAAAACCACAACGGTGATTCGTCAAGTTTGCTGTTTTAACCTTCTTCAAGGACCGGCCGTAGTCAAATTCGATTCAACTAAAGTAGGAGAAACAGACACCCACCAGCCACCTTTATGCAAAGCTAGTTGCATGTCAGTCGGTGGAACCGGTCTCATGTGCGTGGACATGTAAGGTTGGTCCGGGCCGCTTCATCCCACAATACCGCTGAATCAAATTAAGACGTTGGTGGTAAGCAGCATGACTATCACCGCCCACAACTCTTTGTGTTCTACTCGTGCATATCATCTACGCATAGACCTGGCTCATGATGCCACAGATGGGAAACGTTGCATGGAAAACAAATTTTTTTCTACGCACACGCAATGATCTATCCATGGAGATGCATAGCAACGAGAGGGGAGAGTGTGTCTATGTACCCTCGTAGACCATAAGCGGAAGCGTTTCACAACGCGGTTGATGTAGTCGAACTTTTTCGAGCTTCAATCGATCAAGTACCGAACGCACGGCACCTCCGCGTTCTGCACACATTCAGCTCGGTGACGTCCCTCGCCTTCTTGATCCAGCAAGACGTCGAGGTAGCAGACGAGTTCCGTCAGCATGACGGCATGGTGACGGTGATGGTGAAGTGATCTCCGCAGGGCTTCGCCTAAGCACTACGAAAATATGACCTAGGCAATTGTCTGGGGTGTGCTAGGCGCCCCCTCCCACATATATATATAGGTGGGAGGGGGAGGAGAGGCAGCCTGGCGCACCACATAGGTGGCCGACTGGCCCTAGGGCTCCTGCCCTGGCCGCACCCCCCGTGCCATGTATTCCCAAGGGGGAAGGAAATAGGGGGGAGAGGGAAGGAAGTGGGAATCCTAATCCACACTTTCCTTTCCCTTCCCCCTTTCCTTATCCTCCTTAGGCCGGCCCATATGGGGGGCGCACCAGCCGCTTGTGGCTGGTGCGTTTCCCCTCTTGGCCCGCCGGGGGTGCCCGGAACCCCTTCCGGTGACCTGATAAGTACCCGGTACCCCCCGAAACACTTCCGGTGTCCGAATACCATCGTCCTATATATCAATCTTTACCTCTCGACCATTTAGAGACTCCTCGTCATGTCCGTGATCTCATCTGGGACTCCGAACAACATTCGGTCACCAAATCACATAACTCATATAATGCTATATCGTCAACGCACGTTAAGCGTGCGGACCCTACGGGTTCGAGAACTATGTAGACATGACCGAGACACCTATTTGGTCAATAAACAATAGTTGAACCTGGATGCCCATATTGGCTCCTACATATTCTATGAAGATCTTTATCGGTCGAACCGTTATGACAACATACATAATTCCCTTTGTCCATCGTTATGTTACTTGCCAGAGATTCGATCGTCGGTATCTTCATACCTAGTTCAATCTCGTTACTGGCAAGTCTCTTTACTCGTTCTGTAATACATCACCTCGTGACTAACTCCTTTGTCATTTGCTTGCAAGCTTATGATGTGTATTACCGAGAGGGCCCAGAGATACCTCTCCGATACTTGGAGTGACAAATCCTAATCTCGATCTATGCCAACTCAACAAACACCTTCGGAGATACCTGTAGAGCATCTTTATAATCACCCAGTTACGTTGTGACGTTTGATAGAACACAAGACATTCCTCCGGTATCCGGGAGTTGCATAATCTCGTAGTCGAAGGAATATGTATTTGACATGAAGAAAGCAATAGCAATAAACTGAACGATCATTATGCTAAGCTAACAGATGTGTCTTGTCCATCACATCATTCTCCTAATGATGTGATCCCGTTATCAAATGACAACTCATGTCCATGGTTAGGAAACCATAACCATCTTTGATCAACGAGCTAGTCAAGTAGAGGCTCACTAGGGTCACGGTGTTTGTTTATGTATTCACACATGTATTTAGGTTTCCGAGCAATACAATTCTAGCATGAATAATAAACCTTTATCATGAATAAGGAAATATAAAATAACAACTTTATTATTGCCTCTAGGGCATATTTCCTTCAATAAGATGTTGCCAAAAATATGTGAAAGTTGTATAATATTGGCATGAAACAATAAAAAATTATAGATACGACGGAGACGTATCAGCATCCCCAAGCTTAATTCTTGCTCGTCCTCGAGTAGGTAAATGATAAAAAGATAATTTTTTATGTGCAATGCTACCTAGCATAATCTTGATCATATATCTAATCATGGCATGAATATTAAGACACGAGTGATTCAAAGCAATAGTCTATAATTTGACATAAAGACATTAATACTCAGGCATCCCAACAAACAATCATTTCTTTCAAAATATCAACGCTAAAGAAAGCTATCCCTACAAAATCATATAGTCTTGTCATGCTCTGTCTTCTCGACACAAAGTATTTATCATGCACAACCCTGATGACAAGCTGAGCAATTGGTTCATACTTTTTAACGCACTTCAGCTTTTCAACCCTCACGCAATACATGAGCGCAAGCCATGGATATAGCACTATGGGTGGAATAGAGTATGATGATAGGGGTAAATATAGAGAAGACAAAAAAGTAAGAAAGTCTCACATCAACACGGCTGACCAACGGGCTATGGGGATGCCCATCAATTGATATCAATGCAAGGAGTAGGGATTGCCATGCAACGAATGCACTAAGAGCTATAAGTGTATGAAAGCTCAATATGAAAACTAAGTGGGTGTGCATCTAACTCTATAATGAAAAATTCCCACTAGTATATGAAAGTGACAACATAGGAGACTCTCTATATGAAAAACATGGTGCTACTTTGAAGCACAAGTGTGGAATTAGCATGCCGCTTCTCTCTTTGTCTTTTTCTTTTCTTTTTCTTTTTCTCTTTTTTTTTTCTTTTTTTCTTTTTTTTTCTTTTTCTTTTTTCTCTCTTTTTGTCCGGAGTCTCATCCCGACTTGTGAGGGAATCATAGTCTCCATCATCCATTCCTCACTGGGACATGCTCTAATAATTAATAATGATGATCATCACACTTCTATTTACTTACAACTCAAAAGAAATAAAAATTACAACTCGATACCTAGAACAAAGTATGACTCTATATGAATGCCTCTGGCAATGTACTGAAGGAAATATGCCCTAGAGGCAATAATAAAGCGAAAACTATGCGTCCTAATAAAGTTGTTATTTTATATTTCCTTATTCATGATAAAGGTTTATTATTCATGCTAGAATTGTATTGATTGGAAACTTAAATACATGTGTGGATACATAAACAAATACCGTGTCCCTAGTAAGCCTCTACTAGACTTGCTCGTTGATCAAAGATGGTTAAGGTTTCCTAACCATAGACATGTGTTGCCACTTGATAACAGGATCACATCATTAGGAGAATGATGTGATGGACAAGACCCATCCGTTAGCTTAGCATATGATCATTCAGTTTATTGCTATTGCTTTCTTAATGTCAAATACATATTCCTTCGACTATGAGATCATGCAACTCCCGGATACCGGAGGAATGCCTTGTGTGCTATCAAACATCATAGCATAACTGGGTGATCATAAAGATGCTCTACAGGTATCTCCGAAGGTGTCTGCTGAGTTGGCATGGATCGAGATTAGGATTTGTCACTCCGTGTATCGGGGAGGTATCTTTGGGCCCTCTCGGTAATACACATCACAAGAAGCTTGCAAGCAAAGCGACTAAGGAGTTAGTTACGAGATGATGTATTACGGAACGAGTAAAGAGACTTGCTGGTAACGAGATTGAACTAGGTATAGAGATACCGACGATCGAATCTCGGGCAAGTAACATACCGATAGACAAAGGGAATTACGTATGTTGTCATAAGGTTCGACCGATAAAGATCTTCGTAGAATATGTAGGAACCAATATGGGCATCCAGGTTCCGCTATTGGTTATTAACCGGAGAGGTGTCTCGGTCATGTCTACATAGTTCTCGAACCTATAGGGTCCACACGCTTAACGTTCGTTGACGATATAGTGTTATATGAGTTATGTGATTTGGTGACTGAATGTTGTTCGGAGTCCTGTATGAGATCATGGACATGATGAGGAGCTCCGGAATGGTCTAGAGGTAAAGATTGATATATAGGACGATGCTATTTGGACACCGAAAGAGATCCGGGAGGTATCGGGTAGTCATCGGATCACCGGAAGGGGTTCCGGGAATCCCCGGGATGTTAATGGGCCATATGGGCCAAAGGGGGGGGAACACACAAGCCCACAAGGGGCTATCGCGCCCCTCCTAAGGCTGTGGCCCTTGGGGAGAGAAGGAAAGGGGGGAGTCGGCCTCCCCCTTCCTTCCCTCTCCTCCCCTTTCCTTCCCCCCTTGTGCAAACAAGGTTAGGGGGGGGGGGGGGGGGCACAGGGCAGGAGCCCAAGGGGGCCGGCGGCCACCCTTGGGGTGCCTCCTGGCTGCCTCCCCTCCCCCCAACTATATATATGAGGGAGGGGGCGCCACACAAAGGCCACGACAATCTCTTAGCCGTGTGCGGCGCCCCTCTCCACAGTTTCGTCCCTCGGTCATATTTTCGTAGTGCTTAGGCGAAGCCCTGCGGAGATAGCATCACCACCACCGTCACCACGCCATCGTGCTGCCGGAATTCATCTACTACTTCACCCATCTTGCTGGATCAAGAAGGCAAGGACGTCACCGAGCTGAACGTGTGCTGAACGCGGAGGTGCCGTACGTTCGGTACTTGATCGGCTGGATCGCGAAGAAGTTCGACTACATCAACCGCGTTACTAAACGCTTCCGCTTATGGTCTATGAGGGTACGTAGACACACTCTCCCCTCTCGTTGCTATGCATCTCCATAGATAGATTTTGCGTGCGCGTAGAATTTTTTTGTTTTCCATGCAACGTTCCCCAACAGTGTCATCAGAGCCAGGTCTATGCGTAGATGATATGCACGAGTAGAACACAGAGTTGTGGGCGGTGATAGTCATACTGCTTACCACCAACGCCTTATTTTGATTCGGTGGTATTGTGGGATGAAGCATCCCAGACCAACCTTACATGTCCACGCACATGAGACCGGTTCCACCGACTGTCATGCAACTTGTTTTGCATAAAGGTGGCTGGCGGGTGCCTGTTTCTCCTACTTTAGTTGAATCGAATTTGACTACGGCCGGTCCTTGAAGAAGGTTAAAACAACAAAATTGATAGATCACCGTTGTGGTTTTTGCGTAGGTAAGAATGGTTCTTGCTAGAAGCCCATAGCAGCCACGTAAAACTTGCAACAACAAAGTAGAGGACGTCTAACTTGTTTTTGCAGGGCATGTTGTGATGTGATATGGTCAAGATATGATGCGATATATGTTGATGTATGAGATGATCATGTTTTGTAATATCGACAACCGGCAGGAGCCTTAGGGGTGTCTCTTGATTATTGTATGAAATGCAAACGCCATGTAATTGCTTTACTTTATCGCTATGCGTTAGCAATAGTTGTAGAAGCAATAGTTGGTGAGACGACCCCGATGCAACAATGGAGATCAAGGTGTCGAGCCGGTGACGATGGAGATCATGATGATGCTTTGGAGATGGAGATCAAAAGCACAAGATGATGATGGCCACATCATGTCACATATTTTGATTGCATGTGATGTTTATCCTTTATGCATCTTATTTTGCTTAGAACGGCAGTAGCTTTATAAGATGATCCCTTCACTAAATTTCAAAATAAAAGTGTTCTCCTCGAGTATGCACCGTTGGCAAAGTTTGTTGTATCGAAGCACCTCGTGATGATCGGGTGTGATAGACTCTACGTTCACATACAACGGGTGTAAGAAAGTTTTGCACATGCAGAATACTTGGGTTAAACTTGACGAGCCTAGCATGTACAGACATGGTCTCGGAACACTGGAGACCGAAAGGTCGAACATGAGTCATATAGTAGATATGATCAACATAGAGATGTTCACCATTGATGACTACCCCATCTCACGTGATGATCGGACATGGGTTAGTTGATTTGGATCATGTATCACTTAGATAACTTGAGGGATGTTTATTTAAGTGGGAGTTCATTAGTAATTTGATTAATTGAACTTAATTTATCATGAACTTAGTCTTAATAGTTTTGCATATCTATGTTGTAGATCAATGGCCCGTGCTACCGTTCCCCTGAATTTTAATGTGTTCCTAGAGAAAGCTAAGTTGAAAGATGATGGTAGCAACTACACAGACTGGGTCCGTAACTTGAGGATTATCCTCATTGCTGCACAGAAAAATTATGTCCTTGATGCACCGCTAGGCGACAGACATGTTGCAGGGGCTACTGCAGATGTTATGAACGTCTGGTAGGCTCGATCTGATGACTACTCAATAGTTCAGTGTGCCATGCTTTACGGCTTAGAACCAGGACTTCAAAGACATTTTGAACGTCATGGAGCATATGAGATGTTCCAAGAGCTGAGGTTAATATTTCAAGCTAATGCCCGAGTTGAGAGATATGAAGTCTCCAACAAGTTCTATAGCTGCAAGATGGAGGAGAAAAGTTCTGTCAGTGAACACATACTCAAAATGTCTGGGTATCATAACCACTTGACTCAGCTAGGAGTTGAACTTCCAGTTGATAGTGTTATTGACAGAGTTCTTCAATCACTGCCACCAAGCTACAAAGGCTTCGTGATGAACTATAATATGCAAGGGATGACGAAAACGATTCCCGAGCTCTTCGCAATGCTTAAGGCCGCGGAGGTAGAAATCAAGAAGGAGCATCAAGTGTTGATGGTTAACAAGACCACTAGTTTCAAGAAAAACAGCAAGGGAAAGAAAGGGAACTTCAAGAAGAATGGCAAGCAAGTTGCCGCTCCCGAGAAGAAGCCCAAAGCTGGACCCAAGCCTGAAACTGAGTGCTTCTACTGCAAAGGGAATGGTCACTGGAAGCGGAACTACCCTAAATACTTGGCGGATAAGAAGGATGGCAAAGTGAACAAAGGTATATTTGATATACATGTTATTGATGTGTACCTTACTAATGCTCGTAGTAGCGCTGGGTATTTGATACTGGTTCGGTTGCTCATATTTGTAACTCGAAATAGGAGCTGTGGAATAAATGAAGATTGGCTAAGGACGAGGTGACGATGCACGTCGGGAATGGTTCCAAGGTTGATGTGATCACCGTCGGCACGCTACCTCTACATCTACCTTCGGGATTAGTTTTAGACCTCAATAATTGTTATTTGGTGCCAGCGTTGAGCACGAACATTATATCTGGATCTTGTTTATTGCGAGATGGTTATTCATTTAAATCGTAGAATAATGGTTGTTCTATTTATACGAGTAATATCTTTTATGGTCATGCACCCTTGATGAATGGTCTATCCTTGTTTAGTCTCGATCGTAGTGATACACATATTCATAATATTGATGTCAAAAGATGCAAAGTTGATAATGATAGTGCAACATACTTGTGGCACTGCCGTTTAGGTCATATTTGTGTAAAGCGCATGAAGAAACTCCATGCGGATGGACTTTTGGAATCACTTGATTATGAATCATTTGATACTTGCGAACCATGCCTCATGGGCAAGATGACTAAAACTCCGTTCTCCGAAACAATGGAGTGAGCTAATGACTTATTGGAAATAATACATACCGATGTATGCGGTCCGATGAGTGTTGAGGCACACGGCGGGTATCGTTATTTTCTGACCTTCACAGATGATTTGAGTAGATATGGGTATATCTACTTGATGAAACACAAATCTGAAACATATGAAAAGTTCAAAGAATTTCAGAGTGAAGTGGAGAATCATCGTAACAAGAAAATAAAGTTTCTACGATCTGATCGCGGAGGTGAATATTTGAGTTACGAGTTTGGCCTTCATTTAAAACAATGTGGAATAGTTTCACAACTCACGCCACCTGGAACACCACAGCGTAATGGTGTGTCCGAACGTCGTAACCATAATTTATTAGATATGGTGCACTCTATAATGTCTCTTACCGATTTACCACTATCGTTTTGGGGTTATGCATTAGAGACAGCCGCATTCATGTTAAATAGGGCACCGTCTAAATCCGTTGAGACGACACCATATGAACCGTGGTTTGGCAAGAAACCTAAGCTGTCATTTCTTAAAGTTTGGGGATGTGATGCTTATGTCAAAAGGTTTCAGCCTGATAAGCTCGAACCTAAATCGGAGAAGTGCGTCTTCATAGGATACCCTAAGGAAAATATTGGGTACACCTTCTACCATAGATCTGAAGGCAATATCTTTGTTGCGAAGAATGGATCCTTTCTAGAGAAGGAGTTTCTCTCGAAAGAAGTGAGTGGGAGGAAAGTAGAACTTGATGAGGTAATTGTACCTTCTCTCGAATTGGAAAGTAGCACATCAGAGAAAACCGTTCCCGTGATGCCTACACCAACTAGAGAGGAAGCTAATGATGATGATCATGAAACTTCAGATCAAATTACTACTGGACCTCATAGGTCGACTAGAGCACGTTCTGCACTAGAGTGGTACGGTAATCCTGTCCTAGAAGTTATGTTATTAGACCGTGGCGAACCTACGAACTATGAAGAAGCTATGATGAGCCCAGATTCCGATAAATGGCTTGAGGCCATGAAATCTGAGATAGGATCCATGTATGAGAACAAAGTGTGGACTTTGGTGGACTTGCCCGATGATCGGCAAGCCATTGAGAATAAATGGATCTTCATGAAGAAGACTGACACTGATGGTAATGTTACTGTCTACAAAGCTCAACTTGTCGCAAAAGGTTTTCGACAAGTTTAAAGAGTTGATTACGATCAGACTTTCTCACCCGTAGCGATGCTTAAGTCTGTTCGAATCATGTTAGCAATTGCCGCATTTTATAATTATGAAATCTGGCAAATGGACGTCAAAACTGCATTCCTTAATGGATTTCTTAAAGAATAGTTGTATATGATGCAACCAGAAGGTTTTGTCGATCCTAATGGTGCTAACAAAGTGTGCAAGCTCCAACGATCCATCTATGGACTGGTGCAAGCATCTCGGAGTTGGAATATACGCTTTGATGAGGTGATCAAAGCATATGGTTTTATACAGACTTACGGTGAAGCCTGTATTTACAAGAAAGTGAGTGGGAGCTCTGTAGCATTTCTGATATTATATGTGGATGACATATTGTTGATTGGAAATGATATAGAATTTCTAGATAGCATAAAAGGATACTTGAATAAGAATTTTTCAATGAAACACCTCGGTGAAGCTGCTTATATATTGGGCATCAAGATCTATAGGGATAGATCGAGACGCTTAATAGGACTTTCACAAAGCACATACCTTGACAAAGTTTTGAAGAAGTTCAAAATGGATCTGTCAAAGAAAGGGTTCAATCCTGTGTTACAAGGTGTGAAATTGAGTCAGACTCAAAGCCCGACCACTGCAGAAGATAGAGAGAAAATGAAAGTCATTCCCTATGCCTCAGCCATAGGTTCTATCATGTATGCTATGCTGTGTACCAGACCTGATGTGTGCCTTGCCATAAGTTTGGCAGGGAGGTACCAAAGTAATCCAGGAGTGGATCACTGGACAGCGGTCAAGAACATCCTAAAGTACCTGAAAAGGACCAAGGATATGTTTCTCATTTATGGAGGTGACGAAGAGCTCGTCGTAAATGGTTACGTCGATGCTAGCTTCGACACTGATCCGGATGACTCTAAGTCACAAACCGGATACATATTTATATTGAATGGTGGAGCTGTCAGTTGGTGCAGTTCCAAGCAGAGTGTCATGGCGGATCTATGTGTGATGTGGAGCACATAGCTGCTTCGAAAGCAGCACATGAAGGAGTCTGGATGAAGGAGTTCATATCCGATCCGGGTGTAATACCCAGTGCATCAGGTCTAATGAAAATCTTTTGTGACAACACTGGAGCAATTGCCTTGGCGAAGGAATCCAAGTTTCACAAGAGAACCAAATACATCAAGAGACGCTTCAACTCCATTCGTGAAAAGGTCAAGGATGGAGACATAGAGATTTGAAAAATACATACGAATCTGAATATAGAAGATCCATTGACTAAGCCTCTTCCGCGAGCAAAACATGATCAGCACCAAGACTCCATGGGTGTTAGATTCATTACAATGTAATCTAGATTATTGACTCTAGTGCAAGTGGGAGACTGAAGGAAATATGCCCTAGAGACAATAATAAAGTTGTTATTTTATATTTCCTTATTCATGATAAAGGTTTATTATTCATGCTAGAATTGTATTGATTGGAAACTTAAATACATGTGTGGATACATAAACAAATACTGTGTCCCTAGTAAGCGTCTAATAGACTAGCTCGTTGATCAAAGATGGTTAAGGTTTCCTAACCATAGACATGTGTTGTCACTTGATAACGGGATCACATCATTAGGAGAATGATGTGATGGACAAGACCCATCCGTTAGCTTAGCATATGATCGTTCAGTTTATTGCTATTGCTTTCTTAATGTCAAATACATATTCCTTCGACTATGAGATCATGCAACTCCCGGATACCGGAGGAATACCTTTTGTGCTATCAAACGTCACAACGTAACTGGGTGATCATAAAGATGCTCTACAGGTATCTCCGAAGGTGTCTGTTGAGCTGGCATGGATCGATATTAGGATTTGTCACTCCGTGTATCAGAGAGGTATCTCTGGGCCCTCTCGGTAATACACATCACAAGAAGCTTGCAAGCAAAGTGACTAAGGAGTTAGTTACGAGATGATGCATTACGGAATGAGTAAAGAGACTTGCCAGTAATGAGATTGAACTAGGTATAGAGATACCGACGATCGAATCTCGGGCAAGTAACATACCGATAGACAAAGGGAATTACGTATGTTGTCATAAGGTTCGACCGATAAAGATCTTCGTAGAATATGTAGGAACCAATACGGGCATCTAGGTTCCGCTATTGGTTATTGACTGGAGAGATGTCTCGGTCATGTCTACATAGTTCTCGAACCCATAGGGTCCGCACGCTTAACGTTCATTGACGATATAGTGTTATATGAGTTATGTGATTTGGTGACCGAATGTTATTTGGAGTCCCGGATGAGATCACGGACATGACGAGGAGCTCCGGAGTGGTCCGGAGGTAAAGATTGATATATAGGATGATGCTATTTGGACACCGGAAGAGTTTCGGGAGGTACCGGGTAGTCATCAGATCACCGGAAGGGGTTCCGGGAAACCCCGGGAGGTTAATGGGCCAAAGGGGGGGGGGGCGGAACACACCAGCCCACAAGGGGCTGGCGCGCCCCTCCTAAGGCCGCAGCCCTTGGGGAGAGAAGGAAAGGGGGGAGTCAGCCTCCCCCTTCCTTCCCTCTCCTTCCCCCCTTGTGCAAACAAGGTGGGGGGGGGGGGGGGGGCGCCACAGGGCGGGAGCCCAAGGGGGCCAGCGGCCACCCTTGTGGTGCCTCCTAACTGCCTCCCCTCCCCCACCTATAAAGGGGGCGCCACACAAAGGCCACGACAATCTCTTAGCCGTGTATGGCGCCCCTCTCCACAGTTTTGTCTCTCGGTCATATTTTCGTAGTGCTTAGGTGAAGCCCTGCGGAGATAGCATCACCACCACTGTCACCATGCCGTTGTGCTGCCGGAACTCATCTACCACTTCGCCTGTCTTGCTGGATCAAGAAGGCGAGGACGTCACCGAGCTGAACATGTGCTGAACGCGGAGGTGACGTACGTTCGGTACTTGATCGGTTGGATCGCGAAGAAGTTCGACTACATCAACCGCGTTACTAAACGCTTCCACTTACGGTCTACGAGGGTACGTAGACACACTCTCCCCTCTCGTTGCTATGCATCTCCATAGATAGATCTTGCGTGTGCGTAGAATTTTGTTTTGTTTTCCATGCAACGTTCCCCAACATGTACCAGGATGTGCAATGATCTAGCGTAACATGTATAAAAAATGATGAACGGTGGCTGAGCCACAAATACTATGTCAGCTATATGATCTTGCGAAACAATATGACAATGAGTGCTCAAGTCATCAAAACGGAAGCGGTGGAAGTTGCATGGCAATATATCTCGGAATGGCTATGCAAAGGCCATAATAGGTAGGTATGGTGGCTATTTTGAGGAAGATATAATAAGGCTTATGTGTGATAGAGCGTATCATATCACGGGGTGTGGATGCACCGGCGAAGTTTGCAGCGACTCTCAAGGTGAGAAAGGGCAATGCATGGTACCGTAGAGGCTAGCAAATTGCGGAAAGGTAAGAGTGCGTATAATCCATGGACTCACATTAGTCATAAAGAACTCATATACTTATTGCAAAAGTTTATTAGCCCTCGAAGCAAAGTACTACTACACATGCCCCTAGGGGGATATACTGGTAGGAAAAGACCATCGCTCGTCCCCGACCGCCACTCATAAGGAAGACAATCAATAATAAATTATGCTCCAACTTCATAGCATAACGAGAGACTATACATGCATGCTTCGGGAATCACAAATCTTAACACCAATATTCTTACTAAGCACAACCATTTACTAGTACCTCCCACATATTATCATCTCTATATCGCAAAACTATTGCAAGGAATCAAACATATCATATTCAGTGATCCACAAGTTTTATGTAGGATTTTATGACTAACCATGCAAATGACCAATTCTTGTTGACTCTCTAAATAGATATAAGTGAAGCATGAGAGTTTAATTCTTTCTACAAAAGACCATGCTCTAACAAATATAAGTGAAGCAAAAGAGCATTCTTCAAATAATGGTTTTCTATGTGAAGAGAAACAGGCAATCCAAACTTCAAATGATATAAGTGAAGCACATGAAGCATTCTATAAAGTCATACTCAAAAGATATAAGTGAAGTGCAATGAGTATTCTATAAATCAACCATGGACTATCTCATACCAGCATGGTGCATAAAATAAAAGTGAAAACTAAACACAAAAGACTCTCCAAGATTTACACATATCACATGAACGAAATGAAAACGAAAACATACCGATACTTGTTGAAGAAAGATGGGATGCCTTCCGGGGCATCCCCAAGCTTAGACGCTTGAGTCTCCTTGAATATTTACTTGGGGTGCCTTGGGCATCCCCAAGCTTGAACTCTTGCCTCTCCTCCTTCTCCTTATATCGAGACCTCCTCGATCTTTGGACACTTCATCCACACAAAACTCAACAGAAAGCTCGGTAAGATCCATTAATATAATAAAGCAAATCACTACATTAAGTACTATTGCAAACTCATTCATATTTTATTTTTGCATTATCCATGCTGTATTATAACTGCTCCATGTCTTATACCACCGATAAAATCGATAGTTTCATCAAAACAAGCAAAACAATGCATCAAAAACAGAATCTGTCTTAAACAGGACAGTCTGTAGTAATCGGAACTTTAACCATACTTCTGGTACTCCAAAAATTCTGAAAAATTAGGAATTTTTTTTTGCATAGCAATACTGTGTAAAAATTTCAGAAACTTTTGATGTTCCAGTAAAAAAAATGTAAAATCACGCACTACAGCCAAAGTTTCTGTTTTTACACCGCACATACCAACAAGCAATCTAATCATCCTAAAGGCAAATCTTGGAACATTATTTTTATGATACAATGGATTTGTACAAGGGGATAATTATTTTTTTTGAAAAGTTTCTGTAATTGAGATTCACAAAGTTTCCATGGGCATGAACAAAGTTTAAGGATATCCCCCACTTCCACGGTGCTCGTCTTTCTCACTTTCACTTTTCTTTTTGTGAAGTTTTAAGTTCCCCTCTATATTTGTTTGTTTTTAAAATTTATAAAATCACTCAATAGAATAAAATGACTTCCTAAAACTTTCGGTTTGTCTCCCTGGCAGCGTTTTCTTTAAAGCCATTAAGCTAGGCATAAAGTGCTCAAGTAATGGATCCACCTGGATCCCAAGGTATATCAAAGCCAATTTTAATTAACAATGATTTGGCATTTAGTAGTGAGCACAAAGCAACATATATCATGCAATGACGAAGTCTAACTCTCTTCCTATGCATCAGCATGTCATAAAAGAATAATTCATGCACATCAAGTAAAGGCCAATACATAGCATAAGCAGTTTCTTGCAATTTTATCGCTTTGGAAACATAGAGAGGCGGAGATGTAATTCCTCTCTCATAATAATTGCAAGTCGAAGCAGCAAGCACATGCATATTATATTCATCAAAATCATCATGTGCAACAGTAAAAGGCAACCCATCAATGTAATCCTTAATAAGTGCAAACTTCTCCGATATAGTGTAGTTTGGAGAATTCAAAAAGATAATAGGACTATCATGTGTGGGTGCAATAGCAACAATTTCATTCTCAAAATATGGAACTATAGCAAGTTCATCTCCATAAGTATAATTCAAATTGGCATCATGGCCACAAGCATAGCAAGCATCAAGTTCATCAAAAAGAGATATTTCAAACGAATCAATGGGATCATAGCAATTATCATGGCAATCATCCTTCTATAAGCACGAAGGGAAATTAAATAATGTATGAGTTGAAGAGTTACTCTCATTAGAAGGTGGGCATGGGTAGCTAATCCACTCTTCCTCCTTTTGTTCTTCGCTCTCCTTGTCATCTTTTTCATCCAATGAGCTCACAGTTTCATCAATTCCTTCTTCCATAGACTCCTGCAAAATATTAGTCTCTTCTTGGGCAGCAGAGACTTTCTCAATAAATACATCAATATCAGAATTTTATTTATAATTCTCATAGCAATATTTAAGTATAGCAAAATTTTTAGGTCTATAAACATCTTCATCAAAAGCTTCATACTTTTCAAACAAAGATTCAATTTCATAAGCACCCTTAAAAGCAACAAATTCTTCTATTCATTCCACATGATAGTAATCATATCTACCATTAGCATAAGAAGCCAAGGTTTCATTATCATTAAATTGCATGAAAAGGGAAGGTGTGGAGCGTTCATCCTAGAGCAACAAGTATAATCTTATCTCTGGCATAAATTCCAAGCATACCAATGCAACATATCAATTTGATCCCATAATAATCTCCCTTTTTGTGGTAAGCGATAATCCCTAAAGTATTCACGTTGATCCAACGTGTCTCCCATTATCAAGTTGAATGGGGTTTTCTCAAGATTATCAAAGTAGTGTTTAATATTTTTCACATAACGAGCATCGAGGGTTTTAGGAGGTTCCCCATCTCCATGAGTAGCAAGTACAACTAATTTTTTTGGTGTTTTGTGTTCCATATCCATAACTAAAGATAGAGAACAACTTAGAACAGGAAATAAAAACTACTTAGTGATAAAGCAAATAAGCACACACTAGAATATTCACCCCACGCTATTGCTCCCCGGCAACGGCGCCAGAAAAATGTCTTGATAACCCACAAGTATAGGGGATCATTTGTAGCCTTTTTCGATAAATAAGAGCGTCGAACCCAATGAGGAGCTATAGGCAGAACAAATATTCCCTCAAGTTCTATCGACCACCGATACAACTCTATGCACACTTATCGTTTGCTTTACCTAGAACAAGACTAAAACTAGAAGTACTTTGTAGGTGTGGATAGGTTTGCAAGATAATAAAGAACGTGAAAATAAAAGTTATGTGCTATTTTAATAAAAGTACAATTTAATAAAGCGAGTGTGGAAAAGTGGTGATAGGATTTGCGGAATTGTCCCTAGGTGATCGATAACTAAACCGGTGATCATTGTTGCAATTTCATATGAGGGAGATGCATGAGCTAACATACTTTCTCTACATGGATCATATGCACTTATGGTTGGAACTCTAGCAAGCATCCGCAACTACTAAAGATCATTAAGGTCGTAAAACCCAACTATAGCATTAAGTATCAAGTCCTCTTTATCCCAAACGCAATGACCCCCAAACTCGGGTCTGTGCTTCTGTAACTCACGCCACCCACCATAAGCGAACCATGAACGTATTGCAACACCCTACAGCTGGGATCCCTCTGTTTGCGCGACACGGAGGGCACCGTAGGATAACACCAAAATAAAATATACAACTCAAACCAATCATGATCATCTATCAACCCATAGGACAAAATAGATCTACTCAAACATCATAGGATGACAACATAGTATTGGATAATAATATGAAGCATAAAGCACCATGTTCAAGTAGAGGGTACAGCGGGTTGCGGGAGAGTGGACCACTGAATATAGATGGGGGAAGGTGATGGAGTTGTTGGTGAAGATGACGGAGTTGTTGGGGTAGATCGCCGTCACACGATGATTGCCCCGGCGGCGTTCCTGCGCCACCGGGAGAGAGGGGGAGAGAGCCCCCCTCCTTCTTCTTCTTCCTTGGCCTCCCCCCTAGATGGGAGGAGAGTTGCCCCTCTGGTCCATGGTTGCCATGGCGGCGGAGGGGCAGGAGCCCCTGCTAGATTGGATCTATCCCTCTATTCTCTTCTGTTTCATGTTCCTATTTTCTGGCCCTTCACCGTTTCTTAAATTCCCAGAGATCCCTAACTCCGATTGTGCTGAAAGTTTTACATGATTTTTTCCATAAATTATCTTTCTTGCGCACGAAGAAGCGCCCCAACCGACTTACGGGGAGGGCACAAGATACCTAGGCGTGCCAGGGGGTGCCCGGCGTGCCCTGGTGGGTTGTGGAGGCTGTGGGCTGATGTCTACTACACAACTTGTTCTTGTAGACTCATGTTGGGCCTCCAAGCGCAGAGTTTTGTAGGACAGTAGCAATTTTCCCTCAAGTGGATGACCTAAGATTTATCAATCCGTGGGTGGCGTAGGATGAAGATGGTCTCTCTCAAACAACCCTGCAACTAAATAGCAAAAAGTCTCTTGTGTCCCCAACACACCAAATACAATGGTAATTTGTATAGGTGCACTAGTTCGGCGAAGAGATGGTGATACAAATGTAATATGGATGGTAGATATTGATTTTTGTAATAGGAACAATAAAAAACAGCAAGGTAGCAATCGATAAAACGGAGCACAAACGGTATTGCAATGCTTGAAAATGAGGCCTAGGGTCCGTACTTTCGCTAGTGCAATCTCTCAACAATGCTAATATAATTGGATCACATAACCATCCCGCAACATGCAACGAAGAATCACTCCAAAGTTCCTATCTAGCGGAGAACATAAGAAGAAATTGTTTGTTGGGTACGAAACCACCTCAAAGCTATTCTTTTCGATCAATCTATCCTAGAGTTCATACTAAAATAACACGAAGCTATTCTTTCCGATCGATCTAACCAAGAGTTCATACTAAAATAACACCATATGATACACATCAACCAACTCTAATGTCAACTAGATACTCCAATGTCACCGCGAGTATCCGTGAGTTGATTATGTGATGTGCATCAAACAATTTCAGATTCATAATACTCAATCCAACACAAAGAACCTCAAAGAGTGCCCCAAGATTTCTACCAGAGAAACAAAGACGAGAACGTGCATCAACCCATATGCATAGATTACCCCAATGTCACCTCGGGAATCCGCAAGTTGAGTGCCAAAACACATATCAAGTGAATCAATATGATACCCCATTGTCACCACGGGTATTCATAGCAAGACATACATCAAGTGCTCTCAAATCCATAGAAGTATTCAATCCGATAAAATGAAATCTCAAAGGGAAAACTCAATTCATCACAACAAGATAGAGAGGCGAAAACACCATATGATCCAACTATATTTACAAAGCCCGCGATACATCAAGATCGTGCCATCTCAAGAACACGAGAGAGAGAGAGAGAGAGAGATTAAACACATAGCTACTGGTACAAACCCTCAGCCCCGAGGGTGGACTACTCCCTCCTCATCATGGTGGCCGCCAGGATGATGAAGATGGCCACCGGTGATGATTTCCCCCTCCGGCAGGGTGCCGGAACAGGGTCTAGATTGGTTTTTCATGGCTACAGAGGCTTGCAGCAGTAGAACTTTTGATCTAGGGTTATTTCTGGGGGTTTCTCTATTTATAGGATTTTTTAGCGTTGGTTTCACGTGAAGATGGGCCTCGAGGTGAGCACAACCCACTGGGGCAAGCCAGGCCCCTCTGGCGTGCCGTGGTGTATCTTGCTCACCTCCTTCACCTTTTGGGCCCCCCACGAAGCTTCTAGTGCCTCTTTTGTTCCAAAAAAAATTGTCAAATGTTTCAGCTCATTTGGAGAACTTTCATTTCTGCAGAAAAAACAACACCACGGTAGTTCTGCTGAAAACAGCGTCAGTCCGGGTTAGTTCCATGCAAATCATTCCAAAACCATATAAAATTGTAGTAAACATGGCATGAATACTTCATAAATTATATATACGTTGGAGACGTATCAGCATCCCCAAGCTTAATTCCTACTCGTCCTCGAGTAGGTAAATGATAAAAGAAATAATTTATGAAGTGTGAATGCTAGCATAGTGCATAGGTTTGATCAATGATAATTTCAATCACTTTTCCTAGCATCATAACAACAACTCTTTCTCATAGAACTCGTCATGATAAAGTAGCAATTAAAAGCGGAATTTTTGTTGTGGAATGCTACCTATCATATTAATTATATACTCTTTCTTTTGTAGCATGGACATTTGGACTTGAATGATTCAAAGCAATAGTCTATAATTTGACATGAAGACATCAATACTCAAGCATACTAATAAGAAACCATGTCTTTCAAAATATCAATGCTAAAGAAAGCTATCCCTAGCCCATTATGCTCAATCATTGATCCATTCATGAAACACACTCGAATATTAGCTACATTCAATGCACAAGTATGACAATAGTGCTCCCTAGTTGGTGCTTTATAAGAGAAGATGGAGACTCAAATAAAAATAAAAATTGCATAAAGTAAATAGATAGGACCTTCACAGAGGGAAGCAGAGATTTGTAGAGGTGCCAGAGATCAAAGCTTAAATTGAGAGATAAAATATTTTGAGAGGCATACTTTTCCCGTCAATGAAAACGACCGAGAATTCCCAACACTTTCCATGCTAGATACATCATAGGTGGTTCCCAAACATAAAATAAAATTTATTCCTTTTTCCTCCATACTTTCACACTCCACGACTAGCCGTATCCACGGGTGCCGTCCATACCAACACTTTCCAAGGAATTTATTATTTGACAACATAAAGTAAATTTCTTTTTCATTTCGGGATTGGGCATCCCTATTACCGCCGTACTCTCGTGCAATGACAAGTGAATAAACACTCATCTTGAGAATAACACATCTAGCATGGAAAATATTAGCTACCCCCTGCCGCTTCATGAGCGGTACGGGCACACAAAAAGGAAATTTATTTTGAAAATTAGAGTTGGCACATACAAATTTACTTGGAATGGCACGGAAATACCGCATATAGGTAGGTATGGTGGACTCATGTGGCAAAACTGGCTTTAAGGATTTTGGATGCACAAGTAGTATTCCCACTTAGTACAAATGGAGGCTAGCAAATAGATTGAGAAGCAACCAACCAAGAAACGAAAACGATCATAAACGAGCATTAAACATAACTAACATCGAATAATGCACCACAAGTAGGATGTAATTTCATTGCATAACTATTGACTTTCGTGCTTGCATAGGAAATCACAAACCTTAACACCAATATTCTTACTAAAGCATAATTACTCACCAACATGACTCACATATTATTATCTCCATATCGCAAAACTATTGCAAGGAATAAAACTTATCATATCCAATGATCTACATGAAAGTTTTTATTATATCCTTCTTGAACATCCATCACTTTGGTACCAATTTCATAGATTGTGCAAATTGTCATTACTATTATCAACTCTCAGAATAATATAAGTGAAGCATGAGAGTGTTCGACAAACTACTCCATAAAGATATAAGTGAAGATCAAATGAGTAGTTAAGTAAATAGGTAGCTATGTGAGGACTCTTTCTCATTTAAATTTTTCCAGATCTAAGTATTTTATTGAAACATCAAGCAAAATAAAATAAAATGACATTTTAAGAATAGCATAACTCATGTGAAGAAGCAAAAACTTAGGCTCAACCGAGGCTAACCGATAATTGTTGATGAAGAAAGGTGGGATGCCTACCGGGGCATCCCCAAGATTAGATGCTTGAGACTTCTTGAAATGTTATCTTGGGATGCCTTGGGCATCCCCAAGCTTGAGTTTTTGTGTCTCCTTAATTCCTTTTATATCACAGTTTCCCTAAAATAAAGACAAATCATTCACTTTGGTACTATCAAGATAAGATTCATAATTGTTCTCACAGAATGCCTACTGTACCCTACAATTTCTACAACTTATATTTACCAATATAAGCCATAGAAACTATAAAACAAGCAAACTATGCATTGAAAACAGAATCTGTCAAAAACAGAACATCACGTAAAGATATGAATTTTAGTCATACTTATTGTTCACACACGAACACGTCACCATGTACCCTCGGCGTCGAGCGCGATACGCAAGACACGTCGCCGAAGGAGGCTCACCGGAAGCGCGATACGCAAGACAATCCAGCGAGCGCTTTTGAAGACCCGAAACCCCACGCGGCCGGAAGAGACCCCGTCTGGACGCACGGCGGTGATGGGCTGCCCTAGGTCAGATCTCCCGCCACTAGGACTTCGTAGATCGAAGCTCGCCGAAGCGAAGAACACCGATGAACGAGAAGCAGAAAACTAGGGTAGGAGATGAAAGTTTGTAGATGGATTTTGCGATTGTGTGTTGTTTTTTCAATCGGCCGTCACCCCTCATGTATATAAGAGGTGGCTGGACTTCCCGTGCAAGGAAAAGTTATAATTCACATCCAAAACCCTAGTTTGGGTCCAACTCGGAATCCAAACTTTCCAAAACTGTTCGGTTTACAACCTGGCTGCACCTTGCGGGTCACTTTTGTGGCAGTAAACGACCTTCGATGAAAATGCGCCCAAAAGCACATTTACTCGTCTCGACGAGATGAACAACTTCCGTATTGAACGTTTTTCAATTAGAGGCCATCTTCAGGGCCAAATCACTCGCGCAAAACAGCTAATTATTCACGCAGCTCATCAGACATACTCACATGTGTGTCTGGTTCCGGGCGTCATATTTTGCTCACTGGAGGGTCGCACTGTGTAGGCTCTAACTTTTGCATATGACCTCGAATTGGGACAATCTTTATATCAAAATCGATCGTTTCAACGAGACGAAGACAATTCATGTAGACCAGTTTTCCATATGAGGCCGTCTTGGGGGTGTAATCAGCCGAACAGTGTTTTGGATACAAAATCTCAGTACTTCGAACACAACTTCGGCCTTAGAGATGAGATCGGATGGCTAAGACCCAAAATCAAAGTTTCTCCTTTCAATGGTACGAAACTTTCTCACTTTAAGCACTTTTCCATTTGAGGCCTTCTTAATTATGTTTTTGACCATGCCAAAATCTGGTGTCAACACATGCCCCCCTGTTTTTCGGCAAAACTTGCGTGCCGAAAAATAATTTGCAATGTATTCGTTCTTAGGATGATGTCAACACTCCATCGGCCATTTATATTTCTCAGGGCGATAATTATGTATCAGCCATGATTTATGCTAAGGGCGATAGTTATTTATCGGCCATGTCTTTGCTTCGGACGATAGTTATATATCGGCCGTTGCCTATCTAGACTTCTTGCCACACACTTGGGTGATACTTCTTTAAATATTTGCCATTGAGAGCTCGAGGTAACAATGTCCCTTGTATGGATTCCACCAAATATGAGTTTCCAGGAACTACTCTTGTAATCTTAAAAGGACCTTCCCAACTTGGAGAGCACTTCCCGAATTTTCTGTCTTTCGAACCAATTGGTAGGATCACCTTCCACATGAGATCGCCAACTTGAAAACTCTTCAACTTGACCTTCTTATTGTAAGCTCTTGCCACCCTCAACTTATCTCTCTCTATGGCCTTCAAAGCAGCCAAACGTTTATCGGCGACTTCATCAATATTGTCCATCATCAAGTTATAAAAGTTCACCGCCGATAAATCATTTTATTTGGCTATTCTCAAAGCATTCAAATTCACTTCCACTGGTAAAACGGCCTCTTGACCATATACGAGCTCATATGGAGTTACCTTTGTAGCACCATGCCTTGAGATTCTGTGTGCCCACAAAGCTTCGGACAGTAGCTCATGCCATCTCCTTGGATTATCCTCAATCTTCTTGATGAGCTTGATTAATATTTATTGCTAGACTCAGCTTGTCCATTGGCTTGGGCATAATATGGAGAGGAATTGAGCAACTTTATCTTATATGATTCGGCAGATTCTCTAACTTGATGTGACATAAAGGATGAACCTTGGTCCGTAGTTAATGTTTGAGGAATGCCGAATCTATGAATAATGTGCTCAGTTATGAATTGAATTACCTCTGTATGCGTCATATTTTTGAGTGGTATTGCCTCAAACCATTTAGTGAAATAATCAGTTGCCACCAACATGTATGCGTCATATTTTTGAGTGGTATTGCCTCAGACCATTTAGTGAAATAATCAGTTGCCACCAACACGAATCGATGCCCCTTTGAAGAAGAAGGATGTATCTCTCCAATAAAGTCTAATCCCCAACCTCTAAAAGGCCACGGCTTGATAATAGGATGTAACATAGCAGGAGTCAACTGAATATCACCAAACTTTTGACAAGCTTCACATCCTTTATAATACTGGAAGCAATCATTAATCATCGTCGGCCAATAAAACCCAGCACGTCGTAATAACCATTTCATCTTGGGAGCCGACTGATGAGTGCCACAAATACCTTCATGGACCTCTCCCATAGCAACTCTCGCTTGGTCTTCGTCCAAGCACTTTAAAAGAACATCATCAACTGTTCGGCGATAGAGATCATCATCTCTTATTGTGTATTTGAAAGCCATACGCCGAACAGTCCTGTCCATCCTTTTATTAGGATCACACAAATAATCAATAATGGGTTTCCTCCAGTCTTGATCTTCTCCTGCATTAAATTTTTTGTTAGCGGCCGAAACGGTGGGCTCCGGTTCGGCCTCCCCTACGTTGGCAAGACTAGACATCGGCCTTTGAGAAATATGAAACATGCCATGATCAACATGATAGCCGGATGCTTATCGTGCCAACTCATTTGCTCCCCAATTGTCATATCTAGATATATGAGCAATGCTAACATAATCAAAAGTAGAAATTATATCTAGACATTTGTCAAGATAAACATTAAGTGATTCGTCAAAACATTGAAAGACTTTGGATATTTGTTGCACTACTAATAACGAATCACCAAAAGCCTCAATATGTGTAGCACCTATGGCAAGCAACATCTCTAAGCCGAATAACAATGCTTCATATTCGGCTTGATTATTTGTGCAAAAATATTCTAAGCGGCACGAGGTTTGAAAAACAGCACCATGAGGAGATATATAAACAATACCAACACCTTGGCCATTGCTACAAACTGAACCATCAAAATATAATCTCCATGGTATTAGTGAGACAAGGTTTATATCAATATCATGCTTGTCATCAATCCGATGCTCAACAATAAAATTAGCAACGATTTGGCCTTTCATGGATTTCAGATGTTCATAAGCCAAATCATATTCAATTAAAGTATAAGCCCATTTGCCAATTCTACCACTAAGAACTGGCCTATGCAACATGTACTTAATGACATCGGTTTGACAAGCTACTATGCAAGCACTCGGCACTAGGTAATGTCTCAATTTTGTGCAAGCATAATATAAACAAAGGAATAATTTTTCAATAGATGTATAGGCTCAAATAAGTAATAGCATGTTATTTTCCTTCGGCATCTTGAGTCAAAACAGCACCAATAACACCTTCCTCCGCTGCAATGTAAAGTCTAAATGGCTCCCTGTGCCTGGGCGCTTTCATAACCGGAGGAGTGCACAAATCTTATATCCTATATTTACTAATTGGAGGCACCATACGGGACACCACGTTAAACCGTGAAACTAACGAAAAATGACCGTCCATTTAATATATAATGCGTGTGCAGCCATTGGATAAACGCATGAGGCGTACTCTCCTATTCTATCTACAAGAGTCCTCCTCTACCAGGACTCTCTCCGTTTCCCTTGAATAATAAATGTGAGCCTCTCCTTTCCCAAGCGTACTCCACTAGGACTCTATTTCCTTTGAATAAAAAAGAAAAAAAAATCTGAGTCTCTCCTAGATTTGACGTACACAAGGCATCCTCCCCTTGGACCCTCTCTGTATCGCTTGAATTAGAAATAAAAAACATGGAAATACGAGCCTCTCCGATTTGATCGTAGGCAATCCTCCCCCTTGGTCCCTGTTCATGTTTCTCGGGCAAAAGTTCTGAGCGCCTCCCCTGGTCCCTCTTCGTGTCTCTCAGGACAAAGTTCTGAGCGTCGGCGCCGTCTTCTTTGCTGACATGCACCCGGTTGACTCAGCCAGTGTATGAACGGTGCAGCCACTGCATGTGCATCCCCATGGCCTCTTTGCCGCATCACATAGAAGATTTTGAGGCTCCATGACTCCATAACACATAGCCGCGATGGTTAGGATTGCGCAGCCATCGTCCTTAATCTTGGTTGGAATCCTGTACTCCGATTAGAAATAAATTTCACTGATCTCAAGTAAGAAATGTGTTCTTTTCATTCCCGTCGGATCCATGTTTTAATTATGGAATAGGTGAGCTCACTCAGTCTTTTAGGGACGTTATTTCCTATTTAATTTTCACATGATTATGTTGCTAGATACTGTGAAATAAGCCGCAGTTCAGATTCTAAGCAAGCTCATCTCCATAAGAAGTTACGCATGAATAGCATTTGTGCATTGGTAATATGATTGATACGATGATTACTCTGTTAATCTACCGTTAAACCATGTACTGACTATAAGTGCACAAATGAATTATTCAAGGTTATATATGTTCAGATGAAACGATCAGTTGTCCAATATTGAGCAGTCGATGAGTTGGCAAGAGTTCATTTATTACTGTACGAGGTGATGGAAATACTTCTTTCTTTGGTGCAATCTTTTTCTTTTCCCAGGTTGCCTATCGACTAATTAATCTAACTAAATTTTTGAGGAAAAGTTCCAAGTTTAATCTAACTAAAATTTTCAGGAAAAGTTCCAAATATTCAAATGCATAAAGATTGACTTATGTAAGTAAACTATTCCTTTTTATTTTATCTGTTACATTGATATGGGGTTTATGATGTTTGTGATAGCTACCCATGCAGCTTATATTGGTAAAATATATTGCGATCTTCCTTCTGCACTAAAATCTTAAGCAAGTGGCAATAGTATTTCATGGATCCATATCTCCCCAAATCAATCGACAAAACAAAATGTATGCTTCTATGATAGTATGAAAACATAAAACGTTTTTTTATCAAGCATTAGTATAATATAACAAAATTGATTTAGAATCACTAGCCCGTGCAGTAGCACGGGTTGACGACTAGTATTTACTAATTGGAGGCAGCATCTAAAGCACCACGTTAATTCTAGAAATTAAACAAAACTGTCCATCAGATCACCTAATTAGTTATTTATGACCGTCGGATGATGTATCTCACAGTCCTCTCTCTTTTTCCCACCTCCCAGGCGAACACCTCTTCTTTGGAGCGAACTAATCTACATATGGCAAAAGAAAAACTCTGCCTCCCGGCGTCCTGCACTCCTGCCCTTGGATATCTCACGTAGTTATGGCCGCCATGTCCTCCACCTGTGCTTGCATGGCCCCAAGGAAGATTTGGTCCTCCCCTCCTCTCCATCTCCTAGGCTGCTCGGGCGCTTCAGCGGGTGCCTCACCGACGACGTCGAGGAGAGCATCCAGATTCGGTAAAGAGGCAGTAGCACGCTACAGTGCTAGGGAATTGGAAACCCTAGTGGCCGACGCGGAGGCAATTTCACGTAAGAAGGACTAGGTGAGAGAAGAGGCCAACTTTGATCATTTATCCAATGTATTTGTCGTTGTTAAGGTTAGATGCGTCTTCCTCCTCGCTGGACATAGAAGAAAGGAAATTTTGCCTGCGACAATTTCGTTTCCTGATTGCTAATCCATTCCATTGCTTCACCCCATCGTCTCTCTCACCTATTCAGGCCATCTACCAATATAATAGATCCATTTGGAGTCATCAGCAATCAGAAATCTTGGTACGTCATGGTCGACTAATAATCATAGGGGAATAATGTAGGAGGCAGGAGACTCCTTTTAATTTTGTATCTCCTAATCGTTCTTCAATGACAGAGAGTGTATTAAACGTATTTGCTACATGCCTACAGGTCTACAACTCCGTCTTCAGCTCTGGCATTGCATCAAGAAACTGAAATACTGTTAGGTTGCCAATGCCATAGCCCATGTTGTGGTCGAGGTGGACTATTCCCTGTAATATCTCCATGGAAAAATTATACAAGCTGACGGCTATATGTAAATTCCATCGAATTCTCATGGACAAGATCAATGAAGTAGTTTGACGATCTGAAGAATGGTCGATCTAGCCCATGAATAATTCAGTAGGAGGTAAATTTGATCAATATATACTTATAGTCTGAACTGATGACTCCACAAGCATATATATGAATGGTCCAGCAGGGAAACAGCAAGGGTACCTAGCTCATCTCTTCTGCTTTTTTAAGCAATGATGAAACAGCCGTGATTCGTTTCGTATTTCCTTCTTAGATTGATCCCCACATATTCCATATGGTAGCCATTGTTTGTTTCTTTGTCACTGAAAACACCATACTCGAGCATCAACATGCATATTTGAGTACTGGCTGCATTCACATGTGTCTCCGCCACGCCTCCATTCCAACTGGTCCAAGAACCCAAACCTTTTTTAAGGGTTTAGCTGTATCATATTTTGTAATTTTCAAAGATAAATATTCATAACCTTTTGAACCTCGGATACACATGTGTTAGATCCATCCATTTTAACTGTTACAGATTTGACCTGACTACTGATCATCTTTAGCTCTTTACACATGAGTCTTATATTTCCTTTTGAAAGGTAGTTTTTCTTAGAATCAACATTTGTCAGGTTAGCCCCATTTGTGCAAATCAGAGGAAACATAGCATGCTGATGTTTTTTCAGAGTACAACACAAGAAAAAGGATGGATAGACTCAGAGAGAAACAAAATTACCGCATAGCAACAAGCAGATTGTAACCAATACTGTACCACCTCTATAGATACTTTGTAGGTACAACACAAGAGAAACATGCAGCTATGTTAATGTGAAGAACATGTACGTTGTTGTTTCCTGTACGTCACACATATGATTGGTTGGATGCTCTTTGTATACTCATTCGTATCTGTGAGATAATTTTTTTGAGTTACAAATGATATAGATCAGTACGTATTAAAATAGCAAAAGGTGGAACATTCAGTCAGTACACCCAGTAGGAAAATTACATAGATTTATACATGTAATATAAGTACACATGTTTATCAATTTCAAATGACTTCAAGTTTCCATCTTTTTGTTTCATAAGAGAGACAGCAAACAAGGTTACTTTAAAACCACAAAAAATTGGGAAACAGTTATACAGGTCCAACTAGATGTATAGTACGCACGCACAATTTTTTGTCAATATACCTTTCATGTATGGTTTACACAAAAAATGACGAATATATTAATCAATACAAAGCTACAAATTTTAATTTTTGGTGTAGCCTACAAATTTAGTCTTTCTAATTAAAATTTAAAGATATGTAGAAAGATCTATAAATTTAGGAATTCTTTTGTCTTCTAATATATGATTCAACATTTTCGAAATACAAGGCTGCACATGTATCTTTTGAAATGAATATTAGAGCATGTGTACATTGCGACTTCTCACATTTGCCTAATCAACATGTTGTCATTTCCTTCATATGTGCCACACTGTTTTATATGTACTTTAGTTGTTTGTAGGTTGTTCAAACCATGACTGACAATATGTTAATATATTGGGTGAATTGCACTGCATTGATCAAGATGCATTTCAAAATGCATATAGTAGCCATTGATGGGTATCATGGTTGAAGAAAACTTAGTGAGACTTCTGCATAGTTTTAGTACCAACATTTGTGAACCGTATACTGAAGTTTTATTGTGACAATTTTTCAAAGGTGCATGCTGATGTTTGCTTGAACTACGTCGGTATTTCCCCAAAGAGGAAGGGATGATGCAGCACAGCAACGGTAGGTATTTCCCTCAGTGATGAGACCAAGGTTATCGAACCAGTAGGAGAACCAAGCAACACTACGTAAACAGCACCTGCACACAAAGAACAAATACTTGCAACCCGACGTGTTAAAGGGGTTGTCAATCCCTTTCGAGTAACGGCGCCAGAAATTGGCAAACGGACGTGATATAAATTGTAGTAGATTGATAGATGCAAATAAAAGCAAATAAAATTCAGCGAGGTATTTTTTGGGTTTTTGGAAATATAGATCTGAAAATAGAAGTGGCAAATAAATAAAAAGGCAAATAGCAAAATAGATCTGAAAATATATCATGAGAAAATAGACCCGGGGGCCGTAGATTTCACTAGTTGCTTCTCTCGAGAAAAATAGCATACGGTGGGTAAACAAATTACTGTTGGACAATTGATAGAACTTCAAATAATTATGAAGATATCCAGGCAATGATCATTATATAGGCATCACGTCCAAGATTAGTAGACCGACTCCTGCTTGTATCTACTACTATTACTCCACACATCGACCGCTATCCAGCATGCATCTAGTGTATTAAGTTCATGGAGAAACGAAGTAATGCAATAAGAACGGTGACATGATGTAGACAAGATCTATTTATGTAGAAATAGATCCCATCTTGTTATCCTTAATAGCAACGATACATACGTGTCGGTTCCCCTTCTGTTACTGGGACCAAGCACCGTAAGATCGAACCCATCACAAAGCACCTCTTCCCATGGCAAGAAAAATCGATCTAGTTGGCCTAACTAAACCAAAGATTCGAAGAAGAAATATGAGGCTATAAGCAATCATGCATATAAGAGATCAAAAGACTCAAATAACTTTCATGGATAAAAACATAGATCTGATCATAAACTCAAAGTTCATCGGATCCCAACAAATACACCGCAAAAAAGAGTTACATCAAATGGATCTCCAAGAGACCATTGTATTGAGAATCAAAAGAGAGAGAGGAAGCCATCTAGCTGCTGCCTACGAACCTGGAGGTCTACAATGAACTACTCACGCATCATCGGAGAGGCATCAATGAGGATGATGAACCCCTTCGTGATGGTGTCTAGATTGGATCTGTGGTTTCTGGAACTTGCGGCGGCTGGAATTGATTTTCGTCGACTCCCCTACGGTTTCTGGAATATTGGGGTATTTATAGAGCAAAGAGGCGGTGCGGGAGGTGGCCGAGGTGGGCACAACCCACCTGGGTGCGCCTGGGCCCCCAGGCGTGCCCTGGTGGGTTGTGCTCCCCTCGAAGCCCCCCTCAGGTACTTTCTTGGCCCAACTTGTGTCTTCTGGTCCAGAAAAAATCACCAAAAAGTTTCGCTGCGTTTGGACTCCGTTTGGTATTGATTTCCTGCGAAGTAAAAAACAAGCAAAAAACAGCAACTGGCACTGGGCACTATGTCAATAGGGTAGTCCCAAAAAATGATATAAAGTTGCTATAAAATGATTGTAAAACATCCAAGAATGATAATATAACAGCATGGAACAATCAAAAATTATATATACGTTGGAGACATATCACATGCGCATGTTTTGGAAAACTCACTATTTCGTTAGTGTTTTCCAATATAGATAGGACTAGACCGTGCTGATGCACGAGTTGATGACTAGTATTTCTTAATCATATCAAAGGCCTCTTGCTGTCCCCCCCCCCAAGTAAAATTGGCATCGTTCTTTAACCGAAGGATGGGAGTGAATGCATCAACCTTCCCTGACAAGTTGGCTATGAATCTCCTTAAATAGTTGACTTTGCCAAGGAATTTTTGCATATCTCTCTTGCAAGTTGGAGCCCCCACCTTTTGTATAGCCTCTATCTTTTTGGGATAAATTTCTATGCCATCTTGATGAATAATGAAACCCAAAAACTTACCAGCCGATACACCAAAAGCACACTTCAAAGGATTCATCTTTAGTCCATATTTTTTCATTCTTTCAAAAGCTAAGCGCAAATCGGCTAGATGAGATTCAAAAGCATCCGATTTGACAACAATATCATCAATATAGACTTCAAGTATAACACCAAGTAAATCATGAAAAATTGAATTCATAGCCCTTTGATACGTGGCACGGGCATTCTTTAATCCAAAGGTCATCACTGTCCACTCAAATAAACCAGGGAAACCGGGGCATCGAAAAGCCGTTTTGGACATATCCTCGTCGGCCATAATTTTTTTATTATACCCCGCATTACCATCAAGAAAGCTAATGACCTTATGTCCAGAGGCATCATTAATAAGCATATCGGCTATGGGCATGGGATACTCATCTTTGGGTGTAGCTCTATCCAAATCTCTAAAATCAATACACACCCTCAACTTACCCGAGCCTTTCTTCTCCACTGGTACAATGTTAGAAATCCACTCGGCATACCTGCAAGGTCTAATAAAATGAGCTTTAAGCAAACGACCGATCTCTTCCTTGATACGGTCATATGTTTTTGGATTAAACTTTCTGGCCGATTGCTTATATGGTCTAAAACCGGCCTTTATAGGTAACCGATGCTCCACTAGCTCTCGGCTTAAACCTGGCATCTCATGATATTCCCATGCAAAGCAACAAACATATTCTTTCAATAGCTCGATCAACTTAACTTTATGATCGGCTCTTAAATTTTCGTTTAGAAATGTCAGCCTAGGAATTGAACCATCTCCTATATCTATCTCTTCTAATGGATCGGCCGATGTAAAACCTTGTCCTAATTTATCCATATCATCTAACTCTTCTATGGACTCATACATATCGTTCTCATTGGACCGATATTCTACAAGACGCTTTTGTAACCACTTTGAGTTAGGATCCATTTAAATACATCATACCTTGGAGCCGATTATCGCCAACCGGCTTTAAAGAAATGGGCACGAAACCACTTTTTGTAGCGCTAAGAAAATCAAATTCTGATAGGTCACGCCCTGTCAAGCAAGTAGCATTGGGATGTTGCCAATCCACCAATTCATCGGTCAAAGCAACACAAGCCGAATTATCCGCATGAATGACCTCCACTTCATCATCGACCCACTGAATTAAAAACTGGTGCATAGTAGATGGCACGCATTGGTTTGCATGAACCCAATCGCGGCCTAATATCACATTGTAGTTACCTTGCACCTCGGCAACAAAGAATGCAGTAGCCAAAGTTTTGCTTCCCACCGTAAGCTCCACATACATCACACCTTTGGCTTCAGTTTTCTCTTTGCCTTCAAATCTATTGAGCACCATGTTGGTCTTTATCAACTCTTCATCACGCAACTCCAATTTTTTGAAGACCGAATATGGCATAGGATTCACCACAGCACCACCATCAACAAGCATTCTAGCAACCGGCGATCCATTAATATGACCTTTAAGGAACAATGGCTTCAAGTGCGTCACCGGTTCTTTTGGCTCCTCGAATATAGCATTTGTAGGATCAAAATCCAACTGAGCTACTTCCCCTTCTTCATCTATAGCACGAAATTCAGCGGGTAAGTAATACACCATATTAATATCCATACCATCGTGAACCGGTGTAGACTCATAATTCAGAATATCATCTCCATCCTCAAGCATGTCTACCGACTCCGAAATATCTCCAAGTGAAGAGGAAGCAATAGGTGAAGTGGACGATGTAATAGCGGCTGCATCGTCCTTCGTTGGTGGTGTAGGTGCTGCTATGACCAATGCAGAAGATGATATGTTTTCCTTTTGCTTAGGCCTCCACACTTGTTTTGCGGGCATCATGGGACGGGTTTCATTGAACAGTTTATCCCTTTGCCTCTCCTCTTCTTGTTCCTCCTTCTCGTGGCTCCTCATGCGCTGCAACCTCCTTTTTTGCGCCTTGGTCAGACCGGAGGGACACCACTTAGGATGAGTATATTTTGGATCCCTCAGCTTGGCCTTGCTTGTGCTAGCTTCATGATCATTAGCCATGGGACCTTGCTGGACATCAGCCACATCCTTATTAGAATTAGCCGGATTATCAACAATAATCGGCTCTTTGATTGTTAATTCTTTAGTGCCTACCATAATAGTTTCAGCACCAGTACTCTTCTCCTTTTGCTTGCTAGCCTCTGAAATTTCAGCACTTGGTGATTTAGCATGCCACACTTGATTGCTGACCCTTTTTTGATTATCCTGCACTGGCCAATTGACACCATTGTTCAAACGACCTCGTATAGGGTAAGAAAGCCTATCACGAACGGGCCTACTTGGTTCTGCCCAACCCGGATGAAAAGCATAAGGGGCCATTGGGGGCTGCCCCCATCCTCCATTGAAGTTTCCCATGTAGTATGGCGCATAGGGGGGTGGCGCCATCCATGGTCCCGGCGCCCACGACCCATATGGCCTTGCATGATGCTGAAATTGTTCCCGAGGAGGTGACCTTGAGCGCTTCAAATTTGATGACCGGTTAGAGCTAGAACCGGCCGCTTGATTGACATATTTGGACAACAACATATCAAAAGTCGGCTTGATTTTCTTGCGTTGCACTTTAGCTTCATTCGTCTTCCACTTGCCAACCTCTGGACTCTTTGGGCTTAACAAATTTGGCATGAGTGTTCTCTTGCACTTGTGGTTGCCCCCGAGTGTAGGGTTCTTGATGGTGATTTTGATCACTTCCTTGCCATCGGGTTGCTTATCAAGCACAACCCGTCTCACCAAGACCTTGTCACCCGCCTTGTCTTTCCTGGGCTCACCAACAATGACATTAGCTTTATTAGCAGATTCGGCTACCTCCGGCCGAATGAGCAGCTTCTTTCCCTCCAAATCCATGGTATTCATTGGAAAAGGCTGTTTGTCAACTTGCATTTCAGAAAAGTTCAATCATCTATCATTAATGGCCGATTGTATCTGTCGTCGAAAAACATTGCAATCGCTAGTAACATGAGAAAAATAATTATGATACTTGCAATAAGAGCACCGTTTCAGCTCTTCAAACGGTGGTAAAGTATGAGATATTCTAATAATTTTTGCTTGCAACAAAGCATCAAATATTTTATCACACTTGGCAATGTTAAAAGTAAACTTAATCTCTTCATCATGATTCTTATTAATCGGCTTCAGATCATTGCAAGTAAATGGTTTGGCCTTTGACGGCCAAAAAAATTCAGTAGCATAAATATCACCTTCATCGTCCGAGTGATCACTATCATATCCAACCATATTCATTTTAGGACGATCAACTTTATATCTATGCACTTCTTTGAGATCTTTGCCTCGGCTTTCCTGAGCCAAAGCGCTTTGTAAGACTTGATTGATATTTAAGAACTCATAACCTTCTAGCTTTTCTCTAATAGGAGTTCTCAAACCACTAAGCACTAGGTCTGCCAAGTCTCTCGGTTATCACCAAACTATAACACCGGTTTTTTGTTTCTTTGAATCTCTTGACGTAATCGGAGACCGATTCATCATGCTTCTGTTTAACCGATGTTAGATGTGATAACTTAAGTTCATTGTCACCGCTATAAAAGTGATCATGAAATTTCTGCTCTAGCTGCGACCAAACCCGAATGGAACCATGTGGTAAAGAAGAAAACCATGAAAATGTGGTACCAGTTAATGATAAAGGAAACAAACGCACTTTCAATTCATTTAGCTAGCCTGCCTCACCCAATTGTGCTAAATATTAACTAACATGCTCCCATGTGGTTTTCGTGCCTTCTCCATTAAACTTAACAAAATCTGGAATTTTATATCCCGGAGGGCACTGGATGGCATCAAAGTACTCGGGATACAGTTTTTGGTAAATCCGATTCCGAGGTAACTCAACTCCAAAATTCTCTCGAAGCATCTTAGCCATCTCCTCTCTAAAATTATCTAGGGCATCGTCTGTAGTAGACGATGAAGCTTGTTGCAGTGGCATAGGAGGAGTAGGATTACTAGTTGTAGGTAGGAACTGTGGCATGTATGCCGAACCATAGTTCGGTAGTGGCCGAGTGTTTGCACCTGTAGGTTGGGTTTGGTTCAGTGTTGCCACCGAACCTGGCATGTTCATGATTGGATTAATGGGTGCAACCACAATCTAATTTGCTTGGGTAGGGTAATAAGTCATCGGCATGGGAGGCGCCGATGAAATAGGTAAAGCCAGATTAGGGTTTTGCACGCTAGCAGCTATACCACCATTACCACTAGATGATTGAGATATATTTTTCTGAGCATTAGTATTTTCTATGAAAGTTTGATAGACCAGATTGTTACCATCAGCAATACGACTCTCAATCTCAGCCCACTGCTCAGTAGAAAAGGTAGTACTCATAGAGGGTTTAACCTGCTCGGTTTGAAGAGGAGGGAACTTGATTTCTTCAATCGGACTAATGTTGGCTTGGCGATCCTTCTTGAATTTTGCAAGGAACTCCTGCAAATCCTTCTCTTCACGCGCCTTCTTGTACTCCTCATAGATTTGGCGATGATCGGCCGATATCTCATCAAGACTGGGCTTAATGATGTTATCGGCGTCTACCTCAGATGGCTTGGGAAGATCGGACATGGTGGATGATGATGATTGATCTTCAGTCCCCAGCGGAGTCACCAAAAAGTGTGTTCGCACACGAACACGTCACCGTGTACCCTCAGCGTCGAGCGCGATACGCAAGACACGTCGCCGATGGAGGCTCAGCGGAAGTGCGATACGCAAGACAATCCAGCGAGCGCTTTTGAAGACCTGAAACCCCACGCGGCCGGGAGAGACAGGCGGTGATGGGCTGCCCTAGGTCGGATCGTCCGCCCCTAGGACTTCGTAGATCGAAGCTCTCCGAAGCAAAGAACACCGATGAACGAGAAGCGGAAAACTAGGGTAGGAGATGAAAGTTTGTAGATGGATTTTGCGATTGTGTGTTGTTTTTTCAATCGGCCGTCACCCCTCATGTATATAAGAGGCGGCTGGACTTCCCGTGCAAGGAAAAGTTATAATACACGTCCAAAACTGTTGGGGATATAACCCCGCAGTGTGACCTACCAAGGAGGGGCCGAGTTACACTGTTGGCGACTTAATAGTGAAAGCCTAAGTAGGCCCAAGAAGAAGAGATATGAAGACTGGAGGCGGCTCACAAGGCGGGCCTGTTGAAGGCCCAAGACCAGGCGATGGTTTAATAACCCGGAGGTGTGAGCCGCCTGATGGCGACTTGCCTAGCAAGGCAAGTCGACTTAGAACCCGGGTCGGTCACGTTGTATGATCCGACTTGGACTCTTGTAAGCCCAGGGCCTCGATCTGTGTACATAAAGACGAGACCCTGCGGTGGGTTAACTCAAGTAACAATCAATCGAAAGCTAGGTTAAGCGATTCCACTCCCTTGTAATCTGTACTCAATCAATATAGTACAAAGCAGGAAGTAGGCTTTTACCTCATCGGTGAGGGGCCGAACCTGGGTAAACCGTGTCTCTCGTCCCGCTCAACCCCTTTAAGCTAACCTATGTTGCGATGGCTCCACACCTAAGTCCTTTCACAAGGGCATCTGCCGTGACAAAACCACGACAGTTGGCGCCCACTGTGGGGCCAGCGCATGGTGGTTTCAAGTTCTTGAAGGGCTCTTTCCCAGGGATCGAGGGATATGCCATTGGTAGGATGACCAAGAGTCGCCGCGGCAAGCTCTACATCGACGACACTGGCTAGGGCCCCGAGGCCGACTCAATCGAGTACGGGTACCGGGTCCCCTTCAGCGGAATTCATGTCTTCATTGGCAAGATCGGCGGATCAGAGCTTGAGCTGGACATCTGCACTAACATCGTCGAGCCGGCTCGGCACGCGTGACCCGCCCGGGTTCAACCCGGCCGAAAACATGTCTTTGTTGGATTCACACACGACGCTGATCTCGCAGAGGATTCTGTATCTGGAGGAGAGACTCTCGTCTACTCAGGTGATGAGTCCTCGACCGGAGAGACGGAGTCAATCTATCAGCTTCCAGACAGCGGGATTGGGGGCTATTCCGATGGTGACCGTATTCTGGACCCCCTATGAGCCGCCGTGCCGGGCTGCTATCTTCATGGCTGGTACAGGACCGGCTCTCAATTCATCAACAACTGCAGCTATGACGTCTGGATCAACGGCTGCTGCGACAGCTGGGGCTAGCGGCTCTGCTAGGCCGCCGGCTCAGGTCTTATCAGATCTCTTGGGCACTCTGACAAGTTTGCTAGCGACAGAGGTTACTGTGGTGAATCAAGCAGAACGCAACACAGAAATTGTCAAGATTCAAGCGGAGATCACTAAGGCCTAGGAGGATGTCAACGCTGAGAATATCAGGATGGCAGAGGAATGGGCTCAGATCACAGCTGAGTCAGAGCGTGTGAGGACAGAAGCTTGGCATTTAAGTCTGGATCAGAATGCCTCTAATGCGGTCCTTCGTAGGAGGCACCAGACCCGCCTGCCTTTGCATTATGTACCCATGAATCTGTTTAACATGCCAGGGGCAGGTCCAACCACTCCAGATACGAGGTTAAACCCTCAGTTAAACCCGGACGCGCCTGGAAGCCGGGCGGCGGCTCAACCTCGTCAGCCTGAGCCGGCACGAAGGGAGGACCGGGCGCCTAACCCGCCCCCTAATAAAACACCGCCTCAATGTTTTTTGACGCCACCGCCAGGGCACTTTTCTAACCCGGTGGATAACATGTTAGCGGCAGCGACCCGGCTGGCGGCTATTCCGATCGAGGGCGAGTCACCGGTTGCGGTGGAGACCCGAAACGCAGTAGAACTCCTTCGAACGGCTGTGGCACAGCAGGCGGCTTACTCATACAGTCGTGATCATGTTCATTCGACTCCTCATCCAAGTTGAAGTTACAACTGGCTTGTTGAGTCGCCTGCGGTCTCCAGTAGCGAACGACATCATAACCCGCCCCGTGATGATCACCCGCCCTATGCAGATAACCCGCCCCGTCGTGAGGCGGATGCGGTGGCTCAGCAGGGGGCTTATCAGCAGCCTCCGGTGACCCCTTCAGCTTCAATAGGGGTTGGGACGATTTCCAGAATAGTTGGAGTGCCATGTTTAGTACCGGCTCTGCGTAATGAACGTCTGCCGAAGTATTTTAAGGGCCCTCGTAAGGTGCCTAACTACACAGCGGATCTCCCCCCTGAGGCTTGGATTGAGAGTTATGAGTTAGCCATGGAGATGCTGGATGTCAATGATGCTGTCTGTGCCAAATACTTTACCATGATGTTGGATGGACCCGCTCGTACATGGTTAAAAAGTTTACCTGCTAATTCTATCAACTCATGGGCAGAGTCGAAGGAACGTTTCATCAAAAAATTTCAAGGGACATGCAAGCAGCCTTTGACGATTATCGATCTGGATAATTGCGTGCAGCGCGAGGATGAGTCGGCCCATCATTGGGTTCGGCGGGTCTTTGCTATTATTCACTCATCTGATAGTATTGTGGTGGGTTAGGCGGTTCTGGTCTTGGAGAAGAACTGTCACTTTACCCTCGTTAAGCAGAAGCTTGGGCGGCTTAAGCGTTATTGTACTGACATGGGTGAGCTCATGGCAGCTCTCATTAAGTATGCAGAGTCTGATAACACCAAAGGCCCTGGGTCTGATGATGAGAAATCCAACAAGGGCAAAAAGAGTGGCAATGGTAAGGGTCAGCAGAAGAACGTGGCTGGGCATAATAACAACCAGGGCAATGGTGGTAAGTGTAGACACCCTGATGGCGGGTCAGATTTAGTAGCTAACACCAACACTGGGTACAAGAATCAATGTCGCAATGGTAATGGTAAGCCGCCGTATGGCAAGGGAAACCCTTTTAATCTTGAGACAGCGCTTAATGACCCATGCCCGAAGCACAGTCTTCCTGACAAGCCATCCACTCATGCCTGTAAGGATTGTTGGGTCATGCGAGAGTTCAAGAATTACAATCTCGGTCAGAATCATGGCAATGACAATGGACCGCCCGGCGGGTCAGGTTCCGGCTCTCAGGGCTCCGGTTTTGGTGGAGGCGGCTCAAATTCTGGCTATCAAAGCCAAGGTAACCATGGTGGTCATAATCAACAGTCTGGTCAGGGCAACCACCAGCAAGGTTATCAGTCAGGATATCAGAGTAATCCAAAGTAGCTCAATAGTGGCCAGTATCATGTCTTCACTACCAGTCTTTGCAAAAGAGATCAGAAGGTTCATAAGCGTGCCGTTAGTGCTGTTGAGCCGGCCATACCCCAATACTTACGCTGGTCGGAGCATCCGATCACATGGAGTTGGGAGGATCACCCGCCCCGGGTTGAAAATCCGGGTCATCTGGCATTGGTGGTAGCCCCTCAAGTGGGCGGTTATAAATTCATTAAGGTGCTGATGGATGGTGGCAGTAGCATCAACATCCTGTACTATGACACTTTTCGTCGGATGAACTTGACTGACAAGGATCTTAAGTCGTCTTCCACAGTCTTTCATGGTGTGGTGCCTGGTAAGTCGGCGTATCCTGTGGGGAAAATTGCCCTGGAAGTAGCCTTTGGTGATGACTATGATTACAGAGCCGAGACATTGTGGTTCGAAGTGGTCAAAATCAAGAGTCCGTATCATGCCTTGTTCGGCCGGCCGGCTTATGCTAAGTTCATGGCTCACCCTTGTTATGTTTATTTACAGCTTAAGATGCCAGGGCGTAAGGGCACAATTATGGTCCATGGTGATCGGAAAGTCGCCTTGGAATGTGAGGAAGGGGACGCGGCTTGTGCTACTGAGGAACTTAAGTTTTACAAGGATAATGTTGACCCGACTGATATGACCCCCTGAAGAAGCCCACCACTGAACATGACCCTTTGTTGAAATTTAAATAGGCTGATGATACCAAGCAGGCTGATTTTGTCCCTGGCGACTCATCTCAGCAGTTCACTGTGGGGGCTAATATGGATCCCAAATAGGAAAGCGCGCTCATCGAGTTCATCCGTGAGAATCGAGACATCTTTGCATGGAAACCTTCTGACATGCCGGGTGTACTGAGAGAATTCGTTGAGCACACTCCTAATGTGGATCCTAAGTTTAAACCGGTCAAACAATTCCTTCGTCATTTCAATAAAGAACGACGTAAGGCTATTGGAGAAGAGGTAGCCCGGCTCTTAGCGGCTGGGTTTATCGTAGAAGTGTTTCACCCTGAGTGGTTGGCTAACTCCGTGCTTGTACTCAAGAAGAACGGCACTTGGCGTATGTGTGTTGATTACACAGATCTTAACAAGGCTTGTCCAGCTGATCCGTTTGCTGTCCCTCGTATCGACCAGATTATTGATGCAACGGCGGGTTGTGAGAGCTTATGTTTCCTGGATGCTTATTCTGGTTATCATAAGATCAAGATGGCAGTTAAGGACCAAGAAAAGACATCCTTCATTACACCTTTTGGAGCTTTCTGCTATGTTTCTATGCCTTTTGGGCTTAAGAATGCTCAGGCGACTTATCAGCGCTGTGTTCAGAATTGTTTTCATAGTCAGATTGGATGCAACGTTCATGCTTATGTGGATGATATTGTGGTCAAGTCAAGGAAGAAGGAGACTCTTCTTGATGATTTGAAGGAAACTTTTGACAATCTCTAGGTCTACAAAATGATGCTTAACCCGGCCAAGTGTGTCTTTGGTGTGCCTGCAGGTAAACTGTTGGGATTTCTGGTCTCGGAACGGGGTATTGAAGCTAACCCGGAGAAGATTAAAGCCATCACGTCACTGATGTCGCTTGAACTACGTCGGTATTTCCCAATAGAGGAAGGGATGATGCAGCACAAGTACGGTAGGTATTTCCCTCAGTTATGAAACCAAGGTATCAATCCAGTAGGAGAACCAAGCAACACTATGTAAACGGTACCTGCACACAAATAACAAATACTTGCAACCCGACGATTAGGAGGGGTTGTCAATCCCTCTACGGGTAACGGCGCCAAAAGTTGGCAAGTTGACGAGATAAAATTGTGATAGATTGGGTAAATAGATCTCGATAAAACGCGAAATAAATGATGCAAATAAAAAGTCAACAAGGTATTTTTTGGTTTTTGGAATAATAGATCTGAAAGTAAAAGTGGCAAATAATAGACCGGAAAGCAAATATGATGAAGAATAGACTCGGGAAAGAACAATATGTTATCCTTAATGACAACGATCAATATGTGTCTTGCTGCCCCTTCTGTCACTGGGAAAGAACACCGCACGACCGAACCCATCACAAAGCACTTCTTCCCATGGCAAGAAAAATCGATCTAGTCGGCCTAACTAAACCAAAGATTCGAAGAAGAAATACGAGGCTATAAATAATCATGCATATAAGAGATCAAAAGAAGACTCAAATAACTTTCATGGATAAAATAGATCTGATCATAAACTCAAAGTTCATTGAATGCCAACAAACACACCGCAAAAAGAGTTACATCAAATAGATCTCCAAGAGACCATTGTATTGAGAATCAAAAGAGAGAGAGGAAGCCATCTAGCTACTAACTACGGACCCGTAGGTCTACAATGAACTACTCACGCATCATCGGAGAGGCACCAATGAGGATGATGAACCCCTCCGTGATGGTGTCTAGATTGGATCTGGTGGTTCTGGAACTTGCGGCAGCTGGAATTGTGTTTCGTTGATTCCCCTAGGGTTTTTGGATTTTTGGGGTATTTATAGAGCAAAGAGGTGGCGCGGGAGGCGGCCGAGGTGGGCACAACCCACCAGGGCGCTCCTGGGCCCCCAGGGGCACCCAGGTGGGTTGTGCTCCCCTCGGAGCCCCCCTCTAGTACTTCTTTGGCCCAACAGGTGTCTTCTGGTCCAGAAAAAATCTCCAAAAAGTTTTGCTACGTTTGTACTCCGTTTGGTATTGATTTTTTGCGAAGTAAAAAACAAGCAAAAAACAACAACTGGCACTGGGCACTATGTCAATAGGTTAGTCCCAAAAAATGATATAAAGTTTCTATAAAATGATTGTAAAACATCCAAGAATGATAATATAACAGCATGGAACAAGGAAAAAATATAGATACGTTGGAGACGTATCAGTCACTTTCTAAGCCGACGTGTGTTAATGACGTTCAGCGTCTGGCGGGTCGCATTGCGGCTTTGAGCCGGTTTATAAGTCGCCTAGGAGAGAAGGCAATTCCTCTATATCAGATGATGAAGAAGACATATCATTTTGTCTAGAGTGATGCTGCCAATGAGGCATTTGAGGCGCTCAAGAAACAATTAGCTGAGCCGGCCGTCCTTGCTGCTCCCATTGAGAAAGAGCCTTTGCACCTGTACGTGACATCTAATAATAAGGCTGTCATCATGGCAATTGTTGTGGAGCGCAAGGAGGCGGGTAAGGAGTACCCAGTTCAACGGCCGGCTTACTATGTCAGTGAGGTGTTGACAGAGTCCAAGCAACAATATCCACATTGGCAGAAACTGGTGTTTGGGGTGTTCATGGCAAGTCGCAAGCTGAAGCATTACTTTCTTGGTCATCCTATTACTGTGGTCAGCTCTGCTCCTTTAGGATATATTATTCAGAACAGGGAGGCTACAGGCCGGGTTGCTAAGAGGGCAATTGAACTTGGACCTCATAATTTGAAGTATGTGCCCAGTACAGCTATCAAGTCTCAAGCTTTGGTGGATTTTATCAATGATTAGATAGAGTTGTAGACACCTGAGGAGAAGCTAGACAACACATATTGGACAATCCACTTTGATGGGTCCAGGTAGTTGGAAGGCTCGGGGGCTGGACTTATTTTGACTTCCCCACGAGGTGACAAATTTTGTTATGTTTTAAGGCTAATGTTTCCTTGTACTAACAATGCAGCTGAGTATGAAGCTTTACTCCATGGCCTTCGTATGGCTAAAGAGATGAATTTAAGCTGGGTCAGGTGCCTGGGCGACTCAGACCTTGTGGCTCAGCAAGTCTCAGGCAAGTGGGACTCTAAAGACCCGCTCATGGCGGCTTATTGTCGGGCGGTTGATAATATTGCTGGTCACTTTAAGGGTTATCAGGTGGATCACCTTGATCGACACAAGAATGAGGCGGCTGATGCATTATCCTGGCTTGGGTCTCAACGTAAGCCGGTGCCTCCTAATGTGTTCCTTGATGTATTACACAATCCTTCCGTCAAGTTACCGTCTGAAGAAGATCTTGCTGTGCCTGACCCGGAGGTGTAGTTGGTGGCGGCTCTTCATGCTATTCCAGATTGGACTTTGCCTTATCTGGCTTATATGACCCGGGGCAAGTTACCCAAGGATGAAACTTTGGCAAGGCAAATAACCAGGAGGTCGAAGTCTATGACTATCATCAACGACAAGTTACACCGCTGCAGTGTGACAGGCGTGTTCCAACGTTGTGTTTCTCCTGAGGAGGGCCGTGAAATCTTACGAGAGATTCATGAAGGCGATTGTGGTCATCATGCCGGCTCAAAATCTTTGGTGGCTAAAGCTTTTCGTCATGGGTTTTATTGGTTGACGGCTCATGCTGATGCTGAGGACATTGTTAGCAAGTGTGATGGATGTCAAAAGTTTGCAAGGCAAGCTCATGTGCCGGCTCAGGAATTACAGATGATCCCAATAACTTGGCCATTTGCAGTCTGGGGGCTTGATATGATGGGACCATTCAAGCGATCTAAGGATAAGAAGACCCACCTTCTGGTGGCGGTTGACAAGTTTACCAAGTGGGTTGAGGCAGAACCGGTTTGCAATTGTGAGGCGGCAACTGCAGTTCAGTTTGTCAAGAAGCTAATCTTTCATTTTGGATATCCTCATAGTATCATCACTAATAATGGTACTAATCTCTCTAAGGGTGCTATGAAGGAGTTCTGCCAAAGAGAGCATATTCGTCTTGATGTTTCTTCAGTGGCTCATCCACAGTCTAACGGTCAAGCAGAACAAGCTAACCAGGAAATTTTCAGAGGTATCTAGCCCCGGCTTATGGTTCCTTTGGAGCGAATGCCGGGTTGTTGGGTTGAGGAGCTACCTTCAGTGCTTTGGAGTATCAATACCACCCCCAACAGGTCAACAGGCTATACGCCTTTCTTCATGGTCTATGGTGCAGAGGCGGTTCTCCCAAGTGATATCCGTCATGATTCGCCTAGAGTGGCGGCTTATGTTGAAGCTGATAATGATACAGCACGTCAGAACGCACTTGATGCCTTAGATGAAGAGCGTGACCTTGCAGCGGCTCGTTCAGCGATATATCAACAAGACCTACGTCGCTATCATAGTCGTAGAGTTCGAAGCCTGACCTTTCAGGAGGGCGACTTAGTGCTCCGTTTGATTCAAGACCAGACAGGGATGCATAAGCTTTCGCCTCCTTGGGAAGGGCCTTTTATGATCAGCAAAAATCTCAATAACAGGTCTTACTACCTCATTGACATACGAGAGAACAAAGATTCCCGCACGTCTGAGAAGGAGACCAACAGGCCGTGGAACATTGCTCATCTTCGGCCTTACTACACTTGAGTCATAGGCTCTCATCATTGTATATACTTTCATTGATGTACATAGTTTTTATGATTAGTACAATAAAGCCTGCATCCCCAAAATTCGGGGTCTCTGTCGTTTCATCTCAAATTTTTGGAGCAAGAGTCATTATTGGTTACTCATAAGATCATTTGGGGGCTTCCTGCTCTACGAGCATAGCGTATAACCCTCTTGATCGGCTTTTATGCCATGATTGGTCATTTGGGGGCTTCCTGCTCTATGAGCATAGCGTATAACCCTCTTGATCAGCTTTTATGCCATGTTAGGTCATTTGGGGGCTTCCCGCTCTATGAGCATAGCGTATAACCCTCTTGATCGGCTTTTATGCCATGTTAGGTCATTTGGGGGCTTCCTGCTCTATGAGCATAGTGTATAACCCTCTTGATCGGCTTTTATGCCATGTTATGGGTCGTTTGGGGGCTTCCTACTCTATGAGTATAGCGTATAACCCATTTTGATCGGCTTTTATGCCATGATTGAGTTAAACCTGCATGTTTGCAACTTGCCACTCCACCAGGTGACCCGTATGTCACGTGAGGGCCGGCTTACAGTGAGCTAGGACAAACTCACCTGTCTACTGTAGTCTCTCCGCTATGTGGCCCGTTCATACTCTTAACAGTTAATCTTTCAATAAGACCCTGAACTAGTTAAGGTTTAAACGACGGATTTATGTCACGTGAGAGCCGGCTTACGGGATTACAGGCTTTTATGACAAGCTTCTTTGGAGCAAGAAATTGAATTTTTTCAAAAACCAATCTATTTTGGTTGTGCATTTCAAGCCGGCTTAATAAATATTTGAGTTATGCATACTCTATATGTTTTTATTTTGCAGAAACCTTTTACAGGTGAAAAGTGGCCGGGTCATACTGATCCGGGTTATATTGCTTTGTATTGAGCTTGTTATGCTTATAAGTCGCCAAGGGGATCTTTTTAAAAGCTGGATATGATTATAAGTCGCCCTGGTTGTTGAGTTGTCTAACTGGCCCTGGATTGTAATTATAAGTCGCCAGATGAAGGATTAACAACTCTTTGACGGATTATATAAGCCGCCAAAGTTTTTGGTAATATTGCAAAATAGCTGTGCATCATAAGACCACATAAGTTCAAGTTGTTGAAGCATAAATTGATAAGAACATGCACAAAGGCATGGCAGAGCAGGTAATTGTTTTTAACTACCTATTACATGGCTTCAGTTGAGCCCAAAAAATTTGTGACCAAGTGGTTTTTGGAGTTAAGTTACTCCCGTGAGCCGGTGTCAGCGCCGTCCGGGTTTTGGCCTAGTGGGTTGTTGTCATCTTGCTGCCTTGAGCTTGAAGCCCCCAGGTCATCCTGTGCCGGCTCTTCGTCGATGGCCATCTGGAGATTGGCCGAGGTCCAGTCGATGCCGGTTAAAGCTTCAAATGTGGCTTCATCGTTAAGCATAACAGAAGGATCAAGATCAGAGGCAAAGGTATGCTTACGCCTTGGCGGAATAAGGTCTATAACATAATGTGATGGCGGCTTAATCTTAGCATTGTTATCATCGTAAGCCGGCTGGTACTTGTTCAGATCCAGCTCCTTTGTAAGTTTACACGCCAAGGGCCGCATCTCTCTGACACATTTGTTGAAGTCTTCTTCTTGAAAGATTGACCCATCAGACTTGAACTCTGGACACCTGGTAGCCATTTCTTCCAGGTCTAGCTCTGATTGCCAAGCTTTCGCCCGGCTTAGAGCAACAATGGCTCCTGCACGGGCGGCTGATAATTTATGTTCTTCAATTTGAGCTGGCACTATTGAAAGATGATCTAGCACAGTCTTGATGAGGGTTGGACGTTTTTTGCCACCTGATAAGGCCACAAGGTTGTGTAGAGTTCCAACATATAGCTGTTCGGTCAATGAATAAGTCACCTCCAGCTTTAATAGCATATTCTGACCAAGACTAGCACTTCTGGGCCCTGTTAATATTTTTGAACAAGAGTCGCCAGGCAGGTTAGAGTTCAAATATATTGTGAGTCGCCAGGCGGGTTGCAAAATTTGACAACAGAGAATGAGTTGTACATTAAACTTACCAAAGATGGTGGCTGTCATGAGAGAGATATGTTGCTTTAAGCTAGATAACTCTTCAGTCACTGGCTTAAGCTGAGCCTCAGCATTTTCTACCCTCTTCAGAAGATCAGCCTTTTCAGTTTCTAAGGCGGCTCTTTCTTCATCAAATTTGGCCTTGATTTTCTCAATATCTTCTAGTGATGATTTCAGGCTTAACTCGGCCTTGGCGCGCTCAACCTGTTGAGTTTCCAGATTCTTCTTTAACTCACAATGTTTGACTCGCCCACACTCAATGCTTCCTGCAAAAGGGTAGCACATAATGTCAAGATGGTCCAGTTCATGATCATGAATGATATTCAAGTCCCAAGCATATTGCCAGCAATACACTTGGCACTTGGGGGCTAATGTAGGTCAATTCAATTTCTAGGAACCGGTTCATCTTATTTAGATAAGCCGGCCCTTGGGGGCTACGGATTTGGTTCTAAGCAATGATTATAAGAACCGGCTCATCTTATTCAGATAAGCCGGCCCTTGGGGGTTACATTTTGGAATTTTCACAAGTCTCAAGCTTAATCAATGTCATTCCTATACTTAAGACTTGGGGGCTACTATGGATATATATGTAAGCAAGGCTAAAAAGGGGTTTGACATATTCATACCTCATATTTTTGTTTCATCAGCTGAACTAGCCTAGCTTCCAAGTCCCGGCTTGTGTGAAGGCAGCTTAAATAGCCCGCGTACACTTTGCCTGCATTGAAAGAGGAATAACTCTCCAGGTCCAATTTTGCTTTGCCCTTCTCCAATGAGGGTATTTCTTCCTTTGTTGAGTGCTTGGTTAGCACGTTGGAGATCTCGGGTGCCTTAAAGGCTGACCCGGTAATAGCAATGTCATCAACATCAGCTGCGGCAGGGCTCTTGTCAGCTGACTTGGTAGGAGTGGGCAGCTTAGGACTTGGCGGGTCATAACTGGCGGCCGGGTTAATTTCAGCATCCATTGGCTCAAAGATCGCAGCGTTAGTTTGTGGTGGCGGATCATTGACAGGCTCTTCGGGGTCTTGGATGGGGGCCTCAGAGATCTCCGTCGCTTGCTTCTCCGGCACATAAGCTTTGGGGTCTTTGGAAGAATCGCCCACCTTTTGTTTCTTGCCCGCCTTCGCTACACCTCTGTGACAAGAATACATGAATTCATGAGTATATCACCACAAGTCATTTATGAACAAATGAAAATACTTACCCATGGGCAACAATGAAGGCAGGCATTTGAGTTCCAGTAGAGTCGCCGGATGACGGAGGCGTCCCCTGATAATTTGAGTCGGAAGGATTAAGAGGTTGACGAATGAGACCAGCCTTTGGAAGGGAAAGAGTCGGGCTATGTGGCACCTCATTACGGCGCTTTCGAGGAGCTGGGGTGTTGGGTAAGACGGACACAAGATCTCCAGTGCCATCACTCCGGGTCATACGCCTTGATTCATGCTGCTGTTTCTTCAAAAGAAAGTTGGGGTCCAAATAAGCTAGAGGATGAGAAAATCTTACTTTCCGGATGACCCGCCGTGTTTTCTTTCTTGGCAAAGGTTCTGAGTCGGAGGAGACAGGAATTACCTCTGCTGCATCGGCGTGGCTTGTCTCTACCTCGTCCTGAGAAGAATCAGCATTAATAAGTTGCATAAAGAAAAGGCCAAGGGAGTCAAGTTCTACCTCCGACTCATCTAGGTCAAAGAGCTCTTGCGTTGTTGCTTTCTTGCGGCGATTTGTGCCACGAGATTTAGCTGCCCTAGTCTTCTTGGTGGGCTGAGCAGTGTTTACCTTCTTCTTCTAGAAAGGAGAGTCGGCCTATATACATATGAACATAGGTAATGGTTGAGAGAATATGAAGGAGAAAAGATAGATAAACAAGGTGAAGTGTTTTGAATACTTACAGGAGGAGCCGGGTTAAGAGCACAGAAAGGGTTCAGACCCGCTTTGCTGCAGTTTTCCGGTGACTCCCCAAGCAGCGACTTAACAGTATCGTTGATCTCTTTGTCAGTTAGCTGTGTTGGGTTGAAATGTTGTGGGTCTTTTGTATCACCGGCGTATTGGCACATTAAGCCGCCGCGCCGGCTCAGTGGTAAAATTCTCCATGCAACCCAACAGCGGACCAGGTCAACTCCAGTTAGGCCATTGGTGATCAAAGCCCTTACCTTTGAAAAGGTGGAGGCAAAAGGGGCGCGCTCTGCAGCAGTCAATCGACCTGGAAGCATGCCGGTAGTGGTGAGATGGTAGGGATGGAAACCCGGCAAGGGGTTCTCTCCAGCTGGGGAGGTGTCTTTACAGTAGAACCAGGTAAAGTTCCAGTCCTTGGGGTGACTGGGCAGTGCAGCTGAAGGAAAAGTAACATCTCTCTGCCTCTAAATGGAAACACCCCCAAGTTCAAAGCTGGGCCCATCCGACATCTTAGTCTGGCGGTTGATATAAAAGTAGTCTCTGAAGAGATCAACAGTGGGTTCTTCCCCAAGGTACACTTCGCAGAATACTTGGGAGTTGCACAGATTGGACATAGAATTGGAGCCGATGTCTTGTGGATGAAGATTGTAAAAATTCAGAGCATCCCAGAAGAACTTTGACCCAGGTGGCTAAAAACCACGGAGGAGGTGATCCGTGAAAATTACAACTTCACCCTCCCTGGGTTATGGAGCAGTTTCGGGTCCAGGAACCCGCCAGTGAATAATCTCTTTGGCAGGTAAAACCCCCTTGGTCACATAATCATTGAGTGTGTCCTCTATGACTTTGGAGGCGATCCAGTCACAAGATGTGGGTGTTTTAGTCATGATGAGCCAGATTAACAAAGCTGTGACCAGAAAAAGGACGCGGCGGGTTAAAATTGCTATGATAAGCCGCCGAAATGATTATATGATGATTCAATGATAAGTGAGCTAGTTACAATTGAAGTGCTACATATTATGGTGACCCATTAAAGGGATTATGAGATGCCCTAGCCACTGAGTGGAGCAGTAATCAGGTTATGAGAGCATGGCGGGTTAAGTTGTGAAAGTATGAGCCGGCAACATGTTGGCGGGTGAAGTGAAAGAAGCATTTTTTGGAAATATTGGCGGGTTACAAAGTCATTATTAAGCCGCCCGAACAATGAAGGGCGGGTCAATTATCTATGGATCTAAGATTGTTGAAATTTTGCTAAGTGTGGGGCAAACAAGTTTTGCAGATTGCAGCTATGATCACGGATCTACAACAGCTCAAAAAAAGGAGAATAAATATTAAACCTAATAGGCGGCAGTAGAAGAACTAGCAGACTGTATACTGATTCTGAGGAAGAAAGGGGATCTATCCAAGATGCAAATAAGGACTAAAACTGCTACCGCTCTGTTCCTATTCTGTTTTCGGATTGAAATACAACTTCTAAGCAGGAGATGGATGAACTTGGATGAACAATGATGAACTCCATGAAGACGACTGCCCTAATGTGGATCCGAGGACGGAGATGAAAGGATACCTGACGGTGTTGATGAAGAGCGGATGAGTGCCGCCGATTTCTGGTCACAACAAGTCGATGCAGCGGCCTGGGTGGAGTCGCTGGTGAAGCTCGGCTGGGGCGGCGGAGCTCCGGTCGTGGCGAACGGCGCAAGGAAGAAGAAGAAGAAGAGGAGAAGGGGGTAAAAAGTGAAAAGACAGCCCCCCCGTCCCTATTTATAAGGAAGACATGGAACAGTGAAATGGCATGCACGGAGATCGAGGAGGCATGATAATTATCTCACCAAAAGAGGCACCTCGATTTTCGGAATGGCTGGTTAATGCGAAGATCCGTTGTGACGTCATGACGATTCTTCTTAATTTAATAATATGACGTCATCTTTTTCTTATGGCGGGTTGTGAAGATCTATTCAAGGTCAAGTTTTACAAGAATTGAAGAAGACTCGCCAACCAGCAGATGAAGATTGACATGAACAAGTTCAAATCAATCTGGGGCCTAATGTTGGGGATATAACCCCGCGGTGTGACCCGCCCAGGAGGGGCCGGGTTACACTGTTGGCTACTTAATATTGAACCAAGAAGAGGAGATATGAAGACTGGAGGCGGCTCACAAGGCGGGCCTATTGAAGGCCCAAGACCAGGCGATGGTGTCATAACCCATAGGTGTGAGCCGCCTGATGGCGACTTGCCTAGCAAGGCAAGGCGACTTAGAACCCGGGTCGGTCACGTTGTATGATCCGACTTGGACTCTTGTAAGCCCAGGGCCTCGATCTGTGTATATAAAGGCGAGACCATGCGGCGGGTTAACTCAAGTAATAATCAATCGAAAGCTAGGTTAAGCGATTCCGCTCCCTTGTAATCGATACTCAATCAATATAGTACAAAGCAGGAAGTAGGCTTTTACCTCGTCGGTGAGGGGCCGAACCTGGGTAAACCGTGTCTCTCATCCCGCTCAACCCCTTTAAGCTAACCTACATTGCGATGGATCCACACCTAAGTCCTTTCACAAGGGCATCTTCCGTGACAAAACCACGACAAAAACCCTAGTTTGGGTCCAACTCAGAATCCGAACTTTCCAAAACTGTTCGGTTTACAACCTGGCTGCACCTTGCGGGTCACTTTTTTGGCAGTAAACGACCTCCGATGAAAATGCGCCCAAAAGCATATTTACTCATTTCGATGAGACGAACAACTTTCGTGTTGAAAGTTTTTCAATTCGAGGCAATATTCAGGGTCAAATCGCTCGCACAAAACAGCTAATTATTCATGCAGCTCATCAGACATACTCACATGTGTGTCTGGTTCCGGGCGTCATATTTTGCTCACTGGAGGGTCGCACTGTGCAGGCTCTAACTTTTGCATACGACCTGTGATTGGGACGATCTTTATATCAGAATCGATCGTTTCGACGAGACGAAGACAATTCGTGCAAACCAGTTTTCCATATGAGGCTGTCTTGGGGGCGTAATCAGTCGAACAGTGTTCTGAATACAAAATCTCAGTACTTCGAACACAACTTCGGGCTTAGAGATGAGATCGGATGGCTATGACCCAAATATCAAAGTTTCTCCTTTCGATGATACGAAACTTCCTCACTTTGAGCACTTTTCCATTTGAGGCATTCTTAGTTATGTTTTTGACCATGCCAAAATCTGGTGTCAACACTTATGTAACTCCAAAAATTCTGAAAATTTAGGACAACGTAGGCAATTTGTAGATCAATCATCTGTAAAAAATTCAGAGTTTTTCGACGCTCCAGTGAATTTAAACAATTCTGTTACTGGGAACAAAAGTTTCTGTTTTTGCATAGAATCAAGTCAACTATCATCCACACTATCCCAGAGGCTTTACTTGGCACTTTCTTGAAACAAAAGCTATAAAACATGATTACTACAGTAGCCTAATAATGTGAACACACAAAAACAGTAGGTATAAATGTTGGGTTGTGTCCAAAGAAGATCTTTTCTTTAATGCCTTTTTAGCTAGGCATGATGATTTCAATGATGCTCACATAGAAGATAAGAATTTAGACATAAAGAGAGCATCATGCATCACATGACAAGCACATTTAAGCCTAACCCACTTCCTATGGATAAGGATTTTGTGAGAAAATAATTTATGTGAGCAAGAATCAACTAGCATAGGAAGGCAAAACAAGTGCAACTTCAAAACTTTCAACATAAAGAGAGGAAACTTGATATTAGTGAGAAGCCTACAAGCATATGTTCCTCTCTCATAATAATTTTTAGTAGCATCATGAATGAATTCAACAATATAAGTATCACATAAAGCATTCTTTTCATGATCCACAAGCATAGAAATTTTATTACTCTCCACATAAGCAAATTTATTCTCATGAATAGTAGTGGGAGCAAACTCAACAAAATAACTATCATGTGATTGAAAATTAAAATCATCATGACAAGTTTCATTGATATCATTGTTTTTTATAACATACATGTCATCTCAATAATCATCATAGATAGCAACTTTGTTGTCATAATCAATTGCAACCTCTTCCAAAATAGTGTATTCATTATTAAATAAAGTCATGACCTCTCCAAATCACTTTCATAATTATAATCATCATAAATAGGAGGCATGCTTTCATCATAATAAATTTTCTCATCAAAACTTGGGGGAGTAAAAATATCATATTCATCAAATATAGCATCCCCAAGCTTATGGCTTTGCGTAACATTAGCATCAAGGATATTCAAAGATTTCATACTAACAACATTGCAATCATGCTCATCATTTATGCCAAATTTTTTATTGAATTCTTCTTCTATCAATCGAGCACAATTTTCCTTTCCATCATTTTCAAGAAAGACATGATAAAGACGAATAATATGAGGACACCTCAATTCCATTTTTTTATAGTTTTCTTTTTATAAACCAAACTAGTGATAAAGCAAGAAACAAAAATATTCAATTGCAAGATCTAAAGATATACCTTCATGCACTCACCTCCCCGGCAACGACGCCAGAAAAGAGCTTGATGTCTACTACACAACTTGTTCTTGTAGACTCGTGTTGGGCCTCCAAGTGCAGAGTTTTGTAGGACAGTAGCAATTTTCCCTCAAGTGGATGACCTAAGGTTTTTAATCCGTGGGAGGCGTAGGATGAAGATGGTCTCTCTCAAACAACCCTGCAACCAAATAACAAAAAGTCTCTTGTGTCCCCAACACACCAAATACAATGGTAATTTGTATAGGTGCACTAGTTCGGCGAAGAGATGGTGATACAAATGTAATATGGATGGTAGATATTGATTTTTGTAATTGGAACAATAAAAAAAAGCAAGGTAGCAATCGATAAAATGGAGCACAAACGGTATTGCAATGCTTTAAAATGAGGCCTAGGGTCCGTACTTTCGCTAGTGCAATCTCTGAACAATGCTAATATAATTAGATCACATAACCATCCCTCAATGTGCAACGAAGAATCACTCCAAAGTTCCTATCTAGCGGAGAACATAAGAAGAAATTGTTTGTAGGGTACGAAACCACCTCAAAGCTATTCTTTTCAATCAATCTATCCTAGAGTTCATACTAAAATAACACCAAGCTATTCTTTCCGATCGATCTAACCAAGAGTTGATTATGCGATGTGGATCAAACAATTTTAGATTCATAATACTCAATCCAACAGAAAGAACCTCAAAGAGTGCCCCAAGATTTCTACCGGAGAAACAAAGACGATAACATGCATCTACCCATATGCATAGATTACCCCAATGTCACCTCGGGAATCCGCGAGTTGAGTGCCAAAACACATATCAAGTGAATCAATATGATACTCCATTGTTACCACGGGTATTCATAGCAAGACATACATCAAGTTCTCTCAAATCCATAGAAGTATTCAATCCGATAAAATGAAATCTCAAAGGGAAAACTCAATTCATCACAACAAGATAGAGAGGGGAAAACACCATATGATCCAACTATATTAACAAAGCCCGCGATACATCAAGATCGTGCCATCTCAAGAACACGAGAGATTGAGATTATACACATAGCTACTGGTACAAACCCTCAGCCCTGAGGGTGGACTACTCCCTCCTCATCATGGTGGCCGCTGGGATGATGAAGATGGCCACCGGTGATGATTTCCCCCTCCGGCAGGGTGCCGAAACAGGGTCTAGATTGGTTTTTCATGGCTACAGAGGCTTGCGGCGGCGGAACTTCTGATCTAGGGTTATTTCATGGGGGTTTATCTATTTATAGGATTTTTTAGCGTTGGTTTCACGTGAAGATGGGCCTCGAGGTGAGCACAACCCACCGGGGCAAGCCAGTCCCCTCTGGCGCGCCGTGGTGTATCTTGCTCACCTCCTTCACCTTTTGGGCCCCCACGAAGCTTCTAGTGCCTCTTTTGTTCCAAAAAAAATCGTCAAAAAGTTTCAGCTCATTTGGAGAACTTTCATTTCTGCACAAAAAATAACACCACGGTAGTTCTGCTGAAAACAGCGTCAGTCCGGGTTAGTTCCATGCAAATCATTCAAAAACCATATAAAATTGTAGTAAACATGGCATGAATACTTCATAAATTATAGATACATTGGAGACGTATCATGGGCCTCCGTTTGTGTTGATTCCACCTCCCAAAAATCACATATATTTCAAAATAATTCTTCGTAAATTTTTATCTCGTTTGGACTTCGTTTGATATGGATATTCCACGAAACAAAAAACATGCAACAAAAAGGAACTGGCACTCGGCACTGGAACAATATGTTAGTCCAATAAATCATATAAAATGTTGCCAAAAATATTTGAAAGTTGTATAATATTGGCATGAAACAATCAAAAATTATAGATACGACGGAGACATATCAAGCACAAGCAAGTCCCCAATATATGCACCTGCACAAACTAACAAACACTTGCACACAACGCGAAAAAGGGGTTGTTAGTCCCTTCACGGTCACAAACAAGAGTGAGATCTAATAGAGATAAGTATAAAAGATAAATAAAAGAGCAAACTAAAGTAAATATAAATAAATTGCAGCAAGGTACTTTTGGGTTTTTTGGTTTATAGATCTGAAAATATATGATGGAAAATAGACCCGGGGGCCATAGGTTTCACTAGAGGCTTCTCTCTTGAAGAAAACATACGGTGGGTAAACAAATTACTGTTGAGCAATTGATAGAAAAGCGCATAATTATGAAGACATCTAAGGCAATGATCATGAATATAGGCATCACATCCATGACAAGTAAACCGAAATGATTCTGCATCTACTACTATTACTCCAAATATCGACCGCTATCCAGCATCCATCTAGTGAATTAAGTTAACAAGAATGGAGTAACGCCTTAAGGAAGATGACATGATGTAGAGGGCTAAACTCAAGCAATATGATATAAACTCCATCTTTTTATCCTTAGTGGCAACAATACAATACGTGCCTCGCTACCCCTTCTGTCACTGGGTGAGGACACCGCAAGATCGAACCCATCACAAAGCACCTCTCCCGTTGCAAGAAAAACCAATCTAGTTGGCCAAACCAAATCGATAGATCGGAGAGAAATACAAAGCTATCTCAATCATGCATAAAAGAGTTCTGAGAAGACTCAAATAATATTCATAGATAATCTGATCATAAATCCACAATTCATCGGATCTCAACAAACGCACCGCAAAAGCAGATTACATCAAATAGAACTCCAAGAACATCGAGGAGAACATTGTATTGAAGATCAAAGAGAGAGAAGAAGCCATCTAGCTACTATCTATGGACCCGTAGTTCTGTGGTAAACTACTCACACATCATCGGAAGTGCATCAAGGTTGGTGTAGAGGTCCTTCATGATCGAATCCCCTTCTGGCATAGTGCTGGAAAAGGCCCAAGATGGGATCTCACGGGAACAGAGGCTTGCGGTGGCAGAAAAGTATTTTCGGTGTGCCCTCTGGTATAGGGGGAATATTTGAGAATATATAGTGGTGGAATTAGGGTTGGAAGTTCTTCGGGGGGCCCACAAGCCCTGGGGGTGCGCCCGCCTGGGGCGCGCCCCTACGGCTTGTGGCCTCCCCGTAGGGCTTCTGGCCTCCTCTCCAAGTCTCATGGGTTTTTTCTGGTCCTAGAAAAATCACAGTAAAGTTTTATTCCGTTTGGACTCCATTTGATATTCCTTTTCTGTAAAAGTCAAAAACAAGGAAAAAACAGAAACTGGCACTGGGCACTAGGTTAATAAGTTAGTCCCAAAAATAATATAAAATAGCATATTAATGCATATAAAACATCCAAAACAGATAATATAATAGCATGGAACAATAAAAAATTATAGAAACGTTGGAGACGTATCAACAGGCACCGCTGGAAGGAACGAGTTAGACCAGTACCAGATCTTGAAGTACCCTCTGACGACCAAATCGGCGGCGTACTACCGAGTGAAACAAGCTGGATTAGTAGCAGATCATTAAGTACCCTCTGACTACCGAATCGGCGGCGTACTACCGAGTGAAACAAGCTTGATCAATAACAGATCTTGAAGTACCCTCTGATCTACCTTCACTCGGCCAGTTTCTGAGTCAGCAATGAAGAAGATAGAGGATAACACCAATGTACGTGTGATGCCGGGCACCCCGAGCGCCCAACAACGGTTCTAAAGACCGCCGCCGATTGCCTGCAATCGACGGCGGTCTCGGGGACTACACCCAGTGGGTGCACTCAGTTTGCCTTCTCTGGAAAGTGACTCATCGATGAGCTAAAAAAATGACAAACAACCTTAGGGCGAAACGTCCACAAGTTCTAAGACTACCACCGACTGCTCCAGTCAATGGCAGCCTCGGGGGCTACACCCAGTGGGTGCACTCGGCGTGCCCCCACTGGATCATGTCCACTCGGATACACTCCGGCTAGACTCCTAGTGTATAAAAAAACACGCAAACAAAAAGCTGAAAGACTCGTGCCAACTGATTCCAGTCGACAGGAGCCTCGGGGACTACACCCAGTGGGTGCACTCAGCGTGCCCCCACTGGATCATGAACACCCAGTGGGTGTGCCCTGCGCAAACCTACTGACAGGAATCCTACCAAGGTAAAAAGAAAAACTTTGATTGGATGTTGGTCTGCAGTGCCATGCTGGCGTCGTAAGCCTCCTTTAGCCGGTCGCACATCAACCCCACCTGGATCAGAGCCTCCTTGCTCGCCCCCACCTGATCTTCAGGGACACGGTATAGGGGGAAGGATGTAGCTGGGGCCAATGGAGACGCAGACGCAGGCCTCGGGGCTGGAACCATCACCGACCCACTCGGAGGAGCCTGGGTAGACCCTGCGGGCGGGACCACCTTGGCCGAAGGTGCCGGGCCACTCTGAGCCAGAGGACTCAACCCCACAACCCTTGTGGTGGCCTTCGCCGGAGAAACGCGGGCCACTCGGTGAGGGGAGGCATTCGGCATAGGCACCTCAACACTCGGTGCTCCCTCCCTAATGGCATCCAGATTGGGCGGGTCGGCCCTCTCGTCATTATCTAGCTGGATGATCTCAGGTGGAGCTGCATGAATATATGCACCAAGGAAATCATTAGAGCATAGTCGGAGAAGACCTAACTGTCCAAATTGGTTGGTGCAACGTACCTTTGGAGCTGGCGGCATTCGCCACATCAGTGTCATTCAGACCAGGCTTGCAGGCGTGCGGGTCCGCTAAAGTTGTCGAGGTGTCATTGCTACAAGGGTCAAACATGTAACACCCCTGTGTAACTACCACTGTGATCAACTGCTAATATTGCCAAGTCATACCATTTGCAGTGCCAAGTCACATGGGTTAAGTATCCAATTCAAAGTCAATTTTGGAAATCAACTCAAATTCAAAAGTGCAAAATAAGTTTGCTCAAGCACCTTTGGAAAAATGTTCACTAATTAGCAAATATTCCAAGAGAACACATAAAAATAACACCAGTAGCACTTGGACTAATTAAATGACTCAAACAATTTGAAACAGCATCAAAACAGAAAAATTAAATTCATTTAAAATCATTTCAATTTCAAATGGAACCCAATTTGGCTCAAACCAATTTTTGGTCAAGGCTAATATTGCATTGCAATATTTGGGTCAACTCTCATACTTTGCAAAAATGCAAAAGTGCCCTAACTAAATCAAAACAGAAAAGAATAAAAGAAAAAGAGAAACAGAAACAGAAAAAATAAAAACGAGGCACTGTGCACTGGGCCTAAGTGCACAGTGCCCCGACCGCGGCCCAACTGGCCCATTACCTTCTCCCTCCTCCCCGTGTCGGCTGCGCCATGGCCGCGCGCGCGCGCGCCGCTCGCGCGGCGACACGCCGGCGTCCACCGACGAAACAGGGAGGCTGAGAGGATAAGGGCAGGCTCGTTCCTTCCCCCTGGTCCTCCCCGTCACTCCTCCCCTCTCCCATCGCTCGCTCCGCCCCCCCTTTCCTTCCCAGATCCATTTCAGAGCGCCACCGCCGCCGCGCTGCCTCACCGCCGTGGCCACCGGCATCCCCGCGACGCTTGCGAGTGCCTGGAAGGAGCGCCGTGGTCGACCGCGTCCCCTGGAGCAACTGGACGGAGCTGAGGAGCACAGAAACGGCCGATCACGTCGACTTCTTCCTCGGGACACCGTCGACTTCCTCCATCTCCGGCGAGCGCTGCAGCTACTAATCCCCCCAACGGCCTTTCGTGCGCCGCTAGGTGAGCTTCCCGCTCGGAACCCCTCTCTGCCCCGCTGGATTTAGCGCTCGTAGCCGCCGTTCCCGTAGTGGCCGAACCAGGTGCCCTCGGCGAGCTCGCCACCGTAGCCACACGCGCCGCCGGGCTTAGCCGAGCACGGCCTCGTGCTCAGCACGGTAGCAGGAGCCCGACGAACCCTCTAGCTCACTTTGCCGTGCACCGTCGTGCCACTTCCGTTTGGTCCCGAACTCCGGCGCCGCCTCCACCGCTCGCTGTCGCCGTCTCCGGTCGTTTCCGGCCGTGCCACCACCACCACTTGACGCGCGAGTTCACTAGCGTTCGAACGCTTCAAACCACGGGTCGAACGGTGCCCCGTAGCGCATTTCCGGCCGCCTCCGGCGATCGGCCGCCGCGCAATTGGTCGCCGGCGCAACTCTGGCGCCGGCAGCCGACGTGGATGTGCGGGCCCCACCCCTGGCTCACTGCCAGTGGGCTCCGGGGGCCCCGTTGACTGGGTTGACCCAGTCAACGTGCTGACTGGGCAACCCCAGTCGCTGACGTGTGGGCCCCCGCGGATAATTAACCTAATAACATTTTAAATAAATGAAAATCAATTAGTTAGACTAATGACCCACTGACATGTGGGGTCCACCCCCTAATTAACCCTGTTAGTTTAATTAATTCATTGTTAGTCTAACAGAGGCTGACATGTGGGTCCCACTGGACCCACATGTCAGGTTTGACCAGATCAGCGTCACTGTTAACCTACTGATGTCAGCAACACGTCATGCTGACGCCATAATACCTTTTTCTGTTAAATTAAATAAATTCCAGAAAATCCAATAAACTTTGAAAATTAATAACTTTTAAACCGTAGCTCGGATCGAAAAAGTTAAAACATGAAAGTTGCTCAGAACGACGAGACGAGTCTGATGATGCCGTCTGTTTCCTTGTCGGAACCCCCTACGTAGAAGAACTTGTAACTCCGGGCCCGAATCCGGTAAATGAATAGTGCACGCACACGGGTTAATAAATCCCAGATTAATTCCAAAAATAACTAAGATGACTTAGAAGCATACTTAGGCAACCTGCACTGCATCATAGCATCGCACGCACTGTGTTGCATCTGATTGCTTTATATTTACTTGTTTCCTCCCCCTCTTCTCTTTCGGTAGACCCCGACGTTGCCGTAGCTCCTGAGGCAGACGCCGCTCCAGAGTACGACTACGTCCCCGACGACCCTGCCCTTGCCGTCGAGCAGACAGGCAAGCACCCCCATTTTGAGCATTCCGATATCACCTATTCTCTTCCCTCTTCTGCTTGCATTAGATGTTACTGCTGCTGTTACCATCCTATATCTATTGCATAGCCTGTTTTATTGTAGCCTACTTTTGATACCTGCCTGTTCTCCTAAACTGTTTAGTATAGGATGGGTAGAGCCTTATCAGAGACCCACTTGTCCCGACTGCCCCGCTGGACTCTCAGAAGACCCGAGCAACGGGATTGAAGATTAGAACCTGGCACCGCACGTCACTTCCCCTAAGATGCTCGACACTACTGGGTTACTATCGAGTGTCGAGGGTGATACCTCATCAGCACTTATGATGATAACCTTGTAGGTTAGTTAATCAGTCGTGGTAAGCGAGGGTGATTCCTCCTACACCACCCTTGATACCGACGCCGTCGTGCAATCTCTCAAGTGTGGACCTCGAGGGTGATTCCTCATTCGTTCACCTTGATGATAACATCGAGCGGGAATTCCATCGAGGGTGATTCCTCAGGGTTCCCCCTTGGTGTCAGACACACGGAGACTTGGTTATTATGACTGAACACTAAACCATGATACTATGATACTAAAGACGGGTCGGCCCTGAGGGGTACCCGCACGAGCATGAATGCGAAGTGATGTGGAGTCGGGTTGACCTGAGAGCTGCCCGCGAGATAACTACGAGGCGTGGCCGGGCATTCTTAGCCCTTGCCGCAAGTCCTCGAGACGGGGCGACGGGGTCACATCGATCATGAGTCTCTGCTCGTTTCCGCGCGCTCCTAATCCACTACGGTTTGGATATTTGATCCGAGGGGCCTCTGGCCTGATAGCACTAACCATCACGTGGGCATAGTATGGGCGTTCTGCGTCGTATACTTCAGCCGAAGCTTAATAGACGTCAGCAACTGAGCGGCACACGCTGGGTTGGACTGGGAACGCAACCGCGCTTGTATAAGGGGTTGCTAGGTCTGCTCACCGGCGGTGTACGCAACGTGCAGGAGCGTCCGGGGCGATGGCCCAAGACCCCTGGGGGCATAGGTTAGTCCGGCGTGCTGACCTCTCTGTTAAGTATTTGGTCGGGTTGCGGCGTGTTGCTTAGCCGAGGCCGGGCATGACCCAGAAAAGTGTGTCCGGCCGGAGTTAAGCGAGCGTGGTGGGTAAGTTGGTGCACCCCTGCAGGGAAGAAACTTCTATCGATAGCCTGTCCTACGGTAACGGACACTCGGAGTTGTATCCCGATCGGTACAACTAGAACATGACTTGAGATGAAATGGATAGTGCGGCTCTGGGATTGCTTTCTCGCAGGGAGTCGAGGAAGAATCCCCGGCCGAGGTTGATGACATTACTGCTATACTTTACGTTATGTTGGTCTGCTCTCTTCTAATGCTGCGAGACCGTTGAAGATGCTGAAGATGCTAGTCTTCGATAGGACTAGGCTGTCCCCCTCTATTCTGGCAATTCTGCAGCCCAGTCCACATATACAGCCCCCTTTGAAAATGTTGCATAAGTAGTGTAGATCCTTGCTTGCTGAGTACTTCGGATGAGTACTCACATTTGCTTTATTTTCCTTTTCCCCCTTTATCCATTTGTCGCATCCAGACGACGGAGCCCCAGAGCCTGATGTCCCCGTTGATGACCTCTACTACTACCAGCCCGGAGAGTACTACTACTACGAGGAGCCGTCTGACGACCAGGAGTAGGATCGGAGGGTCTAGGGCAGGAGGCCCATGCCTTTTCGATCGTAGTTTTCATTTTACCCTGCCTCTGTGAAGGCTTATCTCTATGTTCTGTAATATATCTGTACCCAGATATCTGACGCTTCCGCTGACACTTGTATGCCATCGAGCTATGTATTCGAGCCCTCGAGGCCCTGGCTTGTAATGTTTAGCTTGTATGAATTTATTTATGTTTTAGAGTTGTGCTGTGATATCTTCAAGTGAGTCCTTAGGCTTGATCGTGTGCATTTGCGTGTATGATTAGTGCACGATTAACCGGGGTCGTCACAAAACAACACTTGGTCAGTAACCGAATCAACGCAAAACAAGCAAGGGATTGACGAAAGCACTCACGTCGAGGCCACAGGCACTGCCACCTTGATTCGAGGCACTGCGACCTTCCGCGGCTTGGAGGAGATCTGTTTGGGCAACTTGGGATGCTTCTCTGCCGAGTTCTCATCCTCGGCACGAGCGCGCTTGGAGCTCCGAGTCGCTCGGCTAGAGGCAGTCGGCTGCTGACCGCCTTGCCCTTTGGATCATGCAGCGCCTTGGAGCGGGGTTCCTTGGGAGCCTCATAAGGCGGAGAGGACTCCGCCTCCTCCCCCTCCTCAGAGCTCTCCTCCTCGTCGCTCTCCTCCTCCTCATCACTCTCGTCATCATCAAATTCCTCTGAGTACTGCTGCTCGGTGTCACTCGTCACGTCTTCGGGCGACCGGTTGATGTCACTTGAAACTGTGTCGGTATTTCCCCAAAGAGGAAGGGATGATGCAGTACAACTACGGTAGGTATTTCCTTCAGTTGTGAAACGAGGGTATCAATCCAGTAGGAGAACCAAGCAACACTATGTAAACTGTACCTGCACACAAAGAACAAATACTTGCAACCCGGCGCGTAAGAGGGGTTGTCAATCCCTCCACGGTAAAAAGATAGATAAATTTGTGGTAGATTGGATAAATAGCTCTCAATAAAATGCAAAATAAAATAAGTAATAAAAATGTGCAGCAAGGTACTTGTGGGTTTTTGGAATAATAGATCTGAAAATAAAAGTGAAAAAAAATAGATCTCAAAGCAAATATGATAATGAATAGACATGGGGGCCGTAGATTTCACTAGTGGCTTCTCTCGGGAAATAGCACACGGTGGGTAAACAAATTACTGTTGGGCAATTGATAGAGGATTGAATAATTATGATGATATGGAAGGCAATGATCAATATATAGGCATCACGTCCAAGATTAGTAGACCGAAACGATTCTGCACCTACTACTATTACTCCACACATCGACTGCTATCCAGCATGCATCTAGTTTATTAAGTTCATGGAGAAACGGAGTAATGCAATAAGAACGATGACATGATGTAGACGAGATCTATTCATGTAGGAATAGCCCCCATCTTGTTATCCTTAATAGCAACGATACATGCGTGCCTTGCTGCCCCTTCTGTCACTGGGAAAGAACACCGCAAGATCGAACCCATCACAAAGCTCCTCTTCCCATGGCAAGAAAAATCGATCTAGTTGGCCTAACTAAACCAAAGATTCGAAGAAGAAATACGAGACTATAAATAATCATGCATATAAGAGATCAAAGAAGACTCAAATAATATTCATGGATATAGATCTGATCATAAACTCAAAGTTCATCGAATCCCAACAAACACACCGCAAAAAGAGTTACATCAAATAGATCTCCAAGAGACCATTGTATTGAGAATCAAAAGAGAGAGAGGAAGCCATCTAGCTACTGCCTACGGACCCTTAGGTCTATGGTGGACTACTCACGCATCATCGGAGAGGCACCAATGAGGATGATGAACCCCTCCGTGATGGTGTTCGATTGGATCTCGTGGTTCTGAAACTTGCGGCGGCTGGAATTGTGTTTCGTCGATTCCCCTAGGGTTTCTGGAATATTTGGGAATTTATAGCACGAAGAGGTGGTGCTGGAGACCTCTGTGGGGCCCACAACCCCCTGGGCGTGCCAGGGGCCTCTGGCGCGCCCTGGTGGGTTGTGCTCCCCACGGGCCTCCCCTCTGGTGCTTTCTTGGCCCACAAGGTGTCTTCTGTTCCAGAAAAAATCTCAAAAAAGTTTTGTGGCATTTGGAATCCGTTTGGTACTGATATTCTGTGAAGTAAAAAACGAGCAAAAACAGCAGCTGACACTGGGCACTATGTCAATAGGTTAGTCCCAAAAAATGATATAAAATCACTATAAAATGATTTAAAACATCCAAGAATGATAGTATAACAGCATGGAGCAATCAAAAATTATAGATACGTTGGAGATGTATCACCGGTCTACCACCGGGATCCTAGAAATCAAGTTCTGAAAGTCCTGAAAGGCAAACACATAATAGCACGAGGATCAGCTACACAAGAGCAGCATATGATCAAGCTGACTGAGCAGCAAACGATTACCTCAATGGGCGGCAAGTCCTTATGGAAGGCTGGCACCAACGGAGCCCCCGCGGGTTGTCCCGAGCACAGGTGATGGCCTTGATCTTGGCCCCCACCTCCTTCTCGGTGAGCTCCTCAGGGTGCACCCGGGTGGGGTCACTCGGCCCCTCGTACAACCACATGGGATGAGCCCTGATTTGCAGCGGTTGGACGCGCCGAGTGAAGAAAGTCTCCAGCAAATCCATGTCGTTCACTCCAACATTCACAACTCCGATCAATGCACTGGACAAGATATCGATATCTGCCTTCTCCTCCTTCTCCATAGAAAGGGACACATGGGCTCTTACTCTCTCAGACGAGTACGTCGGAAGGCCTGACTAATTGTTGGTGCCGAGAACGTCCCTGTAGTAGAACCAGGTTCCTTCCCACCCCTTAACAGAGTCAGGCAAGCTCATCTTCGGGAAAGACCTCCCTCCACGAACCTAGATGCCCAGGCCCCCACATAGTTGGGTGACATTGGTTTTATCAGCAGTCGGCGAGTCCTTCTTGACGGTTATCGACCGACAGGTGAAGATGTATTTGAAGAGGCCCCAGTGAGGATGGCAACCCAAGAAGTTTTCGCAGAGAGAGATGCAGGCCGAGAGATAAATGATGGTGTTGGGGGGGGGGAGATGATGGAGTTGCGCGCCGAAGTAGTCGAGGAACGCTCGGAAAAAAGGGTGGGGTGGCATTGAGAAGCCTTGCTCGACGTGGGTGACGAGCAGAACGCGCTCGTCCTCCTGAGGCACCGACTCGACCTCCCCCGCGCCCCGGCGATGCCACCCTTCGTGCGGGATCAGCCCCCTTCTGCGAGCTCCTCAAACCGTTGAGCTAAAATGCGCGATGGGATCCAGTCCCCCGCCGCGCCGCCGGCGGCCGACCGCCGCACCAGATCCGGAGGAGGTGGACTTCCTCGCCTTCTTCGCCTTTACAACCTTGGCCATGGAATCCCTCGCCATCGTCGCGTGCTCGAGTGGGGAGGAGAAGTGGGGGAGTCGGAGCAAGATGAAGGGGATCTGAGGCCCCAACCTCTGTCTCTGAATCTTTTATATCGCCAGGCGAATCTCCAGCCGGATCTCCCGCTGCAGATCTCTGGATTGATGGCCCGCGCGACGGGGCTTCGCGTAGAGCGAACACGGCACGTGGCGGAGGTCATGCGCAAAAATCGAGGAGCGATGCCCCCACTTTCCCCACTAACGCATGACATTACCGCTTCTGCGCGCGCACACACTGATTCAAATCCTGCCATTTCTGGGTCGAATAAATCCGATTGATTGCCCACGATCCCCTTCCAAAAGGGGACATGTCAGTCCAACTAACCACCCTTCGTGGGGACCTGTTCACTCGGCCACGTTAAACACCCGACTGAAGTCTTCTTCAGGATCGTTATATGACGAGCTTCACGCCCCTCCGTGGGTTCACTTGGCCCTCTCAGTAGGCTCCAAGGCGCATGACTCGTATACCTGGACTCGTAGAAGGCATGCGCTGGCGTTCCCCTGGGATAAGGAGTGGCATCTCTCCGGAGAGTCAGACCACGCACCGGCGTCGCCACTCGAGTTGTAATGGCTTGCTCTCACTCGGGCCCCTAGTCTATCTCCTCCAGGAGACAAAACGAATGCCACTGGGTTTTTTCTCGATGATTGACAACACCCGGTCATCTGGGTAACCCTATAGTCCTGAATCCGTTGTGTTTTCGTGCAAGGAACAACAAGCCGCAATTCAGAAACACATTCCGAGTGCCCCCGCAGCACTCGGACTCAACTGAAGGATTGGTTTGTCTGTCCTACGAAATCTCAACCGATTCGGGGGCTAATGATGTGGTCACCTATTACAGGTAGGGTCAAGGACCCATCATTTGGGACCCACGTGGTGCCCATCACCATCATAGGCAAGTCCCTGGACCATGCCAACATTCGGATGCATACATTAGGAAGTTCACTCGGACAGCTCGATGGCACTCGGACGACCACACTCCACTCGGCTGATGGACCACCACTCGACATAGAGGGCAGGAGGACGTCATGGGAGCTGCAACGGTCAAGGAATCCTAAGTCATCCACTAAATAGAGTCATTGCTACCGTTATCTGTAACTGCTGTAGTAGAGTCTCGTTATACTAGTAACTGACCCATTCAGTGCCATTAATTGCCTCGGCGGCTTGGGAGACATGGGGCTGCAGCGCACTCTATATAAGCCGCACCCCTCTCCGTAGCCAGGCACGAGCAACCTTTGTAACCATACCCATCAAATCAAAGCAAGCCTCAGAGCACGAGATGCAGGGCTTTTACCTCCGCCGAGAGGGGCCTCAACTCGCTAAACACCGAGTGTTACACCTGCGCCGTAGCTAGGTTCTGCCCCTTATTCATACCCTTAGTACTCATTGTCAGGATCGTAACCCCGACAGTGGCTCTGGGCATGGTGCCTAGGGGCAAAGCTACAAAAAGATAAAAGTTCAACCTGGTTATCTACATATACAACATGGATTCAACACTAATTGGTCTTTGATATACATTTATTTACATAAGTTTTTGCATTTGCTAACCATCAGGTACCTGCGATTTTTTCTTTTGCTAGTCACTTCTGCTTCGTGCGAGGCCAAAGGTAGGGACAACGTGACGAGCACCAGCGATGAGCGTCGGACAGAGCGAGGCCGACCCATTACGAGCAGGAGCTGGCGATAGCCGGTAGGAGCGAGTTTGAAACTTAAATGGGGGTTGGGGGTGTGGGGATTGCCGGAGCTGTCCATCAGGGTGGATTAGAGGGATGGTCGGGGGCGACTGCCAACATGGCGATGGAGAGAGATCAAGGGTAGGGTGGGGGTGACGCAGTAGCGTCCGCCGGCCGCGAGTGTGTATGATATGTCCATTTTGCATCATGCTTTTATGTTGATATTTATTGCATTATGGGTTGTTATTACACATTATGGTACAATACTTATGCCTTTTCTCTCTTATTTTACAAGGTTTACATGAAGAGGGAGAATGCCGACAGCTTGAATTCTGGACCGGAAAGGAGCAAATCTGAGAGACCTATTCTGCACAACTCCAAAAGTCCCGAAAATTTACGAAGAATTATTTTGGAATATATAATAATTATTGGGTGAAGAAAATACCAGAGGGGACCCACCAGGTGGCCACAAGCCTGGGGTGCGCGCCCTACACTATAGGGCACGCCCCTAGGGTTGTGGGCCCCCTGGCAGGTCTCCGGTGTCCATCTTCTGCTATATGAAAGGTTTTTACCAGGAAAAAAATCACAAGGAAGCTTTCGGGATGAAGCGCCGCCGTCTCGAGGCGGAACCTGGGCAGAAGCAATCTAGGGCTCCGGTGGAGCTATTCTGCTGGGGAAACTTCCCTCCGGGAGGTGGAAATCGAAGCCATTGTCATCACCAACGACCCTCTCATCGAGGGAGGGTCAATCTTCATCAACATCTTCACCAGCACCATCTCCTCTCAAACCCTAGTTCATCTCTTGTATTCAATCTTTGTCCCAAAACCTCAGATTGGTACCTGTGGGTTGCTAGTAGTGTTGAATACTCCTTGTAGTTGATGCTAGTTGGTTTATTTGGTGGAAGATCATATGTTCAGATCCTTAATGATATTCAATACCCCTCTGATCTTGAACATGAATAAGCTTTGTGAGTAGTTACGTTTGTTCCTGAGGACATGGGAGAAGTCTTGTTATAAGTAATCACGTGAATTTGTTATTCGTTTGATATTTTGATGAGATGTATGTTGTCTTTCCTCTAGTGGTGTTATGTGAACGTCGACTACATGACACTTCACCTTGATTTTGGCCTAGGGGAAGGCATTGGGAAGTAATAAGTAGATGATGGGTTGCTAGAGTGACAGAAGCTTAAACCCTAGTTTATGCGTTGCTTCGTAAGGGGCTGATTTGGATCCACATGTTTCATGCTATGGTTAGATTTATCTTAATTCTTATTTCGTAGTTGCGGATGCTTGATGACCCACAAGTATAGGGGATTAATCATAGTCCTTTCGATAAGTAAGAGTGTCGAACCCAACGAGGAGCAAAAGGAAATGACAAGTGGTTTTCAGCAAGGTATTTTCTGCAAGCACTGAAATTGTCGGTAATAGGTAGTTTGATAGCAAGATAATTTGTAATGAGCAAGTAACGGAAACAGTAAATAAAGTGCAGCAAGGTAGACCAATCCTTTTGTGGCAAAGGACAGGCCAAAATGGTCTCTTATCATAAGCAAAGCATTCTTGAGGGTACACGGGAATTTCACCATATCACTTTCATCATGTTGGTTTGATTTGCGTTCGCTACTTTGATAATTTGATATGTGGGTGGACCGGTGCTTAGGTGTTGTTCTTACTTGAACAAATCTCCTACTTATGATTAACCCCTCAGATCAAAGGGGGCCTCCTTCATCCCTTAGTTGCTCCAGTATTTTTCATATATTCCAAAAAAATTCTCCGCAAATTTTCAGCTCATTTGGAGATGTGCAAAATAGGTGCCCTGACATAGCTTTTTCAGTTCCAGAATTCCAGCTGCCGGTTTTCTCCCCCTTTGTGTAAACCTTGCATATTATGAGAGAAAAGACATTAGAATTACTCCATAAAGCATTATTATGCATAAAAACATTATAAATAACAGAAGGAAATCATGATGCAAAATGGACGTATCAACTCCCCCAAGCTTAGACCTCGCTTGTCCTCAAGCGAAAAACCGAAATCGAAAAACATGTCCACATGCTTAGAGAGAGAGGTGTCGATAAAAACAAAATACAGACATAGAGGCATCATGCTTATTATTATAACAACAAAGAACTTTATCACATAAATTTTATCATATAACTTCTCATGAGCAAGTAACAATTCATCACAGCATTGAAGTATAAAGCATATACTTTATTGAAAACTAACAAACTATGTTCTCAGTCAACTTTGCAACTACAATTCATCATATTTTCAGGAAGGGTCATGTATCGGAGCCTTTCGGCAAGTCCACATACTCAACCATCATTTAACCTTCTATGATTGCTAACACTCACAGCGTACCCATGAACAAAAAGTTTCAACCGGACACATAGAAAGTGTTGGGAAACATTGCATGGAAAACAAAAAAATTTCTACGCACACGAAATGATCTATCCATGGAGATGCATAGCAATGAGGGGGAGAGTGTGTCTACGTACCCTCATAGACCGTAAGCGGAAGCGTTTCACAACGCGGTTGATGTAGTCGAACTTTCTTCGCGCTCCAACCGATCTAGTACCGAACATACGGCACCTCCGCGTTCTGCACACGTTCAGCTCGGTGACGTCCTCGCCTTCTTGATCCAGCAAGATGGGCGAAGTAGTAGATGAGTTCCCTCAGCATGATGGCATCATGATGGTGATGGTGAAGTGATCTCCGCAGGGCTTCGCCTAAGCACCACGAAAATATGACCGAGGGAGTAAACGGTGGACGGGGGCACCGCACACGGCTAAGACAATGTTCTGGTCATTGTGTGGCGCCCCCTCCCCACATATATATATATGGGTGGGAGGGGAGGAGGCAGCCCCTAGGGTGCCCCAAGAGACCTGGCAGCAGCCCTAGGGCTGCTGCCTTGCCCTGCACCCCCCCTTTCCTTATATGTCGGAGGGGGAAGGAAAGAGAGGAGGTGAGGGAAGGAAGGATGAATCCTATTCCCCTCTTTCCTTTCCCTTCCCCTCTTTCCTTCTCCTCCTAGGCCGGCCCATATGGGGGGCGCACCAGCCCCTTGTGGCTGGTGTGTTCCCCCTCTTGGCCCATAAGGCGCATATCTTTTGCCGGGGGTGCCCGGAACCCCTTCCGGTGACCCGATAAGTACCCGGTGACCTCCGAAACACTTCCGGTGTCCGAATACGATCATCCTATATATCACTCTTTACCTCTCGACCATTTTGATACTCCTCTTCATGTCCGTGATCTCATCTGGGACTCCGAACAACATTCGGTCACCAAATCACATAACTCATATAATACTATATCGTCATCGAACGTTAAGCGTGCGGATCCTACGGGTTCGAGAACTATGTAGACATGACCGAGACACCTCTCTGGTCAATAACCAATAGCGGAACCTGGATGCTCATATTGGCTCCTACATATTCTACGAAGATGTTTATCGGTCGAACCGTTATGACAACATACGTAATTCCCTTTGTCAATCGGTATGTTACTTGCCCGAGATTCGATCGTCGGTATCTTCATACCTAGTTCAATCTCGTTACTGGCAAGTCTCTTTACTCGTTCCATAATACATCACCTCATGACTAACTCCTTAGTCATTTGCTTGCAAGCTTATGATGTGTATTACCGAGAGGGCCCAGAGATACCTCTCCAATACTCGGAGTGACAAATCCTAATCTCGATCTATGCCAACTCAACAAACACCTTCGGAGATACCTGTAGAGCATCTTTATAATCACCCAGTTATGTTGTGATGTTTGATAGCACACAAGGCATTCCTCCGGTATCCCGGAGTTGCATAATCTCATAGTCGAAGGAATATGTATTTGACATGAAGAAAGCAATAGCAATAAAACTGAACGATCATTATGCTAAGCTAACGGATGGGTCTTGTCCATCACATCATTCTCCTAATGATGTGATCCCGTTATCAAATGACAACTCATGTCCATGGTTAGGAAACCATAACCATCTTTGATCAATGAGCTAGTCAAGTAGAAGCTCACTAGGGACACAATGTTTGTTTATGTATTCACACATGTATTTAGGTTTCCAATCAATACAATTCTAGCATGAATAATAAACCTTTATCATGAATAAGGAAATATAAAATAACAACTTTATTATTGCCTCTAGGGCATATTTCCTTCAGTCTCCCACTTGCACTAGAGTCAATAATCTAGTTCATATCACCATGTGATTAACACCAATAGTTCACATCGTCATGTGATTAACACCCATAGTTCACTAGGGGTGAAACCGGATCGGATTCGGACGGATAATCCTTATACCATATCCTACTCCATATTTATTTTCGGATTCGGAAGCAGAATGGATGTGGATTCGAATAGCGGATTATGCGGATTCGAATAGCGGATTATGCGGATTCGGACACGGTACGGTAAGGGAACGGTGTTGGATCAGAAACGGTTATTTACCATATTCATACACGAGGAAGATATAAATGCTTCAAACTAAAAGTAAACATAAACAATGAGCAAATTTTAATACTTATACACGTTAAGAACACATAAAGCACTAGATGGTATTAAAATAAGCCAAATAAATCACTAATAAACATATGTCTCGTCTCATAAGTAAAGATAACATTCATTTATTGCTATTTAATACTTACCAATTCACCCATAAATCGGATTCGGAAATTAAAAGGTCGGATTATCCGGCAAGAAATAACGGATTATCCTAATGCATCGTATATTAGCAATACCATATCCTATACCGTATCCTATCAATAGGACTCGGATTCGGATCGGATTGTTGTCGGATGTGAAAAATCCCTTACCGTATCCTAGAAAAACGGATTCGAAAACGGTTTCGGACGGAAATTATCCTTACCACTTTCACCCTGATAGTTCACATCGCCATGTGACCAACACCCAATGGTTTACTAGAGTCAATAATCTAGTTCACATCGCCATGTGATTAACACCCAAAGAGTACTAAGGTGTGATCATGTTTTGCTTGTGAGAGAAGTTTAGTCAACGGGTCTGTCACATTCAGATCCATATGTATATTTGTAAATTTCTATGTCTACAATGTTCTGCATGGTGCTACTCTAGCTAATTGCTCCCACTTTAAATATGTATCCAGATTGAGACTCAGAGTCATCTGGATCGGTGTAAAAGCTTGCATCGACGTAACTCTTTACGACGAACTCTTTATCACCTCCATAACCGAGAAATATTTCCTTAGTCTTCTAAGGATAATTTTGACCGCTCTCTAGTGATCTACTCCTGGATCACTATTGTACCCCCTTGCCAAACTCATGGCAAGGTACACAACAGGTTTGGTAAACAGCATGGCATACTTTATAGAACCTATGGCTGAGGCATAGGGAATGACTTTCATTCTCTCTCTATCTTCTGCCGTGGTCGGGCTTTGAGTCTTACTCAATTTCACACCATGCAACATAGGCAAGAACCCTTTCTTTGACTGATCCATTTTGAACCATTTCAAAATCTTGTCAAGGTATGTGCTTTGTGAAAGTCCTATTAAGCGTCTTGATCTATCCCTATAGATCTTGATGCCCAATATATAAGTAGCTTCACCGAGGACTTTTATTGAAAACTCTTATTCAAGTATCCTTTTATGCTATACAAAAATTATATATATCATTTCGAATCAACAATATGTCATCCACATATAATATTAGAAATGCTACAGAGCGCCCACTCACTTTCTTGTAAATACAGGCTTCACCATAAGTCTGTATAAAACCATATGCTTTGATCACCTCATCAAAGCGTATATTCCAACTCTGAGATGCTTGCACCAGTCCATAGATGGATCGCTGGAGCTTGCACACTTTGTTAGCACCTTTAGGATCGACAAAACCTTCTGGGTGCATCATATACAACTCTTCTTTAATATCCATTAAGGAATGTAGTTTTTGACATCCCTTTGCCAGATTTCATAATTATAAAATGCGGCAATTGCTAACATGATTCGGACGGACTTAAGCATCGCTACGAATGAGAAAGTCTCATTGTAGTCAACCCCTTAAACTTGTCGAAAACATTTCCCGACAAGTTGAGCTTTGTAGACAGTAACTTTACCATCAGCGTCTGTCTTCTTCTTGAAGATCCATTTATTTTCTATGGCTTGCCGATCATCGGGCAAATCCACCAAAGTCCACACTTTGTTCTCATATGTGGATCCTATCTCAGATTTCATGGCCTCAAGCCATCTGTCGGAATCTAGGCTCATCATAGCTTCTTCATAGTTCGTAGGTTCGCCTTGGTCTAGTAACATGACTTCCATCACAGGATTCCCATACCACTCTGGTGCGGATCGTGTTCTGGTTGACCTACGAGGTTCTGTAGTAACTTGATCCGAAGTTTCATGATCATCATCATTAGCTTCCTCTCTAGTTGGTGTAGGCATCACAGGAACGGTTTTCTCTAATGTGCTACTTTCCAATTCAAGAGAAGGTACAATTACCTCATCAAGTTCTACTTTCCTCCCACTCACTTCTTTCGAGAGAAAACTCCTTCTCTAGAAAGGACCCACTCTTGGCAACAAAGATCTTGCTTTCGGATCTGTGGTAGAAGGTGTACCCAATTGTTTCCTTAGGGTATCCTATGAAGACGCACTTCTCCGATTTGGGTTCGAACTTACCAGGCTGAAGCCTTTTGACATAAGTGTCGCAACCCCAAACTTTTAAGAAATGACAGCTTAGGTTTCTTGCCAAACCACAGTTCATACGGTGCCATCTCAACGGATTTAGACGGTGCCCTATTTAACGTGAATGTGGCTGTCTCTAATGCATAACCCCAAAACGATAGTGGTAAATCGGTAAGAGACATCATAGAACGCACCATATCCAATAAAGTACGGTTACGACGTTCGGACACACCATTACGCTGTGGTGTTCCAGGTGGCGTGAATAGTGAAACTATTCCACATTGTTTTAAATGAAGGCCAAACTCGTAACTCAAATATTCGCTTCCGCGATCAGATCATAGAAACTTTATTTTCTTGTTACGATGATTCTACACTTCACTCTGAAATTCTTTGAACTTTTCAAATGTTTCAGACTTGTGTTTCATCAAGTAGATATACCCATACCTACCTAAATCATCAGTGAAGGTTAGAAAATAATGATACCCGCCGCATGCTTCAACACTCATTGGACCGTATACATCAGTATGTATTATTTCCAATAAGTCATTAGCTCGCTCCATTGTTACGGAGAATGGAGTTTTAGTCATCTTGCCCATGAGGCATGGTTCGCAAGTATCAAATAGTTCATAATCAAGTGATTCCAAAAGTCCATCTGCATGGAGTTTCTTCATGCGCTTTACACCAATATGACCTAAACGGCAGTGCCACAAATATGTTGCACTATCATTATCAACTTTGCATATTTTGGCATCAATATTATGAATATGTGTATCACTACGATCGAGATTCAATAAACCATTTACATTGGGTGTATGACCATAGAAGGTTTTATTCATTTAAACAGAACAACAATTATTCTCTGACTTAAATGAATAACCGTATCACAATAAACATGATCCAATCATATTCATGCTCAACATAAAAAGCAAATAACATTTATTTAGGTCCAACACTAATCCCGAAGGTAGAGGGAGTGTGCGATGGTGATCTTATCAACCTTGGAATCACTTCCAACACACATCGTCACCTCGTCCTTAACTAGTCTCTGTTCTTTTTGCAACTCCTGTTTCGAGTTACTAATCTTAGCAACTGAACCGGTATCAAATACCCAGGGGCTACTATGAACACTAGTAAAATACACATCAATAACATGTATATCATATATACCTTTGTTCACTTTGCCATCCTTCTTATCCGCCAAGTATTTGGGGCAGTTCCGCTTCCAGTGACCATTTCCTTTGCAGTAGAAGCACTCAGTTTCAGGCTTGGGTCCAGCTTTGGGCTTCTTCATGGGAGCGACAACTTGCTTGCCATTCTTCTTGAAGTTCCATTTCTTTCCCTCGCCCTTTTTCTTGAAACTAGTGATCTTGTTAACCATCAACACTTGATGCTCTTTCTTGATTTCTACCTTCGCCGATTTCAGTATCGCGAAGAGCTCGGGAATCGTTTTTGTCATCCCTTGCATATTATAGTTCATCACGAAGTTCTAGTAGCTTGGTGATAGTGACTAGAGAACTTTGTCAATCACTATCTTATCTGGAAGATTAACTCCCACTTGATTGAAGCGATTGTAGTACCCAGACATTCTGAGCATATGCTCACTGGTTGAGCTATTCTCCTCCATCTTGTAGGCAAAGTACTTGTTAGAGGTCTCATACCTCTCGACACGGGCATGAGTCTGAAATACCAATTTCAGCTCTTGGAACATCTCATATGCTCCGTGGCGTTCAAAACATTTTTGAAGTCCCGGTTCTAAGCCGTAAAGCATGGTGCACAAAACTACCAAGTAGTCATCATATCGAGCTTGCTAAATGTTCATAACGTTTGCATCTGCTCCTGCAATAGGTCTGTCACCTAGTGGTGCATCAAGGACATAATTCTTCTGTGCAGCAATGAGGATAATCCTCAGATCACGAAACTAGTTCGCATCATTGCTACTATCATCTTTCAACTTAGTTTTCTCTAGGAACATATCAAAATAAAATAGGGGAGCTATATCGCGAGCTATTGATCTACAACATAGATTTGCAAAAACTATCAAGACTAAGTTCATGATAAATTAAGTTCAATTAATCAAATTACTTAAGAACTCCCACTTAAATAGACATCCCTCAAGTCATCTAAGTGATACGTGATCCAAATCAACTAACCCATGTCCGATCATCACGTGAGATGGGATAGTCATTAATGGTGAACATCTCTATGTTGATCATATCTACTATATGATTCACGTTCGATCTTTCGATCTCCAGTGTTCCGAGGCCATGTCTGTACATGCTAGGCCCATCAAGTTTAACCCACGTATTCCGCATGTGCAAAACTGTCTTGCCGCCGTTGTATGTGAACGTAGAGTCTATCACACCCGATCATCACGTGGTGTCTCAACACGACGAACTGTAGCAATGGTGCATACTCAAGGAGAACACTATTATCTTGAAATTAAGTGAAGGGATCATATTATAATGCTACCATCGTTCTAAGCAAAATAAGATGCATAAAGGATAAACATCACATGCAATCAAAATATGTGACATGATATGGCCATCATCTTGTGCTTTTGATCTCCATCTCCAAAGCATCGTCATGATCTCCAATGTCACCGGCTCGACACCTTGATCTCCATCATTGTGTTATTGTCGTCTCGCCAACTATTGCTTCTACAACTATCGCTAACGCTTAGTGATAAAGTAAAGCAATTACATGGCGTTTGCATTTCATACAATAAAGCGACAACCATAAGGCTCCTGCTAGTTGCCGATAACTTACAAAACATGATCATCTCATACAATAACGTATATCACATCATGTCTTGACCATATCACATCACAACATACCCTGCAAAAACAAGTTAGACGTCCTCTACTTTGTTGTTGCAAGTTTTACGTGGCTGCTACGGGTTTCTAGCAAGAACTGTTCTTACGTACGGCAAAAACCATAACGGTGATTCATCAAGTTTGCTGTTTTAACCTTCTTCAAGGACCGGCCGCAGTCAAATTCGATTCAACTAAAGTAGGAGAAACTAACACCCGCCAGCCACCTTTATGCAAAACTAGTTGCATGTCAGTCGGTGGAACCGGTCTCATGTGCGTGGACATGTAAGGTTGGTCCGGACCGCTTCATCCCACAATACCGCTGAATCAAAATAAGACATTGGTGGTAAGTAGTATGACTATCACCGCCCACAACTCTTTGTGTTCTACTTGTGCATATCATCTACGCATAGACCTGGCTCTGATACCACTATTGGGAAACGTTGCATGGAAAACAAAAAAAATTCTACGCACACGGAATGATCTATCCATGGAGATGCATAGCAACAAGGGGGATAGCGTGTCTACGTACCCTCGTAGACCGTAAGCGGAAGCGTTTCACAGCGCGGTTGATGTAGTCGAACTTTCTTCGCACTCCAACCGATCTAGTACCGAACATACGGCACCTCCATGTTCTGCACACGTTCAGCTCGGTGACGTCCTCGCCTTCTTGATCCAGCAAGATGGGCGAAGTAGTAGATGAGTTCCGTCAGCACAACATCGTGGTGACGGTGATGGTGAAGTGATCTCCGCAGGGCTTCGCCTAAGCACCACGAAAATATGACCGAGGGAGTAAACGGTGGACGGGGGCGCCGCACACGGCTAAGACAATGGTCTGGTCATTGTGTGGCGCCCTCTCCCCACATATATATAGGTGGGAGGGGAGCAGGCAGCCCCTAGGGCGCCCCAAGAGACCTGGCGGCAGCCCTAGGGCTGCTGCCTTGCCCTGCGCCCCCCTTTCCTTATATGTCGCAGGGGGAAGGAAAGAGGGGATGTGAGGGAAGGAAGGGGGAATCCTATTCCCCTCTTTCCTTTCCTTTCCCACCCCTCTTTCCTTCTCCTCCTAGGCCGGCCCATATGGGGGGCGCACCAGCCCCTTGTAGCTGGTGTGTTTCCCCTCTTGGCCCATAAGGCCCATATCTTTTGCCGGGGGTGCCCGGAACCCCTTCCGGTGACCCGATAAGTACCCGGTGACCACCGAAACACTTTTGATGTTCGAATACCATCGTCCTATGTATCAATCTTTACCTCTAGACCATTTTGAGACTCCTCGTCATGTCCGTGATCACATCCGGGACTCCGAACAAGATTTAGTCACCAAATCACATAACTCATATAATACTATATCGTCATCGAACGTTAAGCGTGCGGACCCTACAGGTTCGAGAACTATGTAGACATGACCGAGACACCTCTCTGGTCAATAACCAATAGCGGAACCTGGATGCGCATATTGGCTCCTACATATTCTATGAAGATCTTTATCGGTCGAACCGTTATGACAACATACGTAATTCCCTTTGTCAATCGGTATGTTACTTGCCCGAGATTCGATCATCGGTATCTTCATACCTAGTTCAATCTTGTTATTGGCAAGTCTCTTTACTCATTCCGTAATACATCACCTCGTGACTAACTCCTTAGTCATTTGCTTGCAAGCTTATGATGTGTATTACCGAGAGGGCCCAGAGATACCTCTCCGATACTCGGAGTGACAAATCCTAATCTCGATCTATGCCAACTCAACAAACACCTTCGGAGATACATGTAGAGCATCTTTATAATCACCCAGTTACGTTGTGACGTTTGATAGCACACAAGGCATTCCTACGGTATCCGGGAGTTGCATAATCTCATAGTCGAAGGAATATGTATTTGACATGTAGAAAGCAATAGCAATAAAACTGAACGATCATTATGCTAAGCTAACGGATGGGTCTTGTCCATCACATCATTCTCCTAATGATGTGATCCCGTTATCAAATGACAACTCATGTCCATGGTTAGGAAACCATAACCATATTTGATCAACGAGCTATTCATGTAGAGGCTCACTAGGGACACGGTGTTTGTTTATGTATTCACACTTGTATTTAGGTTTCCAATCAATACAATTCTAGCATGAATAATAAACCTTTATCATGAATAAGGAAATATAAAACAACAACTTTATTATTGCCTCTAGGGCATATTTCCTTCAGAAAGATAGGGGCTTATAGTTTCGCCTCCCAACGTATTCACCTCAAGGGTGATGTCAACAATAAATATGCCCACTCATATCCAACTGGATCTTTCCTCACCACATGATGCTGGCAAAAAGAGAAAATAAAAAGGAATAGGGAAGGATACTTTGACTCTTACATAAAAGTAAATGCATAAAAGTAAAAGATAGGCTCTTCGCAGAGGGAAGCAGAGGTTGTCATGCACTTTTTGTTTGTATGCCAAATCCCTTAATGCAAAAGAACATCATGTTATATTGCCCCTTATGATAGCAACCTTTATTATGCAGTCCGTCGCTTTTATTACTTTGCCATCATAAGTTCATACAACGCTCAATTTTCTCCTACACTAAATGATCTAACACTTTTAGAAGCAATTTTTATTGCCTTTTTGCACCGATGACAACTTACTTGAAGGATCTTACTCAATCCCTAGGTAGGTATGGTGGACTCTCAAAATAAGATTTTGGGTTTAAGGGTTTTTGGATGCAGAAGTAGTATCTCTACTTAGTGCGGAGTTTTTGGCTAGAGAAGATATTGAGCAAGCACCACATGTTGAAGGATCTATGACAATATAACTTCTATGTGAATATGAACAAACATAAATCATTACGTTCTCTTCCTTGTCCAACGTCAACAATTTTGACAAAAAATATTTAATGGGGGCTCTGCTATGTTTGTCAATCTCCAACAAATTTTACCTCTGATACTTTTCCTTATGTGATGTCACTACTTACCATAAGATTAGCATATGATGTTTTTCATTTATTTTCCTTTCTTTTTATTGAATCAAGAGAGTAAAGAAAAAAAACTCAAACTACTCTTTATTATATATCTCGCACACGATTACATACATAGATAGATCACTAAGCAAGCACTCGAAAAGAAAGGATCGAACTAAAATTTTATTCAACTAAATCATAGGATAACTAAAGATCGAACTAAAATAGATAAAAGCGAAGATAGTGGTGGTGATACGATACCAGGGCACCTCCACCAAGCCTGGCACAAGCCAAGGGGAGTGCCCATACCATGAACTCAAGTCTCCTTTGGTGGGGAAGATGATGATGGTGGTGGTGATGTAGTAGTAGTATTCTTGTTCCTCAGCTTATGCTTGAGGATGGAATTTTTCTCCTTCAAATCATCGATCTCTTGCTCAAGCTTTAATATCTTTTTGCATAATTCCTGCTTGTTTTCCCGCAAGTGACGAAAAGGGATAAACTGGATCTTAGGTTTCTTTGCTTTATTGGGGAGACTTGACTTCTTGAATTGCACATGCATGTCCCCAGGTTGGGGCAATGGAACTTCATCTTCATCTGAGCTTGTCTCTTCTTTCCCCTTTGGATCATAATCTTCTTCTTCCTCCGTGGTCCAACCATAATGTTCTACATCTCCGTAAACCTTAGAGTTTGAAATAAAATCAGCAACATATTTTCAGCTCTTCCAGAAAACAGCAAGAAAGGGGAACAGAAGATTTCTCCGTGATACGGTGGTCAATACGTTTGGGGGTATATAAAGATTTTTTTATCTTGGGAAACAAGCAAATGAGAGAAAAACGGAGTCGGGAACGTTCTCGAGGTGGGCATAACCCACCTGGGCGCGCCAGGCATGCCAGGCGTGCCCTGGTGTCTTGTGCCCTCCTCGGTTGCCTTCCTGGCTGTTTCTTATTTTCCTAATTTTTGTTATATTCCAAAACTGACAAAAAATATTTTTGCGGATTTTTCGGAGTCCGTTTACTTACTTTATCATGTACCTCCTCTTTTTTAGTGTTCTGGAGTGTTCCGGAAGGTTTCTTTTATGTGTTCCTCAGGTGTCATGGTTAGAATAATATTGCTTTCAACATTAATAGGCGTACCTAAGATATAGTGTTTAATTCTTTGACCATTGACCACCTTCGGGTTAGTACCTTCGGCATTATTAATTTTGATGGCTCCAGAGCGATAAAGCTCCTCGATAATATATGGTCCTTCCCATTTGGAGAGAAGTTTTCCTGCAAAGAATCTAAAACAAGAGTTGTACAAAAGAACATATTCTCCAACTTTGAATTCCCACTTTTGGATTCTTTTATCATGCCAACTTTTAACTTTTTCTTTAAATAATTTGGCATTTTCATAAGCTTGGGTTCTCCATTCATCTAATGAGCTAATATCAAATAACCTCTTTTCACCGGCAAGTTTGAAATCATAGTTGAGTTCTTTAATTACCCAATATGCTTTATGTTCTAACTCTAGAGGCAAATGACAAGCTTTTCCATAAACCATTTTATAAGGAGACATACCTGTCGGTCTCAAAACCGGCAGACCTTGGGGTAGGGTGCCCCGAGCTGTGGATCTAGGATCGATGGGGAAAAAGGGACGACGAACACAGTGTTTACCTAGGTCCAGGCCCTCTCGAAGAGGTAATACCGTATGTCCTGCTTGATTGTATTGGATGTATAATGTGGTTTACAGAGTAGATCTACCTCAAGATCAGCATGAGCTAAACCCTAAGGAGATGAGGTGATGAATGTAGCTCTATCCCTAAAGACTAAAAACCCTCGGTTTATATAGACACCGGTAGGGTTAGGGTTACCGAAGATAGATTACAATAAGGGTTTAAAGAGATCCTGCGCCTTCTTGACTTGGAGGGCACACCACGGCTTCATAGATCTCCTATCACTATATGACTCCACCAGTCCGGCCCATGTATAATGGGCCATCGCCCCGAGGACCCCTTAGTCAATGACTCCCTTAGTAACCCCTGAACTTGCCTCCAACGCCAAGGCTCATATCCGGCATCTGCTCACCCAACCAGTATTCGGCTTGCGAGGCGAGTTCTTCAGCATGTTTTACCCATATTCGGAACCAAGTGATGTCCGAGATCTGAAATGGCAGTTTTACTTAACACCGAAGGCAATAATAAACAAACACCGCTCAAGTGTAAATGGTGTCTTCATTTGACAACATTTTCTCCTCCAACGAAGAGTCGCTTCCGGCCATAACGCCGAGCAGTTACTATTTCTCGAAGCACGGCTCGAGGCCGACGCCACATTTGGCACGTCCCCTCGAGGTGGAGATCGTGTCCTGCTTTTCGGAGGATATGGTTAATGATTTCGATTCCCCTCCCCGCACATAATGTCACGGGCATATCAAGAAGTGGAGAAACCAACAACATGGAAAAAGGAATCCCAGGCCTATCAACAGTCTATAAAGGGAGAGCTATCACAGTCAGCAACCCATGCCTTCTTCCACCTCCCGCTCACGCAGATCCTCAGAGCTCCAGCGCCCCTTTCCTCTGCTTCCACAACAAACCCTGTCCCGTCTCCTTCGACAATGGCAAGCTCGGGCGCCAACGGGAAGTGGGAAGCCTCCTCCGTCTCCGACGACGACATCGTGCGGCTGAAGCAGGCCGGATATTTGTTGGCCGACGTTGCTCATCGGGCCCCCGAAGAGGGCAGATCATCCCCACGCCCCAGTCGGGCGAGAGGGTCGTGTTTCTTCCCCATTTCCTTAGGGGGCTAGGATTTCCCCTGCACCCCTTTGTGCGGGGGCTGATGTTCTTCTACGGGATAGATTTTCACGATCTAGCCCACAATTCCCTCCTCCACATCTCGACCTTCATCGTCTTCTGTGAAGCGCTCCTTCGAGTTCAGCCGCACTTCGGTTTATGGTTGAAGGTGTTCAATGTCAAGCCCAAGGTGGTTGGCGGCGAGCATGTGGACTGTGGAGGGGCCATGATTAATAGACTGACACGGGTCCAGTGGCCGGACGGCCACTTCGTCAACACCATCTGGATGTGGCAAAAGGAGTGGTTTTACATCACCGAGACAAGGGAGGCCCCCTGGGGAGCGGCCCCCGCATCTAGGTCTGGACCCCCTGCCAGATTGGCCTCATGGACCACCAAGAGCCCGGACTGGGGGTGTGTCGCTCACACGAAGGCGTTGCAAAAGCGCGTCGACAACATAATAGATACCGGCGCGAAGCTGGTCGACGTGGTCCAGATCATGCTCCACCGCTGGCTCCTCCCTTGCCAGGAGAGGGCCAAGCCTATGTGGGAGCATGAGCCCGAGGATTTGGCCACCGTGCGATACCTCTATGGCACGACTCCTAAAAAAATATGGGGCCAACTATTCCAGCCCCAGAAGGAGTGGCCTGTCGAGGGGAAAGACATCAGCCTCGATGCTGCAAACCCCCCAAAGGAGGTGAGCGGCGCTCTTCTTCGAGGAGTGTTCGGATATTCATATCGTATTTGGTTCGCCCTAACTTGGTTATGCGGATTTTGCAGGGCTGGCTTGCCAAGGCCAAGAAGATCAGCGGCCCGGCGCCACTGCCAGAAGAGCCCCGATCAGAGCAGCTGGAAAAGCTGCTGGTCGTAGTGCCTTGTAAGGCACCCGTCAAGAAGGGCAAGAAAAAAGAAGTATCGGAGGCCAGGGAGGGCCTCCGCCGCAGGGTTCGTCCGGGCAACCGGTCCGGAGACGCTGCGGCCTCATCCATGCAGGATGGGGACAAGGATGAGGACGAGGAGGAAAGCGCCTCCTCGCGCTCCAAAAAGAGGGCGGTGTCCAAGGACGTCGTGGAGGTCCAACCTTCTCCAGCCCCGAAGAGACGATGCCGGCCTAAGCTGGTCCTGTCCGATAGCTCGGACTCCGACAAGGACTCCGAGGCATTCGAGGAGATCCCGCAGAAGGCACCCAGGGTCAAGCCCCCAGCCAACAGGTAAGGCATTGGTATTTTTAGCTATCATGTTTTTAGTAATTTGTTTTTGTTGAAGGCTAACCCTTCTGAATTGCAGCCCCCCACATGAACGCCCCACCAAGCAGACTTCGGAGGGGACGTCACCTCCCGCCGAACTGGTGGACAGTGGGTCGATGGTGCACTCCGCGCCTCCCCTGGTACCCGAAGAGGTTGAGGAGGTGCGGTCCCGAAGGAGTCCTCCTCCTCCAAACACAGGGGGAGAGGCCGACGCCGTAATGGCCGAGGTTAACACCTCGGTCACAGAAGACCAGGAGGGAGCGTCCCTCCTGGCTGACGCGGGAAAGGAGTCCGGACCATCCGGACCCCATCCATCAACTGCTCCCGAGCCCCCAAGGCCTTCGATGGCCTAGGCTCCTCCCAGCAGGGAAGGGGCCCGGGAGCCAATGTCAGCGCCGAACACTTCCACACGGGCGGCAGCTGGCTGGCCAGACGTGCTGGGGCAGCTGGTGGACAACTCCGCCATCATTGACGGGCACCGCACTCTTATTAGTGCGGTTATGCAGGGTGTTCGGTCCATCCAATCCGGACTGAACGACGCTGTCCAAGGCCTTCTAACAGGCTTTGACATAAGTCAAGTAATGCTCTTTCCTCATAATGCGGTTGTAATTGTTAGTTTGGGTAGGCCGTATACATAGCAGCCCCCGAGACTCTGCAAGGACTTCGAGGAAAACTGCAGAGGATCAAATTCGGTAGGCCGATTAATGATGTCGACATTTCTTTTGCTGATGCAGTCATCTTTCGTTGCCGCGACTGCTAATGCCGCGGCGTTAGAGGAGATGGATCAGAAGCTCAAGCTTTCCGATGAAGATCTTGACCTTGTCAACAAATGGCTTAACGAGGCGCAAGGTAAGTCCTGTGAGAAGATGTGTAGTTTGCTTGACGCCAGATATTGACGATCCGGACTGTATGCTAATCCTTTATCTTGACAATCCTGCAGCTGCTGCCACCGAGGTCGAGGACTTAAGGGAGGCCCTGAAGAAAGTCGAGGCCGAGGCGGCCGCGAAGAAGATGGCTGCTGAGAAGGCGGTGGACGAGCTTGAGAAGGCCAAGCTTGATGCTGAGCAGCACGAGGCTCGAGTGACCGAAGTCCAAGTGGAGCTCCAGGATGCCGCTGAGAAGCTGGAGGCCCTTGAGAAGGGGCAGGAGGAGCAGTCCTCCCGTCTATCCAAGGCGGAGAAGGAGCTCCAGGAGGCGAAGACTGACGCGCGAGGTGTCCAGGAGGAGCTCCGCCAAGCCGCGCAAATTACAAATGGTAAGAAATACTTACTGCAGAGTGTGTTCGGAGGCAACATGTTCCTCTTGCTAACGCGGGTCTGGCGCTCCGCAGGCGTCTTCGCCGAACTTCCGAAGAATGTGGTGGCCGCAGCGAGGCACTATGCCACCCTCGAGAAGGATTCCACGCAGCGGCTCTTTTGGTCATAGTTTTCGGATTCCGAGCGTCCTCCCCTGCAAAAACAAGTTAGACGTCCTCTACTTTGTTGTTGCAAGTTTTACGTGGCTGCTACGGGTTTCTAGCAAGAACTGTTCTTACGTACGGCAAAAACCATAACGGTGATTCATCAAGTTTGCTGTTTTAACCTTCTTCAAGGACCGGCCGCAGTCAAATTCGATTCAACTAAAGTAGGAGAAACTAACACCCGCCAGCCACCTTTATGCAAAACTTGTTGCATGTCAGTCGGTGGAACCGGTCTCATGTGCGTGGACATGTAAGGTTGGTCCGGGCCGCTTCATCCCACAATACCGCTGAATCAAAATAAGACATTGGTGGTAAGTAGTATGACTATCACCGCCCACAACTCTTTGTGTTCTACTTGTGCATATCATCTACGCATAGACCTGGCTCTGATACCACTATTGGGAAACGTTGCATGGAAAACAAAAAAAATTCTACGCACACGGAATGATCTATCCATGGAGATGCATAGCAACAAGGGGGATAGCGTGTCTACGTACCCTCGTAGACCGTAAGCGGAAGCGTTTCACAGCGCGGTTGATGTAGTCGAACTTTCTTCGCACTCCAACCGATCTAGTACCGAACATACGGCACCTCCATGTTCTGCACACGTTCAGCTCGGTGACGTCCTCGCCTTCTTGATCCAGCAAGATGGGCGAAGTAGTAGATGAGTTCCGTCAGCACAACATCGTGGTGACGGTGATGGTGAAGTGATCTCCGCAGGGCTTCGCCTAAGCACCACGAAAATATGACCGAGGGAGTAAACGGTGGACGGGGGCGCCGCACACGGCTAAGACAATGGTCTGGTCATTGTGTGGCGCCCTCTCCCCACATATATATAGGTGGGAGGGGAGCAGGCAGCCCCTAGGGCGCCCCAAGAGACCTGGCGGCAGCCCTAGGGCTGCTGCCTTGCCCTGCGCCCCCCTTTCCTTATATGTCGCAGGGGGAAGGAAAGAGGGGATGTGAGGGAAGGAAGGGGGAATCCTATTCCCCTCTTTCCTTTCCTTTCCCACCCCTCTTTCCTTCTCCTCCTAGGCCGGCCCATATGGGGGGCGCACCAGCCCCTTGTAGCTGGTGTGTTTCCCCTCTTGGCCCATAAGGCCCATATCTTTTGCCGGGGGTGCCCGGAACCCCTTCCGGTGACCCGATAAGTACCCGGTGACCACCGAAACACTTTTGATGTTCGAATACCATCGTCCTATGTATCAATCTTTACCTCTAGACCATTTTGAGACTCCTCGTCATGTCCGTGATCACATCCGGGACTCCGAACAAGATTTAGTCACCAAATCACATAACTCATATAATACTATATCGTCATCGAACGTTAAGCGTGCGGACCCTACGGGTTCGAGAACTATGTAGACATGACCGAGACACCTCTCTGGTCAATAACCAATAGCGGAACCTGGATGCGCATATTGGCTCCTACATATTCTATGAAGATCTTTATCGGTCGAACCGTTATGACAACATACGTAATTCCCTTTGTCAATCGGTATGTTACTTGCCCGAGATTCGATCATCGGTATCTTCATACCTAGTTCAATCTTGTTATTGGCAAGTCTCTTTACTCATTCCGTAATACATCACCTCGTGACTAACTCCTTAGTCATTTGCTTGCAAGCTTATGATGTGTATTACCGAGAGGGCCCAGAGATACCTCTCCGATACTCGGAGTGACAAATCCTAATCTCGATCTATGCCAACTCAACAAACACCTTCGGAGATACATGTAGAGCATCTTTATAATCACCCAGTTACGTTGTGACGTTTGATAGCACACAAGGCATTCCTACGGTATCCGGGAGTTGCATAATCTCATAGTCGAAGGAATATGTATTTGACATGTAGAAAGCAATAGCAATAAAACTGAACGATCATTATGCTAAGCTAACGGATGGGTCTTGTCCATCACATCATTCTCCTAATGATGTGATCCCGTTATCAAATGACAACTCATGTCCATGGTTAGGAAACCATAACCATATTTGATCAACGAGCTATTCATGTAGAGGCTCACTAGGGACACGGTGTTTGTTTATGTATTCACACTTGTATTTAGGTTTCCAATCAATACAATTCTAGCATGAATAATAAACCTTTATCATGAATAAGGAAATATAAAACAACAACTTTATTATTGCCTCTAGGGCATATTTCCTTCAGAAAGATAGGGGCTTATAGTTTCGCCTCCCAACGTATTCACCTCAAGGGTGATGTCAACAATAAATATGCCCACTCATATCCAACTGGATCTTTCCTCACCACATGATGCTGGCAAAAAGAGAAAATAAAAAGGAATAGGGAAGGATACTTTGACTCTTACATAAAAGTAAATGCATAAAAGTAAAAGATAGGCTCTTCGCAGAGGGAAGCAGAGGTTGTCATGCACTTTTTGTTTGTATGCCAAATCCCTTAATGCAAAAGAACATCATGTTATATTGCCCCTTATGATAGCAACCTTTATTATGCAGTCCGTCGCTTTTATTACTTTGCCATCATAAGTTCATACAACGCTCAATTTTCTCCTACACTAAATGATCTAACACTTTTAGAAGCAATTTTTATTGCCTTTTTGCACCGATGACAACTTACTTGAAGGATCTTACTCAATCCCTAGGTAGGTATGGTGGACTCTCAAAATAAGATTTTGGGTTTAAGGGTTTTTGGATGCAGAAGTAGTATCTCTACTTAGTGCGGAGTTTTTGGCTAGAGAAGATATTGAGCAAGCACCACATGTTGAAGGATCTATGACAATATAACTTCTATGTGAATATGAACAAACATAAATCATTACGTTCTCTTCCTTGTCCAACGTCAACAATTTTGACAAAAAATATTTAATGGGGGCTCTGCTATGTTTGTCAATCTCCAACAAATTTTACCTCTGATACTTTTCCTTATGTGATGTCACTACTTACCATAAGATTAGCATATGATGTTTTTCATTTATTTTCCTTTCTTTTTATTGAATCAAGAGAGTAAAGAAAAAAAACTCAAACTACTCTTTATTATATATCTCGCACACGATTACATACATAGATAGATCACTAAGCAAGCACTCGAAAAGAAAGGATCGAACTAAAATTTTATTCAACTAAATCATAGGATAACTAAAGATCGAACTAAAATAGATAAAAGCGAAGATAGTGGTGGTGATACGATACTAGGGCACCTCCACCAAGCCTGGCACAAGCCAAGGGGAGTGCCCATACCATGAACTCAAGTCTCCTTTGGTGGGGAAGATGATGATGGTGGTGGTGATGTAGTAGTAGTATTCTTGTTCCTCAGCTTATGCTTGAGGATGGAATTTTTCTCCTTCAAATCATCGATCTCTTGCTCAAGCTTTAATATCTTTTTGCATAATTCCTGCTTGTTTTCCTGCAAGTGACGAAAAGGGATAAACTGGATCTTAGGTTTCTTTGCTTTATTGGGGAGACTTGACTTCTTGAATTGCACATGCATGTCCCCAGGTTGGGGCAATGGAACTTCATCTTCATCTGAGCTTGTCTCTTCTTTCCCCTTTGGATCATAATCTTCTTCTTCCTCCGTGGTCCAACCATAATGTTCTACATCTCCGTAAACCTTAGAGTTTGAAATAAAATCAGCAACATATTTTCAGCTCTTCCAGAAAACAGCAAGAAAGGGGAACAGAAGATTTCTCCGTGATACGGTGGTCAATACGTTTGGGGGTATATAAAGATTTTTTTATCTTGGGAAACAAGCAAATGAGAGAAAAACGGAGTCGGGAACGTTCTCGAGGTGGGCATAACCCACCTGGGCGCGCCAGGCATGCCAGGCGTGCCCTGGTGTCTTGTGCCCTCCTCGGTTGCCTTCCTGGCTGTTTCTTATTTTCCTAATTTTTGTTATATTCCAAAACTGACAAAAAATATTTTTGCGGATTTTTCGGAGTCCGTTTACTTACTTTATCATGTACCTCCTCTTTTTTAGTGTTCTGGAGTGTTCCGGAAGGTCTCTTTTATGTGTTCCTCAGGTGTCATGGTTAGAATAATATTGCTTTCAACATTAATAGGCGTACCTAAGATATAGTGTTTAATTCTTTGACCATTGACCACCTTCGGGTTAGTACCTTCGGCATTATTAATTTTGATGGCTCCAGAGCGATAAAGCTCCTCGATAATATATGGTCCTTCCCATTTGGAGAGAAGTTTTCCTGCAAAGAATCTAAAACAAGAGTTGTACAAAAGAACATATTCTCCAACTTTGAATTCCCACTTTTGGATTCTTTTATCATGCCAACTTTTAACTTTTTCTTTAAATAATTTGGCATTTTCATAAGCTTGGGTTCTCCATTCATCTAATGAGCTAATATCAAATAACCTCTTTTCACCGGCAAGTTTGAAATCATAGTTGAGTTCTTTAATTACCCAATATGCTTTATGTTCTAACTCTAGAGGCAAATGACAAGCTTTTCCATAAACCATTTTATAAGGAGACATACCTGTCGGTCTCAAAACCGGCAGACCTTGGGGTAGGGTGCCCCGAGCTGTGGATCTAGGATCGATGGGGAAAAAGGGACGACGAACACAGTGTTTACCTAGGTCCAGGCCCTCTCGAAGAGGTAATACCGTATGTCCTGCTTGATTGTATTGGATGTATAATGTGGTTTACAGAGTAGATCTACCTCAAGATCAGCATGAGCTAAACCCTAAGGAGATGAGGTGATGAATGTAGCTCTATCCCTAAAGACTAAAAACCCTCGATTTATATAGACACCGGTAGGGTTAGGGTTACCGAAGATAGATTACAATAAGGGTTTAAAGAGATCCTGCGCCTTCTTGACTTGGAGGGCACACCACGGCTTCATAGATCTCCTATCACTATACGACTCCACCAGTCCGGCCCATGTATAATGGGCCATCGCCCCGAGGACCCCTTAGTCAATGACTCCCTTAGTAACCCCTGAACTTGCCTCCAACGCCAAGGCTCGTATCCGGCATCTGCTCACCCAACCAGTATTCGGCTTGCGAGGCGAGTTCTTCAGCATGTTTTACCCATATTCGGAACCAAGTGATGTCCGAGATCTGAAATGGCAGTTTTACTTAACACCGAAGGCAATAATAAACAAACACCGCTCAAGTGTAAATGGTGTCTTCATTTGACAACATTTTCTCCTCCAACGAAGAGTCGCTTCCGGCCATAACGCCGAGCAGTTACTATTTCTCGAAGCACGGCTCGAGGCCGACGCCACATTTGGCACGTCCCCTCGAGGTGGAGATCGTGTCCTGCTTTTCGGAGGATATGGTTAATGATTTCGATTCCCCTCCCCGCACATAATGTCACGGGCATATCAAGAAGTGGAGAAACCAACAACATGGAAAAAGGAATCCCAGGCCTATCAACAGTCTATAAAGGGAGAGCTATCACAGTCAGCAACCCATGCCTTCTTCCACCTCCCGCTCACGCAGATCCTTAGAGCTCCAGCGCCCCTTTCCTCTGCTTCCACAACAAACCCTGTCCCGTCTCCTTCGACAATGGCAAGCTCGGGCGCCAACGGGAAGTGGGAAGCCTCCTCCGTCTCCGACGACGACATCGTGCGGCTGAAGCAGGCCGGATATTTGTTGGCCGACGTTGCTCATCGGGCCCCCGAAGAGGGCAGATCATCCCCACGCCCCAGTCGGGCGAGAGGGTCGTGTTTCTTCCCCATTTCCTTAGGGGGCTAGGATTTCCCCTGCACCCCTTTGTGCGGGGGCTGATGTTCTTCTACGGGATAGATTTTCACGATCTAGCCCCCAATTCCCTCCTCCACATCTCGACCTTCATCGTCTTCTGTGAAGCGCTCCTTCGAGTTTAGCCGCACTTCGGTTTATGGTTGAAGGTGTTCAATGTCAAGCCCAAGGTGGTTGGCGGCGAGCATGTGGACTGTGGAGGGGCCATGATTAATAGACTGACACGGGTCCAGTGGCCGGACGGCCACTTCGTCAACACCATCTGGATGTGGCAAAAGGAGTGGTTTTACATCACCGAGACAAGGGAGGCCCCCTGGGGAGCGGCCCCCGCATCTAGGTCTGGACCCCCTGCTAGATTGGCCTCATGGACCACCAAGAGCCCGGACTGGGGGTGTGTCGCTCACACGAAGGCGTTGCAAAAGCGCGTCGACAACATAATAGATACCGGCGCGAAGCTGGTCGACGTGGTCCAGATCATGCTCCACCGCTGGCTCCTCCCTTGCCAGGAGAGGGCCAAGCCTATGTGGGAGCATGAGCCCGAGGATCTGGCCACCGTGCGATACCTCTATGGCACGACTCCTAAAAAAATATGGGGCCAACTATTCCAGCCCCAGAAGGAGTGGCCTGTCGAGGGGAAAGACATCAGCCTCGATGCTGCAAACCCCCCAAAGGAGGTGAGCGGCGCTCTTCTTCGAGGAGTGTTCGGATATTCATATCGCATTTGGTTCGCCCTAACTTGGTTATGCGGATTTTGCAGGGCTGGCTTGCCAAGGCCAAGAAGATCAGCGGCCCGGCGCCACTGCCAGAAGAGCCCCGATCAGAGCAGCTGGAAAAGCTGCTGGTCGTAGTGCCTTGTAAGGCACCCGTCAAGAAGGGCAAGAAAAAAGAAGTATCGGAGGCCAGGGAGGGCCTCCGCCGCAGGGTTCGTCCGGGCAACCGGTCCGGAGACGCTGCGGCCTCATCCATGCAGGATGGGGACAAGGATGAGGACGAGGAGGAAAGCGCCTCCTCGCGCTCCAAAAAGAGGGCGGTGTCCAAGGACGTCGTGGAGGTCCAACCTTCTCCAGCCCCGAAGAGACGATGCCGGCCTAAGCTGGTCCTGTCCGATAGCTCGGACTCCGACAAGGACTCCGAGGCATTCGAGGAGATCCCGCAGAAGGCACCCAGGGTCAAGCCCCCAGCCAACAGGTAAGGCATTGGTATTTTTAGCTATCATGTTTTTAGTAATTTGTTTTTGTTGAAGGCTAACCCTTCTGAATTGCAGCCCCCCACATGAACGCCCCACCAAGCAGACTTCGGAGGGGACGTCACCTCCCGCCGAACTGGTGGACAGTGGGTCGATGGTGCACTCCGCGCCTCCCCTGGTACCCGAAGAGGTTGAGGAGGTGCGGTCCCGAAGGAGTCCTCCTCCTCCAAACACAGGGGGAGAGGCCGATGCCGTAATGGCCGAGGTTAACACCTCGGTCACAGAAGACCAGGAGGGAGCGTCCCTCCTGGCTGACGCGGGAAAGGAGTCCGGACCATCCGGACCCCATCCATCAACTGCTCCCGAGCCCCCAAGGCCTTCGATGGCCCAGGCTCCTCCCAGCAGGGAAGGGGCCCGGGAGCCAATGTCAGCGCCGAACACTTCCACACGGGCGGCAGCTGGCTGGCCAGACGTGCTGGGGCAGCTGGTGGACAACTCCGCCATCATTGACGGGCACCGCACTCTTATTAGTGCGGTTATGCAGGGTGTTCGGTCCGTCCAATCCGGACTGAACGACGCTGTCCAAGGCCTTCTAACAGGCTTTGACATAAGTCAAGTAATGCTCTTTCCTCATAATGCGGTTGTAATTGTTAGTTTGGGTAGGCCGTATACATAGCAGCCCCCGAGACTCTGCAAGGACTTCGAGGAAAACTGCAGAGGATCAAATTCGGTAGGCCGATTAATGATGTCGACATTTCTTTTGCTGACACAGGCATCTTTCGTTGCCGCGACTGCTAATGCCGCGGCGTTAGAGGAGATGGATCAGAAGCTCAAGCTTTCCGATGAAGATCTTGACCTTGTCAACAAACGGCTTAACGAGGCGCAAGGTAAGTCCTGTGAGAAGATGTGTAGTTTGCTTGACGCCAGATATTGACGATCCGGACTGTATGCTAATCCTTTATCTTGACAATCCTGCAGCTGCTGCCACCGAGGTCGAGGACTTAAGGGAGGCCCTGAAGAAAGTCGAGGCCGAGGCGGCCGCGAAGAAGATGGCTGCTGAGAAGGCGGTGGACGAGCTTGAGAAGGCCAAGCTTGATGCTGAGCAGCACGAGGCTCGAGTGACCGAAGTCCAAGTGGAGCTCCAGGATGCCGCTGAGAAGCTGGAGGCCCTTGAGAAGGGGCAGGAGGAGCAGTCCTCCCGTCTATCCAAGGCGGAGAAGGAGCTCCAGGAGGCGAAGACTGACGCGCGAGGTGTCCAGGAGGAGCTCCGCCAAGCCGCGCAAATTACAAATGGTAAGAAATACTTACTGCAGAGTGTGTTCGGAGGCAACATGTTCCTCTTGCTAACGCGGGTCTGGCGCTCCGCAGGCGTCTTCGCCGAACTTCCGAAGAATGTGGTGGCCGCAGCGAGGCACTATGCCACCCTCGAGAAGGATTCCACGCAGCGGCTCTTTTGGTCATAGTTTTCGGATTCCGAGCGTCCTCCCCTCTTTAGTTCGCGCTTACCATGACGGTCAGATTTCAGCTTTCTCCTCCTGAGGTACTTGACCGGGCCAGCCAGAAGTACAATCGCAGGGGTTCTCTCTTTGCCCTCTTAGCCGAACGTGCGGAACATAAGGGGAAAGCACAGGAGCCGGGCAACCCAACTATTGACCTAAGACATGGTTCGGAACTTGATGCATATAATGCAATATCCGAGACGCCGAACACCTAGCGGAAAGTGGTGCTGGACTTGAAGATATTGAGCTGATATATAAATCGAACTCTTGACTAGTTAATGTATTTTCATGCCAGGCTGTTCGAAGAGCGAGGGGAGCATCAGAAAGGGAATAGACAAATCGCAGGATGCGGATATCCGAACACCATAAAGGGTATTTTTATTATTTCTCGTAAGCTCGGGACGTCTATCCGTACAATTGAAACTGCGAAGGCAGTACCTGTGAAAGAAAAAGAAAGTTTACAGAGTAAAGGTTGACGCAGGGCCTTGATGCGTGAGTTGAAGCCTTCACTGTGCCCTGCTGCATGTCTGCAACTTTGCTTCTGGTAGGTGGGGGTTGGGGACCTTTGATGAGACCTTGATGGGTGAGGACCCTGCCGATGAAGCTTTATGCTTGGGGTTATCCGGAATTGATCCCCGGGTCGTCCGAAGACGAAGTAATTCCGAAGTTTGGTTTAACCGAACATGCACTTCGGATTTACTAATGTATGCCTCACGGCTGCCCATGGTATTTTGAGTGTGAAGTTGTGCTGACGAGGCACGTGGAGCGTGAAGAATGTGGGCGTGCCATGGGGCGCGTATCCCTATTTGCGGCGAATGCATTCGGGTTCCCATGACGTGGAACGGGTTCGAACCCGTTTACTATTGTCGCCGACCTTTACGGCGGGTCGGCATCCGGGCCTATATGGGCCAGTGTAGTCTTCGGCCGCTAGGGCCGCAGTGTGCTCTTCAGTTCAAAGTGAGTGTTCTGTGTTGCCGTTGATAGTTATGACGCCTGAGGGACCAGGCATCTTCAACTTGAGGTACGCGTAATGCGGGACGACATTGAATTTGGTGAATGCTGTTCGGCCGAGTAGGGCGTGATAACCGCTGCGAAAAGGTGCTATGTCAAAGATCAAGTCCTCGCTTCGGAAGTTATGCGGAGATCCGAACACTACTTCAAGCGTCACGGTGCCTATGCAGCGGGCCTCCACTCCCGGAATGACTCCCTTTAAAGTGGTGTTACTAGGTTTGATCCTTGATGGATTGATCCCCATTTTCCTCACTGTATCTTCGTATATCAGATTGAGGCTGCTACCTCCGTCCATGAGGACTCTAGTGAGGTGGAATCCATCGATGATAGGGTCGAGCACTAAGGCTGCAGACCCTTCGTAGTGTATGCTGGTCGGATGGTCCCTGCGATCAAATGTGATCGGACAGCCTGACCATGGATTGAACTTCGGCGCTACTGGCTCGACAGAATATACATCCCGTAGCGCTTGCTTCCTCTCCTTCTTCAGTATGTGGGTTGCATAGATCATGTTTACCGTCTTAACCTTGGAAGGGAAGGGTTTCTGGCCTCCACTGTTTGGCCTGCGGGGCTCATCAACGTCCTCGCTTCATGGGCTTTTGCCCGAGTCTTCGGCTGTGAGCTTGCCGGCCTGTTTGATCACCCAACAATTTCGGTTGGTATGGTTGGCAGGCTTCTCCGACGTGCCGTGGATCTGACAGGGCCTGTCCAGAATTGTATCCAGTCTGGACGGGCCGTCACTGTTGCCTTTAGGGGCTTTTTTTCAGGGTCCGAACTTCTGGTTTCAGAATCCTACATTTACTGCCGTATCCTCACCCTCGCCGTCATTGTGGCAACATTTATTCTTGCTGCGTCAGAGCTTTCCATTTTCGTCCTGAACCTCAGAGGTACCGGGTGTGTCTGGGTTGGTGTTTTTGCGAGCAAGCCAACTGTCTTCGCCTGCACAAAAGCGGGTCATGAGGGAAGTAAGGGATGCCATAGTTCTTGGTTTGTCCTGGCTGAGCTGCCGTACGAGCCATTCGTCCTTGACACTATGCTTGAAGGCAGCCAAGGCTTCGGCATCCGGAAAGTCGACGATCTGGTTTTTCTTGGTCAGGAATCGGTTCCAAAATTGTCGGGCAGATTCTCCGGGTTGTTGTGTGATGCGATTTAGGTCGTCAGCATCCGAAGGCCAGACATAGGTGCCCTGAAAGTTTGCTCGGAAAGTGTCCTCGAGCTCTTCCCAGCAGCCTATAGAGTCTTCGGGAAGGCTGTTCAACCAATGTCGAGCTGGACCTTTAAGCTTTAGCGGCAAATATTTGATGGCGTGGAGGTCATCTCCTCGCGCCATGTGAATGTGGAGGAGGAAATCCTCTATCCATACGGCTGGATCTGTGGTTCCGTCATATGATTCGATGTTCACAGGCTTGAAGCCTTCTGGGAATTGGTGTTGCATTACCCTCTCTGTGAAGCACAAAGGGTGTCCGGCGCCCCGAACTCGGGCTACATCACATCGGAGGTCTTCGGCCCCCTGAATATGCTGCTGCTCCCGGATTCTATCATTTCGGTTTAGCCGATCGTAGTATCCTTCCCGGTAAGCAGGCGGGTCTTCTCTGGGTCCGTAGATGGACCTGGTACGGCCTCCTCAAGTATCTAGGTCATGGCGGAGGTCGTACTCATACGTGGGCCACACTTGATCCTTGCCATGACGGCGAGGTGGGGCGACTGGGTGTTCGGCCTCGTCAGCTTCCCTGTCCCGCCCTCTAGGGGGGCGGTCTGGATGTTCGGCGCTTGTGTATATCGGGCGTGTGGGCTCTACGGCCTCGTCGTCGAACTGCGGCAGGAGTCTTCGCTTGGGATAACTTTTGGTTGGCTGTTCGCGGCCATACCCTTCTTCGGCAGCTAGGACTTTAGTCCATCGGTCATTGAGGTGTCCTGTTCGGCTTTGATTTTGCGTTTTTGTTTCTTTAGGCTGCGGGCAGTGGCTAAAAGCCTCCGCTTGAACCGTTCCTGCTCCAGAGGGTCTTCGGGGATGATGAAATCGTCCTCCCCAAGACTGACCTCCTCTTCAGATAGTGGGAGGTAGTTGCTATGCTCGGAGTCGTCGGGGTTTTCTGAATTGAGTGGGTCCTCCTGCCCCGTGGGGTCATCCTGATGATGTTCGAGGGTTGCGTCTCCGGCGAGGTCATCCGTATTATTTACGGTGCCATTATCCGCAGAGTTCATGTTGCTTGCATGGCTTCGACATGGCTGTTTTTGGCGTTTGGGCAGCTCATCTCTAGGCTTGCCCCGGTCCTGATCAGGAGTGCCATCGCCGTCCTGGGGGTGTCAACCATGTAAATATCATAGGTGGATGTGGCCGACCAGTGACCGGTGATGGGGGGGGGGGGGGGAGACGTCAGTATTGACCCTGGGTCTGCCCTCCTCGTCCATGTATTCGGTATTTTCCGAATTGTAGTCTAGCATTTCGATTAAATCGTCGATAGTGGCTACCAAGTGGGTGGTGGGTGGGACGAAAAATTCCCTATGGTACGCCTCGAAGGGTTGATGAGTGAAGGCGGAGGGCAGGTCCTCCTAGATGGTCATGTTCTGAATTCGGTCCAGCACCTCGTTTAACATTGCGAGGGTCGCCGAGCTCGAGGGCTCTGAGCCGAATTCTGTTGTAACGGCGTGGGGGGCGATCAATGCCTTGGCCGGTCCTTGGTTTCCGCTGGCCGTGCTGAGCTCGGGATGCGGGGCCGGATCCTTGAAGGGGTCCGGGACGTCACTGGAGGTCAAGGATGGGCTTTGGTCCTTGCTTGTGGCTTCCCCATCGGGGTTAGAGATCGAGCTGCTTTGGGCTGGGGGTGACCCCTGGCCGTTTGCTGCCGCTTTGTTGTAAGGGCTCAAGGCCAGGCGAGCATTGAGAAAGGAAGCTTCGGCCGAGATTGACTCTTGGCCTCTGCCTCCTGATTCTTCCTCGAAGGTTGAGGATAGGTCTTCCGCAGTCATGACGTGTCCGGACGAAGGCGGAGTTTAGCCACTGCTCGAAGCGGAGCTCTCCTGGCTTGAAGCTGGCGAGGCCGATCTGCCGATCGGATCGGAAAGGAACTCCGGAGTGGGCGTGTCGAGGGTGCGGGAGGGGGAAGTTAATCCGCTGAAAACCAGATAGCCCCGTCTGTTCGCAACATATTCCAAACCACCGAATCGAATCCGGTGTCCGGGGGCGAAGGCGTCGACCTGACCCAGACGACCAGTCGGGTCTGCATGCAGCACGATGCTGCCAAATGCGAAGATTTGTCAGGGGACGAAGAAGTCCCCGGATCCGATGCCCACTCCTATGATCAGGCGAGCCATCGATCCTTTGGGCGACCCTACAGTGGAACTCTCAATGAAAGCACCAATGTCGGTGTCAAAACCCGCAGACCTCGGGGTAGGGGGTCTCGAGCTGTGGATCTAGGATCGATGGGGCACAAGGGATGACGAACACAATGTTTACCCAGGTTCAGGCCCTCTCGAAGAGGTAATACCCTACGTCCTGCTTGATTGTATTGGATGTATAATGTGGTTTACAGAGTAGATCTACCTCGAGATCAGCATGAGCTAAACCCTAAGGAGATGAGGTGATGAATGTAGCTCTAGCCCTAAAGACTAAAAACCCTCAGTTTATATAGACACCGGTACGGTTAGGGTTACCGAAGATAGATTATAATAAGGGTTTAAAGAGATGCTGCGCCTTCTTGACTTGGAGGGCACACCACGGCTTCATAGATCTCCTGTCACTATACGGCTCCACCACTCCGGCCCATGTATAATGGGCCGTCGCCCCGAGGACCCCTTAGTCCATGACTCCCTCAATACCCATAGGATTTTTATATGCTATTCTGTAGGCCCAAAGTGCATCATCCACTTTCTTAGACCAATTCTTTTGGGACCTATTAACAGTTTTTTGTAATATTAATTTTATTTCTCTATTGCTAAGTTCAACTTGACCACTAGATTGAGGATGATAAGGTGATGCAATTCTATGGTTAACATCATATTTAGTAAGCATTTTACGGAAAGCACCATGAATAAAGTGTGAACCACCATCAGTCATTAAATATCTAGGGACTCCAAACCTCGGGAAAATAACTTCTTTAAGCATTTTAATGGAAGTGTTATGATCATCACTACTAGTTGGAATAGCTTCTACCCACTTAGTAACATAATTAATAGCAACCAAAATATGTGTATACCCATTAGAGGAAGCAAAAGGTCCCATATAATCAAAACCCCAAACATCAAATGGTTCAACAGCAAGTAAATAATTCATAGGCAATTCTTAACGCTTACCGATATTACCAATTCTTTGACATTCATCACAAGATAAAACAAACTTACGGGCATCCTTGAAGAGAGTAGGCCAGTAAAAACTAGATTGCAATACCTTATGAGCAGTTCTATCTCCCGCATGATGTCCTCCATAAGCTTCGGAGTGACATTTCCGTAGGATTTGTTCCTGTTCATGCTCAGGTACACAACGTCTAATAATACCATCTACTCCTTCTTTATAAAGATATGGTCATCCCAAAAGTAAAGTCTTAAATCATAAAAGAATTTTTTTTCGCTTGTTGGTATGTGAAACTAGGTGGTATATATTTAGCAACAATATAATTACCAGTCAGCATACCACAGAGTGTTTTGAGAAACATTTATTGCAGCTAGTTGTTCATCAGGAAAGCTATCATCAATAGGTAGTGGGTGAAGGAAATTTGCCCTAGAGGCAATAATAAAGTTGTTATTTCATATTTCCTTATTCATGATAAAGGTTTATTATTCATGCTAGAATTGTATTGATCGGAAACCTAAATACATGTGTGAATACATAAACAAACACCGTGTCCCTAGTGAGCCTCTACTTGACTAGCGCGTTGATCAAAGATGGTTATGGTTTCCTAACCATGGACATGAGTTGTCATTTGATAACGGGATCACATCATTAGGAGAATGATGTGATGGACAAGACCCATCCGTTAGCTTAGCATAATGATCGTTCAGTTTTATTGCTATTGCTTTCTTCATGTCAAATACATATTCCTTCGACTATGAGATTATGCAACTCCCGAATACCGGAGGAATGCCTTGTGTGCTATCAAACATCACAATGTAACTGGGTGACTATAAAGATGCCCTATAGGTATCTCCGAAGGTATTTGTTGAGTTGGCATAGATCGAGATTAGGATTTGTCACTCCGAGTATCGGAGAGGTATCTCTGGGCCCTCTCGGTAATACACATCATAAGCTTGCAAGAAAACGACTAAGGAGTTAGTCACAAGGTGATGTATTACGGAACGAGTAAAGAGACTTGCCGGTAACGAGATTGAACTAGGTATGAAGATACCGATGATCGAATCTCGGGCAAGTAACATACCGATGGACAAAGGGAATTACGTATGTTGGTATAACGGTTCGACCGATAAAGATCTTCGTAGAATATGTTGGAGCCAATATGGGAATCTAGGTTCCTCTATTGGTTATTGACCGGAGAGTTTTCTCGGTCATGTCTACCTAGTTCTCGAACCCGTAGGGTCCGCACGCTTAACGTTCGATGTTGATTTGGTATTATATGAGTTATGTGGTTTGGTGACCGAATGTTGTTCGGAGTCCCGGATGTGATCACGGACATGACGAGGAGCTCCGAAATGGTCCGAAGATAAAGATTGATATATAGGACGATGCTATTTGGTCTCCGGAATGGTTTCGGAATGCATCGGAAAATTATCGGAATACTGGAAGGGGTTCCGGAGGCACCGGGAGAGTATTGGGCCTTTGTGGGCCAAGTAGAGGGGAACACACCAGCCCACATGGGCTGGTGCGCCCCCTTATGGCAGCCGCACCTAATACATGGAAAGGGGGGGGGGGGGGGCGCCACACCTCTTGCCATATCCCGGAGAAGGGAGGAAGGAAAGAAGGGGGCGCCTCCCCCCTTTCCTTCCCCCTTGTGCCATTATTTGGCAGGGGGGCGCACCAAAGGGAGGTGCCCTAGGGCTGCCGCCACACCTCTTGGGGCGCCCTAAGGGCTGCCTCCTCCCCTCCCACACCTATATATATGTGGGGAGGGGTGCCACACAATACACAGCTTATTCCACGCCGTGTGTCAGCACCCCTCCACCTCTAGTTTACTCCTCCGCTCTAGATCGTCGCAGTGCTTAGGCGAAGCCCTATGGGATTGCTTCACCACCACTGTCACCACGCCGTTATGCTGACGGAACTCATCTACTACCTTGCCCCGCTTGCTGGATCAAGATGGCGAGGACGACACCGAGCTGAACGTGTGCAGAACGCGGAGGTGCCGTGCGTTCGGTACTTGATCGGGCAGATCGCGAAGGTGTATGACTACATCAACCGCGTTGAATAAATGCTTCCGCTTACAGTCTATGAGGGTACATAGACACACTCTCCCCTCTCGTTGCTATGCGTCTCCTTGATAGATCTTGCGTGTGTGTAGAATTTTTTTGTTTTCCCTACAACGTTTCCCAACAGTGGTATCAGAGCCAGGTCTATGCGTAGATGATATGCACGAGTAGAACACAAAGAAGTTATGTGCGGTGATGTTCATACTGCTTACCACCAACATCTTATTTTGATTCGGCAGCATTGTGGGATGAAGAGGCCCGGACCAACCTTACATGTCCACGTACATGAGACCGGTTCCACCGACTGACATGCAACTTGTTTTGTATAAAGGTGGCTGGCGGGTGTCTATTTCTCCTACTTTAGTTGAATCGAATTTGACTGCGGCCGGTCCTTGAAGAAGGTTAAAACAACAAACTTGATAATTCACCATTGTGGTTTTTGCCGTAGGTAAGAACGGTTCTTGCTAGAAGCCCGTAGCAGCCACGTAAAACTTGCAACAACAAAGTAGAGGACGTCTAACTTGTTTTTGCAGGGCATGTTGTGATGTGATATGGTCAAGACATGATGTGATATATGTTATTGTATGAGATGATCATGTTTTGTAAGTTATCAGCAACCGGCAGGAGCCTTATGGTTGTCTCTTTATTGTATGAAATGCAAACGCCATGTAATTGCTTTACTTTATCGCTATGCGTTAGCAATAGTTGTAAAAGCAATAGTTGGCGAGACGACCACGACGCAACGATGGAGATCAAGGTGTCGAGCCGGTGATGATGGAGATCATGACGATCCTTTGGAGATGGAGATCAAAAGCATGAGATGATGATGGCCATATCATGTCACATGTTTTGATTGCATGTGATGTTTATCTTTTATGCATCTTATTTTGCTTAGAACGACGGTAGCATTATAAGATGATCCCTTCACTAAACTTCAAGGTAAAAGTGTTCTCCCTGAGTATGCACCGTTGCTATAGTTCATCGTGTTGTGACACCACATTATGATCGGGTGTGATAGACTCTACGTTCACATACAACGGGTGTAAGACAGTTTTGCACATGCAGAATACTTGGGTTAAACTTGACGAGCCTAGCATGTACAAACATGGCCTCGGAACACTGGATATTGAAAGATCGAACGTGAATCATATAGTAGATATGATCAACATAGAGATGTTCACCATTGATGACTACCCCATCTCACGTGATGATCGGACATGGGTTAGTTGATTTGGATCACGTATCACTTAGATGACTTGAGGGATGTCTATTTAAGTGGGAGTTCTTAAGTAATTTGATTAATTGAACTTTAACTTATCATGAACTTAGTCCTAATAGTATTTGCAAATTATGTTGTAGATCAATAGCTCGTGTTGTAGCTCCCCCATGTTTTGATATGTTCCTAGAGAAAACTAAGTTGAAAGATGATAGTAGCAATGATGCGGACTGGGTCCGTGATCTGAGGATTATCCTCATTGCTGCACAGAAGAATTATGTCCTTGATGCACTGCTAGGTGACAGACCTATTGCAGGAGCAGATGTAGACGTTATGAATATTTGGCAAGCTCGATGTGATGACTACTTAATAGTTTAGTGCACCATGCTTTATGGCTTAGAACCAGGACTTCAAAAACATTTTGAACGCAACGGAGCATATGAGATGTTCCAAGAGCTAAAATTGGTATTTCAGACTCATACCCATGTCGAGAGGTATGAGACCTCTGACAAATACTTTGCCTACAAGATGGAGGAGAATAGCTCAGCCAGTGAGCATGTGCTCAGAATGTCTGGGTACTACAATCGCTTGAATCAAGTGGGAGTTAATCTTCCAGATAAGATAGTGATTGACATAGTTCTCTAGTCACTATCACCAAGCTACTAGAACTTTGTGATAACTATAAATATGCAAGGGATGACGAAAATGATTCCCAAGCTCTTCGCGATGCCGAAATCGGCGAATGTAGAAATTAAGAAAGAGCATCAAGTGTTGATGGTTAACAAGACTACTAGTTTCATGAAAAAGGCCAGGGAAAGAAAGGGAACTTCAATAAGAATGGCAAGCAAGTTGCCACTCCCATGAAGAAGCCCAAAGCTGAAACCAAGCCTGAAACTGAGTGCTTCTACTGCAAAGGAAATGGTCAATGGAAGCGGAACTACCTCAAATACTTGGCGGATAAGAAGGATGGCAAAGTGAACAAAGGTATATTTGATATACATGTTATTGATGTGTATTTTACTAGTGTTCGTAGTAACCCCTGGGTATTTGATACCGGTTCAGTTGCTAAGATTAGTAACTCGAAACAGGAGTTGCAGAATAAACAAAGACTAGTTAAGGGCGAGGTGACGATGTGTGTTGGAAAGGATTCCAAGGTTGATACGATCACCATCGCACACTCCCTCTACCTTCAGGATTAGTGTTGAACCTAAATAAATGTTATTTGGTGTTTGCGTTGAGCATGAATATGATTTGATCATGTTTATTGTAATACAGTTATTCATTTAAATCAGAGAATAATTGTTGTTCTATTTACATGAATAAAACCTTCTATGGTCATACACCCAATGTAAATTGTTTATTGAATCTCGATCGTAGTGATACACATATTCATAATATTGATGCCAAAAGATGCAAAGTTGATAATGATAGTGCAACATATTTGTGGAACTGCCATTTACGTCATATTGGTGTAAAGCGCATGAAGAAACTCCATGCAGATGGGCTTTTGGAATCACTTTATTATGAATCATTTGATACTTGCGAACCATGCCTCATGGGCAAGATGACTAAAACTCCGTTCTCCGGAACAATGGAGCGAGCTAATGACTTATTGGAAATAATACAACCGATGTATGCGGTCCGATGAGTGTTGAGGCACGCGGCGGGTATCATTATTTTCCGACCTTCACAGATGATTTGAACATATATGGGTATATCTACTTAATGAAACACAAATCTGAAACATTTGAAAAGTTCAAAGAATTTCAGAGTGAAGTGGAGAATCATCGTAACAAGAAAATAAAGTTTCTATGATCTGATCGCGGAGGCAAATATTTGAGTTACGAGTCTGGCCTTCATTTAAAACAATGTGGAATAGTTTCACAACTCACGCCACCTGGAACACCACAGCGTAATGGTGTGTTCGAACATCGTAACCGTACTTTATTAGATATGGTGCGATCTATGATTTCTCTTACCGATTTACCACTATTGTTTTGGGGTTATGCATTAGAGACAGCTGCGTTCACGTTAAATAGGGCACCGTCTAAATCCATTGAGACGAACCGTATGAACTATGGTTTGGCAAGAAACCTAAGCTGTCGTTTCTTAATGTTTGGGGTTGCGACACTTATGTAAAAAGGCTTCAGCCTGATAAGCTCGAACCCAAATCGGAGAAGTGCGTCTTCATAGGATACCCTGAGGAAACAATTGGGTACACCTTCTACCACAAATCCGAAGGCAAGATCTTTCTTGCCAAGAATGGAACCTTTCTAGAGAAGGAGTTTCTCTCGAAAGAAGTGAGTGGGAGGAAAGTAGAACTTGATGAGGTAATTGTACCTTCTCTCGAATTGGAAAGTAGCACATCAGAGAAAACCGTTCCCGTGATGCCTACACCAACTAGAGAGGAAGCTAATGATGATGATCATGAAACTTCGGATCAAGTTACTACAGAACCTCGTAGGTCAACTAGAACACGATCCGCACCAGAGTGGTACGGGAATCCTGTACTGGAAGTCATGTTACTAGACCAAGGCGAACCTAAAAACTATGAAGAAGCTATGATGAGCCCAGATTCCGATAGATGGCTTGAGGCCATGAAATCTGAGATAGGATCCATGTATGAAAACAAAGTGTGGACTTTGGTGGATTTGCCCGATGATCGGCAAGCCATAGAGAATAAATGGATCTTCAAGAAGAAGACTGACGCTGATGGTAATGTTACTGTCTACAAAGCTTGACTTGTCGCAAAAGGTTTTCGACAAGTTCAAGGGGTTGACTACGATGAGACTTTCTCACCCGTAGCGATGCTTAAGTCCGTCCGAATCATGTTAGCAATTGCCGCATTTTATGATTATGAAATCTGGCAAATGGACGTCAAAACTGCATTCCTTAATGGATATCTTAAAGAAGAGTTGTATATGATGCAACCAGAAGGTTTTGTCGATCCTAAAGGTGCTAACAAAGTGTGCAAGCTCCAGTGATCCATCTATGGACTAGTGCAAGCATCTCAGAGTTGGAATATACGCTTTGATGATGTGATCAAAGCTTATGGTTTTATACAGACTTAATGTGAAGCCTGTATTTACAAGAAAGTGAGTGGGAGCTCTGTAGCATTTCTGATATTATATGTGGATGACATATTGTTGATTGGAAATGATATAGAATTTCTGGATAGCATGAAAAATATACTTGAATAAGAATTTTTCAATGAAAGACCTCGGTCAAGCTGCTTACGTATTGACCATCAAGATCTATAGGGATAGATCAAGACGCTTAATAGGACTTTCACAAAGCACATACCTTGACAAGATTTTGAAGGAGTTCAAAATGGATCATTCAAAGAAGGAGTTCTTGTCTGTATTACAAGGTGTGAAGTTGTGTAAGACTCAAAGCCCGACCACGGCATAAGATAGAGAGAGAATGAAAGTCATTCCCTATGCCTCAGCCATAGGTTCTATACGATATGCCATGATGTGTACCACACCTGATGTGTGTCTTGCCACTTATCTGGCAAAGAGGGTACAAGAGTGATCCAGGAGTGGACCACTGGACAGCAGTCAAAATTATCCTTAGTTACCTAAGAGGACTAAGGAAATGTTTCTCGGTTATGGAGGTGATAAAGAGTTCGTCATAAAGGGTTACATCGATGCAAGCTTTAACACCGATCTAGATGACTCCGAGTATCAATCTGGATACATATTGAAAGTGGGAGCAATCAGCTAGAGTAGCTCCATGCAGAGCATTGAAAACATAGAAATTTGCAAAATACGGATCTGAATGTGGCAGACCCGTTGACTAAACTTCTCACACAAGCAAAACATGATCACACCTTAGTACTCTTTGGGTGTTAATCAGATGGCGATGTGAACTAGATTATTGAGACTAGTAAACTCTTTGGGTATTGGTCACATGACGATGTGAACTATGGGTGTTAATCACATGGCGATGTGAACTAGATTATTGACTCTAGTGCAAGTGGGAGACTGAAGGAAATATGCCCTAGAGGCAATAATAAAGTTGTTATTTTATATTTCCTTATTCATGATAAAGGTTTATTATTCATGCTAGAATTGTATTGATCGGAAACCTAAATACATGTGTGAAGACATAAACAAACACCGTGTCCCTAGTGAGCCTCTACTTGACTAGCTCATTGATCAAAGATGGTTATGGTTTCCTAAACATGGACATGAGTTGTCATTTGATAACGGGATCACATCATTAGGAGAATGATGTGATGGACAAGACCCATCCGTTAGCTTAGCATAATGATTGTTCAGTTTTATTGCTATTGCTTTCTTCATGTTAAATACATATTCCTTCGACTATGAGATTATGCAACTCCCGGATATCGGAGGAATGCCTTGTGTGCTATCAAACATCACAACATAACTGGGTGATTATAAAGATGCTCTACAGGTATCTCCGAAGGTATTTGTTGAGTTGGCATAGATCGAGATTAGGATTTGTCACTCCGAGTATCGGAGAGGTATCTCTGGGCCCTCTCGGTAATACACATCATAAGCTTGCAAGCAAACGACTAAGGAGTTAGTCACGAGGTGATGTATTATGGAACGAGTAAAGAGACTTGCCTGTAACGAGATTGAACTAGGTATGAAGATACCAACGATCGAATCTCGGGCAAGTAACATACCGATGGACAAAGGGAATTACGTATGTTGTCATAACGGTCCGACCGATAAAGATCTTCATAGAATATGTAGGAGCCAATATGGGCATCCAGGTTTAGCTATTGGTTATTGACTGGAGAGTTGTCTCGGTCATGTCTACATAGTTCTCGAACCCGTAGGGTCCGCATGCTTAACGTTCGATGTCGATTTGGTATTATATGAGTTATGTGGTTTGGTGACCGAATGTTGTTCGGAGTCCTGGATGTGATCACAGACATGACGAGGAGCTCCGGAATGGTCCGGAGGTAAATATTGATATATAGGATGATGCTATTTGGTCTCCAGAATGGTTTCAGAGTGCACCGGAAAATTATCGGAATACCAGAAGGGGTTCCGGAGGCACCGGGAGAGTATTGGCCCTTAGTGGGCCAAGTAGAGGGGAACACACCAGCCCACATGGGCTGGTGCACCCCCTTATGGCAGCCGCACCTAATACATGGAAAGGGGGGGGGGGGGGGGGTGCCACCCCCTCTTGCCATATCCCGGAGAATGGAGGAAGGAAAGAAGGGGGCGCCTCCCCCCTTTCCTTCCCCCTTGTGCCATTATTTGGTAGGGGGGCGCACCAAAGGGAGGTGCCCTAGGGATGCAGCCACACCTCTTGGGGCGTCCTAAGGGCTGCCTCCTCCCCTCCCACACCTATATATATGTGGGGAGGGGTGCCACACAATACACAGCTTATTCCACGCCGTGTGTTGGCACCCCTCCGCCTCTAGTTTACTCCTCCACTCTAGATCATCACAGTGCTTACGCGAAGCCCTACGGGATTGCTTCACCACCACCATCACCACGCCGTTATGCTGACGGAACTCATCTACTACCTCGCCCCGCTTGCTGGATCAAGATGGCGAGGACGACACCGAGCTGAACGTGTGCAGAACGCGGAGGTGCCGTGCGTTCGGTACTTGATCAGGCGGATCACGAAGGTGTACGACTACATCAACTGCGTTGAATATACACATTCGCTTACGGTCTACGAGGGTACATAGACACACTCTCCCCTCTTGTTGCTATGCATCTCCTTGATAGGTCTTGCGTGTGCGTAGAATTTTTTTTGTTTTCCATGCAACGTTTCCCAACAGTGGGTCATCTAGAATATTCTCTAACCAAGACAAGTTATCAGCTACGGGGATCTCTGCTCCTTTTCTATCAGTAATATGTAAATCAAATTCTTGTAGCAAAAGAACCCACCTAATGAGTCTAGGTTTAGCATCTTTCTTTTACATAAGATATTTAATAGCAGCATTATCAGTGTGAACGGTTACTTTGGAATCAACATTGTAAGATCTAAATTTGTCACAAGCAAACACAACTGCTAAAAATTCTTTTTCAGTAGTAGCATCATTTCTCTTGGCACTGTCTAGAGTTTTGCTAGCATAATGAATGACATTTAATTTCTTATCGACTCTTTGTCCTAGAACAGCACCAACAGCATAATCACTAGCATCACACATAGTTTCAAAAGGCAAGTTCCAATCAGGTGGTTGAACAATAGGTGCAGAAGTTAAGGCTTTCTTAAGTGTTTCAAAGGCTTCTACACAATCATCATAAAAAACAAATGGAACATCCTTTTGTAAAAGTTTTGTAAGAGGCCTAGAAATTTTAGAGAAGTCTTTAATAAACCTCCTATAGAAACCAGCATGACCAAGGAAACTACGAATACCTTTAATATCTTTAGGACATGGAATTTTCTCAATTGCATCAACTTTAGCTTTATCCACCTCAATACCTCGTTCAGAAATTTTATGCCCCAAGACAATACCTTCATTAACCATAAAGTGGCACTTCTCCCAATTCAAGACAAGATTAGTTTGCTCACATCTCTGCAAAACTCGATCAAGGTTGCTCAAGCAATCATCAAAAGAAGTTCCATAAATAGAAAAATCATCCATGAAAACCTCAACAATCTTTTCACAAAAATCAGAGAATATAGCAGCCATACATCATTGAAAGGTAGCAGGTGCATTGCATAAACCAAAAGGCATACGTCTATAAGCATAAGTTCCAAAAGGGCAAGTAAAGGTTGTTTTCTCTTGATCAGGTTGTGAAACAGGTATTTGAGAAAAACCAGAATATCCATCAACATGAGTAGCAAATGATTCACAGAAATAGGCTACTATCTCAGAGTCAAGTCCAAATTTAGTGCTAAACTTGTGAAAAGCATCGGTATTCATAAAAGATTTAACACAATCAAATTCAAGCTTAATACCTGACTCTTTACCTTCGTCGAGTTCCCAATCTTTAGAGTTGCATTTAATTCTTCCTAAAAGATCCCACCTGAATTCATTAGTCTTCTTAATGAAAGAACCAGTATAAGAAGTATCGAGCATGGATTGATCATCACGAGAAAGCCGAGCATTACTATTCTGAATGATAATTTCTCTAGAGAGCTCATGATTGGGGCATGAATATAACATTGAATTAAGCCTCCCCCAAGCTAGAGTGATACTTTCTCCTTCACGAGGCCAAAAATTATATATATAATTCTGATCACGATGAACTAGATGCATAGGATAATTTTTTTGGTGAAATTCCAATTTCAATCGATTCCAGTTCTAAGATCCAATATCATCGCATAGCCCTATACCATGTCAATGCTTTTCCCTTCAAAGATAAAGGGAAAACCTTCTTCTTAGCTTCATCTCCGGATAAACCTGCAAGCTTAAATAATCCACAAATTTCATCCACATATATCAAGTGCATATCAGGATGTTTGGTTCCATCTCCTGCATAAGGATTAGCTAGCAGTTGTTCTATCATACCTGAAGGAATTTCATAACCAATATTTTTAGTAGGTGTAGTAGGTTGAGGGGTAACTAATAGTGGTTTTGGTCGAGGTGAAGATACGCCGAACAAACCCATCAAAGGATGATTCTCCATAGTAGCAAGTGACAATAAATTTCAGCACGTAGTAATAATTTTTCCTTACCAATTTCCACTTACCAAGAGCGCTTCACTCTCGGCAACGGCGCCAGAAAAGAGTCTTGATGACCCACAAGTATAGGGGATCAATCGTAGTACTTTCGATAAGAAAGAGTGTCGAATCCAACGAGGAGCAGAAGGAAATGGCAAGTGGTTTTCTGCAAGGTATTTTCTGCAAGCACTGAAATTGTCGGTAACAGGTAGTTTGATAGCAAGATAATTTGTAACGAGCAAGTAAAGGTAACGGTAAATAAAGTGCAGCAAGGTAGCCCAATCCTTTTGTGGCAAAGTACAGCCTAAAACGGTCTCTTATGATACGCAAAGCGTTCTTGAGGGTACACGGGAATTTCACCATATCACTTTCATCATGTTGGTTCGATTTGCGTTCGCTACTTTGATAATTTGATATGTGGGTGGACCGGTGCTTAGGTGCTGTTCTTACTTGAACAAACCTCCTACTTATGATTAACCCCCTCGCAAGCATCCGCAACTAAGAGAAAAGTATTAAGATAAAATCTATCCATAGCATTAAACTTTTGGATCCAAATTGGTCCCTTACGAAGTAGCGCATAAACTAGGGTTTAAGCTTCTATCACTCTAGCAACCCATCATCTAATAACTACTCCACAGTGCATTTCCTTAGGCCCAAATATGGTGAAGTGCCATGTACTCGACGTTCACATCACACCACTAAGGGAATCACAACATACATATCATCAAAATATCGAACACATATCAAGTTCACATGATTACTTGCAACATGACTTCTCCCGTGACCTCAAGAACAAAAGTAACTACTCACAAATAATAATCATGCTCAAGATCAGAGGGGTATTAAATAGCATAATGGATCTGAACATATAATCTTCCACCAAATAAACCATATAGTAATCAACTACAAGATGTAATCAACACTACTAGTCACCCACAGGTACCAATCTAAGGTTCCGGTACAAAGATTGAACACAAGAGATGAACTAGGGTTTGAGAGGAGATGGTGATGTTGAATATGTTGATGGAGATTGCCCTCCCAAAGATGGAAGAGTTGTTGGTGATGATGATGACGATGATTTCCCCCTCCGGGAGGGAAGTTCCCCAGGCGGAATCGCTCCGCCGGAGGGCAAAAGTGCTCCTGCCCAAGTTCCGCCTCGAGACGGCGGTGCTTTGTCCCGAAAGTCCCCCTCTGATTTTTTCTAGGTCAAAATGACTTATGTACCAGAAGATGGGCATCGGAGGTGGGCTGGGCTGAGCACAACCCACCAGGGCGCGCCTAGGGTGCCTGGCGCGCCCAGGTGGGTTGTGCCCACCTGGTGGGCACCCTCCAGTAGTTATTTGCTCCAGTATTTTTTATATATTGCAAAATATTCCTCCATAAATTTTTAGCTCATTTGGAGATGTGCAGAATAGGTAACTCTGACGTAGCTTTTTCAGGTCCAGAATTCCAGCTGCCGGTATTCTCCCTCTTTGTGTAAACCTTGTATATTATGAGAGAAAAGGCATTAGAATTACTCCAAAAAGCATTATTATGGATAAAACAATTATAAATAACAGTAGGTAAACATGATGCAAAATGGACGTATCAATGCTTACGAGAGGGGTTAATCATAAGTGGGAGGCTTGTCCAAGTAAGGACAGCACCCAAGCACCGGTCCACCCATATATCAAATTATCAAAGTAACGAACGCGAATCATATGAGCATGATGAAAACTAACTTGACAATAATTCCCATGAGTCCTCGGGAGCACTTTGATTTATATAAGAGTTCGTCCAGGCTTATCCTTTGCTACAAAAAGGATTGGGCCACCTTGCTGCACCTCTGTTGCACTTGTTACTTGTTACCCGTTATGAATTATCCTATCACAAAACTATCTGTTACCGATAATTTCAGTGCTTGCAGAAAATACCTTGCTGAAAACCGCTTGTCATTTCCTTCTTCTCCTTGTTGGGTTCGACACTCTTACTTATCGAAAGGACTACGATAGATTCCCTATACTTGTGGGTTATCAAGACTCTTTTCTGGCGCCGTTGTCGGGGAGTGAAGCGCCTTTGGTAAGTGGAATTTTGTAAGGAAACATTTATATGACATGCTGAAATTTACTGTCACTTGTCACTATGGAAAGTCAGCCTTTGAGGGGTTTGTTCGTGGTATCTTCACCCCGACCGGAAGAGCAAAGAGTAGCCCCTCAACCTAGTGCACCTACTAAAAATATTTATTATGAAATTCCTTCGGGTATGATAGAGAAACTGCTAGCTAATTCTTATGCAGGAGATGGAACACTACATCCTAATTTGCATCTAATCTATGTGGATGAAGTTTGTGGATTATTTAAGCTTGTAGGTTTGCCCGAGGATGATGTCAAGAAGAAGGTCTTCCCTTTATCTTCGAAGCGAAATGCATTGACATGGTATAGGCTATGTGATGATATTGGAGCTTGGAATTACAACCGATTGAAATTGGAATTTCATCAGAAGTTTTATCCTATGCATCTAGTTCATCGTGATCGGAATTATATATATAATTTTTGGCCTCATGAAGGAGAAAGTATCACTCAATCTTGGGGGAGGCTTAAGTCAATGTTATATTCATGCCCTAATCATGAGCTCTCAAGAGAAATTATTATTCATAATTTTTATGCTCGGCTTTCTCGTAATGACCAGTCCATGCTTGATACTTCTTGTACTAGTTCTTTTATGAAGAAGACTATTGAATTCAAATGAGATCTCTTGGAAAGAATTAAACTCAACTCTGAAGATTGGGAGCTCGACGAAGGTAAGGAGTCAGGTATAAACCTTAAGTTTGATTGTGTTAAATCTTTTATGGATACCGATGCTTTTCGTGAATTTAGCACTAAATATGGACTTGACTCTGAGATAGTAGCTTCTTTCTATGAATCATTTACTACTCATGTTGATCTCCCTAAGGAGAAGTGGTTTAAATATCATCCTCCCATTGAAGTGAAAATAGTAGAACCCATTAAAGCTGAAGAAGAAACCATTACTTATAATGTTGATCCTGTTATTCCTACTGCTTATATTGAGGAACCACCTTTTCCTATTAGGATAAAAGAACATGCTAAAACTTCAGCTGTAGTTCGTAAGAGTTATACTAGAACACCTACACCCCCTGAACAAATTAAGGTTGAACCTAGTATTGCTATGGTTAAAGATCTCTTGGTCGATAATATTGATGGGCATGTTATTTATTTTTGTGATGAAGCTGCTAGAATTGCTAAACCCGATGAAAAAGATAAGCATAGACCTATTTTTGTGATGAAGCTGATAAAATAGGAGATCATTGTTATCATGGCTTATGTGATTTGGGTGCTAGTGTGAGTGCAATTCCCTTTACTTTATACCAAGAAATTATGAATGATATTGCACCTACTGAAATAGAAGATATTGATGTTACTATTACACTTGCTAATAGAGATACTATCTCACCAATTGGGATTGTTAGAGATGTTGAAGTCTTGTGTGGGAAAATAAAATACCCTACTGATTTTCTAGTTCTTGGTTCCCCACAAGATGATTTTTGTCCCATTATATTTGGTAGACCATTCTTGACACTATTAATGCTAAAATAGATTGTGAGAAAGAAACTGTTAGTGTACGTTTGGGGGATGTGTCTCACGAGTTTAATTTCTCTAAATTTCGTAGACAACCCCATGATAAAGAATTGCCTAGTAAAGATGAAATTATTGGTCTTGCTTCTATTGCCGTGCCTCCTACTGATCCTTTAGAACAATATTTGCTAGACCATGAGAATGATATGTTCATGAATGAAAGAAATGAAATAGATGAGATATTCTTTAAACAAATGCCTATTTTGAAACACAATTTACCTGTTGAGACTCTTGGAGATCCTCTACCACTCAAGAGTGATCCTGTGTTTGAGCTTAAACAATTACCTGATACTTTGAAATATGCTTATCTCGATGAGAAGAAGATATATCCTATTATTATTAGTGCTAACCTTTCAGAGCATGAGGAAAAGAAATTACTGAAAACTCTGAAGAAGCACTATGCAGCTATTGGATATACTTTTGATGATCTTAAGGGAATTAGTCCCACTCTATGTCAACACAAAATTAATATGGAACCTGATGCTAAACCAGTCATTGATCACCAGCGATGGTTGAATCATTAAGATGAAAGATGTGGTAAGAAATGAAATATTAAAGCTTCTGGAAGCAGGTATAATCTATCCTATTGCTGATAGTAGATGGGTAAGTCATGTTCATTGTGTCCCTAAGAAGGGAGGTATTACTGTCGTTCCTAATGATAAAAATGAATTAATTCCTCAAAGAATTGTTACAGGTTATAGAATGGTAATTGATTTTAGAAAATTAAATAAAGCTACTAGGAAAGACCATTATCCTCTGCCATTTATTGATCAAATGCTAGAAAGACTATCAAAACACACACATTTCTGCTTTCTAGATGATTATTCCAGTTTTTCTCAAATACCTGTGTCACAGGAGGATCAAGGAAAAACTAATTTTACATGCCCTTTTGGTACCTTTTCTTATAGACGTATGCCTTTTGGTTTATGCAATGCACCTGCTACTTTTCAAAGATGTACGACTGCTATATTCTCTGACTTTTGTGAAAAGATTCTTGAGGTTTTCATGGATGATTTCTCCGTATACGGAACTTCTTTTGATGATTGCTTAAGTAATCTTGATCGAGTTTTGCAGAGATGTGAAGAAACTAATATTGTCTTGAATTGGGAGAAGTGCCACTTTATGGTTAACGAAGGTATTGTCTTGGGGCATAAAATCTCTGAAAAAGGTATTGAAGTTGATAAAGCTTAAGTTGATGCTATTGAAAAAATGTCGTGTCCTAAAGATATCAAAGGTATAATAAGTTTCCTTGGTCATGCTGGTTTCTATAGGATATTTATTAAAGACTTCTCTAAAATTTCTAGGCCTCTTACTAATCTCTTGCAAAAAGATGTTCCATTTGTTTTTGATGATGATTGTGTAGAAGCATTTGAAATACTAACGAAAGCCTTAATCTCTGCACCTATTGTTCAACCACCTGATTGGAACCTACCCTTTGAAATTATGTGTGATGCTAGTGATTATGCTGTTGGTGTTGTTCTTGGACAAAGAGTTGATAAGAAATTAAATGTTATCAATTATGCTAGTAAAACTCTAGACCGTACTCTAAGAAATTACGCTACTACTGAAAAATAATTTTTAGCAGTTGTATTTGCTTGTGACAAGTTCAGATCTTATATTGTAGATTCTAAGGTAATTGTTCACACTGATCATGCTGCTATTAAATATCTTATGGAAAAGAAAGATGCTAAAACCTAGACTTATTAGGTGGGTTCTTCTGCTACAAGAATTTGATTTACATATTATTTAGAAAGGGAGCTGAGAACCCCGTAGCAGACAACTTGTCTAGGTTAGAAAATATTCTTGATGACCCACTACCTATCTCTCACTGCTAGTTTAGCTCATTTCAAATGCTCTAGAAGTAGAGTGGTTTGTGGGTTTTAGTGTAGGCGTGTATGTGGGAGTTCTTTTGATTTAGATGCACAATTTGAGCTCAAATTAACTTCTTAGAGTCTGCACATGTGTAGGGTGCCATCCCGTCCCCGTCCTCGATCGCCCAAGCCGATCTCGTCGCCGGCACCACCGTGGCGAGCCTCTTGTTCTTATCTTCTTTTTAAAAGAAAAAATTCTTACTTGTATGATTTAGATAGATATACTTGTGTAAATTTCTTACTTTTATTATTGTTTGTTATTATATAGTGTCATGGTTTTGGTATCCGCCCCCAGCGGCCCTTGTCCGGTCTATGATTCAGATGTGGTATATTATTTTTTATAACTATTTGTTTTATTTAGTGTTTATGACAATTATGCCGACCAATGTGACATAGATGTTTTTATCTAGGAGGTATGTGAACCGAAAATTCCAACCAACCCTCTTGTCGAGAGGTTAAATTTAGTTGAAAAAGAAAGCGAGTATTTGAAAGAAAAATTGAAAAGAATTGAGGAGGAGAAGATGAAATTGGAGTTGCATGTTGCCGATGTCGTCGATGATCACAAGATCAAGATGGATGCAATGCGCTTGAAGATTAGAAAGCTAAAAAAATATGCCATTGATAATGAGGCTTGGTATCATTATGCTGTTGGATCAATTGTTACCTTAGTTGCGATTATGATCGCATTTGTTGTTGCATTTAACTATTTTAAATAGTTGTATGTAAGTTTCAATGTATGTTTTAATTAGATGCTCTAGAGAGCTGTATGTTGTTCTATGAGAACTATGTATGAACTTTATGTATTTATTTTTTCAGTAATAACATTTGATCACTACTGTACTTTGGTTTTAATGTGATGATGAACTTGTATTAATTTGGTCACTTCTCTATTCATGATGTTCTGTAATGGTTTTTGATACCCTTAATTATATAATGCACGCAGATGAACCGGCAATGGATGTAAGGTGAGACATGAGAAGTGCATGAAAAATAGAAAATGAAGTCAGAAAGGGTTGAAAATTGATGATGTGGCTTTGAATGGTGCATATTGAACGCACAAAAAGTCTGGAGTTCAAATAAGTCTAAAAAATATGAAATGCCTTTGTAACACATGAGTTTTCATTCGAAACCCTGATACTTCGAAAGAGATTGTCCAGTTTATACACGAAGTGCATCCTGTTTTTAACGTAACCCTCTCAACTTTTTAGCACATGCTATGTGGGTGAAATGATGATACTATGCTAACTTTCAAACTTTTCAGAGTTCATTTGTAGTGCTTTTCAATTTCAGGGTCATTTAGCTAAAAACAGTAAATGCATAAAAAATAGCAAATGAAGTCAGAAAGGGTTGAAAATTGATGATGTGGCTTTGAATGGTGCATGTTGAATGCACAAAAAGTCTGGAGTTGAAATAAGTTAAGAAAATGAAATGCCTTTGTAACAGATGAGTTTTCATCCGAAATCGTGATACTTGAAAGAGATTGTCCACTTTGTACACGAAGTGCATCCAGTTTTTGCCGTAACCCTCTCAACTTTTTAGCACATGCTATGTGGGTGAAATGATGATACCATGCCAATTTTCAACCTTTTCAGAGTTCATTGGTAGTGCTTTTCAATTTCAGGGTCATTTAGCTCAAAATAAATCATTAAAGGCATGAAAAATAGCAAATGAAGTCAGAAAAGGGTTGAAAATTGATGATGTGCCTTTGAATGGTGCATATTGAACGCACAAAAAGTCTGGAGTTAAAATATGTTAAAAAAAAGAAATCCCTTTTGTAATAGATGAGTTTTCGTCTGAAACCCTCATACTACGAAAGAGATTGTCCAGTTTGTACACGAAGTGCATCCAGTTTTTTCCGTAACTCTCTCAACTTTTTAGCACATGCTATGTGGGTGAAATTATGATACCATGCCAAGTTTCAACCTTTTCAGAGTTCATTTGTATTGCTTTTCAATTTCAGGGTCATTTAGCTCAAAGAATGAACTAATAGCAAAAATAATGAACTAAAAAGTTTTATAAAACTCTAGTAGCAAAAAGAATGAACTAAAAAGAATCAATTAAAATATATTTTTATGATCAACTAAAACAAAACTATAATATTCTTCAATAGCAAAAAGAATCAGCTAAAAACCTTTTATAAACCTCTATCAAAATAATATTAACTTAAAATTATATAAAATTTATGCATCTAAAATTATCAAAGTATTTTTTGTTAAAAACTTTAATAGCAAAAAGAATTTTCATAAAGTATTTTCTGTTAAAAACTTTAATAGCAAACTAAAATAACATAAATAAAAAATACCGCCTACTAGGCCACCACGGCCAGCATACGACTAGAAACCCATCTGTAGATGGGCCAGGATGCAGGCCCGCTGGCCCAACAGGCCCAACATGGCAGTGACAAAGGTTAGGCATGTACTGCCTGCATTAGAGAGGAGTTCGACAGCTCAGCAGAGGTGCGGCTTATAAACCAGTGCGGGTGTCTCTCAACTAGCGAGGTGGGACTAAACTTCCCCTGCCCCGCAGCTGTGCCAGCACCAGCCCTTTAGTCCAGGTTGGTGGCTCCAACCGGGACTAAAGGCCAACCGGGACTAAAGGCCCCCCTTTAGTCCCGGTCCGAGCCACCAACCGGGACTAAAGGGCTGCACTTCCCCCCTTTGGGCTGGTGAAATTCACCCTTTAGTCCCGGTTGGTGGCTCGGACCGGGACTAAAGGGGGACCTTTAGTCCCGGTTGGAGCCACCAACCGGGACAAAAGGGTGGGGTATATAAACAACCACTAAGAATTTTTCCCCAAATCTCTACCATTCTCCCCCGACGCAGACGCCCTGCGCCCCGACGCCACCAGGCTGCTCCGCCCGGTCCTCGCCGTCGTTGCCGTCGCCATCCCTGCCCCAACGCCGGCCCCTGCTCCCTGCCCCGACGCCGTCCCCCGCTCCCCTCGCCGCGCCCTGCCTCCTCATCGCCGTCGCCGCGCCCCTGCCCCGACATCGTCGTCGCCGCACCCCTGCCTCCTCGTCGCCGCCCCCAGTGAGCTCGCCGCTGCCCCCAGATGATATATATGTTCATTGTCTTTTTTATACCATTAACAGATTTTTTTTTATGCTTTGATGATTGCGATGTTCATTGTATTTAGATTTTTATACCATTAACAGATTTTTTATGCTAGTTTTCATACCATTAACACACTTTTTTATGCTTTGATGATTGTGATGTTCATTGTCTTTAGAATTTTTCTGTAGATGATATGATGATGATGATTTTTAGATAATGACTAGCTATCTCTAAAGCATAGTTCGTATGTTCACTGCAGTTTCATTTGCATGAAGCATATAGGAAACCAAATGCTAAATAAAGTTTCAATGTTCTGAAATAGCAAATGCTAGTCATTATCTTCACAGCTGCATTGTCATAAACTCAAAACTTGCTGAACTCATTTTAGTTACTGCTCTGAAGAAAAAAGGACAGAAGTTACTGCTCTGAACAAAAAAGGACAGATGATGATGATGATTTTTATATCTCTGGTTGCCATGTAATCTTGCTGTCTCTGGTTGCCATGTAATCTTGCTGTAGCATGTCTATATCTTGCTCTAAAGTTGCAATCGTTAAGTTGTTGTCTGCTATGCCCAGATTTCACTAAGTCTGAAACTGACTCTGTTAATCGAGTGCATTTTGGCTTGATGATTCCCATTGATTTGTAGCTCATATGAACATATTCCCATTTATCTGTATCTCCTCGTCACCGCCCCCGACGCCGTCCCTGCCCCGACGTCGAGGAGTACATGTCTATGGAGAAAGGAGAACATCAAGCTTCCAAACCGGACGCCGCCTCAGCAGACTCCTCACAGTCCAACTCAGCTGCCTGAGTCGTCTCCGGCGCGTGAGCTGTCTCCGCCGCCTCAGCCGCCGTCTCCGGCGGAGGAGGCCCCTCAGCAGAGTCCTCTTCCTCCTCTGCCTCCTCCGGCACATCAGCGGACTCTGCCACCTCCTCCGCCTCCTCCGACGCGTCAGTGGACTCCGCCGCCTCAGCAACGGCAGAAGAGAGCCGCCGCCGCTCCGGCGGCTAGCAGTACAACAGGCGGGAAGAAATTCAAATTTTGTCCAAGCCTCAAGCCTCTTCCAAAGTTACCATATGACAGGACTGACGAGGAAAACAAGGATATCGTGGATGCCGAAGTGAGGGCCCATTTTGAACGGAAACATCCACCTCCGAAGGAAACAGTAGATCCGGTGAAAGCGAAGCGTACACTGGATGCCCTTAAGCGACCACCACCGCCTCCGCCGCAATCCAACTATGACCGCTGTATTGAAAAGACATATGATGAAGCGCGACGGTCAGGAAGTACTACCAGTGCTGCAAGACGAAGAAGTGGGAAAAAAATTCCCCAGCTCGGTGAACAGGAGAAGCAATCATGCCCCCCGCTCAAGGTGTCTAGCGATATCGTCGCTAATCATCCGGGGCTACTGCCCGGTACCACTCTTGGGGATTACGTGGGTGATGATGTACAATTTGAAACGACTGAGGTAGTAGAGCAATTTAGATACAAGCACGGGAAGCCTCTCATCAAAGGTGATCAGCTCCCGCATCTACCAATGATGATGCGAAGATTGCATGAATGGTACTTGGGAACCTGCAGGAAGTGGGACCTACAATCTGATTCTGGGAATTAAAGATGAGCACGACTTCATTGGAGTCGACCTGATGCCTGTTGAATTTGTGGAATTATTTTAGTTATTCAATCAACAGGCCCTCGACAAACAACTCATGACTTGCTACTGTCTGTAAGTATTATTTCTGTAATTAAGTCTCTAGCTCAGCTCATTCATTGCATGTATATATAATCATCCTCACTATATATATTATGCAGATTGAAGATCGTCGAATGCAAAAGAGGACAAATCTATGGCATTGGGTTCATTAGCCCAAATACCGTAAATGAATGGTCGGTAAAAAAGAAAGCCGAAGATACCGAGAAAAACTTGCTAAAAGCGTTCCTTCGACATCAAAACAAAAGGGAAATACTCTTTCCTTACAACTTCAAGTGAGTGTTACTGTCTTGTGCATATTCTGTTTCGCTTACTCGAGGTTAAGTGTAATTGATGAGTTATGCGTGCGTAGGTTCCACTTTATTCTGCTATCCATAAAGCTTGACGGGGCAGTAGTAACTGTCTTAGACTCGAGACGTAAAGATCAAAAGGAGTGGGCGGACGTGAGTGAAATGCTCCAGAGGTAAGTTAAATCATTATCGCACCATATCGATCGGCAAGTTTCGTTCAGTTCCTGATATCAAGTAATTATTTTCTTTGCCGGGCAGGGTTTGGAAAACATTCACCGGAATGGTCCCGGGTCTAAAGAAGGAGCTGAAATTTACACAGCCAGAGTAAGTAGTACTAGCTAGTTCCGTGCATCTCTCATTGATTCTAGTTTCATCAATACCATTATCATGCTTGATTATCAATTTGATTGAACTCTATTCTTGTAAAGTGCTTGTGGCAGGCACCCGGGACTGATTTATGTGGATACTATGTTTGCGAGTTCATTCACAACTCGATCCTTGAGCGGGGCTTCTCTGATGAACAATTTGAAGTACGTAAATAATATTCACAATTCTTTTTTATTACCATCATTTGTGTTGAGTTTCATTCATATATATGTATTGACCCCTTCTTTAAATTAGATCTGGCGGATGTGGGATGAACTCCTACCACATGATCGCATACGAGCAATTCAAGAGGAATTGGCGGGATTCTTTCTTGACCACGTCATACCTAAAGACGGAGAATACCATATGGAATTGGAAATGGATCTTAGGTAGATGATGTTAGCGATTGTAAGAGATGTTATATTGTATATATGTAATAGCGTCAGATAGATATACGAAAACTTGTTGTTCGACCAAGCACGAAGAAAGAGAGGTCACTTCTCTCTATATATGTTCATGACGATGTTGTGTAATTAATGGTTCCTTCATTTGCTTACTAGCTAGCGTCGAGTTCTCTCTATATGTAGTAGCTACCGTCGACCAAGCACGGAGAAAGAGAGGTCACTTCTCTCTATATGTATTAGCTAGCTAACCGGGACTAAAGGTCCTCCTGCCTGGGCGCCCCACAGCGGCCACGTGGAGCTGCTTTAGTCCCGGTTCATAAGCCAACCGGGACTAAAAGTAATGGGCATTAGTCCCAATCGTTTTGTCCCAGTTGCAGAATCGGGACTAAAGGCCCTCTGAAACCGGAACTAGTGCCCTGTTTTCTACTAGTGATGTGATACGGTAAGTAAACTGACTCCAAAACTTTTCCAAAGGCAATTTTACTCCATTTTGGAATATTTAAAAAATTAGAAAAATAAAAAGTAGTCCAAAAAGTGCACGAGGAGGCGACAAGCCATGGGGGCGCACCGTCCTGGCTTGTGGCCACCTCGTGTGCCCTCTGGACTCCGTTTTCTTGCAGTATACTTCTTTTGGTCGGTAAAAATTCATTATATAATCTCCCGAAGATTTTGACCACCGTATCGCGGCAATATCCTCTGTTCTTGTTTCGAGCTGTTTTTCTGCCAGAGTTTTCAAGTCATGATGGAGGAGGATGGAGAGGATATTTGCCTGAGGTTCAGTCTCCTGCCTCGGAGAGAGGTACTCTGGCCGGCATCTTGACTATTCCAAATCCCCATCAAGCAATAGGGACTACATGTAACCATGAAGGCCAAGAGATACGAGAAGGGCTTCCCCCTAGGAGGCCCTTACACAGGTTATATCGTAACAACTTTCATAATTTGGTTCATAACTATGGAGTGGAGAATACTCCTCGTGCACATATTCCCTCCAATTGGGATATATCCCGTCCAAGGGAAAGTGATGCAGGGAAAGGTTCTTGGTGGCCTGAAAATAAGCATCTTTTGGAGGAAATTTAGAAGAATGCAAATATGCTCCAACGTGTACTCCAAGAATTGCAGGTCCTAAAGGGTTTCTTGATAAAACTGACAAATACATCACCAACTCAATCACCGCCACCTCCAAAGAAGGAAACTTGAGTACATGGGTATGGGCACTCCCCTTGGCTTCTGCCAAGCTTGGGGGAGCTGCCCCGGTATCGTATCACCATCACATCTTTACCTTTATCATTTTATTTAGTTCGATCCTTTTGGCTATATCTTGGTTTAGTAGAATAAAGTTTTTCTTTAGTATGATCTTGTTTTGAGTTTTGCTTTGTGTCCCCTCTATGTAATCGAGTCCGAGAGTTATATAGTAAAGATTAGTTTCCAGTTGAGGGCTTTGCTTTCTTGCTTTGATCTTGAGAAAAAGAAAAAAATAGAGATGCAATAAATAAAAAGATTATATAATAATCTTATGGGAAGTGATGACTTCACATATAAGAAGTATGTCGTATAAAATTTGTTGGGAGTTGACAAACATAGTTTTGGTCATTGTTGCAATTAATAGGAAGTAATAAAGAAAGAGAGCTCTCACATATGAATAGACTATCTTGGACATCCTTTGTGATTGTGAGCACTCATTAAAATATTATATGCTAAAAGGTTGATGTTGGACAAGGAAGACAACATAATAGGTTATGTTTCCTTATATCCGAATAGAAGTTATATTGTGATGGATCCTCCAACATGTTGAGCTTGCTTCTCATCCTATGCTAGCCAAATCTTCTGCACCAAGTAGAGATACTACTTGTGCATCCAAAATCCCTTAACCCAGTTTTGCCATGAGAGTCCACCATACCTACCTATGGATTGAGTAAGATCCTTCAAGTAAGTTGTCATCGGTGCAAGCAATAAAAATTGCTCTCCAAATATGTATGATCTTTTAGTGTGAGGAAAATAAGCTTTATACGAACTTGTGATATGGAAGGAATAAAAACGAAGGACTGCATAATAAAGTTCTTTATCACAAGCGGCAATATAAAGTGACGTTCTTTTGCATTAAGATTTTGTGCATCCAACCATAAAAGCGCATGAAAACCTCTGCTTCCCTCTGCGAAGGGCCTGCCTTTTTACTTTTATCTTCTACCTTTTATACAAGAGTCATGGTGATCATCACCTCCCCTTTTTATACCTTCTCTTTTTGACAAGCACTATATGTTGGGGAAGATCCAGATATATATATATATATATATCCACTCGGATGTAGGTGTTCATAAACTATTATCGTTGATGTTACCCTTGAGGTAAATGGTTGGGGGGCGAAACTATAAGCCCCTATCTTCCTATGTGTTTGACTGAAACTTTGATATCATAAGTATCGCATGAGTGTTAGCAAGTACGGAAGATTAAATGATGGTTGAGTATGTGAACTTGCTAAACAAAAGCTCTTACATTGACTCTTTCCGATGTTATGATAAATTGCAATTGTTTCAATGACCAAGATCATAGTTTGTTGGTTTTCAATAAAGTTTTTGGTTCATACTTTACCTTGTGAACGAATTATTACTTTAGCATAAGAAATTATATGACAATATATGTTAGTGTTCTAAAGATGATCATGATGCCCACATGTCCATATTTTATTTTTATCAACACCTCTATCTCTAAACATGTGGTCATGATTATCAATTTCGGCTTTCGCTTGAGGACAAGCGAGGTCTAAGCTTGGGGGAGTTGATACGTCCATTTTGCATCATGCTTTTATGTTGATATTTATTGCATTATGGGTTGTTATTACATATTATGGTACAATACTTATGCCTTTTCTCTCTTATTTTACAAGGTTTACATGAAGAGGGAGAATGCCGGCATCTGGAATTCTGGACCGGAAAGGAGCAAATCTGAGAGACCTATTCTGCACAACTCCAAAAGTCCTGAAAATTTACGGAGAATTATTTTGGAATATATAAGAATTATTGGGCGAAGAAAATACCATAGGGGACCCACCAGGTGGCCACAAGCCTGAGGGGCGCGCCACTAGGGCTTGTGGGCCCCTGGTAGGTCTCCGGTGTCCATCTTCTGCTATATGAAAGGTTTTTACCTAGAAAAAGTCACAAGGAATCTTTCGGGACGAAGCACCGCCGTTTCGAGGCGGTACCTGGGCAGAAGCAATCTAGGGCTCCGGTGGAGCTATTCTGCCGGGGAAACTTCCCTCCGGGAGGGGGAAATCGAAGCCATCGTCATCACCAATGATCCTCTCATCGAGGGAGGGTCGATCTTCATCAACATCTTTACCAGCACCATCTCCTCTCAAACCCTAGTTCATCTCTTGTATTCAATCTTTGTCCCAAAACCTCAGATTGGTACATGTGGGTTGCTAGTAGTGTTGATTACTCTTTGTAGTTGATGCTAGTTGGTTTATTTGGTGGATGATCATATGTTCAAATCCTTAATGATATGCAATACCCCTCTGATCTTGAACATGAATATGCTTTGTGAGTAGTTACGTTTGTTCCTGAGGACATGGGAGAAGTCTTGTTATAAGTAATCATGTGAATTTGGTATTCATTCGATATTTTGATGAGATGTATGTTGTCTTTCCTCTAGTGGTGTTATGTGAATGTCGACTACATGACACTTCACCATGATTTGGGCCTAGGGGAAGGCATTGGGAAGTAATAAGTATATGATGGGTTGCTAGAGTGACAGAAGCTTAAACCATAGTTTATGCGTTGCTTCGTAAGGGGCTGATTTGGATCCACATGTTTCATGCTATGGTTAGATTTATCTTAATTCTTCTTTCGTAGTTGCGGATGCTTGCGAGAGGGGTTAATCATAAGTGGGAGGTTTGTCCAAGTAAGGACAGCACCCAAGCACTGGTCCACCCACATATCAAATTATCAAAGTAACGAACGCGAATCATATGAGCATGATGAAAACTAACTTGACAATAATTCCCATGTGTCCTTGGGAGCGCTTTGCTTTATATAAGAGTTCGTCGAGGCTTATCCTTTGCTACAAACAGGATTGGGCCACCTTGCTGCACCTTTGTTACACTTGTTACTTGTTACCCATTACGAATTATCCTATCGCAAAACTATCTGTTACCGATAATTTCAGTGCTTCCAGAAAATACCTTACTGAAAACCGCTTGTCATTTCCTTCTGCTCCTCGTTGGGTTCGACACTCTTACTTATCAAAAGGACTACGATAGATCCCCTATACTTGTGGGTCATCAGTGGACAAAACGGTTAGGGCGGGGTAGGTCGCGGGGGAGAAGGAGGAATCTTCACAGGAAAAGGAAGAAGCAAGACAGGAGGAACAAGAACAACACGCACGATAACCATTGGATGCTAATCAGTCGGTCAAGATAAAAGTGACTGACAGTGAAATATTTTTGAGGTACCTGGCGTATAGCTGGTTCCAACGATTTTCCCAAATTTTGTTTGGGGTTCTCTATTAGCTTAAGACAGTGTCTATTTGAAGTATGTATTTTTACTTGGCTAACAATATTGATTTCTTTTCTTGACTATACTATAATCACGATCAAATGGCCCAGCAGATCTTCCGTCCCCAGTTTTTTGATAACCACCCGGCCACCCTCCTCATTTGTCATGAGCGGAAATGGAATTTGACTAAATTTGTTTTTTTCTAAGCCGATAGAACAAAATTGTCTGTTTAATTTTGTAACTAAAATCATGACAAGTATTTTGGAATGGGGGAAGGTAAAACAGGACGACAACAAATGAACACATAACCGACTGTTTGCAATTATCATTAAATCTTATATGAAGGAAAAGCTGAGAGGTTAGAGCATCTACAGTCGGGCGTCTCAAACCAGCCTCAAACACTCGGGCAGATGCCCCGAGACCGGCAAAAAAAACCATCCTAGATGGGCTCCACATATCGGCCCTAAACGCCCCAGCTGACCGACACTTCCACATCTAGCCCAAATCTAGGGCAGGTATGAGGAGGCCCGGGCGTGTCCGCCATGTCGGACCAGACAATCTGACCCCACCACAAATTGCACCAAATCCAGTCCACCAAGCCCACCGCCCTCCTCCGGCGTCCGTCCACCATTTCCCGCATCCGAGCCATCGTCGTCGTCTACCCTTGCTCCCCCATCCTTGCTGTCGGCCCCCATCCGCCGCCCTAGATGTCAAGTAGCCTGTCCCACATCGCCGCCATGGAGACTGGTTCAACGTCCTCCGTGGGTCTCTCGTCCTTGGCTCCGACATGCAAGTCGGAAAATGTTGCCTAGAGGGACCGGCGAAGGAGGCAGCGACAGAGGGAAGCGATGTCGCAAGGAGCGAATGTGGACCTCTAGGAGCATTTGTCCCCCTTCCGCGCCGAGCCCCCTGGACCCCGTCCATCCAGCCGCCGACAAGGATCGCGTCGTCCGACACGGTCGGGTCAGAGGACGATCCGGCGTCCGGTTGGGAGGGCATTCCGGAGTGTCTTCCACCAACATAGAGGGCGGCAGATCACATCTTTTACTCGCCGCAGCTCCAACGGTTGTGGACAAGCACAGGCATCGGCGATGCCCGGTCCGCCCTTGTCCTGTTCAACGAATGACACAGTAGGACTAGACATATTTTTTTGCTCAATCTCGACCATTGTTTTGCATATGTCATTGTAATTAGTTGCATAAACCTTGGTTCGTTTGTAATCATAATAATTTTAGGAGAATATAATGTCAGACATGATCAATGATAATCAAGAATCGACCCAAATGGGCTATGAGTTGGGGGATCCAAATTGTCCTACGTTTGAAGTTGGCGGAATATGAAACCCCATTCCCAGCAAGAAAAGAAGGCAAAGGTGCCCAAGGCAAGAGGTTCGGCATTCATAACTTTTGAGGATATCTTGTTGGTTAAATCTTGGTTGGACACAACCTTGGACGCCATATGTGGCACGGAGCAAAACGACAATAGGTATTGGCAGAAGATCCACAATCACTATCATGAACACAAACACTATATGGAGCCGTATCCTGTCGTGACCACCCGCAATGTGCCATGTCTCCAACATCGATGGGGGGTCATTCAAGGGGAAGTGAACAAGTATGCCAGCTACTATGCACACGTGCTTGGCCGCCCTCAAAATGGGATGGGAGTGGCAACGCACATAAGTAATTATTTCATTTTGTCATCATTTCAATTGTTTTTTTTGTTGCATTCTCATTATTATACATACATTGTTTGTTAGTTGGTGGCGGCGGCCACTATGTATCAAGAAACAGAGAATAAGCCATTTGATTTTAGCCATTGTTGGGTGCTATTGAATGGTAACCCAAAGTGGACACAACTTGTGGAAGATCTCAAGGCCAGAGGAAGAATGACGGGTCAAGCTCACACCAATCAATTGGGTTGGATGACGACGAAGAAGAAGTTGTAGGGGAGAATGGAAGAGCCACCGTGCCAAAGGATAACCGGCAAGTGATGGGAAACAAGTGGGATAAGGCGAGGGCCTCCCATGACGCCACGACAACAAAAATGTCCTCCACATGGACGACCATTTTTTTCGTAAGAGGAGAGGTACAAGCTCATGTTTTATCGCAAAAGGAGAAGATGGATTGGGATCGGGAGAGGGCGAGCAAGAAACTGCAAATTGAGAGGGAGAAGATCGTGTTGGATAAGAAAGATGCGGTGATCAAATGGAGCTCGAGAAGGTCCGAACATTTGGGGAGATTGAGCTTGAGAAGGAGAGATTGCAACTTGGTCGAGCGTGGAGGATGCGAAGGTAATGTGACGGACGAAAGTCTCTTGAATGAGCATGCAAAGAAGTGGCTTGTGGGAATGAAGGAGATCGATGAACATAGAGAGTACGACACAGCGAGAGAGGCGATGGCAGTAGCGAAAGCAGAGGCAAGGATGCAAGCATAGCAGACGGCAAGGATGCGGGAAGAGAAGGCGGAGCGGGAGGCAAGGATGGCTGCGACCAGGCGGCATGAATGGCGTCTAGTGAGTGACCCGGCCAACGAGTGATCACGTTCGGACTTGAATTTTATTTTGGCATGTCCAGATTGTTAAACTATAATTTATTTTGCTTTATCGCATCGTTGAACTGTTGAACCATGACAAATTTGTGCTTGATAATGCACATGCATGTATTGCATGGATTTGAGAATCAACATTTGAAGTGTGTGGCCATCTGGTAGGCAAAATGAGGGCCGTCCGAGGACTTATATGCAAGTCCGGCTGTAGAGGCTCCTAGTTTCACTTTCACCTAGACCTAGCTAAACTAGTCTGTTTTATCCGCAACAAGCCGGCAGCAGCTAGCATGCACACTGCACTGATTGAGAAAATGCTGGAAGGTGCACGCATATGCTTCATCCCTGATCTCATCACACTCACATCTTCCTTGGGGATGGATGGATTAAATGCAATGCCCCTCTCTCTCTCGATCGTATGTTTACAGGGTAGGGCTGGAGAAGGAGCGGCGCCTTCTCCGGCCTCGTGCATGCATGAACACAAGCTGCTGCTGCTCCACGCACGCTCGGGCCGGCGAGAGTCTCTCTCACTAGGCTAGGCTAGGGTCTGGGGGTGTCCCATCACTAGCTGTTGAACGCCATACCTCCCAACTGTTGCTGCCTCGAAAAGGCGCCACCTGCACGTGTGCCCCCTGACCACCACCACCTCGCATCACTACACACACACACACACCACGCCCACACACGTCACATCACAACGAGCCACCGCTGGATTCTTCAGGCGGCCCATGCCCTCAGTTACCACCACCTCTGCGTCGCCATTGCATCCATGTCCATCCGTCCGTGCCTCCATGCCTGTTAAATTACCACTGCATCATCATCATCCTCGCCCCTGTCTATCTTCACACCCCTTCCATCTACTCACCTCATCACACCCCGTCTTCTGCACCGAGCTGCAGCTGCAGGCTGCACGCTGCCACTGTTCCTTGCATCAGCCTCGAACTTGGCGCCACCTCTCGTGCTCGATCATTCTAATTTTTTTTAAATAATACATTTTTTTTATTAATTTTCAAAAATATTACGCTAAATGAAAAAATTTCAAAAATAATACACCGTCGGCCTGCTGCAGGCCGATCGGCCCACGGCAGGCCGACTGGCCCCGCCACAGGCCGACAACAGGCGGCCAGGCCAGCCCGCTCGCGCCGATAGACCCTGTCGGCCCGCTGCAGGCGGATCGGCCTGCTGCCGGCCGACAGGTGCTCCACCCGCTGGCTGCTTCCTCCTCTCTCCTTCTCCTTTCTCCTTTCTCCTTCGTTTCTCCATTCCTCAAGCTACAGCTCTTTTCTTTCTCCTCTTTCTCCGTTCCCGCCATTTAATTTTCCACATTTTTTCTTTGCCGCCAATATTATTTCGCGCCTTTTTTTTGCTGGCAAAATTCTTGCTAATTTTTTTTAAATAATACATTTTTTTAATTAATTTTTGCCATTTTCGTTGCCGCGAGTATTGTTCCCGCCATTTTATTTTTCATGTTTTTCTTTACCACAAATAATTTTTCGCGCCTTTTTTTGGCGCCAATATTGTTCCCGTCATTTAATTTTCCACATTTTTTCTTTGCCGCCAATATTATTTCGCGCTTTTTTTTTCTGCCAAAATTCTTCCCGCCATTTTCGTTGCCGCCAATATTGTTCCCGCCATTTTCGTTGCCACCAATATTGTTCCCGCCTTTTTCTTTCCCGCCATTTTCGTTGCCGCCAATATTCTTCTCGCCTTTTTCTTTCCCGCCTTTTTCGTTCCCGCCTTTTTCTTTCCCGCCATCTTCTTTCCCGCCATCTTGTCTTCTCAACCTATAAAACCCCCTCCACACTAAGGAGGGTAAGCAGGCCAGTGTAGTCTCGTCAAGATGTCCGGTTATCCTTTCGATCGTAGTTCTTTTCACCCTAGTATGTCCGAATGTCTTCTTAGCTTAGCCTTTGATTTCAAGATAGACAATAGGATAGTTCCATGGGACGAACTCCTCAGTAGTGACACCTTACTAAATGAGGAGCTGGACAACAGAGTCATATGCATCAAAATAAGAACCAAATCTTCTCTCAAGCGCCGCATGCTTAGCCCTCCAAGCCTTGCCATAAGAAATTCTGTACTTCAACCTGGCGAAGACTTTTGTCTGGATTACCTTCACTTCCATAGCTTTGCCCTCCACTATCTCATCGTAAAACAACCGAGCAATAAGCGTCGATGAAAGGTTGGCATGATCTTGAGGGATGCAGGGAATAAGACAAGTGTGATTCACTAAGTCGCTGATCACCCAACTTGTGCCATACTTAGGGAGATAGCCGTGCACCCTGGCGGGACAATCTGTGTTCTTGCATACCATTGTCAGGTATTTCTGACTTGACACCTGAGCTGTGAAAACCCTTTGCGTGGACATTGCCCAATTTATTATTGCATCCTTAAGAGCTTCCTTGTTGGGATACATAGCACCCGTCGCAATATTGTTCTGGTGATATTGCCAGGCAGAATCATGTCCATCGTTCAACATCATTGCAGATGAGAAGTCATGATTCCATGATGCAGGATTCGGGACCTCCTCTGCATTTTCTTCTTCATCCGACTCGTCAGAATCATCGGCATGACCCCTATCAACATCGGTGTCTTCTTCTTCCATCAGGTCCTGCATATGCCCATCTACCTTGTCAGCGTCCACCTCGCCACTGTAATCACCATCGGCATTTTCTCCTTCTACCTGACTACTCTGCCCTGGTTCGTAACCATCATCTCCAGCATTTGACATAGATAACTGCCTTCCTCCACTGCTCTGCCCAGGATCGTAGCCACCCTCGCCTTCTTGTGGAGTGACCTCCTTCACGACGGGAAGCACTAAGGCAATAGGATTGCATCCCCTGCGTTCGCAACCTTGTAACCACCGCACCCACTCGGAGTCTTGCTCTATTGGCCCCAAATAAAAGTAAATTATTGAACTTTATCGTGTCCACAATGCATGAACACCGACGGTGTGTGTTTCTGTATCAAGCCCTAAACTTCCTGTAATCCATTCTTTCAACTGACTGACAGACCATGTTTGAGGTGCGCTCATTGGCACCTCTATGTGAGTAAATTCACTCAGATCAGCTCCCATGTCAGTTGTTTGGACAGTACCAGGACCATAGTAAAATTTGAACGTCACTACATCAGACATCTTGGCTCACCTATTTTTTTTTTCAACAATGATAGACAAGTATTAAGCAACAACTTTAAATATCCGCGCTACTAAATATTTGACATGTATATATATTACGGAATATTAACGGAGCAACTAAAAAAATTCACACACCTACAAATATATTACAAATATTTACCGGAGCAACTCCAACTACTGACATACCTAAATATTTGACATCCACATATAGTACGGAATATTACCGGAGCAACTTCAAATATTCACACAACTAAATAGTTGACATCTAAATATATTTACGGATACTGCCGGAGCAAATAACTATAATCGCACACCTAATTTATTTCACATCAAAACATATTACCGAATACTACCGGAGCAACTACGAAAAATAAAATGTGTGTTGAAATATACCCTTGAAGCGTGCGAGCGAACGACGAACGACGAACGACGAACGACGAACGACGAACGGCGGCCTTCAATCATCGGAGCCGGAAACTCCACCAAACTGCTGGAGCTTCACCTCCACCACACTGCCCCAGCTTCAACAGCACCACCTCCACCGCCGCCACAACCTCCTCCAATGTGCTAAAAAAAAGCTTCAAAAAAATGTTCACCACGACAACCACGAGCTACCCCATCAGTAGATCGAGGTCTCCCCTGGCTCCCCTAACTACGTAGAACCCATTCACGGTACTCAATCTGTAAAAAAACGCCTCATTTTGGTGTATTAATTTGAGGCATTTCGAGGAGAAAAAATGGAGCTGTAGAGGAATGGGGGAAATGAAGGAGAAAGGAGAAAGAAGAAAGGAGAAGGAGAGAGAGAGGAGGAAGGAGCCGGCCGCGGGGGGGGAGGGGCGCACCCTGTCGGTCGGCAGCCCGGCCGATCGGCCCGCTGCGGGCCGACAGGAACCAGGCCGCGCCGACAGCCCCGCAGCGAGCCGACAGGAACCAGGCTGGCCTGCTCTCGGTCTGTGGCGGGCTGACTAAGCCCAGTCGGCCTGCTGTGGGCCGACTAGACCCAGTCGGCCTGCAGCGGGCCGACGGTGTATTATTTTTGAAATATTTTCATCCAGCGTAATATTTTTGAAAATTAATAAAAAAAATGCATTATTTAAAAAAAATTAGCCTCGATCATGCGGTAAAAGTTGAGACCCAAACCTCGGCAGCAGCATCGCTTCCTGCACGCAGAATCATTCGCTGCTGCCTTCCTTTCCCCTCTCTCTCTCTCTCTCTCTCTGTTGTTTTTACTGCTAACATGCAGCGACCTTGGCGCTGATCCGGTTAACAAACTTTGCATGCATGCACGCGCGCGATTGCATGTTTGCATGCTGCCGATGAAGGTGAAGGCAGGGTGGCACTGTGGCCTGGTCGCGGGCAGCAGGGACCGTGCATGCATGTCACAGTGCATTCTGCTTCCGATGCGCGCAGCGCAGAAGGAAATGCTCGGAGACAAGTACGCATTGGAGCCACGCATGCGCTACTGCAGTGCACACACTATTATATCCACCCCATGCATCGGCATCATCCTAGTAATTAGTTAGTTACTCCGGCCAGACCCCTGCTGGCCACCAATCATACCTTCACCTCCTGCACTGTAATATATAGTACCTACTACTACTACATCTACCCGGGTTTGTGACAAGGGTCAAGCGGCATGGGTTTTAGGTTATCAATTTGAATAGCGACATGGATGCTATATGCCATGAAAAATTACATCATGGGATTCATTGTGGAATGAAGTTTCTAAACATATACTTTTGGGGCATATCACACACATCTCATTAGTTCAATTAAACAACTGAGAAACATAAACCCGGATGGAGGGAGTAGCAACAATGTTCTTGCATGATCGAGCCTCGTTGAACAAGATTTCGGTTTGAAGCAATACAATGGCACCATGACAATGCCTTCTACAAGGTAACAACGGAAGTGCATCGTTGTTGATCACTTGAGTCCAACTAATAAATATCCGAGAGTTGATTCCCGCCTGAGGCATGAAACAATGTCATCTTGATGATAGACCTTCCAGGCCCGAGAGGTGTGTCTCTGCGGTGGAGGAGGGCCCTCGTGTGGTGGACAGGGCTTGTGGCTCGAGTCTCCTAGGATGAGACGGATGTGAGTTTGTATCTGTTACATTTTTTGTTTACATCTCATTCAGTCTTGCTCCAATAAAAATCTTCAAGCTTCTTCGGATTGTAGAACTTTCATAGCAATTTTTGGAGTATTTGAATCCTAAGTATTTTTTTCCCTATGGAGGTCTTTTCGATCATAGGATCGAGGTTACCAAATTTCTATGGAATCCATTCCCTATGCTCTCCAATCTCAACACAAGCTCAAACTTTTTTTCATGAGAATTCCAATTCATTTGACGAGAAAGGGCTCCCCTCCCCCGCTTTAGATTATAAAGCAACGGCCAACAAAAAGGTTCATACAAAAGGATAGTTCAAGGTGCGAGAAAATAAACATAGTCTTGCTGGGGGCCACAGCCCACATCACAACACACCCCTGAATAAAGCATAATCAACTAATCCGACTCAGGCGGAATTCCAATTCGTTTCACTCTTTCTTTTTCTGTTGTATCTCCTCAATCCCCCAAAGTTCACATGTTTATTTCCTATGCACCATCGGCATATACTGTTGAGTTCATGTGTTCTAGAATACTGTTGGAATCCATTATATGTGGCATCTCAGTTCCATGTTTTTTATATTCCTATGTTTTCCAATTACTAAATCCAAAGAGCCATGTATAGTGATCTCCTTGCGAAATTTTACGTGCAATAATGTAAGAACACGGCATCATGTATCATGAAAGAGCTTAATCTTTCTCCCTCAAACTATTGGCTTGGTGCAACTTTCCTCTAAATAGATTTTCTTCTCACTCTACCCGTGGTTAGTTTTTGGAGAGGAAAATTATGCATAGGTGTTAAAAGAAGCATAAGGAAATTATACATGTAAGTTGAGGGGTGTGAACTAGCATGCACATGCATTTTTTTTATCATTTGCAATCTTTTAAAAAAATGGAGTAAGTAAAGTGATTTTATTTATTGCGATGTTTTTGAAAGAAATACAATGTAGTTTTGCAACAAGTTTTAAATCATAAAATTTCTTGACCAAAATTTGCATTTACTCGACCCTAACCTAAATATATGATATTTTTAGTTTTTTTGCTGGAGTGTATTATTTTTTCATATGCAGGGCATATTGTGTGAAAATAGGACACAATAGAAAGAAGGAAATTTAATTATGTGTAAGTCACACGCAAAGGGTTTCATGTGCAAAGGGTCTATAGTATTCTTACCTAATGTGATGGCGTGATACATTATTGATCTCAAATTTCAAGGAATAATCCAATCCATTTTGTGGGACAAAAACAATATATTAGCCATGTAATTTTGCAAATGCATTATGTTAGTAAGTACGTCACAACGTTAGAACGACGTGCCTAGCTTCTAGTCTGATTTTCACAATCCCTCTCATTATTTCGAAACTATGAACATTTTCCACACTCTTGCCAATAACCTATTTTCTCTACTTCCTTACAAGGTGTCATTTTGGACGACATTGACACCACCGGGGATGACCAACAGCTTCCAAAAACATACCAGAGGGCTCGGTAGAATAACTTACGGTGCGTGTACATGTATTTTAGGGAGCGGTTAACGGTTTCCTGAAATTTCTCTATGTTTGAATGGCATTGATTTGATGAAACCCATATTTAGCTCGAAACGTTTCTTGGAAGTAACCAGAATTAATCCTCGCCACGACACCGGACATGCTTGGACATCAGGCATATATATTGTACTACTATACTTAAAATCTAGCAAAATAATATAGATGTTGGATGACGATATTACTCAAGATATCATTGTGCATGTATATTTCAAGCATATAGCTAATCTCTAACGTCAATCCTTTTGTGAGTGTCTGACTCACACCAATCTCCAAAAATATTATGGACAGAAAGCGTTTAAGGAATAGGATCGACCATTCAAGCACCATTTTTGAGTTGTTCAGAGCCTGTTGGTCTCACCTATAGCCAGGTATGTGGATGTCTCAAAGAGAATCAAGCACAAGGAGACATCTGTGAGCATATATGTCCGGCCCGAGACATAAAATATAGCAAGGTTGTGTGTCTGTCATATGTGTGCTGGTGTAGTGGTTGGGCTTGCTGCTAGGTTGTGCAGCGCTGTTCCAGCCAGCAAACAAGCAACCAAAAAGGGAAAACAACATACTAGGAGAATTGGTGAAGTTGTTCGTGCGACTGATACCATCTTTCTGTGTTGTCTCTCTGTCTCTCTCTCTAACCAAGTCATCGATTTGTATGTATGAATGCAGAAACATATAAAAGAATATGATCGAACTGGCCCAAGAGAAACAACAAGGGAGTCACCCATCATCCTCCATAAAATACGCTGGTTTGTTCAAAGCTAGCTAGTCATGCATGTAGCATCAGGACAAAGATAGAGACAGATGGATTAATTAAGATATGAACCAAAGAAAGCTTCTACTACTTGATTGTAATTACCACTAAGCCCTTCCTCTCCATTGATCCTACATGGTGCATGCATTGCTTGATTGGGTAAAAGGGGGTGGAAGGTAAAAACATAGAATTAACATTGACACACTACTTAAGAAACACTAGTTTGTTTCACCATGGTCCATGGATGCCCTTGCAAGCAGTCTGTAACAAGAGTAACAACACCATCGAGATCGATTGATTGATTGATGAGGAGCATAATTAGCAGAGGAGGTAGGAGTTGATAATGGATGAACTCTTAGCTTCGGTTTCGTCCCTCCATGTGCATCGGTGGATCGGTTGATGATCAGTAGGGCGAGACGCGGCCGCCGCTGCCGCCCGGGATGGTCCAGCCGTAGGGGTCGCCGGGGAGCTGCTGGAGGCCGTTCATCAGGTTGTGGGGGATGTGGTGGTCGGGCGCCTGCGCCAGGGAGGAGGACGGCTGCTGCTGCTGCTGGAGCTGGTGTGTCGGCAATGGGAGCGGCGGTGGGGAGGAGTGCGCCTGCGCGAGGCCCTGCGCTGCGGATGGCTCTTCGTCGTCGAGGGGGAGGCGCTCGTAGGAGGCGTTGCCGAAGGAGGCGGCCATGATGACCACGGGGCCGGAGGCCACGAGAGCGCCGGCGACCGAGCCGCCCACGACCTGGCCCTGGCCGCCGGAGACGTACACGGTGAGCCCCGTGGCGGAAGGAGGCGCCGGCGGCGGGAGGAAGGAGCCGGAGAGCGAGAGGATGTCGAAGCAGCCGGCGAGCGTGGCGACGGCGCCGCCGGGCTGTCGGACGGAGACGTTGGCGACGGCGCCCGTGCCGCTGAGCACGCAGACGCCGACCTGGCGGCGGCGCGCGAAGGCGGCGACGCAGTCGACGACGTCGCATCCGGCGGCGACCTCGAGGACGTGCGCCCGCAGCGCGCTGGCGCTGTCCCGCGTGATGATGACGGGCGGCTTGGGCTTGTTCTTGGACCCCGCGGGCCGGCCTCTGGGCCGCCGCATCACCGCCAGCGCCTGCTGCTGCTGCTGCTGCTGCTGCCCCTCCTCGCCTCCTCCGCCGCCCGCGTGCTGCTGCTGCTGCTGCTGCGCGGATCCTCCTCCGCCGCCGCCGCCCATGGGCTGCTCGCCCTCGCCGCCGCTGTTGCCGTTGTTGCTGCCGCCGCTGTTGATGGTGGTGTTGCTCTCGTCCACGAGCTCCTGCTTGGCCAGCATCCCGCCGAGCAGCTGGTGGTGGTGGTCCTGGAAATGCTGGAACGCCGGGTGCTGCTGCGGCTGCTGCCCCGGGAAGTGGCCGTGGAACGGGTGGAACGTCCCCACCGGCGGCCCGAAGTGGTGCCCCCCGCCGTGCGCCGCCGCGGCCACCGGATCCATCGGCCAAATCCCTGCCGCCTACGCCCTTCCCCGCGCCCCTCTAGGTTCTTGCAAGCAAGCAAGACGAACGCGGTGACGACGACGGACGACGGACGGTGGAGTGGTGGAGGTGGTCAAAGCTCAAAGGCCGGGTTTTGCGTTTGGTGCGGTGCTCGGAGGAGGGTAGGGAGGGGGGTTAAGACAAGCGCGTAGATTGGGGGGGAGGGGGGCGCGGGGCCCACACGAGGGCGAGGGTGGTGCGGTGGGGCCCACCGGAGCTCCGGCCCTGGGGTCGTCGTCTCCTGATGGCGATCGGGTCGGGTGGTCAGACGAAGATGAGATCAGTACTGCCGCTGGTGCTGGCCACGTCGCCGCCCCCCTGACATGCATGTCTCGTTGCAGGCAAGCGCGGTGTTGACCGCGCGGGCCGGTAGAGCTATACCCATACCTCATCGCCTCGCCGGCCGGCCGCCCGCGGTTTGAATCATTTCCTACCCGAATTTCGGTGGAGATATTTGTGACCCAAAATATCAGATCGAATTTGAATTACATTATCAAAGAATTTGGCAGAAAATTCATCTTTTCATCGAAAAAATTCCGAGATGGCAAATTTTCGGAGATGACCATGAAAAACATAAACTGATTTAAAGATCAGTTAGTCCACCATAGTTTTTTTTAAGGAAAAATACTGAGATGGAAGTCTCATGAGGTTATTTCAAATTCCACAACATTAAATAAAAAATTTGGGCTGAAAAGTCATCTTCAATGAAGAAGTCTCATGAAACAATTTTAAAATTCACCCGCAAAAAAACACTTGGGTTATTCCGGTTTGGCTGACGATATCTCTGTTATCGAATAACTGAAATCAAATATATATGTGCCATGATGATAAGCAGAGAAATAGGTGCACACGAGTGAAGTGCTAGATTCTTTTTTAAGAAATATAAGTTGACGGGGTCTTGGACGTCATCATTTAAATGCAGTATATAGGAGGCCGATAATTCCAAAAGTAGTTCCATTTTGTTATTTTCTATGGGGATGGAACACTGGTTTATGTAAATGGATATTTAAAACCAACAATTGCAGTACACTCGGATGTCGCCACGGGAACTTGACTATTTGGGGCAAGCATACATATTCTTCTACACCATCACGTGGAATCCCCCCCCCCCCCCCCCCCCCCCCCCCTCCCCTCCTCCCCCATGTCATTTCACATACCTACATTACAATGGTAAGAAAAACACAAAATACACACGAGGGAATTGTAAAATTGTTTGTTTTGGACATTATCGTTTGAACGCGTGATATATATGTGAGATAACTGAAAAGCAATGCTTTTTGTTATTTCTATGGGGTGAGAATGTTAATTTTTGTAATCGGATAATTGAACCCAATAGTTGTGCTCCACTTGCTCGTTGTCAAGGCGACTTGACTGAGAGCCGTTCATTTCAGTGATTGGGGTAGTATAAATATCCTTCACATTCATGTGCATGACAATGGTAAGCAGATCATGAGATACACTTGAGGGAACTGTAAATATTTTTTGGCAAGGAAAATTGATTGTACTGAACTTTATCGTTCAAATGCAGGATATAGACGGGGTAGATAAGAAAAATAATATCAAGACACTATGTCGTGTTAAAATCGTATTGAGTTATCAGTGGTCTATAATCTTAGACTAAATTTGAACCACATTTCATTTATATGTCAAAAACGTCAATTCTTTACCAACTTTCCTTCGAGATAACACCGCAATTGTGATCCATTTTACTCGACTGACACGCTTGACCGTGCATGATCAATTCTTTTCAGTTACAAATTACTTTTTTTGTATAACACCGTGTGACCGGGTTTGTCACACGGTTCTTTGACTTAACATCATAATGCTAAATTGAGCACAAGAGCATGGGATATACGAGAGAGAAGTGGAAAGTATTTATGATAAGAAGAAAGTTGACTAGCTTGGGCGTTATCATGAATCCTGGATATCTTTTTTCTGAAAAGGAGGAAACGCCGCCGGTTTCTGCGCCCAAGCCTCTGCATCGGTTAATGCACACAACCCTATGAATCCGGGATAAACGGGTTGGAGCACACAATTGATATGGTGAAACGGCGAGCGCAAATGGGGGACTGTTTGGTGGAAGAAAATATTGAGCATATCATGTAGACTATGCTCTACATATGATGGATCACTCCATTGATGTGGTGAAACTGCGAGCGCAAACATGGAGTCGCAAACTGAGATACTTCACACGGAAACATTTGTGCACATACCATGTAGGCTATGCTCTACATATGACGGAGTCGCCGAAAAATAGGCAATACATATCATTTTACAAACATGGTAGGTAGAACCTCCATCGTAAGATGGCGCCCTAGAGCGTGTGCAATCAAACTTTTTGAATCTTCCCGAGGAAAATAGCTTCTGAAACTTTAGGGCCCCTTTAATTAGCATGATTCTAAAAATGCTTGAACAGAAAAACATAGGATTGGTATGTCATGCTCATCTCAGTTTACATGATTATGCTTTGTTTGCTGGCAACACAGGAAAAAGAAAGGATTCTTTCAAAGAAGTTTGAGTGGATGCTAAAATTCCTATGCAATCTAGTAGGGAATCCTTAGGAAAAAGTTCTATAAAATTCAATCCTATGAATCAAACTACCAAAGTAGGAAAAATTCCTAAGTATTCTAGTTCTCTAAAATTCCTATGAGAATCCTTTGAATCAAAGGAGCTCTTGACTTGTATTGTATAAAATTTATTTAGTCTGGTCAGGTCGAACTAACAAGATTTGCCATGATTTTTTTATCTCAGTAAAACAGTTTTATAACTTTTATACTTGCATATTCGTATGGAAAATATTGGTCAAAGTTACGCCCTAGAGACCATATCATACCAGAACGTCATCTCTGTCCGAAAAGAGGGAATGCATGATATCATAGACAAGTTGACCGTTTTGGGGAGTGCCATGCTGAATTTCAGTTTTTGATGCAGGAGATGCATCTAGGATAGACATATGGGATGAATTACAAAAGATAGCGTGACTTTGTCCTGTTAAGATTATTTGGGTTTGCGAGGGCCCGGCGATTTTTGTGTGTGAAAGAAATCAGATCTATTATAAAAGTTCAGCAATGCCAGAAGATACACAACACAAACACTACGCATAGAGAGAGAGAGGCGTTTTTTTTGTGCTGATGCATGATGCATGTAAATCTTGATATGTATTTGCATGAGAAGTTAATGACTAGACGTACGTCGATCAACGTCGTGGATCCGTCTCCACACACGTGTAATAAAACCTTACGTAGGAACACGCGTGAAGCTGACTATTTTGGGGCGGTCCTTTTCATGCAGGAGATATGTATATCATGGGCTGAATCACAGGAGATAGCGTTGTGAAAGTGCAGTTCGGTTCGGTTTTCTGCGAGGAGAATGGCAAAAGACTTACTAATTCGGCAAGATATGTGCCGAAAAGTGCTGGTGTTATGCATGACTCGTGATGGAAGTATATCTTTCTAGTTCTAAGTTGACTATCGATACATGAAACTTTGGCCCATGCTTATTTTCCTTCTTTTTTTTGAACTGTCCATGCTTATTTTCCACCGTCTCTGCATTTCGTCTTTCTTTTTCCTACGTCATTTCGTACTGAAGTTGACTTTTCCAGTTAAGTTTTTTTTGCTATGCTTATTTTCCACCGTTTCTGTTTTTTTATTGTCTCGTTTGACTCTCGTTAGTGCTGATTTTGTGCACACACTTCTTTTTTTATGGCTGATAGGAAGAGCCCCAACTAGTTTTTTTAAAGAGGAGGGGCGGGGGGGGGGGGGGGGGGGGGGGGGGGGTGGGGATCTCCCTGCGGGCGCCTTGTTGTTTTCAACAAAGAATACATTTTATTGACTCAAAATGAAGTATCAAGGGGATACAAACACATCGCACACACATGGCATCTGCATAATTAGGATGCAAATATCCAACACTAACGCACACATGCAAATAAACACGCTAGCAAAGAGTAAAATCATACAAGACCAAAACTATGCCTAAGCGAGGAAAAAATTCCGACGTGGTCAAAATAGCGATCGACAAACTACAACTATGACCATGTCTGTACCAACCATCTCTCGATACCACAAGGATAACGAGAAAGGTTCTTCAACAACAACGCCTTCAGAAAGGGAACGACGCTCAAACGCCGCCGTCAACGTATCCAACCATCAAAGGCCAGATTCTAGGTTTTACCCCCAAAGAACAAGCGTGAGCATACCCGAGCAATGCCCAAACAAGTAATCACGCAAAAAGGCATCGCCATTGCCTACGTATAACCAACTTAGGCCAGACCTAGGGTTTTCACCCTGGAGCACAAGACTGGGTACTCGAGAAGAACCACCAAATCAGATTCAATCATGCGTTGTCACCACCACTTTCCATGATCCCAGTAATTACATGCGCTGAAATTCCATCACCGCCACTGCACAAGCATACCCTTTGCATCAAATCGTCGTCCATAGGTTGCCTCTAACTGCTGAAGGCAAACTGGCCAAAATGAGAGCCGCCAAAACCCACGAAGGAGCCTTCCATCTGCTTCCCGCAAATTTGCTAGTATGAGCACCGTCATCAGCCACAAGATGTGGAGAGCGGAGACCTCATGAAGACCCTTTGTGGCCATTGCAATCCGCAGCTTGAATGGACAGTCGGTGCCGCAACCTGCCGGATGGCGCCGGACACATCAAGGGTACCGCCACATTCCGGATCCATCCGTCAGCCAACCACTGCCACATTGAGCACCATCGTCGGGAACCTCCATCGCCAACTCACGCCACCACGCTCGTCACCGCAGTGCAAATGTCACACTGCATTGTCGAGGAGATGGCGCCACCAAAGGGCCTCGCTATTGGAGGTATGCCCTAGAGCAATCATGTATGATGCTATTTCCTATTTGTTTATTAATCAATATAGTCCTTGCATAATATCAATGATGCATGTCGGCAAGTACGTGACTTGTGTGTGAGATATTACATTGTATGATACATTCTAAATAGTCCCTGGTCGGATAGGGATGTGTGGACTCACATCTAACTAGACTAGTATGCAATACGGTAGATGACTTGATCTCACTAGCCATGAAGCATTGGATGCTAACCCGACAACATGGACTTGATCGGATCCAAGGTCGGATAAGGGTAAATGGATCCGAGCTCGGATGGATATGAGGTCAGATAGACCCAACGATGAGATGCAGCGATAGGTCGTCTCTAAGTCTTTACTACAACATACGTTCTATGTCCTAAGACCTGAGCTGGCGCATGGACTCGGGGTGGTGACCAACCTAATTTGGGCCGACCAAACGCCAGTTCGTAACTGGTTAGTTACAGAGGTCAGTTGCTTGTCTAGATCCATGCCGCGAGACATGGTCTGAGTAAGATAGGATTTTTGCCCCTTCGATCTGAAGAGATATACTCTAGGCCCTTCGTGTGATCCGACGTGGATAAGCATGGGCATGTGACACGGATTATGAGATAACCCGATTTTGAGGTCGGCATCACTGGAATGAGAAAGAGACCGGGCTGCAACAAGGATGACCAATTCGCCTTGAGCCTGACAACATATGTCGTGATGCAAAAGGAACAGAAGTGTGACACATTGTACATGTTCGTCAAACCGGCCTCATTGTCTACTTGATGGTCCGCTCACTTTGCTGGAGGCCGCTAGCAACGAAGAAGGTCGAATGTGACCGAACCTGCTACCAAGACGACTTGAACGTAAAAGGTCGCACGCTTAAGAGAAGGAACATGTGAGGTCAGATCCGACTTCACTGGTCGAATGTTGTCCGACCTGAACTTGGATCTGCGCCGAGTAGACTTATCAAGCCGAAATTCGGATCTTATAGCTAGCAAGATGTTGGTCAAATTATATTTAGAAAAACAGATAGATAAATTAACCATATCTGATATGATGTAGAAGGCGTAAACGACGAATACGCCTCGAACGAAGCAGAAAGCTCTCACTGGTTATACCCCTATGGGTAGCCGGATGGTGGGGCCTGGCTAGTTTAAACGAAGGGTTATGCCTAACTGAAAATAGAACGGCGGCGCCGCGGCGAGAGCTCGCCGACGGGGCTTATGCTGATGGTGGAGGACGAGCCCGAGGTCAGGGACGTGCAAATAAAATCGAGTCGGGGGCGACGAGAGCTGCTGAACATTGGGTCGCACTGCACTGGAGCTCGACGAAAGGCTCGGCGGCTTTGGCGTCGGTGTTGAAGGGTTTGGTCTGGTCTGATGGCCTCATACACAAAGCAATAGCGGGGAAGAGGCTTCGCATTAGCTTCCTCGTGCCGAGGTGACCTCAAGACTAGGCTGAATCAAAGAGGGAAGCGGTGGAGTAGCGGCTGTTGGAGGAGATCGTCGCGCCGTAGTTGAGCTCCCCTGGCTCGTTGCAGTGAAACCTTGATACTCTCTCCTGTGTAGAACTTTGATTGAATTCCAGAGGAGGGTCGGGTGAGTTTGGTGGCTGCTGGGGGTGCCTCCTTTATCCCCGTCTCCCCGACGGCCGATGCCATGGCCATAGATAACCGACCGCGCAGGTGGTGCATTCAAGGCGTCGGAGCTGCCCCCGGGAGTAGCTTCTAATTAGGTAAGCTAGGCTACTGATGGTGCACTGTGGGAAAGCGACTATGGATCTCACGACATCGATGATGAAGGTGGCCTGGGCGCAGGACTGGGAGGAGAGTGAGAGCGGGAGGGCATGGGGAGTCTCACGGGGTTAAGCTCGCAGCGGAGGCGTAGCTACAGGCCTGGTACTTTCAGGGTCTGAAATAACCCTTCAATCTTTCCATTGGCTACCTTGATGACTTGCCGACATATGTTGCAACATTTTACAAATTCTGCGATCTCTCACATCATCCCATGCCATCAGAAATCAGACATGACAACGCGGTACATTTTTTACCCTCCTGGGTGGATTTACGAGCCTCTTTCAATACTTTTTGTTTCAGCTTGGAGTGGTCAGGTATGCATAATCGGTTGCTGTACCACGGATTTTTTTTTTCTTTCTTCATCAAGGGCAGGAGTATTTGATTGTTCCATCCCAAACCTTCTTTTTAGTCCTCTCTAAACTCACGTGGTTCACTTGTGCAACCTTGGTTTGACTTATTATTAGGGTGGGTTCCACCTTCAAGGTACCCAAATAACCGGGTGTGTGACCAGGGCCGGGTCATGTTGAGCTGGTCAAACTCACCGAGCAAGGTCGGTTTGTGTTGGATCAAGAGTAGATTTAGACTTGCTGCCTTTCTACTCAAGGCGTCAGCTACCACGTTGGCTTTACTCGGGTTATAATGAATTCCCAAGTTATAGCGCTTGATTATCTCAATCCACCTCCTCTGTCGTAGGTTGAGGTCGGGTTGGGTGAAAATAGATTTCAGGCTCTTATGATCGTTGTAGATATCACATCTTCGGCCAACGAGGTAATGCCTCCACCTTTTGATAGCCTGCATGACAACTGCCAATTCTAAGTCATGGATTGTGTAGTTCACTTCATAAGTGTGCAGTTCTCGTGAGGCGTAAGCTATCACTTTGCCTTCTTGAATCAGCACACACTCTAGATTGTGTTGCGACGCGTCACAATAAATGTTGAAATCCTTTTTAACATTTGGTTGGACGAGAACCGGCGTGGTGATCAGCCTTGCCTTGATTTCTATGAAGCTTTTGTTGCATGCTTTGGACCAGATAAATTTGCTATCCTTCTTTCGTAAAGAAGTCATGGATTGGCTAGCTTGGAGAAATCCTAAATAAATCGGCAGTAATTGATGGAATGGAAAGTCGTCAGTAACTTTGGTAGGGTGCCTAGCATGGTCGGAAGTACCGGAACGGAGCCTGCACGCACAAGTTACCCAGGTTCGGGCTTCCAAAGTGTAATACCCTATGTCCCGCGAGTTCTTGTTATTCATGGTAATGGGGTACCTCACGCGAGGGAGTACAACGGTGAAGATGGGAAGGTGTGTAATTCTACCAAGAGTTGTTCTACCGGAGGGTAGATATGTCTAAGGTCCCCTAGCTCCTCCTTATATACATGGTAGGAGCTAGGGTTTACATTAGGGAGATGTGATCTATCATGCTGCCCTCTTGACTTGTAGTCCACGAAAATCCCAGAACCGCCTATAGGTCGCTCCGGGCCCTCGTCCTGCCTTCATCTCCTTGGTGGGCCTATGGGCCCCCTGCTAGGCCAATTGCTGGGCTCCCTGTGGAGAAGTCACCCCCGATGTGTTGCACCGTCAGTAGTATCTAGCCAATCCGACAAAGCTATGAATATCTGTTGTTGTGACTGGTGTCTTTCAATCTAAGACTGTCGACACCTTGCTAGGGTCTACCGCAAACATGACCCAATAATCCAACTTTGCTTAGCCAGAACTCACATTTCCTAAAGCTTGCATATAGTTGGTGTTATCATAGTCCGTCGAGAATCAGACAGAGGTGGTGGCAGTGTTCTGCCTCGGTCTTGGAATACATCACGATGTCATTGATGAAGACCACAACAAATGTGTCTAAATATTCCATGATTACCTTGTTCATCAAGTTGATGAATATGCGACTGCGTTGGTGAATCCAAATGAAATGGTTGTGAACTCATAGAAACCGTACAGAGAAGTGAAAGCTTACTTGGGAATATCATTGTCTCAGATTTTCAGCTGGTGGTAACCAACTCTCAAATCAATGTTCGAGAAGAAACGAGCACCGTGGAGTTGGTTAAACATGTCATCAATCCTTGGGAGAGGATATTTGTTTTTTAGGGTGAACTTGTTGAGTTCCCGGTAATCCATAGATAACCTCATGGTACCATCATTCTTTTTCACAAACAAGACGAGTGATCCCCATGAGGACGAGCTTGGGCGGATGTACCCTTTCGCTATCAACTCATCTAACTTCTTCGTGAGCTCTACCAATCCAGCGGAGGTCATGCCAAAATATTTTTTGAATATTAGGTTGGTTTCAGGGACTAGTTCAATGGAGAATTCAAGTTCGTAGTCAGATGGCATGCTGATGACTGTATTTTTTAGACTCATTCCACCGTTGTTTAAACCGTATAATCCCGGATATTCCGAGAAAAACACTCCGATGTTATCACTAATGACTAATAAATGCAAAAGAGTGCAAATCCCTATGTTTAATTTGTTTCTGCACAAAATGGACCATTTGAGGGAAGGAAATAAAGGTATATATAAAAATGTTAATTGTAGAGATCAAACCAAATGAACATGAGGCGCAACAGAGAAAAAAGAGGAGAAGACGACATCTGGCACGAGCAGGCGTGCTCGTATCAGCCTGTGACAGCTCCCTAGCGTCAACACAAGCACACTTTGTAAAAGGCCCAAGGCCCCATTTGCAACGGAGAGCCACAGAGAGTCGCCAAGATCATTGCTGCCGCTAAGAGCAACTCCCAGGAGAAACCCTAGCTGCTGCCATCTCCATCTCCGTAGGCATTCTCCCCAAACTTCTTCATACTTGTAATCGACACATGCATACATCGACATTGTATGACCTTAATCAATCATTCATCTATCAATGTTGTCTACAATGTTTTCCATATGTGATATGAGTGCGATGTGTGAGCAACCCCCTTAGGCCATGGGTTGAGGCATAGGCTTGCAACCCTATGTACTTATTCATACAATCATTGGTATTAACTTTGCTTAACTGAATGCTATTTGTATGTGTTATCGCAACATTTTGTCTCTTGTCTCTTTCTCGTTCTAAGGCTCCGCAAGAATCCAGGATCCTGTAGATTGATTAAGGAGGAGGTAATTTGCAGGGATGCGTGGAAGGCTGTGTTGAAAGCTGGTGACAGTAAGGATTATTGTGGTAGACAAAAGCAACTCCTTGGGAACCATGAGGTGTGGTCATTAAACACCCAATGCCTTGGTCCGTAGAAATCCTTAAGAACTAAGGAAACCCAGCATGATGGTAAGGGCCTTGATTGGATAATAGGCTCATGATGCAGGTTGTTGATCGGTCGTGACATCGTGATGTTATCTAGATGCATCCCTCACATCTACACGTTGAGAACACACAATAGCAGTGTCTGCCAAGACCATGTTGGAAATCAAGACATGATCCTAAGTGCAAATATAAGGTTAGCATATACACGTTGAGAAGATATACTATTTGCATCCATTCACTGTCAAAAAATATATAGCAGACTTTTTGCTACTGGACCTGATAGATCATTTAGTCATCTTTGAAAAGCTAAATTATCTGTAAAGATAAAAATATGTCTATGGCTTCTATGGCATAATGACATTGCTACAAAAGACAACATGATTAAAAGGAACTCGGTTGGCGAACCTCTGTGTCGCTTTTTCCATGATACTGAATTCGTACATCATCTTTTCTTTCATTGATATGCTACTAAATATGTGTGGAATACTATTAGCAAATGCATTGGTGCTGAAGACATGCCTGACTGCTTTTCTCAATATTTATGGTGGATCACTCGTTTTCTACCTCAAAATTGAAACTTGTAAGTTGCTGACTTCACTACTTTACGCTAGGCAATTTGGAATCTCAGGAATAGAGCTTTCTTTGAATTTAAACTTGTTAGGTCCCATGCTGAATTTATATGTCATGGTGAATTCATGATTCACTGGGCAACTCCGCAATCTGATGAAAATCGAGCAACGCTAGAACATGGTGTTGCTGCTCTACATAGGACTACGTCGGAACAACATGATGATGGGAGAAGGGAGTGAGGTGGTGTTGTCCTGATGATCACATGAGATGAATAAACGACAATGATGAAGAAGCAATGAATGGAAATGAGGCGATGGATGAAGACTAAAAAATATGGTTGTTTTGCCCTAAAGATGACTTATATCAAATATGGCTGCCTAATCCTTTTGCACATTCTTCTTATTTTTTAGATGATGTTTTTGATATGTTACAAAATTATTTTTTACTCCTAGTTTGAATGTTGGGCTAGCCATAGTAGGCGGCAGCTTGTAAGACTTTGGTCTGTTATTTAGCTTTTGCACCTGGATGTTTATTTATTTATTTTGTTCAATTAGGGCATCTTAAGCGCTAACCCATAAAACAGACACTGCACCCATCTGCAAACTGGGGGGACCAGTCCGCGGACACGGATACGGATCCGGCCATCCAAAGCTATCCGCATACATCCGGCCCCAATTTTTTAAGCCCGCTCGCTCAAATACCCACATATATAATCTAGAATACTTCAAATGCTCAAATGCAACAGTAGTTTTAATTTATAAAATTCAAATATTACACTCCAACATTGTTATCTCCTTTAACCGCCCACAGATGCTCATTCAAATCTTCCTTTAGTTGCTCGTGAGTTGCTCGATGCCAAATTTGTTGATGCATTTGAACAAACTCTTCACATGTGGCCAGATTCTGGTCTGGAAGTTCGATAGGATCACCCATATTCTCAACTTCAAGACCTGCGGCAGCATCCTCATCCTCATCCTCCATGATCATGTTGTGCATTATCACACAACAGGTCATCACTTCCCACAAGGTCTCCAGATCCCATTGTTTAGCAGGTCCACAAACAACTTCAAAACGTGCATGTAGAACTCCAAATGCCCTCTCAATATCCTTTCTAGATGCTTCTTGTTTTTGGGAAAAGTGAGACTTTTTCTGGCTAATTGGGTTAGAGATGGTGTTAACAAAGGTAGCCATAGAGGATAGATACCGTCAACTAGAGAGTAGCCCATGTTGTACTCATACTCATTGACAGTATAGTGCCACAGAGGAGCTTTTCCTTCAGTCAGCCTAGCAAACAATGGTGATCGCTGCCGCACATTGATGTGAGACCTGGGCATGCCAAAGAAAGCGTGCCAAATCCAAAGATCCCGTGATGCAACTGCTTCAAGAATGACGGTGCTTCTTAACATGACCCTGATATTGCCATTGTAAAGCTTTGGCGAAGTTCTTCCATTTCCAATACATGTAGTTAAGAGATCCGAAAAAACCTGGCCACCTTCTTGCTTCCGAGATTGCCAAGATCCTCTCGGTGTCTGCAATAGTTGGTTCTTTCGGGTGCTGAGGTAAAAACACCTCGGCCATGGCAGTTGCAAACTTGACCATGTCATCTCCACATGTGTTCTCTGACATGTGTAGGTACTCGTCTTACGAATCAGCGACTGTGCCATATGCTAACATCTGCAGTGCACCCGTGCACTTTTGGTGACCAGAGAACCTAATCCTTCCAAAGACGTCCTTCTTCAAGATGAAGTAGTCATTAAAGGACTGAAAGCCATGGTAGAGACAATCGAAGTTATTTTTGCGCATCCGAAAGCGCCGGCGAAATTTTTTAGCGAAGAGGGCATCCAAGGCAAATTAGTCGTCCATCAGCGTTAAATGGCCGCACGCCCTGTTGCGGTTGAGCACTTGATGACCCTCAATCGATCCCTTGAAAGTGAGAACATGATCTTTCGCACGCTCCGCGTCTGTGAGAATCGCCTGCATCATCATCGACTCATCCATGTAGTTCTCCTCGTCGGATGACTCAACATAGTGCTCGTATATGCACTCCATATCCGAATCAATTGCTTCAAAGAAGAAGGGACAATTTTTTTAGCATGGGCATTTCACCGAACAGTTCCCAGGCACAGTGAGTATCGTAGCAGCGGATGATACCTATGTGGAGGTCGAAGGAGAGGTGTGGAACGGCGGCAGAGGAGAAGCGGCATGGAGCCCAGGTGTACAGCTGAAGATGACAGGCTCATCGAGTTTCGACAGGGGTGTGGCGGAGTGGCCGGGGTGATGGATCGCTAGCGTAGGCAAGAGAGAAAAAGGGAAGAACAGAAAATGGGAGGATGAATGCACAGGGTACGAGAGGGGGTTTAGATGGGCCGGAGGTGTCGGAGTCCTATGTGTCTACTGTCCGGACTCTTGTAAAGCCCCTAGTTTGTCTCGGGTTTACGGAAAAAGCACGGCTAGACCCCTCAGCAAACCGAGACGTTGGATGGCAAACACGTCCAGACCGTGCAGTCCGAACGATTGCGGGCGGTTTAAAGGTCCGCTTTGAATATTCCCTTATCTCTATATCTTTATGATAATGGAACCGGATCCTGTCTTGGGATCGTGTGAAAAAGAGAAGTGTTTTAACTCGATGCCAATATATTTTAAAAGATCTGAACGGTGGCAACTTATGTATCCTAAACCATACAGTAGTTATTTGCTGGTTGATTTTAGACTCTATAAGCGTCCTGTTAAAGATACGACACGCAAATCAGACGATGAAGAACAAAGTTAACATAGAAGACACACGATTTTAACGTTTAAAAACCCCTCCAATATGAAGAGAAAAAACCACATGCGTCAACCAACAAATCTTCACTATGTCAGAGGAGGTTACAAACGCTAGGATTTTACAATTGGTCATCTTGTTTCGTGCAGCGGCTTACAAAGGATATATATAACACAGGTGACCTAGGTAAATTTAGATCCATACCACGGGGGGCTTCGCTTGGGCCCAAGCCTACCAGCAACGGGCCTCACTCCGCTCACCCATCAGAAGTTAGCCTTTATCTTTATATTTAAATTGAATTTGGATCACAACATAACACCTACAAAACGAACTATCGCAAAGAAGAAAATGTCAGTCGGAACTGCTGTGCTGAAGAAAAGTCATTAAAAACACAACCATTTCCTTATGATGTACTGCGTAACAAGTGACCAGTCAACCCAAGCTATCTGAGTCATCAAACATGCATGATCTACTCATCATCCTCTGACCCTCATATATATAATCACAATTACTTAAATATTGGTGGTGACAGTAGTACGTGTACGTGTTCCACCGTGATGTGAATTGCCTGTTGGCTAACTGCTTGCAGATGGATCTTAGCGGGTGGGTGCGTCCGCGTACACGTGCGTGTGTTGTAGATTCATATTCTCGAGATCTGAGCATCTGAAGCTAGTTAAAGCTCAAGGACCAGAGAGCCCAAATCTAAGCCGTACGTACGTACAACTACTAGGTACTGGACCACTTTTTTTTTGAGTTGGAATTGCTGCCTTTCTATAATCATCAGTTCACCATACACTCCGAAGTAACCTCCGAGTTACAAAAACTCGGGCGGTACCGGGAACCAAGTCTTACAAATTTTATTCGAGAAGCCTACCCTTGGCAAAACTATGGGCAACTTTATTCGCCGATCGTCGCACCCAGCTAACCCGGAACTCCTAAAATTATTCTAGCAGTTCCTTCACATCATGCACGACAATGCCATTTGCCAAGAGATTTTTTGTTTGCGCTGGACCACTTGTTATGCGGTCTATAGAATTTTCACACGATTTTCTCAGCGTCTCTCCCCCAAGTGATGACGTTCTGGTCGGTAGCGAGACACGTGTGGTGACTTCGTGAGTGCGTCGGTGTGATGATGTGAATGTGTGTGTGGGCGTCCAAGTTGGCTCGACTCTAATCGGATACTGTTTTTTACGCTAATCAGAAGAGCATGGCTTTACCAGTGTGTCCTTCAACACATCGAGCTTCACTTCGATCACGGTAGGGTTTGGGTCATGTACTCCTAGTTTATTTTTACTCGCCATATAAGATTTGTCTGAATTCAAGCTTTGTAAAGTTTGAACAAAATTATATTGAAAAATATCAACACTTACAATCCTAAAGATATATAACTAGAACTCAGCTAGATGAGTTCTAGCAAAACCGTATTTTGTATTGTGAATGTTGATATTCTTGGTCAGACATTATGAAGTTTGATTTGAGACAAATCTTATATGTGGAGTAAAAAGAAAGGGAGGAAGTATGTATATCAGCAGCCAGCAGCACAACCAACCAGGGGCGGAGGCACGTTATGGACACCGGTGTCACTGGCACCGGGTAAAATACGTGTTTACTTTATATACATAGTCCAGATTTTTGGGCTGAACACCGGTAACTTTTGGACCTGGACACCGGCCAGCCCAGCAATAGACAAACACAAGCGAGGCAGTGCAGCCCATCTACGTAATGCCCACTCCTGAAACGATCAATTAATCGATCCTTCGTCCCTGTAGGTGCGCGTGTTGAAAAAAAAAGCTATCGATCTGATTAATTGATCCCTCTAATACGGCTGTACCTTATCTGTACGTGCTCCTGTTCGGTTGCTCGTCCGCTCGGCTTCTGTGCCTCAACCCTCACAGCGTCGCCCGTCCTCGGCCCTTCTCCGTCGCGCGGCCAGCCGCCGGTCCGCCTAATCGCCGTTGTTCAAGCATCGCTAGCCGGCCACCTCTACCCTCGCCCAGTCAGGGATTGTGGAAAATTTGAGGTATGTCTCAACTCTCAACTCAGCACTTGGTAATTGCCGATCTCTCTCAAACCTGAAATCTCAACTGTGTGTAGGAATTTTAATTTTTTTAAAATTTCTGTTTTTCTAATTGTATGGCTAGGCTCTTAAAATTTAAATCTATTACAATTGGAAACAATTCGCTGCGATTCATATCTAACCAGGGGAGGATTATTTCTGCGACAGCGGCGAGGCACAATGTCGAGTAAGTTTAAGTCCCTAATCGTATCATTCAATCGATACGTTTTGTTTATTGTTTATATTCTTGCATATGCAAACACAAATAATGTAACTCGTACATTTTTTATAACACAATAATAATTAATCACATGAGAATTTATGGAAAGGTTTCTTAAATAATATAACTCGTTCATTGTTTGGAGTTCTTATGCTTAATTGTTCAAATTTACATAATCAACTAGTATTTCAAATGGAAGTGAACAAATTATTTTGGTAAGAAATCTCGTTGCCATATAATTAGTGTTGTTGGGTGTGTTATTTTATGTTATTGATTGGTGTTCATCCTTATATATATGATGTGCACGTGGACACCGGGACATTTTTTTTCTGGATACGTCCCTCCAACCAACATGCCTATGCATGTATCAGTTGGCACAGCACAACCAATATGCGTGCATGCATGCATGCATCAGATCGCGGATGTGACTTGAGCAGCAAATCTGTAGGCCTACCAGTGACATATTTATATTTTCTCCAGAATCGATATCGAGTAGGCATAGCTACTTGGCTTGGCCGGCCGCGGTCGACCCCACGGCGAGTGATGGGTCGACGGGGAGCACAGCATATGCACGAAGTGAAGTGAAGTGAACCATTCCAACATCGGCGGCCCGGACCCCTACCCCTACCTGGCACACGCACGCACGCACGTACCCACGCCATGCATGCAACGCCACACGCTACCTAGCAGCTCTCCCATATCTACAGCGCCCGCTGCACGTAGTCTACAGTCTCAACTTTCGGGCGCCGGCCGGCCTGCCATAGAGACGACGATCGCTAGCTGCACACGGAAGAGGCAGAGCTAGCTGGAGCTATGTGGAGCAGTAGTAGCTACTAGCTGCTAGCTGCACTGGTCGATCGGTGGATGGAGACAGCGTGAGCGTGTCGTTCTCGAGCTTATATATAGAGCGCTAGTACGTGCTTTCGTCGTCAGTGGCCGGCCGGAACTGATAGATCAGATCAGACGGACGACGTGCGTGTCTGCGTTCGCCGCCGCCGGCAGGCCAGATGCGTGCATGCCTGCGTGCGTGCGTGCGGGCAGAGGCCTCGTGCTCCGCGCCGTACGTCGTCGGCGGCGTCGTCTTGTCGGTGCACCTGCAGCTGCATCCGCATGCATGCATGCATGCATGCCGCGAGGAGTATGTACTGTAATTTTGTTCCGGACCGGAGATGGACGGACGAGTCGATCGTCGCTGCCGCCGCGGATGCATGCAAGATCCTCGCGGTCGATCGGTGCCGCCGCTGACCGGCCATTAAATGACCCAGCGTTGATTATGACCGACCGGCGGCTAGTACCACCATTAATCGTGTTTGGATGGATCATCGAGGCCGTACAGCGAAATGCAGGCCAAATAGGGACGCCATTCATGCCACTGTCCACCGATCGGCACTGTTGCACGTAGAGACAACGATAAGCTGATGGCGATACATGTGGGACGCCGGGGCATGCATTTGATCGATCAGAGCATCGGCGCGCCGTGCCGGTGTTGCCGCCATTGAAGGGGAGCTGTGCACCATTTTGGGTATTGCATGCTGTAAAATAGTGCTTACTCAAATAATTGGCTATCGTACATCCCCCCTCCCTCTACAATGCTCCGGCCGTGGGAGGGTTGGGCAACATTGTCTAGAGAGACTTCCTTGTCGCCTTGTGGGCAGCTCGGGAGAAACCCTAACCACCACTGAAACCTCCCCCGCCACCACTCCTCTCGTCGCCGCCGGAGGACATCCCTGGGCAAAGCCCAAACGGCACCAGCGCTGATGGGGACAACTCCCCCTCTTCTTGTCCGGGAGTGGCGGCAGCGGGGCGCTTGTCTGGCGGAGGGGACTCGTGCATGCGACCGGGCGGGGTGGCGCACTGCAGCGTGCGGGCGTCTCAGTCGTTCGGGAGATTCGACGCCGCTTAGTCCGGGGGAACTCCAGCGCCAAATCTTGCTCCCTTCGGGTGACGGTTGACCCACTCGGTAGGCGGTCCCCATGGCCGCGAGTGTGGGGGCTGGTCATGCGGGCGGGGGGAATGACCGTGCGGCGTGGTAACATAGGCGACGCAGTGACCCTGGTGAGCTGTCATGCCCGGTCTAGCACTAATGCGGAAAATGTTAATGGTGGCGAGCCAAAAACAACGGGTGGTGTGTCGGACCCATGCCATTAATATGGCGCCATTGATAAAATATATTGGTGGCGTGTGGGCCCGACGCCATCGATAACAGATATACTGGTGGTATGTCATGTGTATGGGTTCACGCCACCAGTAATATTCATCACCATTGGCATGTCATGATGGAGTCACGCCACTAATTTGATTTTTTATGAATAAAAAAGCTTCACAGCAACGTTTCCCCAACAAATGGCATCATTTTTCAGTTAATAACACCAGTAAAATCATATAACACTTAAGTTTGGCATTACTAAATAGAGCCAAATGAAAACATTTAATTTCACAAAGCGTATAACACGTGTTCAACGAAATTTCAACGAAATACTAACATATTATGACTAGATATCATGCCTACTAACTACATTCTTTGGCTACGCGAATCAGGGTCGTAGTTTGGAGGATCGGAACCAGAGGTGCTAGCAGGATTGTAGTACGCGACCCTCTCCCCAGCTTGCACCCCGCAGTTTTGCGCATGGGTTGTCCAACCAGGGCAACCAAGATAGATTCAGTGTGCATCGTTGATGACGAGACAACTGAAGTTCACGGCTGTGAACATCTTCATGAGGATAACCGGAAATCTAATAGCCATCACTCCCAACGTGGAACCTCTCTAGGAGGTCACGGCTTGCCCCGTAATGGATAACCTAGGGGGGAATAAAAGAAAACAATAATTAGGCATTTTTGGGCGCAACTATGAAACTCGGTCACAACATGTTGAATTAAAACATATCGTCCTAGTTAAGAAGTCATCTTGAAGATCTATGAATAACCTCTTGTCCTTCTGGCATTTGACTTGGCCATAGGTGGCACACACATGATCCATTTCTTCAATTCATGTTGACAAAATAACCAGACATCGTGAGAGAAAAATGATAAACCAAAGATACTAGAGAAACGTGAACAAAACACATATAGCTAGGTTCTGTGGATAATTTAAATACTCCGGTAATTAAACAACGCTATAATCATGCATATTCAAACATAAAACATGCTTAAATATGAACAATCTAGTATGACTATGCTGGACTGAGGAATATAATACCTCTTTTCTTCGGAGTTGGCTTAGCAGGTGGTTCAAGAAGTGTCCAATCATCGGCATTTCTCAATAAGTTATTCAATAAATCTTGAGCATGTGTAACCATTCTTTACCTGAAAACACAACCTGCACACCTATTTAGGTAGTCCCTAGAAGCATCTGTTAGTTCATTATAAAAGATATCAAGTATTTCATTGTTTTTGAGAGAATGATCACACAAAGCATTTAATAATTGGAGAAGCCTCTCCCAAGCTTGAGGAAGATCTTCTTCCTCAAGTTGCTTAAAATTATATATTTCCTATAAGGCAGCTTGTTTCATATGAGCAGGGAAATATTTTTGAGATAAATAGTAAATCGGGTCCTGGGGACTACGCACAGAACCAGGAGTAAGGTTATTAAATCAAGTTTTACCATCACCCTTTAATGAGAAAGGAAACAACTTAAGAATATTGTAATAGCGAATCTTTTCCTCTTGAGCAAACAGGGTGGCACTATCATTCAGTTTAGTAAGATGGGCAATAACCTTTTCAAGACTCATAACCATGAAAAAGATCAGATTCTTTCAAAGTAATAAGTTCAGGGTCAACAGAGAATTCATAATCCTTATCATCAATAAAAATAGGAGAAGTGGCAAACTTAGGATCATGTTTCATCATTTTTTTCATGGCATTTTCTTTAACTAAAGCAATAAAACTTTCTATGCAATTACGAGTATCATAAGCCATAAGATCTCTAGTAAACTCCTCAGGAAGAGTGTAACCTTCAGGAATATCAAGCATCTTAGTTCTAGCAAGAGTACTAGGTGTAAGAGGCGATTCATAGTTTTCAGTAATTTCAGATTCTTTAGCTTTAGCAATATGAGCATCAAGTAATTCACCATGTGGCACAGTTTCATTAAGCAAAGTAGAAGCATCATCATGAGTATCATCAATAGCAGAAGCAGTGTCTATTACTTGTGACATATCAGATTGAATAGCAAGTCATGGTGTCACAAGTCGACTTAAAACAGTAGGTGAATCAAGCGTAGAGCTCGATAGCACTTCCTTACCACCTCTAGTCTTAGAGGGCATGATCTTGGTCTTAGAGTGTTTCAGATTCCTCATAGTGAATATAAATTGCAGTAGATATTTAACTCCCAAGTGAACTTAATAAATAGAGCTATTACCCGTCAAAACGGCGCCAGAAAATAGTCTTGAAAACCCACAAGTATATGGGATCGTAACAGTCTTCAAGGGTAGTATTTCACCCAAATTTATTGATTCGACACAAGGGCTGCCAAATAATATTTATAAGCCTTAGTAGTTGAGTTGTCAATTCAACCACACCTGAGAAGTCAGTTCTGTTGGGAATCGTTGCATGGAAAACAAAAAAAATTCTACGCACGCGCAATGATCTATCCATGGAGATGCATAGCAACGAGGGGGAGAGTGTGTCTACGTACCCTCTAGACCGTAAGCGGAAGCGTTTTACAACGCGGTTGATGTAGTCGAACTTCTTCTTACGTCCACCGAACGTACGGCACCTCCGCGTTCTGCACATGTTCAGCTCGGTGACGTCCCTCGCCTTCTTGATCCAGTAAGACGTCGAGGTAGTAGATGAGTTACGTCAGCACGACGGCATGGTGACGGTGATGGTGAAGTGATCTCCGTAGGGCTTCGCCTAAGCACTACGAAAATATGACCGGGGGTGTAAACGGTGGAGGGGGCGCCGCACACGGCTAGGCAATTGTCTGGTGTGTGTTAGGCGCCCCCCTCCCACATATATATATATATAGGTGGGAGGGGGCGGGGAGAGGCCAGGAGGCGCCCCAAGTAGGACCGAATCCTACTTGGGCTCCTCCCAAGCCGCGTGCCCCCCTGCCATATATATCGGAGGGGGAAGGAAAGGGGGGAGAGGTGGAAGGAAGGGGGAATCCTATTCCCTTTCTTTCCTTTCCTCCTTCCCCTTTCCTTCTCCACCTTGGCCGGCCCATATGGGGGGCGCACCAGCCCCTTGTGGCTGGTGTGTTTCCTCTCTTGGCCCATAAGGCCCATATCTTTTGCCGGGGTTGCCCGGAACCCCTTCCGGTGACCCGATAAGTACCCGGTGACCCCCGAAACACTTCCGGTGTCCGAATACCATCGTCCTATATATCAATCTTTACCTCTCGACCATTTCGAGAATCCTCGTCATGTTTGTGATCTCATCCGGGACTCCGAACAACATTCAGTCACCAAATCACAGAACTCATATAATACTATATCGTCAACGAACGTTAAGCGTGCGGACCCTACGGGTTCGAGAACTATGTAGACATGACCGAGACACCTCTCCGGTCAATAACCAATAGCGGAATCTGGATGCTCATATTGGCTCCTACATATTCTACGAAGATCTTTATCGGTCGAACCGTTATGACAACATACGTAATTCCCTTTGTCCATCGGTATGTTACTTGCCCGAGATTCGATCGTCGGTATCTTCATACCTAGTTCAATCTCGTTACCGGCAAGTCTCTTTACTCGTTCCGTAATACATCACCTCGTGACCAACTCCTTAGTCGTTTGCTTGCAAGCTTATGATGTTTATTACCGAGAGGGCCCAGAGATACCTCTCCGAAACATGGAGTGACAAATCCTAGTCTCGATCTATGCCAACTCAAGAAATACCTTCGGAGATACCTGTAGAGCATCTTTATAATCACCCAGTTACGTTGTGACATTTAATAGCACACAAGGCACTCCTCCGGTATCCGGGAGTTGCATAATCTCATAGTCGAAGGAATATGTATTTGACATGAAGAAAGCAATAGCAATAAAACTGAACGATCATTATGCTAAGCTAACGGATGGGTCTTGTCCATCACATCATTCTCCTAATGATGTGATCCTGTTATCAAATGAAAACTCATGTCCATGGTCAGGAAACCTTAACCATCTTTGATCAACGAGCTAGTCTAGTAGAGGCTTACTAGGGACACGATGTTTTGTCTATGTATTCACACATGTATTATGGTTTCCGATTAATACAATTCTAGCATGAATAATAAACCTTTATCATGAATAAGGAAATATAAAATAACAACTTTATTATTGCCTCTAGGGCATATTTCCTTCAGTCTCCCACTTGGACTAGAGTCAATAATCTAGATTACATTGTAATGATTCTAACACCCATGGAGTCTTGGTGTTGATCATGTTTTGCTCGTGGAAGAGGATTAGTCAACGGGTCTGCTACATTCAGATCCGTATGCATCTTGCAAATTTCTACGTCTCCATCCTTGACTTGTTCACGATTGGAGTTGAAGCGTCTCTTGATGTGTTTGGTTCTCTTGTGAAACCTTGATTCCTTCACCAAGACAATTGCTCCAGTGTTGTCACAAAAGATTTTCATTGGATCCGATGCACTAGGTATTACACCTTGATCGGATATGAACTCTTTCATCCAGACTCCTTCATTTGCTGCTTCCGAAGCAGCTATGTACTCCGCTTCACACGTAGATCCCGCCACGACGCTCTGCTTGGAACTACACCAACCGACAGCTCCACCATTCAATATAAAAACGTATCCGGTTTGTGACTTAGAGTCATCCGGATCAATGTCAAAGCTAGCATCGACGTAACAATTTACGACGAGCTCTTTGTGACCTCCATAAACGAGAAACATATCATTGGTCCTTTTCAGGTACTTCAGGATGTTCTTGACCGCTGTCCAGTGATCCACTCCTGGATTACTTTGGTACCTTCCTGCCAGACTTATGGCAAGGCACACATCAGGTCTGGTACACAGCATAGCATACATGATAGAACCTATGGCTGAAGCATAGGAAATGACTTTCATTTTCTCTCTATCTTCTGCAATGGTCGGGCATTGAGTCTTACTCAACTTCACACCTTGCAACACAGGCAAGAACCCTTTCTTTGACTGATCCATTTTGAACTTCTTCAAAGCTTTATCAAGGTATGTGCTTTGTGAAAGTCCTATTAAGCGTCTCGATCTATCCCTATAGATCTTGATGCCCAATATATAAGCAGCTTCACCGAGGTCTTTCATTGAAAAATTCTTATTCAAGTATCCTTTTATGCTATCCAGAAATTCTATATCATTTCCAATCAACAATATGTCATCCACATATAATATCAGAAATGCTACAGAGCTCCCACTCACTTTCTTGTAAATACAGGCTTCACCGAAAGTCTTTATAAAACCATATGCTTTGATCATCTCATCAAAGCGTATATTCCAACTCCGAGATGCTTGCACCAGTCCATAGATGGATCGCTGGAGCTTGCACACTTTGTTAGCACCTTTAGGATCGACAAAACCTTCTGGTTGTATCATATACAATTCTTCCTTAAGAAATACATTAAGGAATGCAGTTTTGACGTCCATTTGCCAGATTTCAGAATCATAAAATGCAGCAATTGCTAACATGATTCGGACGGACTTAAGCATCGCTACGGGTGAGAAAGTCTCATCATAGTCAACCCCTTGAACTTGTCAAAAACCTTTTGCGACAAGTCAAGCTTTATAGACAGTAACATTACCATCAGCGTCAGTCTTCTTCTTGAAGATCCATTTATTTTCTATGGCTTGCCGATCATCGGGCAAATCCACCAAAGTCCATACTTTGTTCTCATACATGGATCCAATCTCAGATTTCATGGCCTCAAGCCATCTGTCGAAATCTGGGCTCATCATAGCTTCTTCATAGTTCGTAGGTTCTCCTTGGTCTAGTAACATGACTTACAGTACAGGATTCCCGTACCACTCTGGTGCGGATCGTGTTCTGGTTGACCTACAAAGTTCTGTAGTAACTTGATCCGAAGTTTCATGATCATCATCATTAGCTTCCTCTCTAGTTGGTGTAGGCATCACAGGAACGGTTTTCTCTGATGTGCTACTTTCCAATTAGAGAGAATGTACAATTACCTCATCAAGTTCTACTTTCCTCCCACTCACTTCTTTCGAGAGAAACTCCTTCTCTAGAAAGGTTCCATTCTTGGCAACAAAGATCTTGCCTTCGGATCTGTGGTAGAAGGTGTACCCAATTGTTTCTTTAGGGTATCCTATGAAGACGCACTTCTCTGATTTAGGTTCGAGCTTATCAGGCTGGAGCCTTTTGACATAAGCGTCGCGTCCCCAAACTTTAAGAAATTACAGCTTAGGTTTCTTGCCAAACCATAGTTCATACGGTGTCGTCTCAACGGATTTAGACGGTGCCCTATTTAACGTGAATGCAACTGTCTCTAATGCATAACCCCAAAACGATAGTGGTAAATCGGTAAGAGACATCATAGATCGCACCATATCTAATAAAGTACGATTACGACGTTCGGACACACCATTACGCTGTAGTGTTCCAAGTGGCGTGAGTTGTGAAACTATTCCATATTGTTTTAAATGAAGGCCAAACTCGTAACTCAAATATTCGCCTCCGCGATCAGATCGCAGAAACTTTATTTTCTTGTTACGATGATTCTCCACTTCACTCTGAAATTCTTTGAACTTTTCAAATGTTTTAGACTTGTGTTTGATTAAGTAGATGTACCCATATCTACTCAAATCATCTATGAAGGTTAGAAAATAACGATCCCCGCTGCGTGCCTCAACACTCATCGGACCGCATACATCGGTATGTATTATTTCCAATAAGTCATTAGCTCGCTCCATTGTTCCGGAGAACGGAGTTTTAGTCATCTTGCCCATGAGGCATGGTTCGCAAGTATCAAATGATTCATAATCAAGTGATTCCAAAAGCCCATCTGCATGGAGTTTCTTCATGCGCTTTACACCAATATGACCTAAATGGCAGTGCCACAAATATGTTGCACTATCATTATCAACTTTGCATCTTTTGGCATCAATATTATGAATATGTGTATCACTATAATCAAGATTCAACAAAAATAGACCACTCTTCAAGGGTGCATGACCATAAAAGATATTACTCATATAAATAGAACAACCATTATTCTCTGATTTAAATGAATAACCGTCTCGCACTAAATAAGATCCATATATAATGTTCATGCTCAACGCTGGCACCAAATAACAATTATTCAGGTCTAAAACTAATCCCAAAGGTAGATGTAGAGGTAGCGTGCCGACGGCAATCACATCGACCTTGGAACCATTACCGACGCGCATCGTCACCTCGTCCTTAGCCAATCTTCATTTAATCCGTACCTCCTGTTTCGAATTACAAATATGAGCAACCGAACCAGTATCAAATACCCAGGTGCTACTACAAGCATTAGTAAGGTACACATCAATAACATGTATATCAAATATACCTTTGTTCACTTTGCCATCCTTCTTATCCGCCAAATACTTGGGGCAATTCCGCTTCAAGTGACCAGTCCCTTTGTAGTAGAAGCACTCAGTTTCAGGCTTGGGTCCAGCTTTGGGTTTCTTCCCGGGAGTGGCAACTTGCTTGCCATTCTTCTTGAAGTTCCCTTTCTTTCCCTTGCCCCTTTTCTTGAAACTAGTGGTCTTGTTAAGCATCAACACTTGATGCTCCTTCTTGATTTCTACCTCCGTAGTCTTAAGCATTGCGAAGAGCTCGGGAATTGTTTTGTTCATCCCTTGCATATTATAGTTCATCACGAAGCCTTTGTAGCTTGGTGGCAGTGATTGAAGAACTTTGTCAATGACACAATCAACTGGAAGATCAACTCCCAACTGAGTCAAGTGATTATAATACCCAGACATTTTGAGTATGTGTTCACTAACAGAACTGTTCTCCTCCATCTTGCAGCTATAGAACTTGTTGGAGACTTCATATCTCTCAACCCGGGCATTTGCTTGAAATATTAACTTCAACTCTTGGAACATCTCATATGCTTCATGACGTTCAAAACGTCTGTGAAGTCCCGGTTCTAAGCCGTAAAGCATGGCACACTAAACTATAGAGTAGTCATCAGACCACGTCTGCCAGACGTTCAAAGCGTCTACATTAGCAGGAGGGGGCCTGTCACCTAGCGGTGCATCATGGACATAATTCTTCTGTGCACCAATGAGGATAATCCTCTGACCCAGTCCGTGTAGTTGCGAACATCATCTTTCAACTTTGCTTTCTCTAGGAACGCATTAAAATTCAGGGGAACGGTAGCACGGGCCATTGATCTGCAACATTGATATGCAAATACTACCAGGACTAAGTTCATGATAAATTAAGTTCAATTAATCAAATTACTTAAGAACTCCCACTTAAATAGACATCCCTCAAGTCATCTAAGTGATACGTGATCCAAATCAACTAACCCATGTCCGATCATCACGTGAGATGGGGTAGTCATCAATGGTGAACATCTCTATGTTGATCATATCTACTATATGATTCACGTTCGATTTTTCGATCTCCAGTGTTCCGAGGCCATGTCTGTACATGCTAGTCTCGTCAAGTTTAACCCAAGTATTCCGCATGTGCAAAACTGTCTTGCACCCGTTGTATGTGAACATAGAGTCTATCACACCCGATCATCACGTGGTGTCTCAACACGACGAACTGTAGCAATGGTGCATACTTAGGGAGAACACTTTTACCTTGCAATTTAGTGAAGGGATCATCTTATAACGCTACCGCCGTACTAAGCAAAATAAGATGCATAAAAGATAAACATCACATGCAATCAAAATATGTGACATGATATGGCCATCATCATCTTGTGCTTTTGATCTCCATCTCCAAAGCATCGTCATGATCTCCATCGTCACCGGCTCGACACCTTGATCTCCATCGTTGCGTCGTGGTCGTCTCGCCAACTATTGCTTCTACAACTATCGCTAACACATAGTGATAAAGTAAAGCAATTACATGGCGTTTGTATTTCATACAATAAAGCGACAACCATAAGGCTCCTGCCAGTTGTCGATAACTTACAAAACATGATCATCTCATACAACAACGTATATCACATCATGTCTTGACCATATCACATCATAACATGCCCTGCAAAAACAAGTTAGACGTCATCTACTTTGTTGTTGCAAGTTTTACGTGGCTGCTACGGGCTTCTAGCAAGAACCGTTCTTACCTATGGCAAAAACCACAACGGTGATTCGTCAAGTTTGCTGTTTTAACCTTCTTCAAGGACCGGACATAGTCAAATTTGATTCAACTAAAGTAGGAGAAACAGACACCTGCCAGCCACCTTTATGCAAAACTAGTTGCATGTCAGTCGGTGGAACCGGTCTCATGTGCGTGGACATGTAAGGTTGGTCCGGGCCGCTTCATCCCACAATACCGCCAAATCAAAATAAGATGTAGGTGGTAAGCAGTATGACTATCACCGCCCACAACTCTTTGTGTTCTACTCGTGCATATCATCTACGCATAGACCTGGCTCATGATGCCACTGCTGGGAATCGTTGCATGGAAAACAAAAAAAATTCTATGCACACGCAATGATCTATCCATGGAGATGCATAGCAACGAGGGGGAGATTGTGTCTACATACCCTCGTAGACCGTAAGCGGAAGCGTTTCACGACGCAGTTGATGTAGTCGAACTTCTTCTTACGTCAACCGATCAAGTACCGAACGTACGGCACATCCGCGTTCTGCACACGTTCAGCTTGGTGACGTCCCTCGCCTTCTTGATCCAGCAAGACGTCGAGGTAGTAGATGAGTTACGTCAGCACGATGGTGTGGTGAAGGTGATGGTGAAGTGATCTCTGCAGGGCTTCGCCTAAACACTACGAAAATATGACCGGGGGTGTAAACGGTGGAGGGGGGCGCCGCACACGGCTAGGCAATTGTCTGGTGTGTGCTAGGCGCCCCCCTCCCACATATATATATAGGTGGGAGGGGGAGGGGAGAGGCCAGGAGGCACCCCAAGTAGGAACGAATCCTACTTGGTCTCCTCCCAAGCCGCGCGCCCCCCTGCCATATATATCGGAGGGGGAAGGAAAGGGGGGAGAGGTGGAAAGAAGGGGGAATCCTATTCCCTTTCTTTCCTTTCCTCCTTCCCCTTTCCTTCTCCACCTTGGCCAGACCATATGGGGGGCGCACCAGCCCCTTGTGGCTGGTGTGTTCCCCCTCTTGGCCCATAAGGCCCATATCTTTTGCCGGGGTTGCCCGGAACCCCTTCCGGTGACCCAATAAGTACCCGGTGACCCCCGAAACACTTCCGATGTCCGAATACCATCGTCCTATATATCAATCTTTACCTCTCGACCATTTTGAGACTCCTTTTCATGTCCGTGATCTCATCCGGGACTCCGAACAACATTCGGTCACCAAATCACATAACTCATATAATATTATATCATCAACGAACGTTAAGCATGCGGACCCTTCGGGTTTGAGAACTATGTAGACATGACCGAGACACCTCTCCGGTCAATAACCAATAGCGGAACCTGGATGCTCATATTGGCTCCTACATATTCTACGAAGATCTTTATCGGTCGAACCATTATGACAACATACGTAATTCCCTTTGTCCATCAGTATTTTACTTGCCCGAGATTCGATCGTCGGTATCTTCATACCTAGTTCAATCTCGTTACCGGCAAGTTTCTTTACTCGTTCCATAATACATCACCTCGTGACCAACTCCTTAGTCGTTTGCTTGCAAGCTTATGATGTGTATTACCGAGACGGCCCAGAGATACCTCTCCGAAACTCGGAGTGACAAATCCTAGTCTCAATCTATGCCAACTCAACAAATACCTTCAGAGATACCTGTAGAGCATCTTTATAATAACCCAGTTATGTTGTGACATTTGATAGCACACAAGGCACTCCTCCGGTATCCGGGAGTTGCATAATCTCATAGTCGAAGGAATATGTATTTGACATGAAGAAAGCAATAGCAATAAAACTGAACGATCATTATGCTAAGCTAACGGATGGGTCTTGTCCATCACATCATTCTCCTAATGATGTGATCCCGTTATCAAATGACAACTCATGTCCATGGTCAGGAAACCTTAACCATCTCTGATCAACAAGCTAGTCTAGTAGAATCTTACTAGGGACACGATGTTTTGTCTATGTATCCACACATGTATTATGGTTTCCGATTAATACAATTCTAGCATGAATAATAAACCTTTATCATGAATAAGGAAATATAAAATAACAACTTTATTATTGCCTCTAGGGCATATTTCCTTCAACTTCCTTGCAGCAATTTATTAGTAGCACAGTGGAAACAATAGTAACATTAGCAGTAGCAGTTTTGTAGCAACTGTAACTGCAGCAGTAATAGTAACTTGTGCAAAGACAATATTTTAAAAGCGTAGGCATGGAGTAGCAATGGATATTATGATGAAATTCATTATGTAACAGTCACAACCTAGAGCGATACACAATAGCTCCAATTCATCAATCATATGTAGGCATGTATTCTGTATATAATTATACGTGCTTGTGGTAAGAACTTGCATGACATCTTTTGTCCTAGCCTCCCGTGGAAGCGGGGTCCTAATAGAAACTAAGGGTAATTAAGGTGTTCCTTTTAACAGAGAACCATAAAAAGCATTAGCAAATAATGAATGCATTAACTCCTCAAATTACAGTCATCCCCGAAGAGTATCCCAATTATTGTCACTTTGGGGTCTATGGATATAACTTGCGGATAGGATCAAGAACTCGAATATATTCGTGAAAACAGAATAGGTTCAGATCTAAAATCATGGCACTCGGGCCCTAGTGACAAGCATTAAAATAGCAAAGTCATAGCAACATCAATCTGAGAACATAGTGGATACTAGGGATCAAGCCCTAATAAATTGACTCGATTACATGAAGAATCTCGTCCATCTCCATCTACCTCCAGTATACCTACAATGGAATTACTCACTCCAGGTGGTGAGCATCATGAGGTTGTTGATGATGACATCGACGATTCCCCCTCTGTGGACCCCCGAACAGACTCCAGATCAGGCCTCCCGACGAAGAACGGGAGGTGGCGGCGGCTCCGTATCATAAAACGCGATAAAACTTTCTCTCTGATTTTTTTCTCGGGACAATGGTATATGTAGGCTTTGATTTAGGTCAGACGGCGGTTCATGGGCCCACAAGCTCAATGGGCGCGCCCCCTGTACTAGTTCTTTGCGCCATTATTTTTTATATATTCCCGAAAAAAATTCTGTAAAGTTTAGTCCAATTCCGAGAACTTCTTATTTCTGCTCAAAAATAACACCAAGGTAGTTCTGGTGAAAACAACATCACTCCGGGTTGGTTTCATTCAAATCATGCAAATTATAGCTCAAAACAAGAGCAAAAGTGTTTGGAAAAGTAGATACGTTGGAGACGTATCAGCATACTCGGGGAAGTAAAGATGCGCCTTCGGCTCGAAAAGCTCCACCACCTTAGCATCGTAGGCGCGCGCCGCTACCTCCGGGATGTGCCACAGTCTGAGCCAGTGCCTCACGCCATCCTTGCATACCTCCCACCCCCACTTACCCCACTTCTGTCTCACAGCATGGAATTGACATTTGTGACGGTGGCAATAACTATCAAGTTAGTAAAAACCTACATTTCAAAGTTGCCAACTTCTTTTGGCAAGACCTTCACTGGAATTGCATATATTGAGTGTTAGGAATTTGATGAAACATGTATTAATCAACATTTCGCCAAAATGTTGGCACCAATTTTGAATGCCTGCAAAATTTGACGACTCATGCAAATAACAGTACAACTATCCCCTTCGATGAATCGGCTCGGTATGATTGCCCAATATTTCTATCCGAATGTTGAAGTCAAATATATCAAAACTACACTTAGCAACTGCACTATATACCATTTATAAATTCTTTCGCAACTACACTATATTAAAATTAATTTCTATTAAAATTCATGTAATTCACATTCACTTCTATTCAAATTAATTACACCGAGCAAATTACTACACTAAAAAGAGAAAAAAAACTGACGTGGGTGGGGGTGAGAGTCACCGTGGGTGGGTTGGGTCGAGGTGGTGTGGTGTGAGTGATGATGACAACAAGGGGGCGGCCGGTGAAGATGAGAAGGTGGATGGTGATGACGATGGAGGCGATTGAAGACGATGACAAGCAGGTGGGCGACAATGAGGAGGAGCGGGTCCTACCTGATAGCCGACGGGGAGACATCGCGGCAGAGGAGCTAGGGCGTGGCGGTGCAGCGGCGGTGAGAGTCGGGGCCGAGGGGATGCCAAGGCGGTCCGGGTTGGGATTGGGATAGAGTGAGAGGTGGAAGATAGATTGGGAGAGGGGCCATGGCGCCGGTTTTTGGCCACACCAACGGCCCACGCCATCGGTTCTATTCAGGTTGTTTTTTATTTAATTTTTATTTATGTTGTTTTTATTAAGGTTTTATTTAGGTTATGTTTTATTAGGTTATATTTAGTAATAAAACTAGAATTATTTATGACAGACATGTTTTTATACATTGAACTTCACGACAACTGATCCAGGTACATATATAATAGTTTAAGGTTAAAAAATAATTGCTAATTGCTAGTCGATCTAGGTAATTGCCTAAACTAGAGGAAATTTTGCTACTGATTCAGACACATATTACCAAGTAAACACAATACCTGAAAGCTAAACAATAACTACTAATTGTTACTCGATCTAGTTAATTGCCTAAACTAAGAACATCATCACTGTAATGACTCTAACAAGAAGACATGTTGCTACCGATCTAGCTGGGAGTACGAGCATAATCATAACACCAGCTAGGAGTGCAAATCGAACTTCTTGAATTTCCTTATCTAGTCTCACATGTCATCATTTTTTACTTGCATCTCATCTAGGTGATGTCTCAGTGATCCATGCTACTACTCGAGTAACTCGCTTACATATTTGTTCATGAGATCAACCTATATCCATGTGTGGCAAGAGACTACGTTCTGCACATGCATGTGTATACATAATGATGTGAGCAACGTGAGATTTGTATGCATGCCAAATTGCAGACACAATGACAGATTTTCTCTCATACCATTCCACATCCAGGGACGATGAAGAACTCTCGTTTTAGATTCCATGGTGTGTAGGAAGTTCTCCTAGCAAGAGTGCATTGGCAAGTGCAAACGAGCACGGGTGGCCTCGCCGGATTGCGTGGTGCTTCGTCGTCGGTGGTGTATGTTTTATCACCGGATCAGGCGGAGGCGGGTGCTGCAGCGGGATGATTCGTCGGACACGGCCGACTGCATAGGCCGCGGTGGCGAGCTCATTGCCGAGCCAACAGGGGTGGGGGAGCTCAGCCAAGGCATTGGATTCCCAATCTTTCGGCGCTCTCGGCCGAGGTGGCTCACTCCTGTGGCTCGTGTCGATTCTCCAAGCTCTGGTGGGTCCATTATTGGCCACATAGCTAGGAGAAAAGAAATGAGGCGGGATTGGAGTAGGAACAAAAGAGAGAGATATCTAGCTATATTGAGGGGATGCAAGCGAGGAAGAACAAAAACAAAGAGAGGGTAGCTAGGGAGAAGTGAAATGACAGAAGATTTTTGTTCCTAAAAATGGGTCCTTTCTAGAGAAGGAGTTTCTCTCGAAAGAAGTGAGTGGGAGAAAAGTAGAATTTGATGAGGTAATTGTACCTTCTCTCGAATTCTAGAGTAGCACATCACAAAAAGTAGTTCCCGTGATGCCTACACCAGCAAGGGAGGAAGCTAATGATGATGATCATGAAACTTTGGATCAAGTTACTACTGAACTATTGGGAAACATTGCATGGAAAACAAAAAAATTTCTCTACGCACACGCAAGATCAATCCATGGAGATGCATAGCAACGAGAGGGGAGAGTGTGTCTACGTACCCTTGTAGACCGTAAGCGTAAGCGTTTAGTGACGCGATTGATGTAGTCGAACTTCTTCGCGATCCAACCGATCAAGTACCGAACGTACGGCACCTCCGCGTTCAGCACACGTTCATCTCGGTGACGTCCTCGCCTTCTTGATCCAGCAAGATGGTGAAGTAGTGGATGAATTCCGGCAGCATGACGGCGTGGTGACGGTGATGGTGAAGCTATCTCCGCAGGGCTTCGCCCAAGCACTACGAAAATATGACCGAGGGATGAAACTATGGAGGGGGGCGCCGCACACGGCTAAGAGATTGTCGTGGTTATGTGTGGCGCCACCCTCCCACATATATATAGGTGGGGGGAGAGGCCAGGAGGCGCCCCAAGTAGGTCCGAATCCTACTTGGGGTCTTCCCCAAGCCGCCCCCCCCTCCTTATTTGAGTGCGGGAGGAAGGCAGGGGGAGGTGGCGCCCCCCTTTCCTTTCTCTCATGAGGAGGGAAAGGCAGGAGGGGCCACCCCTCCCCTTTCCTTCCCCTAGGGCCAGCCGGCCACGGAGAGGGGCGTGCCAGCCCCCTAGTGGGCTGGTCAGTCCCCCCTTTTGGCCCATTAGGCCCATACACTTCCCGGGGGTGTCCGGAACCCCTTCCGGTGCCCCGATGACTACCCGGTACACTTCGAAACTCTTCCGGTGTCCGAATATCATCGTCCTATATATCAATCTTTACCTCCGGACCATTCCGGAGCTCCTCGTCATGTCCGTGATCTCATCCAGTACTCCGAACAACATTCGGTCACCAAATCATATAACTCATATAACACTATATCGTCAACGAATGTTAAGCGTGCGGACCCTACGGGTTCGAGAACTATGTAGACATGACCGAGAGACCTCTCTGGTCAATAACCAATAGAGGAACCTAGATGCCCATATGGGCTCCTACATATTCTACGAAGATCTTTATCAGTCAAACCTTATGACAACATACGTAATTCCCTTTGTCCATCGGTATGTTACTTGCCCAAGATTCGATCATCGGTATCTTCATACCTAGTTCAATCTCATTACCGGCAAGTCTATTTACTCGTTTCATAATACATCATCTTGCAACTAACCTCTTAGTCACTTTGCTTGCAAGGCTTCTTATGATGTGTATTACGAAGAGGGCCCAGAGATACCTCTCCGATACTCGGAGTGACAAATCCTAATCTCGATCTATGCCAACTCAACAAACACATTCGGAGATACCTGTAGAGCATCTTTATGATCACCCAGTTACGTTGTGACATTTGATAGCACACAAGGTATTCCTCCGGTATCCGGGAGTTGCATGATCTCATAGTCGAAGGAATATGTATTTGTCATCAAGAAAGCAATAGCTATAAACTGAACGATAAATATGCTAAGCTAACGGATGGGTCTTGTCCATCACATCATTCTCCTAATGATGTGATCCCGTTATCAAATGACAACACATGTCTATGGTTAGGAAACCTTAACCATCTTTGATCAACGAGCTAGTCTAGTAGAGGCTTACTAGGGACACGGTATTTGTTTATGTATTCACACATGTATTTAAGTTTCCGATCAATACAATTCTAGCATGAATAATAAACCTTTATCATGAATAAGGAAATATAAAATAACAACTTTATTATTGCCTCTAGGGCATATTTCCTTCAGTCTCCCACTTGCACTAGAGTCAATAATCTAGTTCACATCGCCATGTGATTAACACCCAAAGAGTTTACTAGAGTCAATAATCTAGTTCACATCGCCATGTGATTAACACCCATAGTTCACATCGCCATGTGACCAACACCCAAAGAGTTTACTAGAGTCAATAATCTAGGTAATATCGCAATGTGATTTGCACCCAAAGGGTACTAAAGTGTGATCATGTTTTGCTTGTGAGAGAAGTTTAGTCAACGGGTCTGTCACATTCAGATCCGTATGTATTTTGCAAATTTCTATGTCTACAATGCTCTGCATGGAGCTACTCTAGCTAATTGCTCCCACTTTCAATAAGTATCCAGATTGAGACTCAGAGTCATCCGAATCAGTGTCAAAGCTTGCATCGACGTAACCCTTTACGACAAACTCTTTATCACCTCCATAACCGAGAAATATTTCCTTAGTCCTCTTAGGTAACTAAGGATAATTTTGACCGCTGTCTAGTGATCTACACCTGGATCACTATTGTACTCCCGTGCCAAACTCATGGCAAGGTACACAGTATGGCATACTTTATAGAACCTATGGTTGAGGCATAGGGAATGACCTTCATTCTCTCTCTATCTTCTGCCGTGGTTGGGCTTTGAGTCTTACTCAACTGCACAACTTACAATACAGGCTAGAACTCCTTCTTTGACTGATCCATTTTGAACTCCTTCAAAATCTTGTCAAGGTATGTACTCATTGAAAATCTTATCAAGCGTCTTGATCTATCTCTATAGATCTTGATGCCTAATATGTAAGCAGCTTCACCGAGGTCTTTCATTGAAAAATTCTTATTCAAGTATCCTTTTATGCTATCCATAAATTATATATCATTTCCAATCAGCATTATGTCATCCACATATAATATTAAAAATGCTACAGAGCTCCCACCCACTTTCTTGTAAATACAGGCTTCACCATAAGTCTGTATAAAACCATATGCTTTGATCACCTCCTCAAAGCGTATATTCCAACTCCGAGATGTTTGCACCAGTCCATAGATGGATCGCTGGAGCTTGCACACTTTGTTAGCACCTTTAGGATCGACAAAAACTTCCGGTTGCATCATATACAACTCTTCCTCAAGAAACACGTTAAGGAATGCAAGGTTTTTGACATCCATTTGCCAGATTTCATAATCATAAAATGCGGCAATTGCTAACATGATTCGAATAGACTTAAGCATCGCTACGGGTGAGAAAGTCTCATCGTAGTCAACCCCTTGAATTTGTCAAAAACCTTTTGCGACAAGTCAAGCTTTGTAGATAGTAACATTACCATTAGCATCAGTCTTCTTCTTGAAGATCCATTTATTCTCTATGGCTTGCCGATGATCGGGCAAATCCACCAAAGTCCATACTTTGTTCTTATACATGGATCCTATCTCAGATTTCATGGCCTCAAGCCATTTATCGGAATCTGGGCTCATCATAGCTTCTTGATAGTTCGCAGGTTTGCCATGGTCTAATAACATACACTGGTACATCGAGGTGCTATACAAACGGTTTTTAACCCCTTTCCGTGATGGCGTTTTGAACTGTCGCCTAGTGAGTGACTGCGATAAGGGGGTCCTTCCCACACGACCCAGAAACCGTCGGGGATAGGCCCTCCGGTCACACATGCTCGACAAAATGAGGTCGTGTGCGACCGGCGAGCGATCAAATGCGGTTATATAGGTCCAATCGGTTCCGGTCGTAAGTACATCCCACACAGTCAGTCCCAAACAAACGTTTCCATTTGTTATGTACATTCCACACAGTCAATCCAAAGAATACATTTCCGTTCTTATGTACATCCCACATAGTCAATCCAGGAAAAATATTTCCGTTCGTATGTACATCCCACACAGTCAATCCAGGGAAAACGTTTCCATTCGTATATACATCCCACACAGTTTTATGTATAGCCTCGTGTGTGATAGGTGTAACTATCACACACGCTCTGCCTCGGTTAACCGTTTGCTTTTATTCAACTACATCACACACGATTTGATGAAGAAAACTGTATGGCATTGGGCTATCCATCACAAGCGCTTTTACTGCTAAAATCGTTCGCAAAGTTCCATGACCCATTTAGCAGGTTTATTAGTTTATAATTAATAATTCCAGTATTACGCAAATTCACATTTCATATCGAACAGCTGTTTGCCAATTTCATATCACGCACATAAATATATTTTAACATCACAGTACACAACAACCTGAAAACAACACAGTACAGCATATAGCTAGTTCACCTTCATAAGAACAATATTAGAACAATATATTCATTTTCCTAATCAAGATCATCCAGGCTCGTCTTATCCACCTCTGCTTTCAGTTCAGTAAGAACCTGTTTTGTATTGGCCAACTGGGAAATTGCCTCCTCCTTCGCCAACACCATCTTAGCAAAGTCTGATTTAAAAAATCTGAGCTCATTCTTCATCTTCCTCTTTTTATCCCGCATCTTCAAATATTCTTCAGCGTTGACAACACTTTCTCTAAGCCTACCTCTGTTCTCTTCCTCATACATGCTCCAGAGCTTTGCTAGGCACATCTTCAAAGACTGTGGCCACTCTTGATCAACCCACTCCAGGTAAGAACACTTCCATTCATCCTATAATATTTAAAACTAGATCAGTAACAATTATAGGGGAAATGGGTTTCTAGCAACATAGAAAATCACCAAATACATATTTTGATAAACTGAAGAAACGGGTTAATTATGACATATCTTCTCAAAAAGATTAATATGAAAATGAATTAATTGCTACTGAGACAACAACCAAATTCTGAAACATCAGAAGCTATAATTAACTACAACAACGCTATAAGTTCTTAGTCATGTACTATAAATAACAAATTGAACATTTTATGAGAAAGCTAAATATAACTGCAACAACATAGTGACAGTGTTTGTATGATAGAAAATTGATACTAACAGGTGTGTACATGCACAAATTTAGTAACATAGAACTAATAGCACAAAGGCCGTCCACTGTGTATGCCAAAACCGGTGTAAAGACAATTGTTGCTACATTTGGCACCGGTGCCCTGCACTGGCGAGCGGATGCAGCGGAAAAAAAATCAGGGACCCGGACTCCGGAGTACCTAGTTGCTCCGATGCCCGGTTCCTTCGTGCCATAAAGATTTAGTATTTTACTGCTTGGCTACTCGGATGTGTGGACCAAAGTTGACTACATAAACTGCTGAAGCGGTGCCAAATAATTTTCTAATGGCACCGCTGATGAGATGGCAACATTTTTAGATACTAGGTACAAACTGTGACACTGTCTTAACATCCACAATAACATAGCACAGTGACAGTATCTGAATCACATCTAACAAATGATTTGTAACAACGAAAGTGGGGCTAACCTTCTCTGCACACATGCCAGAAACTTCCTCCCACTGTCCACAGATTCAAACGCAACTAGCTTCACGCATGGAGATTGATGGTGACAATGAGCAGGCAGATCTTCAGCCACCCCGCTCCATTCGTTGCAACTGGTGGTCCTAGGAAGCTACAAGAGGAAGAAATGACTCAAATCGACTGTCGGGTTAAAATCCTTCACTCCAAGTCATAATCCGAGAGAGAGAAGAGAGGCATACCCGGGTGCTGAAAAATTCGTCGGAGGAGGAGGAACCGCTGGAGAGGTCATTGAAGAAGACCATGGCGACCCCGGCGGTAGGATGCGAGACGGCGAGAGCGAGGAAGCAGCTAAGGAAGGAAGGAGGAAACAGGGGAAATGTGACTTGTGGTCGGGGAGAAAAGGGGGTGGGGAAGGGGGGCGGGTGTAGATATTTCGGCGGTAGGCCAAAATTTTCGAAATGTGGAGGGAAACTTTACGCGCGGTGCTGCCGGACATCATTCACTTTGAATGATTGTGTGCAACACAAACGATTCTTCTTCTTTACGCGCATGGGATGAGTTTGATAATTCAAATTTTGGTGGAAATTTCCCTGGGTACTGTCCTCATCCACGTCATTGCATAATTTAACATCGCTTGCTAATTTGGGCACACAAAAGAGCGTACAGCACACAGACCACACTTACTGAATCGAGCAATTCTAGTAATTAAACAGAGCCAGTTGACCTAAACATTTCTCTAACAAAAGAACAGCATTAAAAACAAAGCCTAAGTACACATAATTTTAACAAAGCCGCCACCGCACCAACCTATGCATCGCCGGTGTGAGAAGAGACGTCGATGACTTGTCCTGGCGACATGCCGCCGTTGGTGGACTCCGCGTCCCCCATGCTGAAGTCGACCGCGTCCTCGTCCTCGGCGCCGCCCTCAAGGTTGTAGTACTCGTAGTAGTGGCTGCGCCAGAGCTCGCGTTGGTACTCCACCGCCGATTCCTCGACGGATAGACTCTTCTCTACCTCGACCTCGGCCACGCGCAACTCCTCCTCCCGGCACTCCTCGATCTCCGCCGCCTCCTGCATCTCCAGCTCCCGCTCGACGATCTCATGAGGAAGCAGGTGCTCCGTGGCCACCGCCGCCTTTTCGGACGTGGGTTGCATGCTGGATTCCGAGGTGGCCTGGAATATCTTGGCATGTGCGTCCTCAATCTTGGCGTGGATGGCCTCGATTCAGTCCAGGGCGACATTGGCGGCACGGACGGCAGCTCGAGCGCTCTCGGCGTTTGCAGCCACCGTCGCAGCAGCTGATGCGACCATCTCGGCTGCTGCAGCTGCCCTGTCGGCTGCCGCAGACGCCCTCTCGGCGGATGCGGCCGCGCTCAATGCGGATGCGGCAGCACTCTCGGCGTAGGCGGCCGCGCTCTCGGCGCAGGCGGCGGCGCTCGGGGAGGACGCGGCCACCGTACGGGCCCTCATGAAGCATTTCCACGGCATCATCTTTTGCAAGAAGGGGTTGCGGGAATGGGGATCGGGATTCGTGGATTCGGGGGTTGCCGACACTGGAGCAGACTAGCCGGCAAAGCTTAAGGAGGAACACTTAAATAGACCCACGAATTTTCATCGCAAACGGTTCCTGCAAAACAACTGTGTGTGATGTTGTTGATATTTTTTATTAGCTGTGAAAGACGAATTTGGAGTAAACTGGCAACGGATGGTGTTTTAAATGTACGAGAAAATTTGTAGTACTAATACAACTGTCATTTGAAAATTTGGAAAATTTCAGGGGTCATTTGACCTTTTAAGACATTTAAGTGATTTTCTAGCCATTTAATGACCGTAATTCAAATTTGAACTACATATACATGCAACGGCTAACCATAACGGTTTGAAAAATCATATTTGTGTACTTGTGTGCAAGTTAATTCCATGTGCAATAAATTGGAAGGAATTTTCAAATATATTGGTCTTACGGCTATGAAACAAAGCATGGAGTGTCATGGCATTTAAATTCCAAAAAGTAAAAAAAAAAAGATCAGAAACACATGAAATCTTGCTTGATGTAATGTCATGTCACCAAGATGACGTGGTAAAAAAATTGGCATGTTTGACAAAAGTTTGGACACACAACCCTCACAAACCGTAGCAACTCACTAGAAGGCTCGTGGTTCCGAGAGGGAACAATGCATGTTTGATGACGAACGGGAGATAGCTTCCTCTTACGGGCTTCAAAAATTTTCTACAGTTAACGTGCACTAATACAACTATCATGTGAAAATTTGGAAAATTCCAGGGGTTATTTGACTTTTTAAAGATATTTAAGTGATTTTCTAGCCATTTAATGACCGTAATTCAAATTTGAACTACATCTACATGCAACGGCTAACCATAACGGTTTGAAAAATCATATTTGTGTCCTTGTGTGCGAGTTAATTCCATGTGCAGTAAATTGGAAGGAATTTTCAAACATATTGGTGTCACGGCCTAGACACATGCATGGAGTGCCATGGCATTTAAATTCCAAAAAAATAAAAAATTATCAGAAACACATGAAACATTGCTTGACGTAATGTCATGCCACCAAGATGATGTGATAAAAAAATTGGCCTGTTTGACGAAAGTTTGGACACACACCCCTAACAAACCGGATCAACTCACTAGAAGGCTCGTGGTTCCGAGAGGGAACAATGCATGTTTGATGACGAACGGGAGATAGCTTCCTCTTATGGGCTTCAAAAAATTTCTACAGTTAACATGCACTAATACAACTGTCATGTGAAAATTTGGAAAATTCTAGGGGTCATTTGACCTTTTAAAGACATTTAAGTGATTTTCTGGCCATTTAATGACCGTAATTCAAATTTGAACTACATCTACATGCAACAGCTAACCATAACGGTTTGAAAAATCATATTTTTGTGTACTTGTGTGCGAGTTAATTCTATGTGCAGTAAATTGGAAGGAATTTTTAAACATATTGGTGTCACGGCCTAGACACATGCATGGAGTGCCATGCCATTTAAATTCTAAAAAATTAAAAAATGATCAGAAACACATGAAAACTTACTTGACGTAATGTCATGCCATCAAGATGATGTGGTAAAAAAATTGACCTGTTTGACAAAAGTTTGGACACACACCCCGCACAAACCGGGGCAACTCACTAGAAGGCTCGTGGTTCTGAGAGGGAACAATGCATGTTTGATGACGAATCAATGATAGCTTCCTCTTATGGGCTTCAAAAAATTTCTACAGTTAACATGCAGTAATACAACTGTCTTGTCAAAATTTGGAAAATTTCAGGGGTCATTTGACCTTTTTAAGACATTTAAGTGATTTTCTAGCCATTTAATGATCGTAATCCAAATTTGAACTACGTCTACATGCAGCGGCTAACCATAACGGCTTGGACACATGCATGGAGTGCCATGGCATTTAAATTCCAAAAAATTAAAAAATGATCAGACGATGTAAATATATGGTTTTCAAAAAAGAAAATGTAAAGATCTGGCGAGACAACCGGGCCCCACACTATTGGCACTCTATTTCGCGCCTCGAGGTTTGGAAGGTGAGTGGCGCGGGGCCGCGGGTTATTAATCAGACACGGTTCTGTATTGGAAACCGTCAGCTATTAAGTTCACACATGGCTTTTGCTGCGGGAATCGTGTGTAATTCAAACTACAATACTCGTAAATTCCGGCGACCGGCGTGTGTACCGTTCCCGTCGAATTAGATTCCGGCCGCCAATAAATACTACCTTCCTCACGTCATCCCGCCTGCATTCTCATCTACATCCTTCCCTCGCTCGTCCTTTCTCTCTCTCTCAAATCTCTGCCATGGCGCCGCCGATCTGCCCACGTGCCGACGAGGAGGCGCCGCCCCCCGAGGACGCTCAGTCAAAGTGCAGCGATGAGGAGGACCCCTACGCGCCGCCGGACGAGGTTGCGCTGGACCCCCCAACTTTGGAGTGGTTTTGGGGCCAGTACAATCTTTGTCTGTGTAAGTCGCTGCAGCCGGCTGAGAAAGCCAGGCAAGTGGCGTTCAAGAAGGAGATGGCGGAGGAGGAAGCCAGGTACCAGGCGGCCTGTGAAGCCCGTGATGCCGCCTGGAAAAAGGAGGCGGTGGAGCTTTGGGGGCGGGCTCATCGTCGTGCGGAGGAGGTGTACGAAGACGGGTACTTCACGAGTAAGGTCAAAGGCGCTAGGCGCCTCATCGCTACGTGGAGGTGGGCCGATAAGCTCCAGCGTGCCACCGACGAGGAGCTCCGGTGGGCGCCCAACGAAATGGCAAGATTGTTCGCGCTCGTCCGCCAGCAAGAGGCAGATCGGTACGTCAAGCGCTGCGAGGCGGAGGAGGCGGAGTACTGCCTCCGCGCTGGGAAGACGCCGCCCACCAGGGAGCTGCTGGCGAGGGGCTGCCGGAATACTGCCCCTAAGAGGGATTATTAGTTTTAGTATTGTTCGTTTTCAATTTTATGCATTGTACCTAGTAATTAAGTATCATCATGTATATGTGATGATATTATATATATTCTGTGATGAACTAATGAACAATTAATATATATTATGAATTTCATTTTCTATCTGTTTTCGTATACTAATTTGTATCTGGCTGTTATCATCCACATATACAAAATGGAAAGCATATACACACACACTGAAACCGAACATATTAGAACGGAAAACAGAGTACACACATTGAAACAGCGCAATATTATAATTGCTGTGAATACATAGCGATCCAAGTCGAAACGACTCAACAAAATAAAACGCGTCCACGAGACCATGACCAGCAGCCCTTGCCTACGGTAGCTCTTGGCTCTGCCTGAACTCATGCAGGCGTTCGTCCAAGCGGTCGACACGCTCGCGGTACATCTGGAGCACGATCTCGAGCTCCAAGTTGGCTATTTCATCGGAGATCACCAGCTCGAGGATGCGACGGCCATGTTCCTCTACTGCGCCCAGGTGGACACCTGGGCTAAGGAGTCGGTCGAGCCTAGCGACCAGCGCGTTGGCATCGAGCGGGCCGCGAACAAGGCGAACGGCGCGACCCATGCGAACGGCGCGGCGGGCTTCCGGTGCAAGTAAGGCGCGGCCGGCCTCTGGTGCAAGTACAACGCAGACGGCCTCTGCCCACTCCTGGCGAGGAATGGGTGTACTGACGGGATGTGTACCCAGCTGCGACGCCCTGTCGATAGCAGGCAAGCGACGATGGATCCGCTCTTGCTGTGCGGCGCGCCGCGCCTCTCGCTTTGTGGCGCTCCAACGGTCTCGCTGTGTGGCGAGCCACAGCCTATCGGCGCGGACGTGCCTAGCTTGCTCTGCGGCGCGCCGTCGACATTGTTGTACGGCGAGCTGCAGCCTCTCGGCGCTGACATGCCTATCTTGATCCGCGGCGCTGAAGCGCCATGCGCCAAGGGTCTGCTCAACCCTGGCGATGACACGCATCACGGCATCGTCCATCGCGTTGCCGGGGAGCGCCTCGGCCTCGACAGGCTATGGCGCCTTCTTGTTTTCCTCGTCGAGGAGGTTGATGGCAGATGTGGCGCTTTGGTGGGTTGGCATGCTTGGAAAAGGTCGATGTGCTACAAGCTGCACTTGTTGCCTCCGTGCGTCGCGCGCCGCGTGCAATATCGCTGGGTGGCGGCGGGAAACCGGTGAGGAAATGGCGGGAAACGGTGGCGTGTTCATAAAACGCCATCAATTAATTGAAACTTAGCATAGAAGGAACATCGAGCTAGCATGACGCGTGCGGGCACATTGCTCGCCCAAGGCTATGATCCATATACTTGTGTGCCCAACAGAGCACGCTATTCACAGTAAAGAATACTGTCCATATGCCGTATATCGCACATATCTTGATCTGGCTGACCGTTTCTTTTGTGTTGCCTAATCACAAACAGTTCATCCGAGTGAACTGTATGCCGTATATCACACACACCTTCATCCGGCTGCCCGTTTCTGTTGTTCCGCCTCATCACAAATAGTTTATCAGAGTGAACTGTATGTCTTGAACCGAACCGTATGCCCCGCATCGCACACGTAACTAAAATCTGAACCATATTTGATGTCTCCTCCATCGCAAACGTTTTGCATTTTTTTTGACGGTTTTTTTACATCCCCATTTGCGATTAATGCATCGCACGCAGTTTTGTCAAAGGGTCTCTGAACGTAATGTCGCGTTAGCAGCATCCTGCAGTAGTGATAACTTTCAGGACAGGATTACCGTACCACTCTGGTGCGGATCGTGCTCTGGTCGACCTACGAGATTCAGTCGTAACTTGATCTGAAGTTTCATGATCATCATCATTAGCTTCCTCTCTAGTTGGTGTAGGCATCACGGGAACGGTTTTCTGTGATGTGCTATTTTCCAATTCGAGAGAAGGTACAATTACCTCATCAAGTTCTACTTTCCTCCCACTCACTTCTTTCGAGAGAAACTCCTTCTCTAGAAAGGATCCATTCTTAGCAAGAAAGATCTTGCCTTGGGATCTGTGGTAGAAAGTGTACCCAATAATTTCCTTAGGGTATCCTATGAAGACGCACTTCTCCGATTTAGGTTCGAGCTTATCAGGCTGAAGCCTTTTGACATAAGCGTCGCATCCCCAAACTTTAAGAAATGACAGCTTAGGTTTCTTACCAAACCATAGTTCATACGGTGTCGTCTCAACGGATTTAGACGGTGCCCTATTTAACGTGAATGCGGCTGTCTCTAATGCATAACCCCAAAATGATAGTCGTAAATCGGTAAGAGACATCATAGATCGCACCATATCTAATAAAGCACGGTTACGACATTCGGACACACCATTACGCTGTGGTGTTCCAGGTGGCGTGAGTTGTGAAATAATTTCACATTGTTTTAAATGAAGACCAAACTCGTAACTCAAATATTCGACTCCGCGATCAGATCGTAGAAACTTTATTTTCTTGTTATGATGATTCTCCACTTCACTCTGAAATTCTTTGAACTTTTCAAATATTTCAGACTTGTGTTTCAACACTCATCGGACCGCATAAATCATCTGTGAAGGTCATAAAATGACGATACCCGCGGCGTGCTTCAACACTCATCGGACCGCATAAATCGATATGTATTATTTCCAATAAGTCATTAGCTCGCTCCATTGTTCCGGAGAACGGAGTTTTAGTCATCTTGCCCATGAGGCATGGTTCGCAAGTATCAAATGATTCATAATCAAGTATTCCAAAAGTCCATCTGCATGGTGCGCTTTACACCAATATGACCTAAACAGCAGTGCCACAAGTATGTTGCACTATCATTATCAACTTTGCATCTTTTGGCATCAATATTATGAATATGTGTATCACTACGATCGAGATTCAATAAACCATTCACATTGGGTGTATGACCATAGAAAGTTTTATTCATGTAAGCAGAACAACAATTATTCTCTGAATTACATGAATAACCGTATTGCAACAAACACGATCTAATCATGTTCATGCTCAACGCAAACACCAAATAACATTTATTTAGGCTTAACACTAATCCCGAAGGTAGAGGGAGTGTGCGATGGTGATCATATCAATCTTGGAATCATTTCCAACGCACATCGTCACCTCGCCCTTAACTAGTATCTGTTTATTCTGCAACTCCTGTTTTGAGTTGCTAATCTTAGCAACTGAACTGGTATCAAATACCTAGTGGCTACTACGAACACTAGTAAGGTACACATCAATAACATATATATCAAATATACCTTTGTTCACTTTGCCATCCTTCTTATCCGCCAAGTATTTGGGGCAATTCCACTTCCAGTGACTATTTCCTTTGCAGTAGAAGCACTCAGTTTCAGGCTTGGGTGCAGCTTTGAACTTGCTTGCCATTCTTCTTGAAGTTCCCTTTCTTTCCCTTGCCCTTTTTCTTGAAACTAGTGGTCTTGTTAACCATCAACACTTGATGCTCCTTCTTGATTTCTACCTCCGCCGATTTCAGCATCGCGAAGAGCTCGGGAATCATTTTTGTCATCCCTTGCATATTATAGTTCATCACGAAGCTCTAGTAGCTTGGTGATAGTGACTGGAGAACTTTGTCAATCACTATCTTATTTGGAAGATTAACTCCCACTTGATTCAAGCGAATGTAGTACCCAGACATTCTGAGCACATGCTCACTGGCTGAGCTATTCTCCTCCATCTTGTAGGCAAAGTACTTGTCAGAGGTCTCATACCTCTCAACACGGGCATGAGCCTGAAATACCAATTTCAGCTCTTGGAACATCTCATATGTTCCATGGCGTTCAAAACGTCTTTGGAGCCTCGATTCTAAGCTGTAAAGCATGACGCACTAAACTATCAAGTAGTCATCATATCGAGCTTGTCAAACGTTCATAACATATGCATCAGCTCCTGCAACAGGTCTGTCACCTAGCGGTGCATCAAGGACATAATTCTTCTGTGCAGCAACGAGGATAATCCTCAGATCACGAACCCAGTCCGCATTATTGCTACCATCATCTTTCAACTTAGTTTTCTGTAGGAACATATCAAAAATAGGGGAGCTATATCACGAGCTATTGATCTACAACATATATATGCAAAAATATTAAGACTAAGTTCATGATAAATTAAGTTCAATTAATCAAATTACTAATGAACTCCCACTTAAATTAAAATCCCTCAAGTTATCTAAGTGATACATGATCCAAATCAACTAACCCATGTCCGATCATCACGTGAGATGGGGTAGTCATCAATGGTGAACATCTCTATGTTGATCATATCTACTATATGACTCACGTTCGACCTTTCGGTCTCCAGTGTTTCGAGACCATGTCTGTACATGCTAGGCTCGTCAAGTTTAACCCAAGTATTCTGCATGTGCAAAACTGTCTTACACCCGTTGTATGTGAACGTAGAGTCTATCATACCCGATCATCACGAGGTGCTTCGAAATAACGAACTTTGACAACGGTGCATACTCAGGGAGAACATTTTTATCTTGAAATTAAGTGAAGGGATCATCTTATAATGCTACCGTCCTTCTAAGCAAAATAAGATGCATAAAGGATAAACATCACATGCAATCAAAATATGTGACATGATATGGCCATCATCATCTTGTGCTTTTGATCTCCATCTCCAAAGCATCTTCATGATCTCCATCATCACCGGCTCGACACCTTGATCTCCATCGTTGCGTCGGGGTCGTCTCGCCAACTATTGCTTCTACAACTATTGCTAACGCATAGCGATAAAGTAGAGCAATTACATGGCATTTGCATTTCATACAATAAAGAGACAACCCTAAGGCTCCTGCCGGTTGTCGATATTACAAAACATGATCATCTCATACATCAACATATATCACATCACGTCTTGACCATCTCACATCACAACAAGCCCTGCAAAAATAAGTTAGACGTCCTCTACTTTTTTGTTGCAAGTTTTACGTGGCTGCTACGGGCTTCTAGTAAGAACCGTTCTTAACTACGCAAAAGCCACAACGGTGATTCATCAAGTTTGTTGTTTTAACCTTCTTCAAGGACCGGCCATAGTCAAATTCGATTCAACTAAAGTAGGAGAAACAGACACCCACCAGCCACCTTCATGCAAACCTAGTTGCATGTCAATCGGTGGAACCGGTCTCATGTGCGTGGACATATAAGGTTGGTCCGAGCCGCTTCATCCCACAATACCACCGAATCAAAATAAGACGTTTGTGGTAAGCAGTATGACTATCACCGCCCACAACTCTTTATGTTCTACTTGTGCATATCATCTACGCATAGACTGACTCTGATACCACTGTTGGGAAACGTTGCATGGAAAACAAAAAAAATTCTCTACGCACACGCAAGATCTATCCATGGAGATGCACAGCAACAAGAGGGGAGAGTGTGTCTACGTACCCTCGTAGACCGTAAGCGGATGCGTTCAGTAACGCGGTTGATGTAGTCGAACTTCTTCGCGATCCAACCGATCAAGGACCGAACGTACGGCACCTCCGTGTTCAGCATACGTTCAGCTCGGTGACGTCCTTGCCTTCTTGATCCAGCAAGAAGGCGAAGTAGTGGATGATTTCTGGCAGCATGACGGCGTGGTGACGGTGATGGTGAAGCTATCTCCGCAGGGCTTCGCCTAAGCACTACGAAAATATGACCGAGGGACGAAACTGTGGAGGAGGGCGCTGCACACGGCTAAGAGATTGTCGTGGTTATGTGTGGCACCCCCCTCCCACATATATATAGGTGGGGGAGAGGGGAGAGGCCAAGAGGCGTCCCAAGTAGGGCCGAATCCTACTTGGGGTCTTCCCCAAGCCGCCCCCCTCCTTATTTGAGTGCGGGAGGAAGGCAGGGGGAGGTGGCGCCCCCCTTTCCTTTCTCTCATGAGGAGGGAAAGGCAGGAGGGGCCACCCCTCCCCTTTCCTTCCCCTAGGGCCGCCGGCCACGGAGAGGGGCGTGCCAGCCCCCTAGTGGGCTGGTTTGTCCCCCCTTTTGGCCCATTAGGACCATACACTTCCCGGGGGTGTCCGGAACCCCATCCGGTGCCCCGATGACTACCCGGTACACTCCGAAACTCTTCCGATGTCCGAATATCATCGTCCTATATAACAATCTTTACCTCCGGACCATTCCGAAGCTCCTCGTCATGTCCGTGATCTCATCCGGTACTTCGAACAACATTCGGTCACCAAATCATATAACTCATATATTATAACACTATATCGTCAACGAACGTTAAGCGTGCGGACCCTTCGGGTTCGAGAACTATGTAGACATGACCGAGAGACCTCTCCGGTCAATAACCAATAGCGGAACCTGGATGCCCATATGGGCTCCTACATATTCTACGAAGATATTTATCGGTCGAACCTTATGACAACATACGTAATTCCCTTTGTCCATCGGTATGTTACTTGCCCAAGATTCGATCGTCGGTATCTTCATACCTAGTTCAATCTCATTACCGGCAAGTCTCTTTACTCGTTTCGTAATACATCATCTTGCAACTAACCTCTTAGTCACTTTGCTTGCAAGGCTTCTTATAATGTGTATTACCGAGAGGGACCAGAGATACCTCTCCGATACTCGGAGTGACAAATCCTAATCTCGATCTATGCCAACTCAACAAACACCTTCGGAGATACCTGTAGAGCATCTTTATGATCACCCAGTTACGTTGTGACATTTGATAGCACACAAGGTATTCCTCCGGTATCCGGGAGTTGCATGATCTCATAGTCGAAGGAATATGTATTTGTCATCAAGAAAGCAATAGCAATAAACTGAACGATCAATTTGCTAAGCTAACGGATGGGTCTTGTCCATCACATCATTCTCCTAATGATGTGATCCCGTTATCAAATGACAACACATGTCTATGGTTAGGAAACCTTAACCATCTTTGATCAACGAGCTAGTCTAGTAGAGGCTTACTAGGGACACGGTATTTGTTTATGTATTTACACATGTATTTAAGTTTCCGATCAATACAATTCTAGCATGAATAATAAACCTTTATCATGAATAAGGAAATATAATATAACAACTTTACTATTGCCTCTAGGGCATATTTTCTTTATGAACTTCGTTTGTCGACCAGGACACGTTCCACATCAGAGTGGTACGATAATCCTGTCCTGGAAGTCATGTTGTACCACACCTCAGTCGTGGATGTTGTTAATATTTTTAAGCAAACGGCCCTTTGGCTAAATTCAACATTTGGTACCACACAGAGGTCTTGCTCCTTGTAGTGCCATGGCAGATGACAAATGTATCAGAAGTTTTTCTTGCAGGAAGAAAAAAGAGGTCCAGGATTTTTGCCATGTAATCGGTCTCGGCTCTTGCTGGCCGGCCGTGATCTCTTCCGGCCGGTTGAACTTTGGCTCCGCCCGTTCGTGGGCGAGCGAGGTAGAAGATGATGAAGACACGGAACGTGATCGACCGAAGTTGCCATGTATGTATATGTATATATCGACCGAATACCACTCCGTGCGGTCGTCTGTGCGGGTGTGTGTGTGTGTGTGTGACCGCCGGCGGCGACGCTTGTCGTATGTCGTGCCGACAGCGCCAGCCATCCCGCGGGGCGTACGTGCTCGGCTCAGCCAGGGGCCGTGTCGTCCTTTCGGCGGTTCGGGGCGACCGAATCTTTGTCGTGCGTCGGTGCGTGCGTGCTCATGCCAGGGCATGGCAACCACCGGCCCGCCCGATCGCCTGCGTGCGCGGCGTGCGTGCGTGACCAGACGCCCAGATCAAAGGCAGGGGATATGTGCTGTCGCCTCCGTCGATGATCCGGCGATCCTTCCCTGCGCCGCAGAAGCAGAGCAGCCACCGGCCATGCCTGGCGTGCTGCGCGACGGGCGACCACCGGCCCTGCCGCGCCGCTCGGCCAGAGCAAGGCCTCCACCGGTCCAGCGCCACCCCTGCGAGCGAACAGCTGCGTGCGCGACCCATGCTCGTCTGGTGCCATCCGTCTACCTCTGCCGCGACTGGCACGCGCCTCACGCACGCGTACGCCAGTGACCGATCGATCCATGGAGGTATCACCGGCCCGACGCACAGTGGCTGCTGCGCTCCAGGCTGAGACCGACCGACCTGAGCCAAGGAAGCTCCCAGGCCCCGGCCGGGTCGTCCGCGTGTTCGTACGTACGCGTGTGAACAGAGCCGGAGCTCGGCGTCCCGCTTCTTTCTCTGCACTACGCCGTACGCCTCATGTCATCTTCGGGTGGTGCCAAATAATAGCGTGCGTGCTCACAGTCACAGACACGTCTGTAGAGTAATACTCTACATGCCAATCATGCATGATTGCAATTGCATGTTTCCTTTTATACCAACCGATCTTCACCTGCCAATCATCACCATCATCAGATCATCATCATCATCATCTACTTATTCTACGCGTAGAACCGTAAGGTGGCCTGTCTCCAGGGCCGCCGGCTGAAAGCTTGCAGCTCTGGTTGCCTTGCCTTGCCTTGCCGCCCCAATGGAAGCCCAATGATAGCCCTCCAAGCGGTTGACCAAACGTGGGCACCTGATAGACACTACAATCATTGGAGCGAGCGATCCTACAGCTAAGGCTTGGGCGATTCTCTCCTCCTGGCCTCTCATGTCCACGCTCACCACCACTCCTCAATTATCCAGCGACAGTTTCGTTCTATTACTACTACTATAATCTCTCTATACGGTTACAATATCAGTTGGCAGTTAGCATGTTGCAGGCAGACCACAACTAACACCCTTCCTGAAAGATCAAAAAACAAAGCTTCAGACAGCCCACCGCAACCTTCCTGAGGAAAAGATAAGGAAAAGAAAGACGGCAAGCAGCCATCAGAAATCCCCGCAAAAAAAAATATTAAAAATCAGACAGCATCTTGCCGGACCACTGACTCAACAAGAACATTAATGTCGCGTGAAATCATCAAACCTCCGCGTGTATGAAAAAACGACGAATATCACCACCGCCTATCACCTCTTCCTGCTATCGCTGTGGCTTAAAAGTCTGGGGACACTAGGGGCAACAAGCTAAATCTCGTACATCCGCATGAACCGATGAAAGGAAGCGTCGAGATTTCGAAGCAGGACTAGACGTGGAAAAATTGTGGCAGTCTACGGCTAACTCTGGTGCGCTAACATCTAAGATTAGCCGAGTCCCAGATTCCGCAGTTCCTTCTTCTGACCGGTGGTCGAGCCGCCCTCTTTATTGATCCGGGAAGGCCTGACGATACGGTCAATGATCCCGTATTCGAGGGCTCCTTCGGCATCGAAGCGCTTTGACATCGATAAGTCCTCATGAACCTGCCAAAGTAAACACTTCAGATGAGAGGAATGCAGCTAGGATTGCATTCGCAGAGATCAACCTTGCTGAATCATGAGAAATGCTGCGTGTACGGTATTTCACATCAGATTTTCCTTTAAGGATGATATACGAGAAAACAGGAACGAATCAAAGCCTAGTTACGCATAGTGAAAGTAAGCAGGAAACGCTAAAAGGCGTTTCCACAGTAACTGAAAGCTAAGTATAACTGCAGGTGATGAGGGAGAAAGTGACTGCAACATGCGACAGAAAATGCTGACCTTTTCAACAGAATGACCCGTGTGCTCTGCTAGCTTGCCATAAAGATAGTTCTTGATCCGATTAAGTTCATTTGATTCATTTTCTATATCATCAGCCTGTAGGAAAACGGAAGTGTACGATAAGGCACTTCGGCAATAACAACAATGACTGTACACCGTAAGGATTTTTAACAACAAACTGATCAGTAAGCTTCTGCTAAAGCCCAGACCTGGCCTCGAGCTGCTCCAGCAGGTGACTGAAGTGAAACACGGCAAAGAGGCATACCAGTACGTGAACCCTACATAGTAGTATAAAAGAGCAGCAAAACAAGCATTATAGCAGGCACAAAGAACCAAACAAGTTCCAGAAGAAGTTGGTATTTAAGAGCCAATACCTTTTGACCAGCTGCAAGAATGAATCCTGCCAAGTTGAACGCAAAGCCCAGGCAATGAGTACCAATTGGACTCTTTAGGCTTAGCATGGTATCATATAACGCCATGCATGGTGTAAGCTGCAATATCAGTAGAGAACACAAAAATTAGAAAGGCTCTCCTAGGCAAATCTGGGTTAGCTAAGAGTATTTCTTGGGTGAGAAGCTTCTGTAGCTCTGGACCCATTTTGGAACATCGAAACAAACATCACAAGCCATAAGGTACACTGAAAAACAGATTACAAAATATCCCTGTTGCATTTATCGATGGGACTCACCGTCAATAAAATGGTGCCATGCCTGCACCAATTTATAATGAACTTAAATTCCCAGTAAGCTTTCCAACCAATTAGAATTACTACATTTGGAATATTGGTTATACTGACATCGCTTAATTTTGCCTTCAAGATTATCACAATAGAGATTCTTTCTTTCCAGGATGAGTATTTCCATTTCATAGCGATACAAGTTTTTGCAATAGTTTTGTCCCATAAGAGTAGAAAAGCATGCCCAACTCAGAACAAAATACTAAGGTTCAGACAATCCCTCACTAAACTGCAGAGTAGCATTGGCAGCCCGTCAGATCCACTCAGTTCATCCCAGTTTTATCTTTTCAAGATAAACTACAGGGAGATCCCAGTTTTATCATATCAAAGGTACTCGCCATCGTTAAAATGATGCATGCCCACACCGATCTATAGTTAACTTCAATTTCCAGTGAGCATTCCAAACAATTAGAGCTACTACAATTGGAATAATGTTATACTGTGATCACTTAATTTTGCCTCTCCAAGATTATCACAATAGAACAAATCCTCTCTTTCCAGAATGAGTATTTCCATTTCATAGCTATACAAGTTTTTGCACTGGTTTTGTCCCACAAGAGTAGGACAGCATATATAACTCAGCACAGGATACTAAAGTTCAGGCAATCACTACAGAATAGCATTGCCAGCCCCTTAAATCCGATCAGTTCAACACAGTTTTTCTTTTTCAAGATATAAACTATGGGGACATCACCTTGGTTTTCGAATTCTTTAGAAGAGCGACTTACAGGACACAAGAACATGACCCCAAAAAAAGTGACATAAAAGAAGGCCAACTAACAAGAACACAAGGGTAGTGTTGTCGAGTTCTTACATCTCCTCCTGGACCATTGATGTATAGAAGAATCTTCTTTGTGTCATCAACACTGTCAAGGTACAGCATGCTTGCCAGTACTTGGTTACTGAATTCTTCATCAATAGTGTCCCCAATGAAGATAATCCGTTCACGATACTGTATACAGCAAATATAAATTAGGAGCCGGTGCAACGTAATTAGTCATTTTATTAGGTATTGTGAGGTCTTACTAAAGCATTCCATATGTCAAGCCACTGCCAGGTTCCTTCACCAGGTGTTCTGTAAGGTACCCGTGGTGTACCGACAGGCATCATTGAAATACGTGCCCTGGTAGCCCTCTTGTTTGACAACCTAATATGTGTAAATATAAGTAGACCGTGATATTTAGGGGAACAAATGTTTCCAGCGAACCACAGAAAAATTTACAGATACAATTGGCTACCATGAATGTCAACAAATCTGTGGACCTAGCTAGAACAATAACAGATGAAGCATCTCGTTGATACTTGACTGATACAAGCTCTCATCTTGGTTTGAGCACAAAAGAATTTTGTTGATGAAATGAACATATTCTGAACATTCCACGTCCATCGAAAAGCTATATAGAGATCACTAATGTACAGAGCCACTGGATGCAATCATCAAAACTCAAAATCATCTGTCTATTCGTACGCAGACAGCGGTAATTACATGAACAAGCACAGCAGGCAAAACTAGTCCCGAAATGGAGACTGGACAAACACCTGACGAATGTGCAGCACCACACCACATATTATCAATACAACGAGCAAAACAGAGGCTACGCATATGGATGGGCGCGCGCGCACGTACCCCAGGGAGACCCTCCGGTTGACGGTGGTGTAGAACCGGGCGTTGACATTCGGGCACGACGATTCGGACGAGCCTGCTCAGCAATCCAACCCCCCAAACCGAAATCAGCCACCGGAACAACGAACCCCAGAGTAAAATCCGAACGATTCGGTTCAGTTTTCGTGCTCACCGAGCCTGGTCTGAGCCTTCAAACCGACGAAGACCTTGGTGCCCACGCTGCGAAAGGGGAAACGGGGACAGATGCGAGAAGATGGGGGAGGGTCAGCTAGCGTTTCAGGAGGGGGGCCGTACGGAGGGCGACGGGGCAGGAGGCTGACCTGAGAGAGGAGGGCGAGCTGGCGACGGCGCGGGGGTGGAAGCAGGAGGAGTTGGCGGGCGCCGTCCGGCACAGCGCCATTGGAGCAGGGCTGCGGAGTGGCTCGGGAGTGAACAGTGGCGGAACGGATAACGGAGGGAGGAAGAGGGTGGATGTACGCCAAGATTCGTGCGCCTCCTGATCGAACACATCTTTTACAGCTCCTGGCATCTAAGAGCATCTCTATTCTCTAGGCCTTCCAAGAAACAATTAACTTCCTTTAAAAAGACAATTAACTTCTAAAGAACTGTTTTCTTATACGGTTTTTTTATATGAGTTAACATCACCTAGCCCTTCCTTTAAACTTTTTTTTTTACTTTTAAGTCTTTCTAGGAGGCGCCCTCAAAGTAAGCATCTTCTGCTCAAATATAGGCAGTGGTAGTATTCCTCTATTTTCTCCCTGAAAGAGCAAGTTGAAGGACAAGCTTGTGTCATAGTTGCTCTAAGGAAAAACTAGCTTAACGTTAACTTTTTGTAAAAGATGTTATATGAGTACCCCCCCCCCCCCCCCTCCCTCATAAGGTACTATGGTGACTCAAGCACTTACCGTTATCAATTGGCCAGACCAGTGTCGAGCCCGCTACCAATTACGGCATTTGACTCGCCTGCCTCACTGTACCATCTCTCTTGTATATATCTCTCATTCCTCTTGTTGTGAGAGGTGGCCTTAAGCAAATAGACAAGGCTGAAGGAAGGTAGAGATGGCGAATAGTAACATGTTGTGTATTGGCAGGCGATGAGTAGTAACCAAGAGGTTGAAATTGGATTTAAATGTGTATTCTCTGTCCTAATTGCTTCAAGTGAGCTTCCCTTTTGATCTGAAATTGCATTTTTCTATGCCCCATCAGTGTATTGAGAATGCCTGGGGGATATGCTATATGAAGTTGTCCACTGCCTAGTGATGTTACCTATCCCTACTATAGCCTTTCTTTGCTTCGGTTAGAGAAAATAATCAATTCATGAGGTAGGGGAGCATACATTTGGCTGTGATGATTGGTTCTCATGAAAAAGTATTAAACTTGAAAAACTGAACGCTCAACAATAGCTCAAGAACCCAACATTATTAAGCTACATGATAAGACTCCTATATACATCAAAGAAACTCTCAAAGCTCAAATTATTATTTGCATTATACAGGTAGAAAGTTAGTGGCTGGATCATGGAAAGTGAAATATCTCGTCTGATTTTTCATGTGAATGTGTTTCGCTGACGGTATCTAGTAGTTTTAAATGGTAATGCAGTTACACCGGTAGTATGTCCATGTGTTCTATAATTCAGGAGAAAGTTTCTGTTGAATCTTTTGAGTTTTGAAGTCTATTGACAATTACTAGAGATATTAGTCTGACTAATAACAAAGCGCAAACTGAAGTACACTTCATTCTCCTTGCCTCTGCAGAAAGGGAAGAAACGCCAGAGAATGTCTAAACTCTAAAGGAAGTGGCGAAGCAATTGCTGAAGTAGTTCTGAGAAGGTAATTACGTTTGTGCTCAGTGATAGATTAAACTAGAAATTACTTTTCACTAATTAATACGGGAACGAAAAGAAAACATCTATCCTGGCCTGGGTCTAAGATTGGTGCTGAATCATGTACATATCAAGCAAATGTTTGGAGAACTTGTTATCATTTATTTCAATTACCATCGTATTTCTAGAAATCGTCAATTTGATATTCATTTGACAATTAATAAATAAAAACTTGGAAGCTACTACAATTACTCTTGTGTGTTTGCAAAAAATGAACAACTTTGACTTGATTATCTTTTGCATCATTTGCTGTTGATGATTCACTTCTGCTTCGGTACACCCCCCCCCCCCCCTAAACACAAGAACGACTCAGATTAGCCCATACCTCCTCATAAGAAAGGGCATGATGGTCATATTTTATAAAATCTTCGTTCGTATATGTATACCCAATCCCTATATGGCCCGTTATAACGCTTTTTGCAACTTGGCGCACATCCAGTCGCCATCCTGGGCTCGGCCCATTTAGTATTTTTTTTCTTCTTTCTAAGATTCAAAATTTACGAAAAGAATGCATTCAGACAGATAACTTGAGACCTCGATGTTCAGTCCTATAGGCAAGCACCACTGCGCCACGTTACTTTGTTGTGCTCGCTTATGCCTTTTTCCGTTTTTTGTGGCAAATGTAACGTGTATGGTTTTCTTTTCTGGGTTTTCTTGTTCTCTTTGGCCGTTTTTTCTATGACTTTTTTCTTTCGTTTTTGTTTTACTAGCAATGTGCCCATACGTTGCAACGGATCCAAAATAGAATAATACATATTCACAAACTTGAAAGAAAACAGTCTAGTTTTGATATACATATATCACTAAAAATATATTATGTTTCACTCAAAATATATTTCTTGGGCTGTTTTGATGAGGTAAGGGAGGAATGTGGTTGGTTTCAAGATACTAAGGTTTTTTTTGTAAATTGGAGCAGAGAAGTGAGATATTGTTGCAAAAAGGCACAACTTACATCACAGTCATTAGATGCAGATCTAGTGGTCAGAAATGACGGATGGCAGACACACCATCATCACTAACTGAGTCTTTTATAGCAGTAGGGAAATTGGAGCAGAGAAGTGGGATATTGTTACAAAAAAGCCACAACTTACATCAGAGTCATTAGATGCAGATCTAATGGTCAGAAATGACGGATGACAGACACACCATCATCACCAACTAAGTCTTTTATAGGAGTAGATTTTCTTAATTCGTGAACTTTTCTTCAAATTAGTAAACTTTTTCAGTTATTGTGAACCTTTTAAAAAATTCATGAATTTTTTTCCAATTTGCGTGAACTCATTATCCAAATAGACGAACTTTTGAAAATCCGGTGAGCTTTTTTTTGAATTCCTGAACATTGTTTTCAAAATTGGTGAACTTGTTTCAAACTCGCATTTTTTTGTGGAAATCCGTAAACTTTTTTTTAAAGTGATGTACTTTTTAAAAAGCGATGAACATTTTTCTAATTCATGAACTTTTTTTTATCAAAATTGATGAACTTTTTTCAAATCCATAAACTTTCTTTCAAAATCCGTTGAACTTTTTTCTATCTTTGTGAAGTTTTTAAAAAAATTAATGAACTTTTTCCAAATTTGTGTTTTTCAATATTTTCAATTTTTTTTTCAAATTTTGGACTTTTTTCAATCATATGCACTTTTTCTGCAAATTGATGACCTGTCGTCAACCCGTGAACTTTTTTCAGAATCCAAAACTTTTTACAAATTCATGAACTTTTTGGTCAAAATCACGATTTTGTTTTTGAATTCGTGAATTTTTTTGAATTTTCGCAAATTATTTTTTGAAACTCGTGATTTTTTTTTTCAAATTTTGTCAGCTTTATCAACTGTCAAATGTCTCATAGTCAAGGGCCAACCAGCGGCCTTGTCAACCGACCATGCGAGCAATGTTCTCATTTGCTGGGCCAGCCCAAAGCGCTTGAGCATGGGTGTCAGTTCGGCTAAGCAACCCTAAAAAGGCGCTGACTAGGAGTTCCCAACGTATACCTTGTACATGGAGTAGCGTCACGCAAACCGGCGCACACACCCCTTCGTCCTGGGCTTGGCCCATATACGTTTTCTTCTTTTTTTAACATCCAAATAATATGTGCATGAAGTAGGATTCGAACTCCGGACCTCTTGGATTACTTCCACACACGTCTTTTTTTAAAACACATGAAATTTGCTTAAAATTCTTGAACTTTTCTTCAAAATCATGAAAAAAATTCAAATTCACACATGTATTTTTTTCAAAACACATGAACCTTTTTTTGTGATTTTTTTTCTCAAATTGGGCATGTTTTGTCAAAATTGATGAACATTTTTTTTTTCAAAATCTATGAATTTTTAAAAAATGTGTGGATTTTTTTGAAAATTTACGAACCTTTTAAAAATCGATGACTATTTTTCTAATATTTTGGTTTCTTTTAAAAATCGATGACCTTATTTCGGTTAACCAAAAATAGCTTCGGTGTGGAAAATAACCGCATATATGAGTTGAACCGTTCATCACTCCTCCTTTTATTTCCCTCCATCCACCTCGCTACAGCTCGCCGCGTGATGTGGTATTAAACTGCGCAGAGCACTTGAGGCTGCCGCACGTGGAACATGGCTGGTGTCTGGACCTAGGCCGCCTGGCGCACGCCAATTGACCTAGGCACCTGGAGGCTACGTCTACCGCAAGGCGTGTGGGTACGGTCGGAATCAATTAGGGTCAGTTCTTTTGGGCGGCTTAAAAAATAAGCTGCCCCTCCCCAGCTTAAAAAATAAGCCGCTCCTCAAATTTGTTGGGACTTCTAAATTAGTTATCCCATAACTAGTTTAGAAGCCCCAATGGATAAGAAAGGCGACTTCTGAATAAGCTGGGAAGGAGGCGGCTTATTTTTTAAGCTGGCAAAAGAACTGGCCCTTAAGCAGCCTATGTGCTTGATTCTTTTTTCAAAATTCAGCTAGTGTGCTTACTTGCTAGTTTAGCTAGCAATATACTATTCAAGAAAGAGGCTAGCAATTTGGCACACACCCCTCCCTGGGCCTGCCCATTTTACACTTTTTTTTCCCTTTTGTATGACCTTCAGAAAATATTCTGGTTTTCGAATTTTTCGTTCACAATTTTAAGAAATGTTTGCGTTTTAGAAAAAATTGATAAATTTAACAAAAGTATGTGGTTTGCAATTTGTGTTCAAGGTCATGGAAAAAAAAATAGGGCCATTCCAAGAATGTCGGGAAACAACGTGCTTTAAGCTCACCCAGCAACTTGTCTTACAGGGCCAAGAAAATAATTTGGGCCATTTAAGGGATGTCGAGAAACGAGGTGCTCTCAAACGGACCCTTCTCGCCGACCCGAACACTCTCCGTTGAACATGATATTTTTTTTGGAAACCTCAGGACCAACCCTAATTTTGTATGCAGGTGGGCATGCCCATGTTAGGCATTCATACCAGGTTTGAACGACACCGTATTCAATTTGCGACACATCTAACTATTTATTTGACCGAGAAAACTCCAGAAATGCAAAATTTGTCGAAAATCAAAACAACTTGGCATGATGCCTTGAATTGATCATACAAGGTCATAAAAGGGTAGCCCGGTGCACGTAGCTCCCACTTGCGCATGGTCCGTGGAAGGCGTAACAACGTGCTTTAAGCTCGCCCAGCAATTTGTCTTACAAGGCCATGAAAATAAATTGGGCCATTTAAGGGATGTCGAGAAACGAGGTGCTCCCAAACGGACCCTTCTCGCCGACCCGAACACTCTGCGTTGAACATGTATTTTTTAGAAACCTCAGGACCAACCCTAATTTTGCATGCAGGTGGGCATGCCCATGTTAGGCATTCATACCAGGTTTGAACGACACCGTATGCAATTTGCGATACATCCGACCATTTATTTGACCGATAAAATGCCTTGAATTGATCATACAAGGTCATGGAATAATAAAATGGGCGACGCCAACAGGGGTGTGTGTCTGTTTGTGTGACACTACTCCCCGCACGAGAGCTCCTCGTGGGCGCCTTAAATGCCGCGAGGACTAGCTAGCGCTCACGCACTCCCCTAGTGGGTCGTGGCCCATATAGCTTGCTCGATCGCTCCTCTCGCTCCACCTTCCGAATTAATCCTTCAATCCATCTAGTGATTTTTTCAAAAAAATATCTACCAAAATTTTTCTCTTGCAAGTACGTGCTGTGAAAAAGCACATGAATTTAGAAAATGTTTCTGAGTTCGAAAAAGTTCATGAATTTGAAAATAGTTCACCAATTTGTAAAAAAAAGTACATTAATTCAAAAAATTGGAAAAGTTCATGAATTTCGAAATTTATTCATGATTTTGAAAAGTTCACAAACTTGGAAAAATTTCATAATTTGAAAACAAATCATCAGAAAAAAAACTTCACGAATTGAAAAAAAAGTTCATGTGTTTTGAAATGAAGTTCTCGGGTTTGAAAAAAGTTCATCGATTTGGACCAAGAAGTTCACGGATTTGAAAAAAGTTCATCAATTTTGAAAAAAAATCACATATTTGAAAAAGGATCCGGATATTGAACAAAAGTTAATCATTTTTTGAAAAACAATTCATGGATTTAAAAAAAGTTCACGGATTTTAAAAAGGAAGTTCACTAAAAAGTTGCAAAAAACTGAAAGAAGTTCATGGATTTTAAAAAATGTTCACTAGACAGTTTGCAAAAAACTGAAGAAAAATCAAAGATTTGAAAAAAAGTTCTAGAAAATTGAAAAAGGTTCGTGCTTTTAAAAAAGAAAACAGGAAAAAGGAAAATAAAATAACTGTAGAAAACTGGCGAAAGGAAACACAAATAATATAATTAGAGCCTTCGTTGTAGTGTTACATAGTTGACGCACAACAAAAAAGAGGAAAAAACAGTTTATTGGGACGTAAGTTGTTGTGCCCGAGTTGGTTGTCCTAGTTGACTTGATCCGTTAGGTTGAGAGATTGTAACCTATTCTTGCCCATTTTTTGAAGTTTGGAAAAACAAAAGAAAATGTGAATGGGCCAAGCCCAGGCCGTTGGTGGGTTGGGGGAGGGGGGGGGGGGGGGGGGGGGTGGAGGAGGAGAGAGTTGTGCGCCCGTTTCTAAACTAGCCTTGTACGGAAAGCCCGTGAGGGGTGGGCCAAGCCCAGGCCGTGGGGGGGAGGGGGGCAGTTGTGCGCCCGTTTCTAAACTAGCCCTGGACAACGTATACGGTGATTAGGCAAAAGTCTATACTACCCTTTATACGTTTAGTGAGGGGTGTATAACATAGACTTTCTAACAATGATTCTCTTCCCCCCTGATTTTCAGGGAGGTGGGCCCCCAATCCTCCTATATCCAATCCAGAGTGTCCACGTTGCACATTACATAAAGTACACCACTTTACGTAGGTGTAGCATTGTCCTTGTATTAATTGCACTTAGTCCCTTGTTTTTTTGCAGGTATTTAGTCCCTTGCTGTTAAACATCATGTTCAAGGGGATGACTTTTGCATGTGTAAATTCAAGTACATAAAATACTGTAGGTAACTGTTCAATAAAAATTACAAAGCTCTTTGCACCATGTGAGTATAAAGCCCTTGATTATATTATAAAAGTAATGCTTACTCCCTGGCACATATGAACCTTGAAATAAACAAAAATCTAGTTGTATCAAATATAGATGAAGATAGATAGACAGGTGGCAGTTGATAGATTTCTCAAAGAATCAACCATCTAGCACACTAGCCCTGGTAAACTACATGTAAAAGATAAAAAATATAGAGAAAATGCAAATGATCTTTGCGCTTCATTGCATTGAAAGGATGGGAAAAAGTTATAGTCCTCCTAGGAGGTTAATTTTACAGTACATCATACAACTTAGTGGACATCCCAGGATTGGTGCGGAACAACCCGCAGGCCTTGTGCCCCTGCCTTAGCCCAGCATTGGATCTCATCCTTGATCTTGTTGAGGAGCCCAGTGATGGAAGGCATCGCGTTGTCGAAGACGCATTCACTGATTTGATAATTTAGCCGGACATAGCGCCTATCACTGATTTGATGTCATTGGCGATATTCTTGGCATCTGCTGTAACACCAGCCAATCCTCTCCTTCCTAGCCCAGCACAGTAGAGCCCATTTTCACCTTTCCAATGATTTGGATATTCTTTGATGGGCAGTCCATTGCCATTTAACATGCTCTCACCATTCTGGGATAAAAAAATAACATAGAGCTTGTTAGCAGATTTAACAATTGTTGCACCAAGAAAACAAACTCAAACATATTCAAACATCGATGTTGTTACCTTGAGCCATATATTTGCTGTGCTTTTGTATCCAGTTGCAAACACAATCGCGTCAAATGATATCTTTTTACTGCATTGAAATTGAACTTTATCGCCCATGATCTTACTAGTGCTCCCCTGTACCTGTAGGAGATGAATAGAATATTGATAACTTGGCATATGAAGAAAACATCTGTTATGAAATTTATGTCATGTCAAGGATATACTTACTTTGATGATACCTTTTTTGATTAACCCAACAGTGCCAACATCAATAACAGCGGATCGGCCGGTTTCTGACTTGAGGATCATTGGACCCATTTTTGGCCTTCTGATGCCATACCTCGATAGGTCTCCAAATATTAAATTCGCCGCCATCACAAGGAGGTTATCCACTAGATTCAGTGGAAGACGGTGAGCAAGTGTCATCCCTAATCGGATTAATTCCTTTGTCATTACATGAATCTGCAACCACAAAACATGTCACATCTCTTTTGAAGCATGCATCATCGAATAAAATTTCATAGAATCATCTTCTTTCAAGAGTTAATTTTTTGGTGTAGTTCGTCTCATTGTTTAGTTGTTTGTGCATGTTATAAAACAGTCTATCGCTCTATACCATGAAATACTTTCTAGTAATAACTCTAAAAAATTGCATCCTTCTACTGGTGACTATAATAAGAAATTGCCATGTACCCACTGAAAATATATAGTGCCCGTAGGGTGGGGGTGGGGGATTCCCTAGTGTTTCCAGGTCAAAAAATAATATATAGTGCGTGTACATACCGGGCTTCGTATAACGATTGAAGTATTGGCACCATGGGCCGCAAGGTCATAAGCAATTTCCATTCCAGAGTTGCCAGATCCAACGACCAATACATTCATGCCAGAGTAGCTCTTGCCTGACTTGTAGCTTGAGGAGTGGATGACATCACCCAGAAAACTTTGCAGTCCGGGGATCATTGGAATATTCTCTACACTATTCTCACCACTTGCCACGACAAGAAATTTTGCTGTGAACCTGACTATTGTGCTCTTTGCCTTGTCATGTGCCACCATGGACCAACATTTTTCGTCATTGTCAAATGTGGATGACTCCACACTAGTGAGATACTTGGGTTGAATATTGAAACGCTCAACATAGTCATCCAAGTACTTCACAAACAAGGTTTTTGGTATGTATGTTGGAGCATCTAGTGGGTATGACATGTGTGGCAACTCACAGAACTCCTTTGCAAGATGCAGCTTGAGGCGATCGTAGGCGCGGTTGCGCCAAAGCGACGCGCTGCAACTTTCACGCTCGACAATGACATAGGGAATTGAGAAATGGCTAAGGCATGCTGCTGTTGCAAGGCCTGCTGGCCCAGCGCCAACAATCAACACTACAACATTCTCCATTTCAAAGAGAAGAGTTGACGAAGTTGTGGGATGGGTGCAATGGTAGTCTGGAGTGTTTGCTTGTTTGCTCGATGAATCTTTGGATGCATATATGGGCGTATATATAGTTGTATGTTCATGTGTCAATCTACTTAGAATGAGGAATGAAAAAGGTAAAGATTTATTGACGCCTTATCCTGGTGTGTACTAGTATTCCATCTAAATATTGAACCGTTGGTGTGAAAGCATGTCCTGATACATTATAGGGGATACAGAATAGGCAGGAAACGCACTCTTGATCGATTGGTTTTTTTGGAAACTTATCAACCGGCTTTGGATATGTTTAGACTAAAATCTCTTTAGAATTTCTTTCCGTTCCTGTTGTCATCAATGAAAATTCATATGGGATAAGGATATGTTTAGTATATACTCCCTCCGTCCCTAATTACTTGTCGCAGAAATGGACGTATCTAGACGTATTTTTAGTTCTAGATACATCCATTTCTATCCATTTTCAGGACGTAATTTGGGACGGGGGAGTACTTGTATGCTAATTAAGATTCAAGAATGATTGCTAGTGTTTCTTTCCTTTTCTGTGTATTATGCAAGCATTTCTTTCCTTTACCTATACTTGTAGACTAACCCTTCATCGCCAGTTAGCCTTCCTTCCGTATGGAGATGGACTCTGCAGGTGTCTTCTGGGCTGTCGACGCCAAAGTACTGATCGAGCATGGATGGCCTTACACTGTGGTGGTCGGGTTGCACTTGTACCATCAATCTTGTTGAGCATTGAACAGTTTCCTCATGTTGGCTATCTAGAAACTAAACCCGCAACAAGGCATGTTTTGAGCATAAGCTCCTCGGGTCATCATCAGCACGGTAGATTTGATCCGCTTGTTCTTTTGTCAGCTGCTATTCGGCACGCCCTTTGTGCTGCCTGATACATCCATTTTGCATCATGTTTTCCTACTGATATTTATAATGTTTTTATGTATAATAATGCTTTTTGGAGTAATTCTAATGCCTTTTCTCTCATAATATGCAAGGTTTACACACAGAGGGAGAATGCTAGCAGCTGGAATTCTGGACCTGAAAAAGCTACGTCAGAGTTACCTATTCTGCACATCTCCAAATAAGCTGAAACTTCACGGAGAATTTTTATGGAATATTTAAGAAATATTGGACCAAATAACTACCAGAGGTGGCCCACCAGGTGGGCACAACCCACATGGGCGTGCCCTGGTGGGTTGTGCCCTCCTCGGCCCACCTTCGGTGCCCATCTTCTGGTATATAGGTCATTTTGATCTAGAAAAATTAGAGGGAGACTTTTGGGACGAATCGCCGCCGTCTCGAGGCGGAACTTGGACAGGAGCACTTTTGCCCTCTGGCGGAGCGATTCCGCTGGGGGAACTTCCCTCCCAGAGGGGGGAAATCATCGTCATCATCATCACCAACAACTCTCTCATCTTTGGGAGGGCAATCTCCATCAACATCTTCAATAGCACCATCTCCTCTCAAACCCTAGTTCATCTCTTGTGTTCAATCTTTGTACCGGAACCTCAGATTGGTACCTGTGGGTGACTAGTAGTGTTGATTACATCTTCTAGTTGATTACTATATGGTTTATTTGGTGGAAGATTATATGTTCAGATCCATTATGCTATTTAATACCCCTCTAATCTTGAGCATGATTATCATTTGTGAGTAGTTACTTTTGTTCTTGAGGTCACGGGAGAAGTCATGTTGCAAGTAATTATGTGAACTTGATATGTGTTTGATATTTTGATGATATGTATGTTGTGATTTCCTTAGTGGTGTCATGTGAACGTCGACTACATGGCACTTCACCTTATTAGGGCCTAAGGGAATGCATTGTGGAGTAGTTATTAGATGATGGGTTGCTAGAGTGATAGAAGCTTAAACCCTAGTTTATGCGCTACTTCGTAAGGGACCGATTTGGATCCAAAAGTTTAATGATATGGTTAGATTTTATCTTAATACTTTTCTCGTAGTTGCGAATGCTTGCGAGGGGGTTAATCATAAGTAGGAGGTTTGTTCAAGTAAGAACAGCACCTAAGCACCGATCCACCCACATATCAAATTATCAAAGTAGCAAACACGAATCAAGCCAACATGATGAAAGTGACATGGTGAAATTCCCGTGTACCCTCAAGAACGCTTTGCTTATCATAAGAGACTGTTTTGGCCTGTCCTTTGCCACAAAAGGATTGGGCTACCTTACTGCACTTTATTTACCATTACCGTTACTTGCTCGTTACAAATTATCTTGCAATCAAACTACCTGTTACCGACTATTTCAGTGCTTGCAGTTAATACCTTGCTGAAAACCACTTGTCATTTCCTTTTGCTCCTCGTTGGGTTCGACACTCTTACTTATCAAAAGGACTACGATTGATCCCCTATACTTGTGGGTCATCAAGGCTCTTTTCTAGCGCCGTTGCCGGGGAGTGAAGCACTCTTGATAAGGAAAAATTATTACTACGTGCTGAAATTTATTGTCACTTGTTACTATGGAGAATCATCCTTTGAGGGGTTTGTTCGGGGTATCTTCACCTCGACCAGAACCACAATTAGTTACCCCTCAACCTACTGCACCTACTGAAAATATTGGTTATGAAATTCCTTCGGGTATGATAGAACAACTGCTAGCTAATCCTTATGCAGGAGATGGAACTAAACATCCTGATATGCATTTGATATATGTGGATGAAATTTGTGGATTATTTAAGCTTGCAGGTTTATCCGGAGATGAAGCTAAGAAGAAGGTTTTCCCTTTATCTTTGAAGGGAAAGGCATTGACATGGTATAGGCTATGCGATGATGTTGGATCTTGGAACTGTAATCGATTGAAATTGGAATTTCACCAAAAAATTTATCCTATGCATCTAGTTCATCATGATCGGAATTATATATATAATTTTTGGCCTCGTGAAGGAGAAAGTATCGCTCTAGCTTGGGGGAGGCTTAAGTCAATGTTATATTCATGCCCCAATCATGAGCTCTCTAGAGAAATTATTATTCAGAATTTTTATGCTCGACTTTCTCGTGATGATCAATCCATGCTCGATACTTCTTGTACTGGTTCTTTTATGAAGAAGACAATTGAATTCAGGTGGGATCTTTTAGAAAGAATTAAACGCAACTCTGAAGATTGGGAACTCGACGAAGGTAAAGAGTCTGGTATTAAGCTTAAGTTTGATTGTGTTAAATCTTTTATGAGTACCGATGCTTTTCAAAAGTTTAGCACTAAATATGGACTTGACTCTAAGATAGTAGCCTCTTTCTGTGAATCATTTGCTACTCACATTTATCTCCCTAAGGAGAAGTGGTTCATATATCATCCCCCTATTAAAGAAGAAATTAAAGAACCGGTCATAGCTAAAGATGAAACTATACTTTACAATGTTGATCCAGTTGTGCCTACTGCTTATATTAAAAAAAACCCTTTCCCTGTTAGGATAAAGGAACATGCTAAGGTTTCAACTGTGGTTCGCAAGGGTAATATTAGAGCACCTAAATCTGCTGAACAAATTAAAGTGGAACCTAGTGTTGCTATGGTTAAAGATCTCCTGGTAGACAATATTGATGGGCATGTTATTTACTTCTATGATGAAGCTGCTAGAATTGCCAAACCCGATGAAAAAGATAAACATAGACCTGTTGTTGGCATGCCTGTTGTCTCAGTCAAAATAGGAGATCATTGCTATCATGGTTTATGTGTTATGACCGGTGTCACTTATAGCCGAAGGAGGCCCAATGGCGCATCTCACTACTAGAGAAAACCCTAGTAGTAGCGCTTGAAATATATATAGCAGTAGCGCTGGGTCCAGCGCTACTGCTAACGAGCTTCAGCTAAGTTGTAGCAGCAGCGCTTGTCAGGGCAGCGCTATTGGTAAGTATGGTTAGCAGTAGCGCTGCCCTGACCAGCGCTACTGCTAACTCTCTGTAGAGCTTGAACAAATGAAGCGCTGCTGCTAATCCAGCGCTGCTAGTAGGTGCTTTCCAGCGCTACTGCTAGTATTCCAGCTTTCACAGATTTACACCCCCTCTACGTATTTGTGATGTATTTATACAGGCTCTATACAGTAGTTTCATCAGATCATACTAAACATACACTATTCTCATCATATCATAGACATACAGTAGTCTCGTCATACCATCATCATCATTCAACATAAGTATCATCACATCTCGAAAAATAGCGATACACAAGTCATGTCATGTCTCGAATAAGTGCAACTGCATGGTCATGGCACACACACAAGTTTCATCATCTCTATCTAAAACATGATGTAGAAGGGAAGAGCGATCAGCATGAGCAAGAGCACGACTATGTAGTACTTGAGGCACCGGCGGTCCCGCCCCCGCTCTTGCCGGAGCGTCCACCTCAAGTAACTACTTTCCGCTTCGGCTCTGCTGTCGAACCCTCTGTGGCTAGCACCCGGGTACTTGTCCACCTAGGCCTGAGCGTCTGGCCAGTGGTCGTAGACTCCTGGAACCCTCCCAATGAACACGGCGTAGCAGTCCTTTGCCATCTCTGATCTATGTACCTGCATTGTCAGTTGATGAATTGAACGATAATATGCAACATAATGTACTTAAGAAAACAAAGAGGCATAATTAGCAAAATACAAGCAACCTATAGTAAACATAAATGACGAAGTTCCTCATACCCAAACTAATTAACTAGAGCGATCTACGCTAGTTCAGGACCACGCGGTTTAATTACATCACATAGTTTCACCGTGCATAAATTCAAAGTTTTACGATAGAAAGACAGTAGTGACACATTGTCATCGACAATCAGTCCTCCATGTCGGCGGTCCAATCTTCATAGTCAGGGAGGAAGCACCCGAGCTTTTTGAAAGGCTTTAGGTCCAGACGCTGAGCGAGTAGCAGTGCTTGGACATCAGCCCGCATGATTGGCCCCTGGTAGAACATTCCCGTTGGTTCGAGGACCTGCTTCATGATCACTTAGGCAAGTTCACACTGTACGTGATAAAACTCAGCTCAGATTCGTCCCCGTTGTATGCCGTGCACACGTCCATAGGACGGCGGTTTGTCCTCCAGGACCTTTTTCAGTATGTTCATGGCCCGGTTGAATGGGGTGTCCCACTTGGGCCTCGTCGACGACTGTGACGACTCGTCACTTTCGGCTGCCTTTTGGTGCTGCTCTTTCTTCAATAGGAACATGGATGGTTTACTAATAATGTGACAAAACTTGTAGTCGAATTGATTGGAAGCTAATATGATAATGTGGTAATATAACAATTACTAGAAGTCTCATGAACTCCCTCATGATCGGTTCCGTGTAAAATATCTTTTTGACGCGGTCCCACTTGTACCGGGCCCTGATCCAGTCATGCTCCAGCAGGTCGGTGAACTCTGCCAAGGGGTCTGGGATTCCATGAATTTCACGTTCGGCGTCCTCCTTGGCCCATACGTGCCTCTTCCCCTCATAACCATGGCTTCCGAGGTGGTGGGGAGGCGTGTTCCTGGCCTGGAGCGCCTTCATTTTCTCCGACCTTGCCTTGACTTCTTCTTTAGCGCAAGTCTCCTTGAATTTTTCAAAGTCCTCTTCCGTTATTGACGGATTGTCAGCATGAATCTTGGACCACGGTTCATTCTTCGCAATCGCTTTTTTCACCCGAACTTTCTAGGCGGACAAGTCGTTGGTGAACGTCACCATCGCCTTGTCGTTTATCTTTGTCATGGCGATGTCATCCCACGGCTCTTTAAATTTTCTTTCATCCCGGCCGGGGAACAGGAACCTATTGTGCAACTTCTTTAGGAGCATGTGCTCCATATGTGGTATCTTCTTCAACTTCTCGTCGTTGATGTTGGCGGTTTCCCTGAGGATGCATCCTAGTTGATTGCCCCAGCACTTGCGCGCTTCCTCCGGCGCCGTTGGCTCTAACTTCTTGGGGTGCATCTACGTGACCACAATTTGTCCAATGCCGAGCTCGTTTGGTCTTCGTGACCTCTTCTGCTTCGGTGCTTTACCGGCTACGACAACATCGTTGCCGGTCTCGGGGATGGTGTCGATGCCGGTGCCAGTGCTGGTGCCGGTGTCGGCATCGGTGTCGGGGTTGGTGCCACTGCCGCCACCATGCACCCCCGTCTGGTGTTCGTCCAGGTAATCAAAATAGTGATTTGCTGCCTCGATGGGGTCTTCTTCGAGGCGAGCAGAACCACCGGCTTCGGCGTGGCTAGACATGTTTCCTATTCAACAATTGTAAATGAAAGATATAATGAAGAGAAAAAAGGGGCCTATGTTTGGTCGGAATGTTGATTCATTCCCCCCGGCAAATCCCGGGCACTCCATATGTCCTAGTTTCTAGCACAAGTCATGCCGAAAATCACGGAAATTTTTGGCATGACCTTTGCTAAAAAGTGGACATATGGAGCGCCTGAAATTTGCCGGAACGGAAATGAATCAACATTCCGGCAAAACATAGGCCACTAGGATATTCTTCGACAATTGGCACAAGTTCATATAACAGGGCATATCATCCTCCTAAAACATCATCTAGGGTTTTATTTGCTACTGTTTTTTAGTTTTTATTTGCTACTGTTTTTTTCCTAAATGATCTCTCTCTCTGCTACTGACCTAAACAAAAATTTGCTACTGTTTTTTAGTGCAATTTGCTACTGTTTTTTATTTATAGCTATTTTATATACCTACAAAAATTGCCTAGCTAACTTTTACTTATAGCTATTTTATAAACCTACAAAAAATATTTGTAGCTAGGCAATTTGCTACTATTTTTTATTTATAGTTAAAAAAGTCCACTGTTTTTGATAAATTGCCTAGCTACAAATAATTTGCTACTGTTTTTTATAGCTAAAAATTTTGCTACTGTTTTTTATTTCCTAGATAAATGCCCTAGCTAAATGCTACTGTTTTTTATTTTACTAATTTTGTTTAAAGCAGCAAGAACATCACCTAATTTTCCGGTTAAAGAAATGTCTATAACTTTTGACTTATGAACCCTAGAACCCTAGAAATTTTCTTTGCTAATAAATATTTTGTCCTAATAAAAATTACTAAATTGAACCCTAAAATTGATTCCTAGTACTACCTACCTAATTGAACCCTAAATTGAAAACCTAATTTCATTTCTAAAAAAAAAGAAAACCTAATAGACAGAGACAGGGGAAGGTGGGGGGCAGGGGGTCGGCAGTACCTGAGGAGGAGGAGGAGGCCGGAGCGGACGAGGAGGAGGTCGGAGCGGCGGCGGCGCAGACGAGGAGGCCGAAGCAGCGGCGGCGTGGACGAGGAGGAGGTCGGAGCGGCGGCGGCACGAACGAGGAGGAGGCTGGAGCGGCGCAGACGAGGAGGAGGAGGCCGGCGTCGAGGCCGAGGGCGGGCAGGGGCTCGGGCCGGCGTCGAGGTCTAGGTCGAGGGGCGACGGCCGGCGGGCAGGGGCGATGGCGGCACGCGAGAGCAGAGTGGAGGGGGAGAGGTGGGAGAGTGGGGGAGTGGGGGGGGGGGGGGGAATGGGACTTGGCAAAATTTTGAGCCCGCGCGGGCGGTGGTTAACTCAAAATAGCAGTAGCGCTGGTTTAGGAACCAGCGCTGGTCCCAACCCAGCGCTACTGCTATGTTTCTTTTCTTTTTATTATTTTCCTTTTCAAGTTTTTAGTTTTCTTTTCTTTTTATTATTTTTCTTTTCTTTTCTATTTACTTTTTTTTTGTATTGCTTTCTCCCTTTTGTTTTTGTTTTTTTGTTTTTCTCCCGACGACGGCGTCTCCCTCCCACACTGCGTGAATATCACCGGAACCATGCACGTAATTGAAGGGGGATACGATTACATCATTTGACCGATAACGGTTACTTAAGTGCGTACACAAAATAGATACATATATATATATAAATGATGGTTTCTCAGCTGCGTCGACGATGTTTCACATTGAGCTTCTTCCCTTTCTTGTTCGTTGACGAATAATTGAGCCCCTGCTTGTGACTTTTCCGGAACCATGGAGTACGATCTTTCTTAGGTAATGTAGTATTGATTCTTCTTTTCACGTATGCTTCATCGTCATCGTCATCTTCCCTCATCGGGTTGCCGTATTGGTCGTAGTCTTCCTCGTTGGCGACTCCATCCATTCCGACGATGCTCCTTTTGCCTCTCCTCACGACAACACGGCTGGGATTGGCCGGGTCGGTTATGAAGAAGCATTGTGTCACGTGCTTAGCGTGTACCCATGGCTCATTTTTGGCGATGACGTTAACATTCACGGGAGTGCTCTTCGCGTCGGGTATAGACATGGTAGTGAAATACTTGTTTTCTCTTACGACGTCCTTAGCCCATCTGACACGGAACATCGTCGCATCGTGCATTCCAGCATAGTCAAGCTCCCAGATCTCTTCGACCCTTCCGTAGAATCTTTCAGTTGTGCCATTGGCGTCGGTCACGCATTCAATTGTCACCCCGGAGTTCTGGAAATCACTGTCCATGTCTTTGGGCTCCGTGTAGAACATGTACCCGTTGATATCGTATGACTGATAGATCGCGAGTTTGGGCGCGGGGCCATGTGCTAAGGCGTGTATGAGCAATCCGTCCGAACTGCCCTCTTCCGGGGGATTTTCAAGAACTTGCTCTTTGAACCAACGCAAGAAAGTGGCGTTGTGCTCTACAGTAACTTCGTCGTCCGTCTTGAGCATCCCCTTATCACGGTACTTCTTTGCGATGCTTTCTTTGTGCCGTGCCACATAATCATCTACCACATCTAGGTGTTGTAGCACTACTAAGTTAGCCCTGTCAAAGTTGTTCCGTCGATCCGAGTAGTCCATGTGCAATTCCCTCCGGCTGTTGTTGTGGCCTTCTCCTTCGAGCCTCCCATCGTGCTTCTTGACGGCCAAATCAACAACAGGGTCTCCGTCGACGCCTATATAATTCTCACAAAAGGAGATGCACTCATGCGTCAGATACCCCTGGACGATGCTCCTATCAGGACAGGACATGTTATGAATGAATCCTTTGTTGACCCCGTTCATCCTCTCGAACTGCATCATGCTGTGAAGGAATGTCGGCCCGAGGTCGATGATGTCGTCCACGATGTGGACACACAGATGCACCATGACGTCAAAGAACATGGGCGGGAAGTACATCTCAAGCTCACATAGTATGACAACGATCTCTTCCTGTAGCCTTCGGAGCTGCTTCACACTTATGGACTTTCGAGAGATAACATAGAAGAAGATGCAGAGACTAGTAAGCGTGTCACGGACGTGCTTCTTCATTATCACTCTAATGGCAATCGGGAGTATCTGCGTCATCATCACGTGACAGTCATGAGACTTCATCCCGCTGAACCTTTTCTTCTTGGGGTCTAGAAATCTGCTTATCTTCCCACAGTAACTGGAACTGACTTTGATTCCCATAAGGCACTTGATGAATTGATCGATCTCCTTCGCACTTAAGGTGAAGCAAGAAGGGGGGCAATAATTCTCCTCCTTCTTGTTGACTTTTCATATACGGTGTTGAATGCTCTCCACTGGCTATCATCTACGAGGTGTCTCAACTTCGGCTCATCTCCATCGTCGGGCTTCTTCCTCTCCGCGTGCCAGTGCATGAGCTTTGCTTCCTTAGGATCTACGAAATACCGTTGCAGACGGGGAGTGATCGGAAAGTACCATACAACTTTCTGAGGAGCTTTCTTTCCTGCCTTCTTGTATCGAGAAGCATTGCACACTGGACAGCTGGTTTTTTCCGCGTGCTCCCCCCGATAAATGATGCAATCATTGATGCATGCGTGGTACCTAATGTGCGGCAAATCAAAAGGGCAAATGATTTTCTTGGCCTCCTTGACACTAGTAGGACACAGGTTCCCCGCGGGAAGAACTTTATTATGTAGATACTTCAAATGCTCATCAAGGCTTTTGTCTTTCCATTTGTTTTTGGCCTTCGTCCTTAGAAGTTCGAGCGTGAAACTCAAGCGGGTCACCTCGGGATCGCAACCGTCATACAATGGAGTCTTCGAGTCTACTTCAAGTTGCGCCAGCTTGGCCTCCTCTCTAGAAGCAGCTCTCTCGCTAGTCGTACTCTTGCGAAGGAGGTCTCAAACATGAGGGTCCTGCACGACTGCACTTAGTAGCATCGAAGACTGCGGCGTGATCGCCGCCTCTTCTCCGCCATGTCCAGACTCTTCTTCGCCGTGTCCGGAATCTTCTCCGCCACTGTCATTTCCGGACTCTTCCCCGCCGCCATGTCCGGCGCCATCGTCTTCGTGTCGATCGGTCATCTCTTCGTCTAGCCCCATGTCGTTATTCCCTGCCATGTGGACGTCCTCCTCATCATCATCTTCTTCACTTATCCACCGAGTATAGCCATCCATGAAACCACTCATCAGCAGGTGCGCCTTCAAAGTGCTACGATCAAAAGGGTCCAAAAGGACTCCTTCTTTGCATCTTGCACATGGACATCTAATCCTAGTCCGATTATTTGCATACATGTCCATCACCGCGGATTGCATGTATCGCTCCATGTTCCATCCACTCACCTTCATGACCGACTGCACGGTATAACAAGCAAAAGGGTTATAAACAAAATGCATGCATGCTTCAAAGTCATATAAAATTTTGGCATGACCTTGCATAAAAATAGGACATATCGAGTTTGCTCGAAATTCACCGAAACGGAAATAAATCGACATTTCGGCAAAACATAAGCAACTCGGGGGCATGTCACTCGCACAAATCTCTCCATATCCCAAACACACATATTCCCATTCTTGTAATGAACAACTTTTTACTCACCTATATATCTCCCGAGAGAGACCGATCGAGAGATTAGCACGGTTAGATGATGAGGCCTTTCGCTACCTATACGGATCGAAAGTGTGGATGGCTAAATAGCTAGCTAGATCTAGTTGTTGGGGAGGAGAGATGACTCTAGCTAACTAATGGAGAGGGACTTATGGTGGAAGGGGGCATTAATGGGGAGAGAAGAGAGGTAGGAGGAAGAGAGAGATGAGAGGCCATTTATGGAGTAGAGTTATGGTGGAGGGGGACATTAATGAGGAGAGAAGAGAGGTAGGAGGAAGAGAGAAGAAGGGCAACAATGGTGAAGAGGGGAGAGGGGAAAGGAGGGGGGAGAGAGGGCAAAGTGGGGGAGGAGGGGGGGGGGGGGTGAAAAGGTGACACCAGCCGCAACTAGTAGTAGCGCTGCTTCCCAGAAAGCGCTACTGCTATGGTACTTAGTAGTAGCGCTGGCCTGGAAAAGCGCTACTACTAAGTGGGGCCCATTAGCAGTAGCGGTGCTGTAAAATAAAGCACTACTGCTAAAGTCTTAGTAGTAGCGCTGGATTTTTGACAACGCTGCTACTATAGCTACCGTCGGTGGCCTCGTCTGGTCCCACATAGTAGTAGCGCGTTTTTGTTTTCCAGCGCTACTGCTAAAGAGTTACTAGTAGCGCTTCCCTAGAATAGCGCTACTGCTAACTAGCAGCAGCGGTTGCTATTTTCCAGCGCTACTACTGAGGTCCTACCTATAAGCATTTCCCTAGTAGTGTCTAGTTAGGGGCTTGGCCCAACTTATCTTTATTTTTATTAGCTCATCGAGGATTATATAAACACTTGTAAGGCCACGTTTGGAATTAAGCAATAAGTAATAACTATTGCCCGGCTCCCTCAGGAGCTAGAAACCCTAACCCTAGCCGCCTCCTGCGCCATCTCCTCCTCCTCCGCCGCGCGACCATGGTGCCGTCGCACCGCCGCTCGCGCCCAACTCCTCGCCACCCTCCCTTCCACCCCTACAACCTAAGAGCTAGGCCGAGTAGGATCCCAGCTCCTATCAATCTGGTATTAGTTGTCTCAGGATCGATCATGTCTACACCTCTTCCCACCACCACCCTTCCGCCGCCGCCGACCACCACCACGCCGCCGGCCACATCCGTGGCTGGGGCGCCGTCCTTGTCGGGCCCAATGTCCTCCGCCGCCTGGACGCCGCCGCTCACCGCCCCCGTCGTCTTCACCCCGGAGGAGATGACGGCTGCCCTCCGGGACCTCACCCAGGCGGTCGCGGGCATCCGCACCTTCCTCGCGAGCCCTTACGGGCCGCAGCCGCCGGGGCCCTTCGCCACCACGCCGCCGCCACCGCAGTTGCCGCTGTGGCAGCCGCCCCCCCTCGATGACCCCCTTTGCCCCTACCGCGCCGCCGCCGCCGTGGCAACCGCCGCCCGCGGCGCACATCGGTGCCTCCACCATGCAGCAGTAGCAACAGCCCCACGTTGCTCCTACCGTGGCGCTGCCGCACTAGCAGTTGCAGCCGCCGCCATCCTCGACCCAGGGTGCCCCAACGACGGCTCAGGGGGTGCCCATCCACCAGGTCCGGTTCCCTCCATCGCCATCACCGCTACCGGCCTGGCTCGCAAGGTCCCTCAAGCCGGTCTACACGACGGCCTCCGGATAGCCACACGTGCCACCCCCGCCGGTGCCGTCCTCGGCCATCCAGTTCGGTGGGCACTCGGGCTCCGCCGACCCCTACGGCGGCATCGACGGGCCCCTGTTCCAGGGTGGCCCGCTGATGCCCACCTACTCAACGCCGTCATCCTCGCTGCTCCGCACCGATGAGGTGTACCCCTCCGTCATCCACGGCCAGACACCGCCACGCTTCTCCAAGCTTGAGTTCGCCACCTACAACGGCACCGTGGACCCCCTGAACTGGCTCAATCAGTGCGACCAGTTTTTCAGGGGGCAACGCACGCTCGTGTCCGACCGCACCTGGATCGCCTCCTATCACCTCCGAGGCGCCGCACAGACATGGTATTACGCCCTCAAGCAGGACAAGGGCGGCATGCCCTCATGGGAGCGTTTTCGCGAGCTTTGCCTCATACGCTTCGGGCCGCCGATACACGGGAGCCGGCTGGCGGAGCTTGGCCGCCTACCCTTCACCTGCATGGTGCAGGACTTCACCGATCGCTTCCAGGCCCTGGCGTGCCAAGCGCCCGGCGTGACGGCTCGCCAGCGAGCCGAGCTCTTTGTTGGCGGTCTGCCGGGTCATATCCGTGTGGACATGGAGATGCGGGGACCACAGGACCTCCAAACGGCCATGTACTATGCCCGCGCCTTCGAGCGTCGCGCGGTGGCCATGTAGCAGGCGTCACCGTCCCGGGGCGCCCGACAGCCCGCCCGGCCGCCACCGACACCACCAGCACCGGGGCGTCCGGCCCAGGCCCCCGCAGCGCCCAATGCTCCAGCCGCGACGCGCCCCTTCCGTCGGCTCACCCCGGCCGAGCAGCTCGAGTGCCGTCGTCAGGGGCTGTGTTACAACTGTGATGAGCCCTACGTTTCGGGCCACGTTTGCCCGCACCTGTTCTACTTGGAGGCCGCGGACTACATTGAGGAGGACGCCGCCGCCGCCGCTGGGCTGGGCGACCCGACCCTTCCATTGGCCGACGAGGTTCCTCCGTGGCCGGACCAGGTGAATGCCCTCGTCGTCTCCCTTCATGCACTCGTGGGCATCCGGACGGAGAAGACTATGCTGCTGCCAGTAACGATCAATGGCGAGCGGTTCCTCGCACTCCTGGACACGGGCTCCACCCACAACTTCCTGCCAGGGGCCACCAAGCGCCGCCTGGCGCTGCAGCCGACCGGTGGGGAGCAGTTACGCATTACCGTAGCCAACGGTGACCGTCTCCACTGCCAGGGTATTGCTAGGCACGTCCCCATCATCATCGGCGCCAAGCACTTCACCGTCACCTGCATCAGCATCGACTTGGGCTGCTTCGACTTCATCCTCGGCGTTGACTTCTTGCGGACTCTGGGTCCCATCCTCTGGGACTTCGATGCCATGACGATGATTTTCTGGCACCTGGGTCGCCGCGTTCGGTGGGAGGGCGTGGGCGGCTCCTCCCCGGCGGCTCCTTAGCCCCAGTTGACGGCGGCCGCCGTCGACGCTGAGCATCCCCTGTTGACTAGCCTGTTGCAGCACCACAGTGACCTCTTCGACGAGCTACAGGGCCTGCCACCAGTCCGGCCCTACGACCACCGTATCCACCTGCTGCCGGACACCGCTCCCGTCACCATGCGGCCGTACCACTACCCCCAGCTGCAGAAGGATGAGCTGGAGCGGCAGTGTGCAGTCATGCTCGCCCAGGGCATCATCCGGATCTCGACATAACCATTTTCCGCGCCGGTGCTCCTTGTGCGCAAGGCCGACGGTTCGTGGCGTTTCTACATCGACTACCGTGCTCTCAACGCCAAGACGTCCAAGGACAAGTTTCCTATCCCCGTCGTGGATGAACTCCTGGACGAGCTACACGGGGCACACTTCTTCACCAAGCTTGACCTCCGTTTGGGATATCACCAGGTGCGGATGCACCCGGACGATGTCGTGAAGACAGCCTTCCGCACACGTCATGGCCACTTCGAGTTCTTGGTGATGCCCTTTGGCCTCTCCAATGCCCCGGCGACATTCCAGGCATTGATGAACGATGTGCTCCGCCCCTACTTGCGCCAGTTTGTGCTTGTTTTCTTTGATGACATTCTTATCTACAGCTCATCGTGGGCGGAGCACCTGCAGCACGTGGCCATCGTCTTCAACGAGCTTCGAGCGCACCATCTGCACCTCAAGCACTCGAAGTGCTCATTCGGCACGACATTCGTCGCCTATCTCGGCCACGTCATCTCAGCGGAGGGTGTCACTATGGATGCTGACAAGGTCGCGGCGGTCGCGGCTTGGCCAACGCCGCACTTGCCGCGGGCCCTCCGCGGCTTCTTGGGCCTCGCTGGATACTACCGGAAATTCATCCGGGAGTTTGGCCTCATCGCGGCTCCACTTATGTGATGGAAATATGCCCTAGAGGCAATAATAAAATGGTTATTATTATATTTCCTTAATCATGATAAAGGTTTATTATTCATGCTAGAATTGTATTGACCGGAAACTTAAATACATGTGTGGATACATAAACAAATACCGTGTCCCTAGTAAGCCTCTACTAGACTAGCTCGTTGATCAAAGATGGTTAAGGTTTCGTAACCATAGACATGTGTTGTCATTTGATAACGGGATCACAACATTAGGAGAATGATGCGATGGACAAGACCCAACCGTTAGCATAACATATGATCGTTCAGTTTACTGCTACTGCTTTCTTAATGTCAAATACATGTTCCTTCGACCATGAGATCATGCAACTCCTGGATACCAGAGGAATACCTTGTGTGCTATCAAACTACACAACGTAACTGGGTGATCATAAAGATGCTCTACAGGTATCTCCGAAGGTGTCTGTTGAGTTGGTGTGAATCAAAATTGGGATTTGTCACTCCGTGTATCAGAGAGGTATCTCTGGGCCCTCTCGGTAATACACATCACAAGAAGCTTGCAAGCAAAGTGACTAAGGAGTTAGTTGCAAGATGATGTATTACGGAACGAGTAAAGAGACTTGCCGGTAACGAGATTGAACTAGGTATAGAGATACCGATGATCGAATCTCGGGCAAGTAACATACAGACAGACAAAGGGAATTACGTATGTTGTCATAAAGGTTCAACCGATAAAAGATCTTCGTGGAATATGTAGGAATCAATATGGGCATCCAGGTCCCGCTATTGGTTATTGACTGGAGAGGTGTCTCGGTCATGACTACATAATTCCTGAACCCGTAGGGTCGCACGCTTAACGTTCATTGACGCTAGAGTAGTATTGGGATATTTGATGAGTGGTAACCAAATGTTGTTCGGAGTCCCAGATGAGATCCCGGACATCGCGAGGAGTCTCGGAATGGTTGAGAGGTAAAGATTTATATATGGGAAGTCATATTTTGGGTTCTGGAAAAAGGTGCAGTTTTTTCGGTATTGTACCGGGAAGCTTCGAGAAGGTTCCGGAGGATTCCGGAGGGGTTCGGAAGTCCACAAGTGGGTTCACCATGACCCAAGGGCTAGCATGGGCTGTGGAGAGGTTCCCTAGCCTTATTGGGCTAGGCGCACCAAGTCCTCAAAAGCCCATGTGGCTAGGGAAGGCAAAAAAGGAAGGAGTCCTAGTAGGAATAGGATTGGACTTGGAGTCCAAGTCCTCTCCCCCTTAGCTGCGCCCTAGGGCTTGGAGGGGCTATTTCCCATGCCCCTCCACCTATATATAGAGGGGAGGGGGCGCCTCGAGAGGACACACCAAGCCCTTGGCACCCCTCTCTCTCCCGTTACTCCGTAGTTCCACTGCCTCGTCCCGGCGACGCTAAGCGAAGCGCTGTCGGTGCTCCACCACCACCATCACCACCACGACATCGTGTTGGTTGTGATCCCATCTACTTCTCCTCTTCTGCTTGCTGGATCAAGAAGGAGGAGACGTCATCGAGCCGCACATGTGCTAAACTCGGAGGTGCCGTCCGTTCGGCACTAGATCGGTTGGATCGTGATCGGATCGCGAAGAGTACGACTACATCAACCGCATGATAAACGCTTCCGCTTAGAGATCTACAAGGATTTGTAGATGCTCTCCCCCTCTTTTTGCTATGTATCTCCATGGATAGATCTTGCGTGTGCGTAGATTTTTGTTTGTTTTCCATGCAACGTTTCCCAACAGTGGTATCCGAGCCAGGTCTATGCGTAGATGATATGCACGAGTAGAACACAAAGAAGTTGTGGGAGGTGATGTTCACCGCTTACCACCAATGTCTTATTTTGATTCGGTGGCATTGTGGGATGAAGCGGCCCGGACCAACCTTACATGTCCACGTACATGAGACCAGTTCCACCGACTGACATGCAACTAGTTTTGCATAAAGGTGACTGGCTGGTGTCTGTTTCTCCTACTTTAGTTGAATCAAATTTGACTATGGCCGGTCCTTGAAGAAGGTTAAAACAGCAAACTTGATAATTCACCATTGTGGTTTTTGCCGTAGGTAAGAATGGTTCTTGCTAGAAACCCGTAGCAGCCACGTAAAACTTGCAACAACAAAGTAGAGGACGTCTAACTTGTTTTTGCAGGGCATGTTGTGATGTGATATGGTCAAGACATGATGTGATATATGTTATTGTATGAGATGATCTTGTTCTGTAAGTTATCGGCAACCGGCAGTAGCCTTATGGTTGTCTCTTTATTGTATGAAATGCAAACGCCATGTAATTGCTTTACTTTATCGCTATGCGTTAGCAATAGTTGTAGAAGCAATAGTTGGCGAGACGACCACGACGCAATGATGGAGATCAAGGTGTCGAGCTGGTGATGATGGAGATCATGACGATGCTTTGGAGATGGAGATCAAAAGCATGAGATGATGATGGCCATATCATGTCACATATTTTGATTGCATGTGATGTTTATCTTTTATGCATCTTATTTTGCTTAGAACGACGGTAGCATTATAAGATGATCCCTTCACTAAATTTCAAGATATAAGTGTTCTCCCCGAGTATGCACTGTTGCGAAAGTTCGTCGTTTCGAGACACCACGTGATGATCGGGTGTGATAGACTCTATGTTCACATACAACGGGTGTAAGACAGTTTTGCACATGCAAAATACTTGGGTTAAACTTGACGAGCCTAGCATGTACAGACATGGTCTCGGAACACTGGAGACCGAAAGATCAAACATGAGTCATATAGTAGATATGATCAACATAGAGATGTTCACCATTGATGACTACCCCATCTCACGTGATGATCGGACATGGGTTAGTTGATTTGGATCATGTATCACTTAGATAACTTGAGGGATGTTTATTTAAGTGGGAGTTCATTAGTAATTTGATTAATTGAACTTAATTTATCATGAACTTAGTCCTGATAGTATTTGCAAATCCATGTTGTAGATCAATAGCTCGCGATGTAGCTCCCTTATTTTTGATATGTTCCTAGAGAAAAATAAGTTGAAAGATGATAGTAGCAATGATGCGGACTGGTTCTGTGATCTGAGGATTATCCTCATTGCTGCACAGAAGAATTATGTCCTTGATGCACCGCTAGGTGACATACCTATTGCAGGAGCCGATGCAGATGTTATGAACATTTGACAAAGCTTGGTATGATAACTACTTGATAGTTTAGTGCGCCATGCTTTTCGGCTTAGAACCGGGACTTCAAAAACGTTTTGAACGCCACGGAGCATATGAGATGTTCCAAGAGCTGAAATTGGTATTTTAGACTCATGCCCGCGTCGAGAGGTATGAGACCTCTGACAAGTACTTTGCCTACAAGATGGAGGAGAATAGGTCAGCCAGTGAGCATGTGCTCAGAATGTCTGGGTACTACAATCGCTTGAATCAAGTGGGAGTTAATCTTCCAGATAAGATAGTGATTGACAGAGTTCTCTAGTCACTATCACCAAGCTACTAGAACTTCGTGATGAACTATAATATGCAAGGGATGATGAAAACGATTCCTGAGCTCTTCGCGATGCTGAAATCGGCGAATGTAGAAATCAAGAAAGAGCATCAAGTGTTGATGGTTAACAAGACCACTAGTTTCAAGAAAAAGGGAAAAAGAAAAGAAAGGGAACTTCAAAAAGAATGGCAAGCAAGTTGCCACTCCCGTGAAGAAGCCCAAAGCTGGACCTAAGCTTGAAACTGAGTGCTTCTACTGCAAAGGGAATGGTCACTAGAAGCGGAACTACCCCAAATGCTAAGCGGATAAGAAGGATGGCAAAGTGAACAAAAGTATATTTGATATACATGTTATTGATGTGTACCTTACTAGTTTTCATAGTAGCCCCTAGGTATTTGATACCAGTTCAGTTGCTGAGATTAGTAACTCGGAACAGGAGCTGCAGAATAAACAGAGACTAGTTAAGGGCAAGGTGACGATGTGTGTTGGAAATGATTCCAAGGTTGATACGATCACCATCACACACTCCCTCTACCTTCGAGATTACTGTTGAACCTAAATAAATGTTATTTGGTGTTTGCGTTGAGCATGAATATGATTAGATCATGTTTATTGCAATACGGTTATCCATTTAAGTTAGAGAATAATTGTTGTTCTGTTTACATGAATAAAACCTTCTATGGTCATACACCCAATGTGAATGGTTTATTGAATCTCGATCATAGTGATACACATATTCATAATATTGATGCCAAAAGATGCAAAGTTTATAATGATAGTGCAACATACTTGTGGCACTGCCGTTTAGGTCATATTGGTGTAAAGCGCATGAAGAAACTCCATGCGGATGGACTTTTGGAGTCACTTGATTATGAATCATTTGATACTTGCAAACCATGCCTCATGGGCAAGATGACTAAAACTCCATTCTCCGGAACAATGGAGCGAGCTAATGACTTATTGGAAATAATACATACCGATGTATGTGGTCTGATGAGTGTTGAAGCACGCGGCGGGTATCGTTATTTTCTAACCTTCACAGATGATTTGAGTAGGTATGGGTATATCTACTTGATGAAACACAAGTCTGAAACATTTGAAAAGTTCAAAGAATTTCAGAGTGAAGTGGAGAATCATCGTAATAAGAAAATAAATTTTCTATGATCTGATCGCGGAGGCGAATATTTGATTTACGAGTTTGGCCTTCATTTAAAACAATGTGGAATTGTTTCACAACTCACGCCACCTGGAACACCACATTGTAATGGTGTGTCCGAATGTCGTAATCGCACTTTATTAGATATGGTGCGATCTATGAAGTCTCTTACCGATTTACCACTATCGTTTTGGGGTTATGCATTAGAGACAACTGCGTTCACGTTAAATAGGGCACCGTCTAAATCCGTTGAGATGACACCGTATGAACTGTGGTTTCGCAAGAAACCTAAGCTGTCGTTTCTTAAAGTTTGGGGTTGCAACACTTATGTCAAAAGGCTTCATCCTGATAAGCTTGAACCCAAATCGGAGAAGTGCATCATCATAGGATACCCTAAGGAAACAATTGGGTACACCTTCTACCACAGATCCGAAGGCAAGATCTTTGTTGCCAAGAATGGAACCTTTCTAGAGAAGGAGTGTCTCTCGAAAGAAGTGAGTGGGAGAAAAGTAGAACTTGATGAGGTAATTGTACCTTCTCTCGAATTGGAAAGTAGCACATCAAAGAAATCCGTTCCCGTGATGCCTACATCAACTAGAGAGGAAGCAAATGATGATGATCATGAAACTCCAGATCAAGTTACTACTGAACCTCGTAGGTCGACCAGAGCATGATCCGCACCAGAGTGGTAAGGTAATCCTGTCTTGAAAGTCATGTTGTTGGACAACAGCGAACCTACGAACTATAAAGAAACTATGATGATCCCAGATTCCGACAGATGGCTTGAGACCATGAAATCTGAGATAGGATCCATGTATGAGAACAAAGTGTGGACTTTGGTGGACTTGCTCGATGATCGGCAAGCCATAGAAAATAAATGGATCTTCAAGAAGAAGACTGACGTTGATGGTAATGTTACTGTCTACAAAGCTCGACTTGTCGCAAAAGGTTTTCGACAAAGTTCAAGGAGTTTACTACGATGAGACTTTCTCACCCGTAGCGATGCTTAAGTCTGTCCGAATCATGTTAGCAATTGCCACATTTTATAATTATGAAATCTGGCAAATGGACATCAAAACTGCATTCCTTAATGGATTTCTTAAAAAAGAGTTGTATATGATGCAACCAGAAGGTTTTGTCGATCCTAAAGGTGCTGACAAAGTGTGCAAGCTCCAGCGATCCATCTATGGACTGATGCAAGCATCTCGGAGTTGGAATATACGCTTTGATGAGGTAATCAAAGCATATGGTTTTATACAGACTTATGGTGAAGCCTATATTTACAAGAAAGTGAGTGGGAGCTCTGTAGCATTTCTGATATTATATGTGGATGGCATATTGTTGATTGGAAATGATATAGAATTTCTGGATAGCATAAAAGGATACTTGAATAAGAATTTTTCAATGAAAGACGTCGGTGAAGCTGCTTATATATTGGGCATCAAGATCTATAGAGATACATCGAGACACTTAATAGGACTTTCACAAAGCACATACCTTGACAAAGTTTTGAAGAAGTTCAAAATGGATCAGTCAAAGAAAGGGTTCTTGCCAGTGTAACAAGTTGTGAAGTTCAGTAAGACTCAAAAAATGACCACGACAGAATATATAGAGAGAATGAAAGTCATTCCCTATGCCTCAGTCGTAGGTTCTATAAAGTATGCCATGCTGCGTACCAGACCTGTTGTGTGCCTTGCCATGAGTTTGGCAAGGGGGTACAATAGTGATCCAGGAATAGATCACTGGACAACGGTCAAAATTATCCTTAGGTACCTAAAGAGGACTAAGGAAATGTTTCTCGGTTATGGAGGTGATAAAGAGTTCGTCGTAAAGAGTTACGTCGATGCAAGCTTTGACACCGATCCGGATGACTCTGAGTCTCAATCTGGATACGTATTGAAAGCAGGAGCAATTAGCTAGAGTAGCTCCATGCAGAGCATTGTAGACATAGAAACTTGCCCTAGAGGCGATAATAATAACCCGGCGATGTGAACTAGATTATTGACTCTAGTGCATGTGGGAGACTGATGGAAATATGCCCTAGAGGCAATAATAAAATGGTTATTATTATATTTCCTTAATCATGATAAAGGTTTATTATTCAAGCTAGAATTGTATTGACCGGAAACTTAAATACATGTGTGGATACATAAACAAATACCGTGTCCCTAGTAAGCCTCTATTAGACTAGCTCGTTGATCAAAGATGGTTAAGATTTCCTAACCATAGACATGTGTTGTCATTTTATAACGGGATCACATCATTAGGAGAATGATGTGATGGACAAGACTCAACCGTTAGCATAGCATATGATCGTTCAGTTTATTGCTACTGCTTTCTTAATGTCAAATACATGTTCCTTTGACCATGAGATCATGCAACTCCCGAATACCGGAGGAATACCTTGTGTGCTATCAAACGTCACAACGTAACTAGGTGATCATAAAGATGCTCTACAGGTATCTCCGAAGGTGTCTGTTGAGTTGGTGTGAATCGAGATTGGGATTTGTCATTCCATGTATCGGAGAGGTATCTCTGGGCCCTCTCGGTAATACACATCACAAGAAGATTGCAAGCAAAGTGACTAAGGAGTTAGTTGCAAGATGATGTATTACGGAATGAGTAAAGAGACTTGGCGGTAACGAGATTGAACTAGGTATAGAGATACCGACGATCGAATCTCGGGCAAGTAACATACCGAGAGACAAAGGGAATTACGTATGTTGTCATAAAGGTTCAACCGATAAAAGATCTTCATGGAATATGTAGGAATCAAGATGGGCATCCAGGTCCTGCTGTTGGTTATCGACCGGAGAGGTGTCTCGGTCATGACTACATAATTCGCGAACCCATAGGGTCGCACGCTTAACGTTCGTTGACACTAGAGTAGTATTGGGATATTTGATGAGTGGTAATCAAATGTTGTTCAGAGTCCTGGATGAGATCCCGGACATCACGAGGAGTCTCAGAATGGTCGAGAGGTAAAGATTTATTTATGGGAAGTCATATTTTGGGTTCCGGAAAAAGGTGCAGTTTTTTCGGTATTGTACCGGGAAGCTTCCAAAAGGTTTCGGAGGATTCCAGAAGTCCACATGTCGGTTCACCACGACCCAAGGGCTAGCATGGGCTGTGGAGAGGTGCCCTAGCCTTGTTGGGCTAAGTGCACCAAGTCCTCAAAAGCCCATGTGGCTAGGGAAGGCAAGGGAGGGCAAAAAAGGAAGGAGTCCTAGTAGGAATAGGATTGGACTTGGAGTCCAAGTCCTCTCACCCTTAGTTGCGCCCTAGGACTTGGAGGGGCTGTTTCCCATGCCCCTCCACCTATATATAGAGGGGAGGGGGCAACCCAAGAGGACACACCAAGCCCTTGGCGCCCCTCTCTCTCCCGTTACTCCGTAGTTCCACCGCCTCGTCCCGGCGACGCTTAGCGAAGTGCTGTCGGTGCTCCACCACCACCATCACCATGACACCGTCGTGTTGGTTGTGATCCCATCTACTTCTCCTCTCCTGCTTGCTGGATCAAGAAGGAGGAGACGTCATCGAGCCGCACGTGTGCTAAACTCGGAGGTGCCGTCCGTTCGGCACTAGATCGGTTGGATCGTGATTGGATCGCGAAGAGTACGACTACATCAACCGCATGATAAACGCTTCCGCTTAGCGATCTACAAGGGTATGTAGATGCTCTTCCCCTCTCGTTGCTCTGTATCTCCATGGATAGATCTTGCGTGTGCGTAGATATTTTTTTTTGTTTTCCATGCAACGTTTCCCAACATTACGCGCCTGCTGCGCCGCGACGCCTTCTCCTGGGATACGGAGGCGACCGAGGCATTCCAGACCATCAAGCAGGCTCTCACGACGGGGCCGGTCCTCCAGACGCCTAACTTTGACAAGCTGTTCATGGTGGACTGTGATGCCTCGGGCGTGGGGTTTGGCGCCGTCCTCCATCAGGGCGATTGGCCACTTGCGTTCTTCATCACGCCCTTCAACGCGCGCCATCATAAGCTCACGGCCTACGAGAGGGAGCTCATCGGCTTGGTGCAGGCTGTGCGTCACTGGTGGCCGTATCTTTGGGGGCGGCCATTCCGTATTCGCACGGATCACTACAGCCTCATGTTCTTGTTGGACCAACGCCTCTCTACCGTGCCGCAGCATCAGTGGATCAGCAAGCTCTTTGGCTTCGACTTCACCGTCGAGTACCGTCCGGGCCGCCTCAACACCGTGGCCGATGCACTGTCCCACCGCGATGCCGACCACGACACTGACACCGTCGACCCCGCGGGGGCGGCCCTCTGCATCCACTCGGGGCCCTCCTTCGCCCTCATCAACGACATCCGCCGGGCCACCGCGAGCACTACAGACGCGCAGCTCCTTCGGCAGCGCCTCGAGGCCGGCGACCTGGAGGAGCCGTGGCGCATGGCGGATGGCTTGCTCCTGCACGGACGCCGGCTCTTCCTACCGGATCACGGCGACCTCCGTCATGAGGCCATGCTGCTGGCCCACTCGGCCGGCCATGTGGGCATGCAGAAGACCCTCCACCGTCTCCGCGCACATTTCTACATCCCCTGTGACCGGGTGCTGGTGTGAGACTGGGTGCGGCCTTGCCTGACATGACAGCGGAACAAGACGGAGACACTGCGGCCGGCGGGGCTGCTACAGCCCCTTGAGGTGCCCTCTAAGGTCTGGGCCGACATCTCCATGGACTTCATCGAGGGCCTTCCCAAGGTGGGCGGCAAGTCCGTCATCCTTACGGTGGTCGACCGCTTCTCCAAATATGTGCACTTCATCATGCTTGGCCATCCCTACACCGCCACCTCCATGGCGCATGCCTTCTTCGACGGCATCGCCCGCCTCCACGGGTTCCCCTCTTCAATCGTCAGCGACCGTGACCCGGTGTTCAGTGGTCATGTCTGGCGCGAGCTCTTCCGGATGGCGGGCGTGAAACTGCGCCTGTGTACGACCTTCCACCCCCAGACGGACAGCCAATCTGAGGTGGTCAACAAGGTGATTCCTATGTATTCGCATTGTGTTACAGGTGATCGTCCCTGTGCTTGGGTGGACTGGCTCGCGTGGGCGGAGTACTGCTACAACACCTCCTACCACTCCGCCGTGCGCGCCACACCTTTTGAGGTGGTCTACGACCGTCCTCCACCGCCAATCCTGCCGGTTGACCCCGGGACGGCCCGGACGGAGGCGGCTGGCGATCTTCTCCGCAGCAGGGATGAGATCCTTGCCGAGGTGCGCCAGCATCTTCTCCAGGCCCAGCAGCTATCCAAGAAATACTACGATGTCCATCACCGCGAGGCGGAGTTTGCGGTGGGCGACTGGGTGTGGCTGCAACTCCTTCACCGCTCCACGCAGTCACTAAATCCGCGCGCTAAGCGCAAGCTGGGCCCTCACTACGCGGGACCGTTTTCCGTGTTGGAATGCATCGGCAAGGTCGCCTACCGCCTTCAGCTTCCACCCGGCGCTCGCATTCACGACGTCTTCCATGTGTGCTTGCTGAAGCCTTTCCGCAGGGATCCACCGGCGGCCACGCCGGCGCTTCCTCCAACCTCCGATGGACGTCTTCTTCTGGGTCCAGCGAAGGTGTTGAAGGTCCAGCAGCACCATGGAGTGTGGCATTTGTTGATCCAGTGGCAAGGCCTTCCGGAGGAGGACGCCACTTGGGAGCAGCTCGAGGAGTTCCGCCAGCATTTTCCAGACTTCCGGCTCGCGGACCAGCTGTTTGCGTAGGCGGGGAGAGATGTTATGATCGGCGTCACTTATAGCCGGAGGAGGCCCAATGGCGGGTCTAGTTAGGGGCTTGGCCCAACTTATCTTTATTTTTATTAGCTCATCGAGGATTATATAAACACATGTAAGGCCACATTTTGGAATTAAGCAATAAGTCATAACTATTGTCCGGCTCCCTCAGGAGATGGAAACCCTAACCCTAGCCGCCTCCTGCGCCATCTCCTCCTCCTCCGCCGCGCGACCACGGCGCCGTCGCGCTGCCGCTCACGCCCAACTCCTCGCCACCCTCCCTTCCACCCCTACAACCTAAGAGCTAGGCCAGGTAGGGTCCTAGCTCCTATCATTATGTGACTTAGGTGCTAGCGTGAGTGCTATTCCCTTTACCTTATACCAAGAAATTATGAATGATATAGCACCTGCCAAAATAGAAGACATAGATGTTACTATTAAACTTGCTAATAGAGACACCATCACACCACTCGGGATTGTTAGAGATGTTGAAGTCTTTTGTGGGAAAATAAAATACCCTATTGATTTTCTAGTTCTTGGTTCCCCACAAGATGATTTTTGTCCCATTATCTTTGGTAGACCTTTCTTGAACACTGTCAATGCTACTATAGATTGTCATAAACAAACTGTCAGTGTTCGCTTTGGTGAGGAGTCTCATGAATTTAATTTCTCCAAGTTTAATAGACAACCTCATAATAAAGAATTGCCTAGTAAGGATGAAATAATTGGTCTTGCTTCTATTGCCATGCCTCCTACTGATCCACTAGAACAATATTTGCTAGACCATGAAAATGATACGCATATGCATGAAAGAAATGAAATAGATAAAATTTTCTTCGAACAACGACCTCTGCTCAAACATAATTTTCCTATTGAAACTCTTGGAGGTCCTCCTCTACCTAAGGGCGATCCTGTGTTTGAATTAAAACAATTGCTGACACTTTGAAATATGCTTATCTTGATGAGAAAAAGATATATCCTATTATTATTAGTGCTAACCTTTCAGAACATGAAGAAGAAAGATTACTGAAAATTCTGAAGAAGCACCGAGCTGCTATTGGATATACTCTTGATGATCTTAAGGGCATTAGTCCCACTCTCTGTCAGCACAAGATTAATATGGAACCTGATGCTAAACCCGTTGTTGATCATTAACGATGTTTGAATCCTAAGATGAAAGAAGTGATAAGAACTAAAATATTAAAGCTTCTGGAAGCAGGTATAATCTATCCCATAGCTAATAGTAGATGGGTGAGTCCCGTTCATTGCGTCCCTAAGAAGGGAGGTATTACTATTGTTCCTAATGATAAAAATGAACTTATTCCACAAAGGATTGTTACTGGCTATAGAATGGTAATTGATTTCAGAAAATTAAATAAAGCAACTAGAAAGGATCATTACCCTTTGCCTTTTATCGATCAAGTGTTGGAAAGATTATCTAAGCACACACACTTTTGCTTTCTTGATGGATATTCTGGGTTTTCTCAAATACCTGTTTCACAACCTCATCAAGAGAAAACAACCTTTACTTGCCCTTTTGGAACTTTAACTTATATACGTATGCCTTTTGGTTTATGTAATGCACCTGCTACCTTTAAAAGATGTATGACTGCTATATTCTCTGATTTTTGTGAAAAGATTGTTGAGGTTTTCATGGATGATTTTTCTGTTTACAAAACTTATTTTGATGATTGCTTGAGCAACCTTGATCGAGTTTTGCAGAGATGTGAGCAAACTAATCTTGTCTTGAATTGGGAGAAGTGCCATTTTATGGTTAATGAAGGTATTGTCTTAGGGCATTAAATTTCTGAACGAGGTATTGAGGTGGATAAAGCTAAAGTTGATGCAATAGAGAAAATGCCATGTCCTAGAGATATTAAAGGTATTCGTAGTTTCCTTGGTCATGCTGGTTTCTATAGGAGATTTATTAAAGACTTCTCTAAAATTTCTAGGCCTCTTACAAATCTTTTACAAAAGGATGTTCCATTTGTTTTTGATGATGATTGTGTAGAAGCCTTTGAAACACTTAAGAAAGCCTTAATTTCTGCACTTATTGTTCAACCACCTGATTGGAACTTGGCTTTTGAAATCATGTGTGATGCTAGTGATTATGCTGTTGGTGCTGTCCTAGGACATAGAGTTGATAAGAAATTAAATGTTATCCATTATGCTAGTAAAACTCTAGACAATGCCCAAAGAAATTATGCTACTACTGAAAAAGAATTTCTAGTAGTCGTGTTTGCTTGTGATAAATTCAGATCCTATATTGTTGATTCCAAAGTAATTGTTCACACTGATCATGCTACTATAAAATATCTTATGGAAAAGAAAGATGCTAAACCTAGACCCATTAGATGGGTTCTCCTACTACAAGAATTTGATTTACATATCACTGATAGAAAAGGAGCTGGGAACCCCGTAGCTGATAACTTGCCTAGGTTAGAAAATATTCTTGATGACCCACTACCTATTGATGATAGCTTTCCTGATGAACAACTAGCTGCAATAAATGTTTCTCAAAATACTCCTTGGTATGCTGACTATGCTAATTATATTGTTGCTAAATATATACCACCTAGTTTCACATACCAACAAAAGAAAAAATTCTTCTATGATTTAAGACATTACTTTTGGGATGACCCACATCTTTATAAAGAAGGAGTAGATGGTATTATTAGACGTTGTGTACCTGAGCATGAACAAGAACAAATCCTATGGAAATGTCACTCCGAAGCTTATAGAGGGCATCATGCGGGAGATAGAACTGCTCATAAGGTATTGCAATATGGTTTTTATTGGCCTACTCTCTTCAAGGATGCCCATAAGTTTGTTTTATCTTGTGATGAATGTCAACGAATTGGTAATATCAGTAAGCGTCAAGAAATGCCTATGAATTATTCACTTGCTGTTGAACCATTTGATGTTTGGGGTTTCGATTATATGGGGCCTTTTCCTTCCTCTAATGGGTATACTCATATTTTGGTTGCTGTTGATTATGTTAGTAAGTGGGTAGAAGCTATTCCAACTAGTACTGCTAATCATAACAATTCCATTGAAATGCTTAAAGAAGTTATTTTCCCGAGGTTTGGAGTCCCTAGAGATTTAATCACTGATGGTGGTTCACACTTTATTCATGGTGCTTTCCGTAAAATGCTTGCTAAATATGATGTTAACCATAGAATTGCATCACCCTATCGTCCTCAATATAGTGGTCAAATTGAACTTAGCAATAGAGAAATAAAGTTGATATTACAAAAAACTGTTAATAGGTCCCCAAAGAATTGGTCTAAGAAATTAGATGATGCACTTTGGGCTTACAGAACAGCATATAAAAATCCTATGGGTATGTCTCCCTATAAAATAGTTTATGGAAAAGCTTGTCATTTGCCTCTTGAGTTAGAGCATAAAGCATATTGGGCAATTAAATAACTTAACTATGATTTCAAACTTGCCGGTGAAAAGAGATTATTTGATATTAGCTCATTAGATGAATGGAGAACCCAAGCCTATGAAAATGCCAAACTGTTTAAAGAAAAATTTAAAAGATGGCATGACAGAAGAATCCAAAAGCGGGAATTCAAAGTTGGTGAATATGTTCTTTTGTACAACTCTCATTTCAGATTCTTTGCAGGAAAACTTCTCTCTAAATGGGAATGACCATATATTATCGAGGAGGTTTACCGCTCTGGAGCTATCAAGATTAATAATGCCGAAGGTACTAACCCGAAGGTGGTCAATGGTCAAAGAATTAAACACTATATCTTAGGTACGCCTATTAATGTTGAAAGCGATATTATCCAAACCATGACATCGGAGGAACACATAAAAGAAACCTTCCGAAACACTCCAGAATAACCGAAAAAGAGGAGGTACGTGATACGGTAAGTAAACAGACTCCGAAAAATCCGCAAAAATATTTTCTGTCAGTTTTGAATTATTACAAAAAATAGGAAAATAAGAAACAACCAGGAAAGCAACCGAGGAGGGCACAAGACACCAGGGTGCGCCTGGGCCCCCTGGCACGCCCAGGTGGGTTGTGCCCACCTCGGGAACCTTCCCAACTCCGTTTTCCCCTCGTTTTGTTTGTTTCCCAAGATAAAAAATCTTTATATACCCCCCGAACATATTGACCACCGTATCACGGAGAAATCTTCTGTTCTTGTTTCTTGCTGTTTTTCCGACAGATCTGAAATATGTTGTCTCAAGATTCGGAGGAGGAGAGCCTTGTTTCTCACCAGCCTCTGGATCCAAATGTCTTTAAGAAGACCTTCCTATATTTTTGGTTCTCAGATGAGGAGGAAGACACCGATTCGGAGGATATCCCTCCCCGATTTTGGCAGGATAGCAAGGCAGCCTTATGCAAGAAGATCTTGAAGCTTGAGCTGGAGAATGAGGATCTTAGGGATGATAACTTCAGCCTCCGACGCAAGCTGGAGAAAAAGAACATGTCCTCATCATCACCACCTCCTTCTTCATCACCAAAGGAGACTTGAGCTCATGGTATGGGCACTCCCCTTGGCTTGTGCCAAGCTTGGGGGAGGTGCCCCGGTATCGTATCACCACCACTATCTTTGCCTTTATTTATCTTAGTTCGATCTTTAGTTATCTTTTGAATTAGTTGAATAAAAGTTTAGTTCAAATCTTTTCTCTTCGAGTGTTTGCTTAGTGATCTATCTATCTATCTATGTAATCGTGTGCGAGATATATAATAAAGATTAGTTCAAGTTTTGCTTTGTTTACTTTTATGTTTCAATAAAAATAAAAGGAAATAATGAAAAAGATCATATGCTAATCTTATGGTAAGTAATGACATCACATAAGGAAAAGTATAAGTGGTAAAATTTATTGGAGATTGACAAACATAGCATTGGTCAATGATGCAATTCATGAAAGAATTAACAAGGGAAGAGAAGATTCACATGCAAATACACTATCATGGACATCTTTGATGATTGTGAGCCCCCATTAAATATTGTGTGTCAAAATTGTTGACGTTGGACAAGGAAGACAACATAATGATTTATGTTTGTTCATATTCACATAGAAGTTATATTGTCATAGATCCTTCAACATGTGGTGCTTGCTCAATATCTTTGCTACCCAAAAATTGCGCACTAAGTAGAGATACTACTTGTGCATCAAAAAAACCCTTAACCCAAAATCTTATTTTGAGAGACCACCATACCTACCTATGGATTGAGTAAGATCCTTCAAGTAAGTTGTCATCGGTGCAATAAGGCAATAAAAATTGCTTCTAAATGTGTTGGATCATTTAGTGTAAGAGAAAATTGAGCGTTGTACGAACTTGAGATGGCAAAATAATAAAAGCGACAGACTGCATAATAAAGGTTGCTATCATACGGGGTAATATAACATGACGTTCTTTTGCACTAAGAGATTAAGCATACAAACCAAAAAGCGCATGACAACCTCTGCTTCCCTCTGCGAAGGGCCTATCTTTCATTTTTATGCATTTACTTTTATGTAAGAGTCAAAGTATTTTTCCCTATTCCTTTTTATTTTCTCTTTTTGCAAGCATCATGTGGTGAGAAAAGATCTAGGAACATATATCCAGTTGGATATGAGTGGGCATGAGTTATTATTGTTGACATCACCCCTGAGGTGAATATGTTGGGAGGCGAAACTATAAGCCCCTATCTTTCTAGGTGTCCGGTTGAAACTTTTTGTTCATGGGTATGCTGTGAGTGTTAGCAATCATAAAAGGTTAAGTGATGGTTGAGTATGTGAACTTGCCTAAAGGCTCCGATACGTGACCCTTCCTGAAAAGATGATGAATTGTAGTTGCAAAGTTGACTGAGAACATAGTTTGTTGGTTTTCACTAGAGTTTATGCTTTATACTTCAATGTTGTGATGAATTGTTACTTGTTCATGAGAAGATATATGATAAAGTTATGTCCGTATTTTGTTTTTATCGACACCTCTCACTCTAAGCATGTGGACATGTTTTTCGATTTTGGTTTTTTGCTTGAGGACAAGCGAAGTCTAAGCTTGGGGAGTTGATACGTCCATTTTGCATCATGTTTTCCTACTGATATTTATAATGTTTTTATGTATAATAATGCTTTTTTAAGTATTCCTAATGCCTTTTCTCTCATAATATGCAAGGTTTACACAAAGAGGGAGAATGCCGGCATCTGGAATTCTGGACCTGAGAAAGCTACGTCAGAGTTACCTATTCTGCACATCTCCAAATAAGCTGAACTTCACGGAGAATTTTTATGGAATATTTAAGAAATATTGGAGCAAATAACTACCAAGGGGGCCCACCAGGTGGGCACAACCCACCTGGGCGAGCCAGGGCCCCTAGGCGCGCCCTGGTGGGTTGTGCCCTCCTCGGCCCACCTCCGGTGCCCATCTTTTTGTATATAGGTCATTTTGACCTAGAAAAAATTAGAGGGGGACTTTCGGGATGAAGCGCCGCCGTCTTGAGGCGGAACTTGGGCAGGAGCACTTTTGCCCTTCGGTGGAGCGATTCCGCCGGGGGAACTTCCCTCCCGGAGGGGGGAAGTCATCGTCATTATCATCACCAACAACTCTCTCATCTTTGGGAGGGCAATCTCCATCAACATCTTCAACAGCACCATCTCCTCTCAAACCCTAGTTCATCTCTTGTGTTCAATCTTTGTACCGGAACCTCAGATTGGTACTTGTGGGTGACTAGTAGTGTTGATTACATCTTGTAGTTGATTACTATATGGTTTATTTGGTGGAAGATTATATGTTTAGATCCATTATGCTATTTAATACCCCTCTGATCTTGAGCATGATTATCATTTGTGAGTATTTACTTTTGTTCTTGAGGTCACGGGAGAAGTCATGTTGCAAGTAATTATGTGAACTTGATATGTGTTCGATATTTTGATGATATGTATGTTGCGATTCCCTTAGTGGTGTCATGTGAACGTTGACTACATGGCACTTCACCTTATTAGGGCCTAAGGGAATGCATTGTGGAGTAGTTATTTGATGATGGGTTGCTAGAGTGATAGAAGCTTCAACCCTAGTTTATGCGCTACTTCGTAAGGGACCGATTTGGATCCAAAAGTTTAATGCTATGGTTAGATTTTATCTTAATACTTTTCTCGTAGTTGCGGATGCTTGCGAGGGGGTTAATCATAAGTAGGAGGTTTGTTCAAGTAAGAACAGCACCTAAGCACCGATCCACCCACATATCAAATTATCAAAGTAGCGAAAACGAATCAAGCCAACATGATGAAATTGACATGGTGAAATTCCCGTGTAACCTCAAGAACGCTTTGCTTATCATAAGAGACCGTTTAGCCTGTCCTTTGCCACAAAAGGATTGGGCTACCTTGCTGCACTTTATTTACCATTACCGTTACTTTCTCATTACAAATTATCTTCCCATCAAACTACCTGTTACCGACTCTTTTAGTGCTTGCAGTTAATACCTTGCTGAAAATCACTTGTCATTTCCTTCTACTCCTCATTGGGTTCGACACTCTTACTTATCGAAAGGACTATGATTGATCCCCTGTACTTGTGGGTCATAACTGCCGTGAAAAAAGAGTCAGTTGTGGTTCTGCTACCTCATCTTGTTTTGAGATCTGGGTCCTGTTGGAACCTAGTTTGTGTGTTGTTTCTCAACTCCTTTTGTTTAGTTATGTATCTTATACTTTCAAGTTCAACTTATATTGATAATTGAATCCTACACCTGGCCATTTACAGTTCTTCCATTTACAGTCAGAATAGGCAATGCACATGCCAGAAGAGCAACGCGCGGATAGTCAAAATTCATGTGTTGTCTTCAACAAGAGGATGTTAAAAGAACAGGAACTGTGCTGGGCATAGAAACACCACTTTAACAGGAGCAAAATCGATAAACGGTGGCACTAAACGGAAATGCTACAATGAATGGAAATAAAGGTATTTCACCGACCGCTATCAGTTTGCACACCGATTAATTTGTAACCACATCAGTTTGACACACTCAGCTGGCACTGATGGCATTCCACATATTTAGTTTAAACTGATGTATGAGTATTTCTCAAGACATAGCCATCCAGGCAGCAACAACTTAAACAGAAATTGTAGTAGACCTTGTTTCCGTCATATTTTTTTTAGAAAAGGAGGATGACCCCCGGCCTCTGCATCTGAGTGATTCATGCAACCACTTGAAGCCACTATCTCGGCAACATCTGTCGCTACTCCTATCCATTTGATGGAGGGGTGCCAAAAATTCGAGCCGAATACCAAACAGACTTCGCACCAAAGCCTAACATCTAAAGCCGGAGGCCCCAACCAAGCCACAATGCCAGGTCTGGGGCACACACCGGTCCGGCGCACTCTCAGAGGCGACCGCCGCTGTCTTCCACCTATCCATCTTCAGATCAGGAACTGACGTATCAACCTTGCTAGGGCTGCCATTGACACCACCATGACGCTAGACAGCACCGTCCTCCTGCACAAGTCCATCAACCCGCATCGGACTCCAGTGCGCCACGCCACTGAGATCCGCCGTCATCGATGTGGAAGATGAAACCGTGCTCCGCCTTTGGGCCCTTCCAGTTAGCACTTTCTCAAAAACGATGCCCCCAGGAGGGAGAACGACATCGAAGATGTCGTCATCGTCTGATCTAGGAAGACCCAGATCTAGGGTTTCCCACCAAGCAGTCCGAGCGAGAAGACGTTGCCTGCACAAAAACTTTGGGTGGTTCATTGCCTCAACTACTTCCTTACTTTCTTGTGAGTCGCTTATCCCGGCTTCCAGTCAAAGGAAGTACTAATTGATATGCTTCCTCACACAGGTTGGTACCGGTCTTCATCCTGATTATGGTGCTTGTCATATATACTGGTAATTTGGTATTGTGCTACTGTTGCCCGATTTCATAAAGGAGTAACTTGGAGCCTGAACTCCAAGGCAAATCATTACATTGGCCGATTTCAGTGAACGACACAAACATATTAGATGGATAGATACTTATGCTGCTGCTATGTACTCCAAAGTTCACTCAGACAAGCATAGATGTTGACAAGAAGAAGTGCCAGAGTGAACGCTAACAATATTGCTTGGCGCATAGCCCAGAAAAACGTAGTCCAGTCTTTGGTCCCAACTTGCACTTTTTGGTTGTCGACACGTACGCTGGTAGCGAACTGTATGCCATGGAGTCTAAAGATTCCAGACAAGTTGGTAGATGATGTCGCTTGAACTATGTCGGTATTTCCCCAAAGAGGATGGGATGATGCAGCATAGCTACGGTAGGTATTTCCCTCAGTGATGACCAAGGTTATCGAACTAGTAGGAGAACCAAGCAACACTATGTAAACGGTACCTGCACACAAAGAACCAATACTTGCAAACCGACGTGTTAAAGGGGTTGTCAATCCCTTTCGGGTAACGGTGCCAGAAATTGATGCGGATACGGGATAAAAATTATGGTAGATTGGATAAATAGATCTCGATAGAAGTCAAATATAATAAAGTGCAACAAGGTATTTTTGGGTTTTTGGATTAATAGATCTGAAAACAAAAGCGAATAAAAATATATCTCAAAGCAAATATGATGGAGAATAGACCCGGGGGCCGTAGATTTCACTAGTGGCTTCTCTCGAGAAAATAGCATACGGCGGGTAAACAAATTACTGTTGGGCAATTGATAGAACTTCAAATAATCATGACGATATCCAGGCAATGATCATTATATAGGCATCACGTCCAAGATTAGTAGGCCGACTCCTGCCTGCATCTACTACTATTACTCCACACATCGACCGCTATCCATCATGCATCTAGTGTATTAAGTTCATGGAAAAATGGAGTAATGCAATAAGAACGATGACATGATGTTGACATGATCTATTCATGTAGGAATAGACCCCATCTTGTTATCCTTAATGGCAACAATCAACATGTGTCTTGCTGCCCCTTCTGTCACTGGCAAAGAACACCGCAAGATAGAACCCATCACAAAGCACCTCTTCCCATGGCAAGAAAAATCGATCTAGTCGGCCTAACTAAACCAAAGATTCAAAGAAGAAATACGAGGCTATAAGTAATCATGCATATAAGAGATCAAAGAGACTCAAATAACTTTCATGGATAAAAAGATAGATCTGATCATAAACTCAAAGTTCATCGGATCCCAACAAACACACTGCAAAAAGAGTTACATCAAATAGATCTCCAAGAGACCTTTGTATTGAGAATCAAAAGAGAGAGAGGAAGCCATCTAGCTACTAACTATAGACCCGTAGGCCTACAATGAACTACTCACGCATCATCAGAGAGGCACCAATGAGGATGATGAACCCCTCCGTGATGGTGTCTAGATTGGATCTGGTGTTTCTGGAACTTGCGGCGGCAGGAATTGTTTTTTGTCGACTCCCCTAGGGTTTTTGGATTTCTAGGGTATTTATAGAGCAAAGAGGTGGTGCGGGAGGCCACCGAGGTGGGCACAACCCACCAGGGCACGCCTGGGCCCCTAGGCACGCCCAGGTGGGTTGTGCCCCCCTCGGGGCACCCCTCTGGTACTTCTCTGGGCCAACAGGTTGAAGGAAATATGCCATAGAGGCAATAATAAAGTTGTTATTTATATTTCCTTATATCATGATAAATGTTTATTATTCATGCTAGAATTGTATTAACCGGAAACTTGATACATGTGTGGATACATAGACAAAACATCGAGTCCCTAGTAAGCCTCTACTAGACTAGCTCGTTAATCAAAGATGGTTAAGTTTCCTAACCATAGACATGTGTTGTCATTTGATGAACGGGATCACATCATTAGGAGAATGATGTGATGGACATGACCCATCCGTTAGCTTAGCATATTGATCGTTCAGTTTTATTGCTATAGCTTTCTTCATGTCATATACATATTCCTTTGACTATGAGATTATGCAACTCCCGGATATCGGAGGAATACCTTGTGTGCTATCAAACGTCACAACATAACTGGGTGATTATCAAGATGCTCTAAAGGTATCTCCGAAGGTGTTTGTTGGGTTGGCATAGATCGAGATTAGGATTTGTCACTCCGAGTATCGGAGAGGTATCTCTGGGCCCTCTCGGTAATGCACATCATAAGAAGCCTTGCAAGCAATGTGACTAATGAGTTAGTTGCGGGATGATGCATTACGGAACGAGTAAAGAGACTTGCCGGTAACGAGATTGAACTAGGTATGAAGATACCGACGATCGAATCTCGGGCAAGTAACATACCAATGACAAAGGGAATAACGTATGTTGTCATTACGGTACGACCGATAAAGATCTCCGTAGAATATGTGGGAACCAATATGAGCATCCAGGTTCCGCTGTTGGTTATTGATCGGAGAGGTGTCTCGGTCATGTCTACATAGTTCTCGAACCCGTAGGGTCCGCACGCTTAACGTTCGATGACGATTTTTTGTTTTATGAGTTATGTGATTTGGTGACCGAATGTTGTTCGGAGTCACGGATGAGATCACGGACATGAAGAGGAGTCTCAAAATGGTTGATAGGTAAAGATTCATATATAGGACGATGATATTCGGACACCGGAAGTGTTCCGGGGTGTACCGGGTGCATATCGGAGTACTGGGGGGGGGGAGGGGTGGTTACCGGAACCCCCGGGGGGAAGATATGGGCCATAAGAGGGAGGCACACCAGCCCACAAGGGGTGGTGCGCCCCCCCCCCTTAGGCATGTGGCCGAATTGGAGAAGGAGGAGAAGGGGTTCGGCCCCCCTTCCTTCTCTCCTTCCCCCTTCCCTTTTCTCTCCGGCTAAAAAAAGGAAGGGGGGAGGCCAAATTGGACTAGGGGCCCAAGTAGGATTCCTCCTACTTGGGCGCCCCAAGGCTGTTCCCCTCCCCCCTCCCACCTATATATACGTGGGGAGGGGGCGCCTAGAAGACACACCAACGATTGTTAGCCGTGTGCGGCGCCCCCCTCCACAGTTTACGCCTCCGGTCGTATTCACGTAGTGCTTAGGCGAAGCTCTGCGCGGATCACTTCACCATCACTGTCACCACGCCGTCGTGCTGATGGAACTCTTCCTCGACACTTTGCTGGATCAAGAGTTCAAGGGACGTCATCGAGCTAAATGTGTGCAGAACTCGGAGGTGCCGTACGTTCGGTACTTGATCGGTCGGAACGAGAAGAAGTTCGACTACATCAACCGCGTTAACAAACGCTTCCGCTTTTGGTCTACGAGGGTACGTGGACACACTCTCCCCCTCTCATTGCTATTCATCTCCTAGATAGATCTTGCGTGAGCGTAGGAAAATTTTGAAATTGCATGCTACGTTTCCCAACAGTGGCATCCGAGCCAGGTCTATGCGTAGATGATATGCACGAGTAGAACACAAAGAGTTGTGGGCGGTGGTAGTCATACTGCTTACCACCAACGTCTTATTTTGATTCAGCGGTATTGTTGGATGAAGCGGCCTGGACGAACCTTACATGACCACGTTCATGAGACTGGTTCCACCGACAGACATGCAACTAGTTTTGCATAAAGGTGGCTGGCGGGTGTCTGTTTCTCCAACTTTAGTTGAATCAAATTTGACTATGGCTGGTCCTTGTTGAAGGTTAAAACAACAAACTTGATGAAACACCGTTGTGGTTTTGATGCGTAGGTAAGAACGGTTCTTGCTAGAAGCCCGTAGCAGCCACGTAAAACTTGCAACAACAAAGTAGAGGACGTCTAACTTGTTTTTGCAGGGCATGTTGTGATATGATATGGTCAAGACATGATGTGATATACGTTGTTGTATGAGATGATCATGTTTGGTAAATGTTATCGGCAACTGGCAAGAGCCTTATGGTTGTTGCTTTATTGTATGAAATGCAAACGCCATGTAATTGCTTTACTTTCTCACTATGCATTAGCGATAGTTGTAGAAGCAATAGTTGGCGAGATGACCACGACGCTACGATGGAGATCAAAGTGTCAAGCCGGTGATGATGGAGATCATGATGGTGCTTTGGAGATGGAGATCAAAGGCACAAGATGATGATGGCCATATCATGTCACATATTTTGATTGCATGTGATATTTATCTTTTATGCATCTTATTTTGCTTAGTACGGCGGTAGCATTATAAGATGACCCCTTACTAAAATCTCAAGGTATAAGTGTTCTCCCTGAGTATGCACCGTTGCGATAGTTCGTCGTGCTGAGACACCACGTGATGATCGGGTGTGATAGGCTCTACGTTCACATACAATGGGTGCAAGACAGTTTTGCACATGCGGAATACTCGGGTTAAACTTGACAAGCCTAGCATGTACAGACATGGCCTCGGAACACTGGAGACCGAAAGGTCGAATATGAATCATATAGTAGATATGATCAACATAGAGATGTTCACCATTGATGACTACTCCATCTCACGTGATAATCGGACTTGGTTTAGTTGATTTGGATCACGTATCATTTAGATGACTTGAGGGATGTCTATCTAAGTGGGAGTTCTTAAGTAATATGATTAATTGAACTTAATTTATCATGAACTTAGTCCTGATAGTTTTTGCATATCTATGTTGTAGATCAATGGCCCGTGCTACCGTTCCCTTGAATTTTAATGCGTTCCTAAAGAAAGCTAAGTTGAAAGATGATGGTAGCAACTACACGGACTGGGTCCGTAACTTGAGGATTATCCTCATTGCTGCACAGAAGAATTATGTCCTTGATGCACCGCTAGGTGAAAGGCCCGCTGCAGGAGCAGATGGTGATGTTATGAACGTCCGGCAAGCTCAATTTGATGACTACTCGATAGTTCAGTGTGCCATGCTTTACGGCTTAGAATCGAGACTTCAAAGACATTTCGAACGTCATGGACCATATGAGTTGTTCTAGGAGTTGAAGTTAATATTTCAAGCAAATGCCCGAGTTGAGAGATATGAAGTCTCCAACAAGTTCTATAGCTGCAAGATGGAGGAGAATAGCTCTGTCAGTGAACACATACTCAAAATGTCTGGGTATCTTAACCACTTGACTCAGTTGGGAGTTAATCTTCCAGATGATAGTGTTATTGACAGAGTTCTCCAATCACCGCCACCATGCTACAAAGGCTTCGTGATGAACTATAATATGCAAGGGATGGAAAAGACAATTCCCGAGCTCTTCGCTATGCTCAAATCTGTGGAGGTAGAAATCAAGAAGGAGCATCAAGTGTTGATGGTTAACAAGACCACTAGTTTCAAGAAAAAGGGCAAAGGAAAGAAGGGGAACTTCAAGAAGAATGGCAAGCAAGTTGCCACTCCCGGGAAGAAGCCCAAGTCTGGACCTAAGCCTGAAACTGAGTGCTTCTACTGCAAAGGGACTGGTCACTGGAAGCGGAACTGCTCCAAGTATTTGGCGGATAAGAAGGATGGCAAAGTGAACAAAGGTATATGTGATATACATGTTATTGATGTGTACCTTACTAATGCTCGTAGTAGCGCCTAGGTATTTGATACTGGTTCGGTTGCTCATATTTGTAACTCGAAACAGGGGCTACGGATTAAACGAAGATTGGCTAAGGACGAGGTGATGATGCGCGTCGGGAATGGTTCCAAGGTCGATGTGATCGCCGTCGGCACGCTACCTCTACATCTACCTTCGGGATTAGTTTTAGACCTGAATAATTATTATTTGGTGCCAGCGTTGAGCATGAACATTATATCTGGATCTTGTTTAATGCGAGACGGCTATTCATTTAAATCAAAGAATAATGGTTGTTCTATTTATATGAGTAATATCTTTTATGGTCATGCACCCTTGAAGAGTGGTCTATTTTTGTTGAATCTCGATCGTGGTGATACACATATTCCTAATATTGATGCCAAAAGATGCAAAGTTGATAATGATAGTGCAACATATTTGTGGCACTGCCGTTTAGGTCATATTGGTGTAAAGCGCATGAAGAAACTCCATACGGATGGACTTTTGGAATCACTTGATTATGAATCATTTGATGCTTGTGAACCATGCCTCATGGGCAAGATGACTAAAATTCCGTTCTCCGGAACAATGGAGCGAGCCACTGACTTATTCGAAATAATACAAACCGATGTATGCGGTCCGATGAGTGTTGAGGCTCGCGGCGGGTATCGTTATTTTCTAACCTTCACAGATGATTTGAGCAGATATGGATATATCTACTTGATGAAACACAAGTCTGAAACATTTGAAAAGTTCAAAGAATTTCTGAGTGAAGTAGAGAATCATCGTAACAAGAAAATAAAGTTTCTACGATCTAATCACGGAGGCGAATATTTGAGTTACGAGTTTGGCCTTCATTTAAAACAATGTGGAATAGTTTCACAACTCACGCCACCTGGAACACCACAGCGTAATGGTGTGTCCGAACATCGTAATTGTACTTTATTAGATATGGTGTGATCTATGATGTCTCTTACCGATTTACCACTATCATTTTGGGGTTATGCATTAGAGAAAGCTGCATTCACGTTAAATAGGGCACCGTCTAAATCCGTTGAGACAACACCGTATGAACTGTGGTTTGGCAATAAACCTAAGATGTCGTTTCTTAAAGTTTGGGGTTGCGATATGTGAAAAAGCTTCAACCTGATAAGCTCGAACCCAAATCGGAAAAGTGCGTCTTCATAGGATACCCAAAAGATACTGTTGGGTACACGTTCTATCACAGATCCGAAGGCAAGATCTTTGTTGCTAAGAATGGATCCTTTCTAGAGAAGGAGTTTCTCTCAAAAGAAGTGAGTGGGAGGAAAGTAGAACTTGATGAGGTAATTGTACCTTCTCTCTATTTGGAAAATAGCTCATCAGAGAAATCTGTTCCCGTGATGCCTACACCAACTAGAGAGGAAGCTAATGATAATGATCATGAAACTTCAGATCAAGTTACCACTGAACCTCGTAGGTCAACCAGAGCACGTTCCGCACCAGAGTGGTACGGTAATCCTGTTCTGGAAGTCATGTTACTAGACCATGATGAACCTACGAACTATGAAGAAGCGATGATGAGCCCAGATTCCGAGAAATGGCTTGAGGCCATGAAATCTGAGATAGGATCCATGTATGAGAACAAAGTGTGGACTTTGGTGGATTTGCCCGATGATTGGTGAGCCATAGAAAATAAATGGATCTTCAAGAAAAAGACTGACGCTGATGGTAATGTTACTGTTAACAAAGCTCGACTTGTCGCGAAAGGTTTTCGACAAGTTCAAGGAGTTGACTACGATGAGACTTTCTCACCCGTAGCGATGCTTAAGTCTGTCCAAATCATGTTAGCAATTGCCGCATTTTATGATTATGTAATCTGGCAAATGGACATCAAAACTGCATTCCTTAATGGATTTCTTAAAGAAGAGTTGTATATGATGCAACCAGAAGGTTTTGTCGATCCTAAAGATGTTAACAAAGTGTGCAAGCTCCAGCGATCCATTTATGGACTGGTGCAAGCATCTCGGAGTTGGAATATACGCTTTGATGAGGTGAGCAAAGCATATGGTTTTATACAGACTTTTGGAGAAGCCTGTATTTACAAGAAAGTGAGTGGGAGCTCTGTAGCATTTCTAATATTATATGTGGATGACATATTGTTGACTGGAAATGATATAGAATTTCTGGATAGCATAAAAGGATACTTGAATAAAAGTTTTTCAATGAAAGAACTCGGTGAAGCTGCTTATATATTGGGCAGCAAGATCTATAGAGATAGATCAAGACGCTTAATTGGACTTTCACAAAGCACATACCTTGATAAAGTTTTGAAGAAGTTCAAAATGGATCAGTCAAAGAAAATGTGTTCTTGCCTGTGTTACAAGGTGTGAAGTTGAGTCAGACTCAATGCCTGACCACTGCAGAAGATACAGAGAAAATGAAAGTCATTCCCTATGCCTCAGCCATAGGTTCTATCATGTATGCCATGCTATGTACCAGACCTGATGTGTGCCTTGCTATAAGTCTAGCAGGGAGGTACCAAAGTAATCCAAGAGTGGATCACTGGACAGCGGTCAAGAACATCTTGAAGTACCTGAAAAGGACTAAGGATATGTTTCTCGTTTATGGAGGTGACAAAGAGCTCATCGTAAATGGTTACGTCGATGCTAGCTTTGACACTAATCCGGATGACTCTAAGTCACAAACCGGATACGTATTTATATTGAATGGTGGAGCTATCAGTTGGTGCAGTTCCAAGCAAAGCATCGTGGCGGGATCTATGTGTGAAGCGGAGTACATAGCTGCTTCGGAAGCAGCGAATGAAGGAGTCTGGATGAAGGAGTTCATATCCGATCTAGGTGTAATACCTAGTGCATCGGGTCCAATGAAAATCTTTTGTGACAATACTGGAGCAATTGCCTTGGCGAAGGAATCCAGATTTCACAAAAGAACCAAACACATCACGAGACGCTTCAACTCCATCCGTGATCAAGTCAAGGAGGGAGACATAAAGATTTGCAAAATACATACGGATCTGAATGTGGCAGACCCGTTGACTAAGCCTCTTCCACGAGCAAAACATGATCAACACCAAGACTCCATGGGTGTTAGAATCATTACAATGTAATCTAGATTATTGACACTAGTGCAAGTGGAAGACTGAAGGAAATATGCCCTAGAGGAAATAATAAAGTTGCTATTTATATCTCCTTATATCATGATAAATGTTTATTATTCATGCTAGAATTGTATTAACCAGAAACTTGATACATGTGTGGATACATAGACAAAACATCGAGTCCCTAGTAAGCCTCTACTAGACTAGCTCATTAATCAAAGATGGTTAATGTTCCTAACCATAGACATGTGTTGTCATTTGATGAACGGGATCACATCATTAGGAGAATGATGTGATGGACATGACCCATCCGTTAGCTTAGCATATTGATCGTTCAGTTTTATTGCTATAGCTTTCTTCATGTCATATACATATTCCTTTGACTATGAGATTATGCAACTCCTGGATACCGGAGGAATACCTTGTGTGCTATCAAACGTCACAACGTAACTGGGTGATTATAAAGATGCTCTACAGGTATCTCCGAAGGTGTTTGTTGGTTTGGCATAGATTGAGATTAGGATTTGTCACTCCGAGTATCGGAGAGGTATCTCTGGGCCCTCTTGGTAATGCACATCATAAGAAGCCTTGCAAGCAATGTGGCTAATGAGTTAGTTGTGGGATGATGCATTGCAGAATGAGGAAAGAGACTTGCCGGTAACGAGATTGAACTAGGTATGAAGATACCGACGATCGAATCTCGGGCAAGTAACATACCGATGACAAAGGGAATAAATTATGTTGTCATTACAGTACGACCGATAAAGATCTCCGTAGAATATGTAGGAACCAATATGAGTATCCAGGTTCCGCTGTTGGTTATTGACCGGAGAGGTGTCTCGGTCATGTCTACATAGTTCTCGAACCCGTAGGGTCCACACACTTAACGTTCGATGACGATTTTGTATTATATGAGTTATGTGATTTGGTGACCGAATGTTGTTCAGAGTTCCGGATGAGATCACGGACATGACGAGGAGTCTCGAAATGGTCGATAGGTAAAGATTCATATATAGGACGATGATATTCGTGTTGGGGAACGTAGTATTTCAAAAAATTTCCTACGATCACGCAAGATCTATCTAGGAGATGCATAGCAATGAGCAGGGAGAGTGTGTCCACGTACCATCGTAGACCGAAAGCGGAAGCGTTTAGTAACGCGGTTGATGTAGTTGAACGTCTTCGCGATCCAACCGATCCAAGTACCGAACGTACGACACCTCCGCGTTCAGCACACGTTCAGCTCGATGACGTCCCTCGAGCTCTTGATCCAGTTGAGGACGAGGGAGAGTTCCGTCAGCACGACGGCGTGGCGACGGTGATGATGAAGTTACCGGCGCAGGGCTTCGCCTAAGCACTACGACGATATGACCGAGGTGTGTAACTATGGAGGGGGGCACCGCACACGGCTAAGACAAATCTTGGTGTCTGTTGTGTCTTTGGGGTGCCCCTTGCCTCCGTATATAAAGGAGGGAGAGGGAGAGGCAGCCGGCCCTAGGGGGCGCGCCAAGGTGTGGAGTCCTACTAGGACTCCCTAGACCTAGTAGGATTCCACCTCCCATATTTAGTAGGAAAGGGGAAAGGGAGAGGGAGATGGAAAGAGGGGCTGCGCCCCCTCCCCTAGTCCAATTCGGTTTGGGCAAGGGGGGAGGGGGGGGGGGGGCGCGTGCCTCCTCACGTGGCCTGCCTCTCCCTTTCCCGTATGGCCCAATAAGGCCCATTACTTCTCCCGGTGAATTCCCGTAACTCCCCGGTACTCCGAAAAATACCCGAATCACTCGGAACCTTTCCGGTGTCCGAATATAGCCTTCCAATATATGAATCTTTACCTCTCGACCATTTCGAGACTCCTCGTCATATCCGTGATATCATCCGGGACTCCGAACAAACTTCGGTCATCAAATCATATAACTCATAATACAAATTGTCATCGAACGTTAAGCGTGCGAACCCTACGGGTTCGAGAACTATGTAGACATGACCGAGACACATCTTCGGTCAATAACCAATAGCGGAACCTGGATGCTCATATTGGCTCCTACATATTCTACGAAGATCTTTATCGGTCAAACCGCATAACAACATACGTTATTCCCTTTGTCATCGGTATGTTACTTGCCCGAGATTCAATCGTTGGTATCATCATACCTAGTTCAATCTCGTTACCGGCAAGTCTCTTTACTTGTTCCGTAATGCATCATCCCACAACTAACTCATTAGTCACATTGCTTGCAAGGCTTCATATGATGTGCATTACCGAGAGGGCCCAGAGATACCTCTCTGATACTCGGAGTGACAAATCCTAATCTCGATTTATGCCAACCCAACAAACACCTTCGGAGACACCTGTAGAGCATCTTTATAATCACCCAGTTACATTGTGACGTTTGACAGCACACAAGGTGTTCCTCCGGTATTCGGGAGTTGCATAATCTCATAGTCAGAGGAATATGTATAAGTCATGAAGAAAGCTTTAGCAATAAAACTTAATGATCATTATGCTAAGCTAACGGATGGGTCTTGTCCATCACATCAATCTCCTAATTATGTGATCCCATTCATCAAATGACAACACATGTCTATGGTCAGGAAACTTTAACCATCTTTAATGAATGAGCTAGTCAAGTAGAGGCATACTAGGGACACTCTGTTTGTCTATGTATTCACACATGGACTAAGTTTCCGGTTAATACAATTCTAGCATGAATAATAAACATTTATCATGAAATAAGGAAATAAATAATAACTTTATTATTGCCTCTAGGGCATATTTCCTTCAGTCTCCTACTTGCACTAGAGTCAATAATCTAGTTCACATCGCCATGTGATTTAACACCAATAGTTCACATCACCATGTGATTAACACCCATAGTTCACATCGCTTATGTGACCAACACTCAAAAGGTTTACTAGAGTCAATAATCTAGTTCATATAACCATGTGATTAACACCCAAAGAGTACTAAGGTGTGATCAAGTTTTGCTTATGAGAGAAGTTTAGTCAACGGGTCTGCCACATTCAGATCCGTATGTATTTTGCAAATTCTATGTCTACAATGCTCTGCATGGAGCTACTCTAGCTAATTGCTCCCACTTTCAATATGTTTCCAGATTGAGACTTTGAGTCATCTGGATCGGTGTAAAAGCTTGCATCGACGTAACCTTTTACGACGAACTCTTTTATCACCTCCATAACCTAAAAATATTTCCTTAGTCCTCTTAGGGAACTAAGGATAACTTTGACCGCTATCCAGTGATCTATCCCTGGATCACTATCGTACCTCCTTGCTAAACTCATAGCAAGGCACACAACTGGTCTGGTACATAGCATGGCATACTTTATAGAACCTATGACTGAGGCATAGGGAATGACTTCCATTCTCTTTCTATCTTCTGCCGTGGTCGGGCTTTGAGTCTTACTGAACTTTATACCTTGAATACAGGCAAGAACTCTTTCTTTGACTGATCCCTTTTTGAACTCCTTCAAAATTTTGTCAAGGTATGTGCTTTGTGAAAGTCCTATTAAGCGTCTCGATCTATCCCTATAGATCTTGATGCTTAATACTTAAGCAGCTTAACCAAGGTCTTTTTATTGAAAAATTCTTATTCAAGTATCCTTTTATGCTATCCAGAAATTCTATATCATTTCCAATCAACAATATGTCATCCACATATAATATTAGAAATGCTACAGAGCTCCCACTCAATTTCTTGTAAATACAGGCTCCACCGTAAGTCTGTATAAAACCATATGCTTCGATCACTTCATCAAAGCGTATATTCCAACTCTGAGATGCTTGCACCAGTCCATAAATGGATCGCTGGAGCTTGCACACTTTGTTAGCTCCCTTAGGATTGACAAAACCTTCTGGTTGCATCATATACAACTCTTCTTTAAGAAATCCATTAAGGAATGCAGTTTTGACATCCATTTGCCAAATTTCATAATCATAAAATGCGGCAATTGCTAACATGATTCGGACAGACTTAAGCATCGCTACGGGTGAGAAGGTCTCATCGTAGTCAACTCCTTGAACTTGTCAAAAAACTTTCGCAACAAGTCGAGCTTTGTAGACAGTAACATTACTGTCAGCGTCAGTCTTCTTCTTGAAGATCCATTTATTCTCTATGGCTTGCCGATCATCGGGCAAGTCAACCAAAGTCCACACTTTGTTCTCATACATGGATCCCATCTCAGATTTCATGGCCTCAAGCCATTTCGCGGAATCTGGGCTCATCATCGCTTCCTCATAGTTTGTAGGTTCATCATGGTCTAGTAACATGACTTCCAGAACAGGATTACCGTACCACTCTAGTGCGGAACGTACTCTGGTTAACCTACGAGGTTCGGTAGTAACTTGATCCGAAGTTTCATTATCATCATCATTAACTTCCTCACTAATTGGTGCAGGCATCACTAGAACTAATTTCTGTGATGAACTACTTTCCAATTTGGGAGAAGGTACAATTACCTCATCAAGTTCTACTTTCCTCCCACTCACTTCTTTCGAGAGAAGCTCCTTCTCTAGAAAGGATCCATTCTTAGCAACAAAGATCTTGCCTTCGGATCTATGATAGAAGGTGTACCCAACATTTTATTTTGGGTATCCTATGAAGACGCACTTCTCCGATTTGGGTTCGAGCTTATCAGGCTGAAGCTTTTTCACATAAGCATCGCAACCCCAAACTTTAAGAAACGACAGCTTCGGTTTCTTGCCAAACCATAGTTCATACGGTGTTGTCTCAACGGATTTAGATGGTGCCCTATTTAACATGAATGCAGCTGTCTCTAATGCATAACCCCAAAACGATAGTGGTAAATCGGTAAGAGACATCATAGATCGCACCATATCTAATAAAGTATGGTTACGACATTCAGACACACCATTACGCTGTGGTGTTCCAGGTGGCGTGAGTTGTGAAACTATTCCACATTGTTTCAAATGAAGACCAAACTCATAACTCAAATATTCACCTCCATGATCAGATCGTAGAAATTTTATTTTCTTGTTACGATGATTTTCCACTTCACTCTGAATTTCTTTTGAACTTTTCAAATGTTTCAGACTTATGTTTCATCAAGTAGATATACCCATATCTGCTGAAATCATCTGTGAAGGTCAGAAAATAACGATACCCGCCGCGAGCTTCAACACTCATCGGACCACATACATCAGTATGTATTATTTCCAATAAGTCTATAGCTCGCTCCATTGTTCCGGAGAACGGAGTCTTAGTCATCTTGCCCATGAGGCTTGGTTCGCAAGCATCAAATGATTCATAATCAAGTGATTCCAAAAGTCCATCAGCATGGAGTTTCTTCATGCGCTTTACACCAATATGACCTAAACGGCAGTGCCACAAGTATGTTGCATTATCATTATTAACTTTGCATCTTTTGGCATCAATATTATGAATATGTGTATCAATAAACCATTTATATTGAGTGTATGACCATAGAAGGTTTTATTCATTTAAACAAAACAACAATTATTCTCTAACTTAAATGAATAACCGTATCGCAATAAACATGATCCAATCATATTCATGCTCAACGCAAACACCAAATAACATTTATTTAGGTCCAACACTAATCCCAAAGGTAGAGGGAGTGTGCGATGGTGATCTTATCAACCTTGGAATCACTTCCAACACACATCGTCACCTCGTCATTAACTAGTCTCTGTTCATTTTGCAACTCCTGTTTCGAGTTACTAATGTTAGCAACTGAACCAGTATCAAATACCCAGGGGCTACTATGAACACTAGTAAAATACACATCAATAACATGTATATCAAATATACTTTTGTTCACTTTGCCATCCTTCTTATCCGCCAAATACTTGGGGCAGTTCCGCTTCCAGTGACCAGTCCTTTTGCAGTAGAAGCACTCAGTTTCAGGCTTAGGTCCAGACTTGGGCTTCTTCCCGGGAGTAGCAACTTGCTTGCTATTCTTCTTGAAGTTCCCCTTCTTCCCTTTGCCCCTTTTCTTGAAACTAGTGGTCTTGATAACCATCAACACTTGATGCTCTTTCTTGATTTCTACCTTCGCCGATTTCAGCATCGCGAAGAGCTTGGGAATCGTTTTCGTCATCCCTTGCATATTATAGTTCATCATGCAGTTCTAGTAACTTGGTGATAGTGACTAGAGAACTCTGTCAATCACTATCTTATCTGGAAGATTAACTCCCGCTTGATTCAAGCGATTGTAGTACCCAGACATTCTGAGCACATGCTCACTAGCTGAGCTATTCTCCTCCATCTTGTAGGCAAAAGTACTTGTCAGAGGTCTCATACCTCTCGACACGGGCATGAGTCTGAAATACCGATTTCAGCTCTTGGAACATCTCATATGCTCCGTGGTGTTCAAAACGTTTTTGAAGTCCCGGTTCTAAGCCGTAAATCATGGTGCACTAAACTATCAAGTAGTCATCATATCGAGCTTGCTAAACGTTCATAACGTTTGCATCTGCTCCTGCAATAGGTCTATCACCTAGCGGTGCATCAAGGACATAATTCTTCTGTGCAGCAATGAGGATAATCCTCAGATCACGAAACCAGTCCGCATCATTGCTACTATCATCTTTCAACTTAGTTTTCTCCAGGAACATATCAAAAATAAAACAGGGAAGCTATACGCGAGCTATTGATCTACAACATAATTTGCAAATACTACCAGGAATAAGTTCATGATAAATTAAAGTTCAATTAATCATATTACTTAAGAACTCCCACTTAGAAAGACATCCCTCTAATCATCTAAGTGATCATGTGATCCAAATCAACTAAACCATGTCCGATCATCACGTGAGATGGAGTAGTTTTCAATGGTGAACATCACTATGTTGATCATATCTAATATATGATTCACGTTCGACCTTTTGGTCTCAGTGTTCCGAGGCCATATCTGCATATGCTAGGCTCGTCAAGTTTCACCCGAGTATTCCGCATGTGCAAAACTGTCTTGCACCCGTTGTATTTGAACGTAGAGCCTATCACACCCGATCATCACGTGGTGTCTCAGCACGAAGAACTTTCGCAACGGTGCATACTCAGAGAGAACACTTATACCTTGAAATTTAGTGAAAGATCATCTTATAATGCTACCGCCGTACTAAGCAAAATAAGATGCATAAAAGGATTAACATCACATGCAATTCAATATGTGATATGATATGGCCATCATCATCTTGTGCTCTTGATCTCCATCATCGAAGCACTGTCATGATCTTCATCATCACCGGCGCCCTAGCTTGATCTCCATCATCATCGGCGCCCCAGCATGATCTCCATCGAAGCATCATGATCGTCTCGCCAACTTATTGCTTCTACGACTATCGCTACCGCTTAGTGATAAAGTAAAAACAATTACATGGCGATTGCATTGCATACAATAAAGTGACAACCATATGGCTCCTGCCAGTTGCCGATAACTCTGTGACAAAACATGATCATCTCATACAATAAAATATAGCATCATGTCTTGACCATATCACATCACAACATGCCCTGCAAAAACAAGTTAGACATCCTCTACTTTGTTGTTGCAAGTTTTACGTGGCTGCTACGGGCTGAGCAAGAACCGTTCTTACCTACGCATCAAAACCACAAAGATTTTTGTCAAGTGTGATGTTTTAACCTTCAACAAGGACCGGGCGTAGTCACACTCGATTCAACTAAATTTGGAGAAACTGACACCCACTAGCCACCTGTGTGCGAAGCACGTCGGTAGAACCAGTCTCGCGTAAGCGTACGCGTAATGTCGGTCTGAGCCGCTTCATCCAACAATACCGCCGAATCAAAGTATGACATGCTGGTAAGCAGTATGACTATTATCGCCCACAACTCTTTGTGTTCTACTCGTGCATATAACATCTACGCATAAACCTGGCTCGGATGCCACTGTTGGGGAACGTAGTATTTCAAAAAATTTCCTACGATCACGCAAGATCTATCTAGGAGATGCATAGCAACGAGCGGGGAGAGTGTGTCCATGTACCCTCGTAGACCGAAAGCGGAAGCGTTTAGTAACGCGGTTGATGTAGTCGAACGTCTTCGCGATCCAACCGATCCAAGTACCGAACGTACGGCACCTCCGCGTTCAGCACACATTCAGCTCGATGACGTCCCTCGAGCTCTTGATCTAGTTGAGGACGAGGGAGAGTTCCGTCAGCACGACGGCATGGCGACGGTGATGATGAAGTTACCGGCGCAGGGCTTCGCCTAAGCACTACGACGATATAACCGAGGTGTGTAACTGTGGAGGGGGGCACCGCACACGGCTAAGACAAATCTTGGTGTCTGTTGTGTCTTTGGGGTGCCCCTTGCCTCCGTATATAAAGGAGGGAGAGGGAGAGGCAGCCGGCCCTAGGGGTCGCGCCAAGGTGTGGAGTCCGACTAGGACTCCCTAGTCCTAGTAGGATTCCACCTCCCATATTTAGTAGGAAAGGGGAAAGGGAGAGGGAGAAGGAAATAGGGGCTGCGCCCCCTCCCCTAGTCCAATTCGGTTTGGGCAAGGGGGGGCGCGTGCCTCCTCATGTGGCCTGCCTCTCCCTTTCCCGTATGGCCCAATAAGGCCCATTACTTCTCCCGGTGAATTCCCGTAACTCCCCGGTACTCCGAAAAATACCCAAATCACTCGGAACATTTCCAGTGTCCGAATATAGCCTTCCAATATATGAATCTTTACCTCTCGACCATTTAGAGACTCCTCTTCATGTCCGTGATCTCATCCGGGACTCCGAACAAACTTCGGTCATCAAATCACATAACTCATAATACAAATTGTCATCGAACGTTAAGCGTGCGGACCCTATGGGTTCGAGAACTATGTAGACATGACCGAGACACATCTTCGGTCAATAACCAATAGCGGAACCTGGATGCTCATATTGGCTCCTACATATTCTATGAAGATCTTTATCGGTCAAACTGCATAACAACATACGTTATTCCCTTTGTCATCGGTATGTTACTTGCCTGAGATTCGATCGTTGGTATCATCATACCATTTCAATCTCGTTACCGGCAAGTCTCTTTACTCATTCCGTAATGCATCATCCCGCAACTAACTCATTAGTCACATTGCTTGCAAGGCTTCATATGATGTGCATTATCGAGAGGGCCCAGAGATACCTCTCCGATACTCGGAGTGACAAATCCTAATCTCGATTTATGCCAACCCAACAAACACCTTCAGAGACACCTGTAGAGCATCTTTATAATCACCCAGTTACATTGTGACGTTTGACAGCACACAAGGTGTTCCTCCGGTATTCGGGAGTTGCATAATCTCATAGTCAGAGGAATATGTATAAGTCATGAAGAAAGCTTTAGCAATAAAACTTAATGATCATTATGCTAAGCTAACGGATGGGTCTTGTCCATCACATCATTCTCCTAATGATGTGATCCCATTCATCAAATGACAACACATGTCTATGGTCAGGAAACTTTAACCATCTTTAATGAATGAGCTAGTCAAGTAGAGGCATACTAGGGACACTCTGTTTGTCTATGTATTCACACATGTACTAAGTTTCCGGTTAATACAATTCTAGCATGAATAATAAACATTTATCATGAAATAAGGAAATAAATAATAACTTTATTATTGCCTCTAGGGCATATTTCCTTCAATTCGGACACCGGAAGTGCTCCGGGGTGTACCGGGTGCATATCGGAGTACCGGGGGGGTGGTTACCGGAACCCCCGGGGGGAAGATATGGGCCATATGGGCCATAAGAGGGAGGCACACCAGCCCACAAGGGGTGGTGCGCCCCCCCTTAGGCATGTGGATGAATTGGAGAAGGAGGAGAAGGGGTTCGGCCCCCTTCCTTCTCTCCTTCCCCCTTCCCTTTTCTCTCCGGCTAAAAAAAGGAAGGGGGGAGGCCGAATTGGACTAGGGGCCCAAGTAGGATTCCTCCTACTTGGGCGCCCCAAGGCTGTTCCCCTCCCCCCTCCCACCTATATATATGTGGGGAGGGTGCGCCTAGAAGACACACCAACGATTGTTAGCCGTGTGCGGCGCCCCCCTCCACAGTTTACGCCTCCGGTCGTATTCACGTAGTGCTTAGGCGAAGCCCTGCGCGGATCACTTCACCATCACCGTCACCACGCTGTCGTGCGGACGGAACTCTTCCTCGACACTTTGCTGGATCAAGAGTTCGAGGGACGTCATCGATCTGAACGTGTGTAGAACTCAGAGGTGCCATACGTTCGGTACTTGATCGGTCGGAACGAGAAGAAGTTCGACTACATCAACCGCGTTAACAAATGCTTCCGCTTTTGGTCTACGAGGGTATGTGGACACACTCTCCCCCTCTCATTGCTATGCATCTCCTAGATGGATCTTGCATGAGCGTAGGAAAATTTTGAAATTGCATGCTACGTTTCCCAACACAGGTGTCTTCTGGTCCAAAAAAAAATCTCCAAAAAGTTTCGCTGCGTTTGGACTTCATTTGGTACTGATATTCTACGAAGTAAAAAACAAGCAAAAAACAGCAACTAGCACTGGGCACTATGTCAATAGGTTAGTCCAAAAAAATGATATAAAGTTGCTATAAAATGATTGTAAAAACATCCAAGAATGTTAATATAACAGCATGGAACAATAAAAAATTATAGATACGTTGGAGACGTATCAGCATCCCCAAGCTTAATTCCTGCTCGTCCTTGAGTAGGTAAATGATAAAAACATAATTTTTGATGTGGAATGCTGCCTATCATGTTCATCACATATTCTTTTATTTTGTAGCATGGACATATGGACTTTTATATGGTTCAAAGCAATAGTCTAGTTTTGACATGAAGATTTCAATACTCAAGCATACCAACAAGCAACCATGTCTTTCAAAATATCAATACTAAAGAAAGTTATCCCTAGCCCATCATGCTCAATCATTGATCCATTCATGAAACACATTCGCATATTAGCTACATCCAATGCTCAAGTACGATCATAGTGCCCCTTAGTTGGTGCTTTATAAGAGAAGATGGAGACTCAAATAAAAATAAAAATTGCATAAAGTAAATAGAAAGGCCCTTTGCTGAGGGAAGTAGGGATTTGTAGAGGTGCAAGAGCTCAAAGCGAAAAAATTAGAGATAAAACATTTTGAGGGGCATACTTTTCCCGTCAACGAAAACGACCGAGTAATTCCCAACACTTTCCATGCTAGATATATCATAGTCGGTTCCCAAACAGAAAATAAAGTTTATTCCTTTTTCCACCATTCTTTCACAATCCATGGCTAGCCGTATCCATGAGTGCCGTCCATACCAACACTTTCCAAGGAATTTATTATTTGACAACATAAAGTAAATTCATTTTTCATTTCGGGACTAGGCATCCCTAATACCTTTGCCGTACTCTCGTGCAATGACAAGTGAATAAACACTCATCTTGAGAATAACACGTCTAGCATGGAAAATATTGGCCACCCCCTGCCGCTTCATGAGCGGTACAAGCACACAAAAAGGAAATTTATTTTGAAATTAGAGATGACACTTACAAATTTGCTTAGAACGGCACGAAAATACCGCATATAGGTAGGTATAGTGGACTCATATGGCAAAACTGGGTTTAAGGATTTTGGATGCACAAGTAGTATTTCTACTTAGTACAAATGAAGGCTAGCAAAAAGATTGAGAAGCATTGATGTCTACTACACAACTTGTTCTTGTAGACTCGTGTTGGGCCTCCAAGCGCAGAGTTTTGTAGGACAGTAGCAAATTTCCCTCAAGTGGATGACCTAAGGTTTATCAATCCGTGGGAGGCATAGGATGAAGATGGTCTCTCTCAAACAACCCTGCAACCAAATAATAAAAAGTCTCTTGTGTCCCCAACACACGCAATACAATGGCAAATTGTATAGGTGCACTAGTTCGGTTAAGAGATGGTGATAAAAGTGTAATATGGATGGTAGAAATATATTTTTGTAATCTGAAAATAAAAAAACAGCAAGGTAGCAATTGGTAAAACGAAGCACAAACGGTATTGCAATGCTTGAAAATGAGGCCTAGGGTCCGTACTTTCACTAGTGCAACCTCTCAACAATGCTAATATAATTGGATCATATAACCATCCCTCAAAGTGTGATTGTCGGGGATATCGTGCGACATATGCTAGGGGGTGGCTTATCGTGGATGGGGACAAAAGTACGTCACCGGGCTCTAGAAGCGGGAGTGAGCGAGACCGCATATGCCTGCGAATCTTACGCAGGTTCGGGGCTCTCCTAGGAGATAACACCCCTAGTCCTACTCTGTGGGGTCTCCGCATGATCACTACCTCAACAGGTAGCTACAAACTTGCTCCTTGAGCTGTTTTGCTAGAGGAAGAAGGAGGGCAAGACTAGCTCTACTCCACTCTCTATGTGTGTGTGTGTGAGTGCTGAACTAAGAAGGCTCTCTCCTCTCCACCAAACTCCCAACCCCTTGCATGGGGTGACCTGGGGGGTTTATATAGGCCTACCCCCCAGGGATACAATGGTAATCCGGCCGGGCGTAGGACCCGGCCGTCAGTGTCTCTGGTCGCTGGCTTCTCCGCCGACTGCAGGGGCCCGCCGCCTGGTGGGTCCCCCCGGCTGTCTCGTACTCGGCCGACAAGCTGGGCCCGCCGCTTGCGGGTCCTGTCGGCTGCGTAGCACTGTAGGCGTGCCACTGATGATGCATGCTTGGTCGGGGAGAGCGTGGCTACAGTCCCACCGCCTGGCGGGCGTTTCACTGTAGCCACTCCCGTCTCTTCTAGTTAATGGCGCACAAACTTCAAGGAAGGGGGAGGGCCGCCTGCTAGGAGCCGGCCTCCCCCGAGCCGACTGGTCAGGGCTCGCCGCCTTCTGGCCTCTCACGGACAGGTAGGGCCCGTCGCCTGCGGGCCGTACCGACAGCCTGTCGTGGGAGCATGGCTTCCTCTGCCATGGGTGATGTCATGAGCAGCATGGCAACAGTGCCGCGTCGGGCGTGGGATGTCCGCTTGGTACGCTGCACTGTGGCCATGTTCTGCCCTGGATTCGGGGGTGGCAGGCTTATACTGTAGCCATGCCATGTCTCGTCGTGTTTATGTGGGTGCTAACTTTGAGGGCGCGAGGGGCCGCCTGCTAGGACCCGGCTTCCCAGGAAGCCGCCTGTTAGGAGTTGGCCCACTTCATGGCCGTCTTCTGGATTCCGCCGCCTCCTGGCAATCGGCCGCTTGGACCAGCCGGCCCCAAGAAGGCGGTCCTTTGTCTTTATTGTTTGAGGGCACAGCCTGCCCCGATGTCTTGAAATACCAAGGGGAGCTGATGAGGCTACCCATGGTCATTTACTCCGACAGTAGTCCCCGAAGCTGGTGGGGCGCTGCGGCTGAAGGGGCGAGAAGCCCCAGCAGCTTCCTACTCCGGGTTGTCTGGTATCCTGCTTCGTCCGTCTTCCGAAGTGCCGACTGGTAGGAGTCGGCTGTGACCAGGCAGGCCGTCTGGCGATTTCGAAACGCCGTGGTGGGGGCCAGGTGGCATGCTAGCCAGACGTCAGGCTCGCCGCCCGTGCATGCCGGCCACGCGCCGTCAGCAGGCCAAGCCGGCCTGCCAGCCCACGCGCGCGACGGGACGTCACCGCAGGCCGAGGCCCGCCACCACAGTGCCTCGGCACGTGCGCGGATCCGCTGCGGCCGAGGTAGACGGTTTTGCTTCTGCGGTAATTAATACACGCCTTTACTGGCGCCGCAATCGTGGGATCATGGGGGAGTGGGCGCAGTCAATCCCACGATCCCCCACGCTATCGCCCCCTCGGCTTCGCCGCCTGGGGCTATAAGTAGGGGGAAGAGGGGGGGGGCAGACGCACACGCGCCCTCCTCTCCCCTCGCCATTCTTCTTCCTCTCTGCTGCCGCAGCGCCTCTTCCTCTTGCCGAAGCGCTGCCGCAGCCCACCGTCATCGAGCTTCTTCTCGCCGCGGCTTCCTCGCTCCGCCGCGGCTTCACCCGCTCGTCACCGCGCCGCGCCTACGACGAGCTCCTTCGCCCATGGCGCGCTCACGGGCCGGCGACTGGGACGGTTCCAACGTCCATGAGGATCACCTCTCTTTCCTTCGTCAAACATGGCGGCTGCCCCGGGAGATGAACGTGCGGGTACGTGTTCCCCCCGAGGCAGAAATCTCGCCGGTGCCGGAGGGCGATGAACGCGTCGTCTTCCGGTCCCATTTTCTTCGCGGCTTCGGCCTTCCGGCGAGCGGCTTCCTCCACTCCTTCCTTGATTTCTACCGAGTCTAGCCGCACCACCTCACGCCAAACACGGTGGTGCTGCTGGCCGCCTTAGTCACCATGTGCGAAGGGTACCTCGGCACTCTCCCCACCCTTGAGCTCTGGGGGGAGTGCTTTTATCTCAAACTCGGCACCGCCACCAAGGGCCAGGCGGCTCAATGCGGAGCCTGCATGGCGGTGCGGCGTCCGGGCACCGGGAACCGCTTCCCGCCCATCTTCCTGCTGCAGTCGGCCAAGCTGTGGCAGAAATCCTATTTCTACGTCAAGAATATCCACCCGACGAGCGACTACATCAACTTGCCGGCTTACGTAGCCGGCCCGCCAACCGAGCCGCGCGCCAACTGGCAGTACAGGCCGAGCTCCCTATCGGCCGCCTCCTCTGCCGCCCTCGCCCGACTTCAGGTGATGACGGAGTCGGAGGGCCTGAAGGGTTCGGACCTGCTGGCCACCTTCGTGACGCGCCAAGTGCTTCCCCTCCAAGCCCGGCCTCACATCGTCAGCTGCATGAGCGGACACCGGGACCCATGCCGGATGTGCACATGGGAGCTGCCGGACATGGAGGTGGCCCGGCTGGTCAACTACTTCTCCAACTGCAAGCTATCGGAGACGGACTGGCGGTTCGGCAAGCAGCCGTACGACCGCGCACATCTTCCGCCTGCGGTGAGTCTTGCAATTCTTTTTCTCTTTTGCTGGTCTGAGTTCTTGTTTTGCCGTCTGACCATTCGGCCATGGTGCAGGTCCTCCCGGCCCAGTCGGCCGCCGGTGCTCTGGATCTAGGCCAGCAGTATATGCCGGACCGAACGAGGAGCGACGTGGATGACCCCGACTTGGGGACGGTCGCCATGGAGGAGGACGACGCCACAGGTGGCGGCGGTGGAGCAGGCGGCTCCGGAGGAGGGGGCGGCCTCAAGTCCTGGCCGGATGACGACGAGCAGGAGAACGAGCCGCGCCGCACGCACGGCACCGACAAGGCGGGCGCGAGTTCTTCAGCCGCGCCGACTGCGCCAGGCGGCGCACCAAAGCGTCGCGCCGGCTCGTTGCTGTTCGGCAACCGGCCGAAGAAGTCCAAGAACACGGCCACCGCGATCAAGCGGCAGGAGGCCGCCGTGAAGGCGGCCCAGTTCCAGAAGACCCTGAAGCAGCCCCCGATGGTGTCCGCGTAAGTGCTTGGTTTCTCTTGCGTTTTCTTTTCTTCTTTCTTGCAAACTCTTTCTGAGTTTCCTCTTGTCTTGCTTGAACAGGGCCCCGCTCTCTCTTGAGCGATCCAGCGCTGCTTCAGTGATCGGGGCAGCGGAAGGCTCCGCCAACACCCGCCGCGTGGACCCGCTCGCCGACCTCCAGGAGGCTACGGAGAGGAACGCGCGGGCGGCGCGCGAGGAGCGGGAGGAGGTGGCGCGGCAGAAGGCGGAGGCGGCCAGGGCGGCGCAGGCAGACGCGGATGCGGCGGCCAAGGCCCAAGCCGACGCTGCGACCAAGGTCCAGGCGGACGTCGCAGCCCAGGCCCAGACGGACGCCGCAGCCAAGGCCCAGGCGGACGCGGCTGCCAAGGTGCAAGCGGAAGAGGCCGCACGCGGCCGGGCTCCGCAACTCGCCATCCCGCTGCGCGTAGTGCCACCAGCGCCAGAGAACCCGGCGCCGACTGGAGGAGCCGGCAACGATCAGCCAGTCGTGGAGAGGGGAGGAGGCGACGCCATCGTCTCGAGGGCGGAGGTGCCCCCGCAAGCGCCGACTGCCGAGGCCCGAGGCAGCCGGTCTGACGTGCCACCGGCGCCGCCGGTCAGTGGCGAGCTGGTAGTGGGGGCGACCCCTGTGGTCCGTCCTCTGGGGCGCCGACGTGCAGCGAAGGCGGCCTCGGCGCCACGGGCGCAGGAGATCGGGGCCGCAAGCTCGTCGGCCCCAGATGCAGAGGCCACCAGCGCCGCCCCACCAGAATGGACGCCTGGGGGCGGGACGGGCTTGCTGAACAAGGCCGCGTAGGACGTTCAGGCCCAGCTCCAGGCCCAAGGCACCGCCCTCCAGCAGTATACGAAGGCGTTCTTGGCGACACGAGCGGCCGTCCGGGTACATATCTTTGCTTTGTTTTTTTGATTCTTGCAATCTTCCGTGGGGGCGCGCCAGTGCACCCACTGGGTGTAGGCCCCGAGTTCTGGGCCGGCTGCTGAGCAGGTGGCTCGGAACTTTAAGGTAAGTTCCGAGTGCTAACTTGTTTTCTCTTCTTTTGTCTTTGTTGCAGGACTACCACAACATCTGCTCAGCCGCCTTCAACTCCTAGGTCCAGGAGCTGGCTAAGCGGACCGCCGACCTGACCGAGAGCCGGAGTAAGCATTCCATCTTCTTCCTCGCGGGGGCGCATCAGCGCACCCCCCTGGGTGTAGCCCCCGAGATTCGGGCCGACTGCTGAGCAGTCGGGCCGGATCTTCCGGCAACCACATTTCTTTTTGGTCAACTTTGTTGATTGTCTTCTGTTTCTCAATTTTGTAGGAGCCAACGCCACACTGCAGCAGCGCCTGGGCGAAGTCCAGACCGAGCTGCGCGCCAAGGAGGAGGAGCGCAGCAAGGCGGCCCAGGAGCGCGACCGTCTGGCCAAGAAGTTGGCGGACCAGCACAAGGCGGAGCTCCAGAAGCTCAAGGAGGCGGAGGGCACCCTCCAGGCCGAGTTTGAGACCGAGCGCTCGAAGTGGGTCGAGAAGGAGGCGATCCTCGCCGCTGGCTACGGCGAGATTGAGGATATGATCGGTGGTAAACTTCTTTCTTTGGAATAGCTGCCGACTGCATCGAGAGTCGCTTTCCGACTTCTGATCTATGTTTTTTCTTTGCGTAGACTTCTTTCCTGAACACGCCGTTGCCGTCAGCCAGGCCATCGAGGCGCGGCGTGACCAGCATAGGAGGAAAGGAGTGGAGATCCTGCTCGACGCGCCTCGAAACATGAACGAGCAGCTCCTGGCCGTCAGGACGTGCCTGCAGCCGATTCACCGTCTGCTCCGCCGCCTTCAGCGCGCTGGGTCCCAGCTGGTTTCCGCCCTCTGGCCAGGCGTCCAAGCTCCACGCACCCCCAGTCGGACCGCCGACTGGTTAGAGGTGACGATCGGCCGCTTCGAGGCCTGGAAGGGCTCCTCCGCTCGGGCAGGCGCCCGAAGGGCCTTGGAGTTCGTCAAGGCGTGGTATCCTGGGCTGAACCTAGTCAGTTGGCCACGTTCCGGCAGGAGGCCAGGGAAGAGTTGGTGGCAGTGGGGCCTGCGCTCACTCGATGTGCGGCGGTGATTGCCGAGTACACCGAGACCGGTGTCTTCCTCCCCGAGCTGGACGAGGAGGGTGCCGAGGTGCCGCCGGACTGGTTCGGGCTGAACCCGGATAACGGCGAGGACTCGGCGGAAGAAATCGCCTCCAGTGATGAAGGCGAGGTCGAGGAAGACGAGGATGGTGAAGACGACGCACCGGAGGGCGGAGCGGATGGCCAGCCTCAGCTCGATCGGGCCTCGAGCAACGAGCCGTGTGCGAGTGCACCGACTACTGCTGATGGCGACCAAGCCGAGACTCGTCAGACGGCCACTCCACCAGCCGGCGCCTCCGACTCCACCAACCTGCCACACCCGCCTGCTGCTCCTCTGGCCTAGGCTGCCAACTTTATCTTATCTTTTCCTGCTTTTGTGGTCTCTAGAACGAACTTGTTAAATTTGCGCAGTTCCACCCACTAGGGGTGTATTCAAACTCTGTTGAATGCTGGCCGAGGGCCTCTTGCTATGTAATTTAATTTTCGCACAAGTTGTGCTTTGCCGAGCTCCGACTTGTCTTGCTTTCTGTTCTTTTGGCTTTTTCCTTTGCCGCCTTCCCTTGGCTGCCACCTTGCCGGCCAGACAGCCGCTCTTCGGTCTGTTGGCTGGGTCAGGTACTTGGCCATTTTGGGAAGGCAAGTACTTTGGCCTCTTAGAACATAGCAAGTTAAGTGAGAAGCCGGCCGGCCGGCTGCTCAGCAACCGGACGGCTAGGCGAGGAGCCGGCTTGGCCTATGTGAGTGCTTTCGTCCTTAGCCATTTTTCATGTGGGCACCATTTCCTGCCTTTGACTCTTGCCAGCCAGACAGTCGCTCTGTGAACTGCGGCTTATGGCAAGAGAGGGCTTAGCTGCCGGCACACTACTTGTCCTACTGCAGGTAGCGCTGACATAGTACAAGGCGGCAAGCCCCCGAGCCGACTGGTCGGACCCGGTGCCGGGCGGAGAAATGAAATAACTCGTTCACAGGCATGAAACTTATCATATAGATAATAAAGGTAGCCCCTGAGTGCTCCTCGAGGGACCTGGTGTCTTTGCCCTTAATACAAAAGGTAGCGTGGTACATACTGCATTAACTGTAAAATCTTCGGAGGAGATTTGCGTTCCATGGGCGCTCTGTTTCCTTGCCGGAATTGTCCCTCTTGCGCGCCCTGGGCTTCTGCGCGTCGATCAGGTAATAGGAGTCGTTGCCCAAGGCTTTGCTGATGATGAAGGGGCCTTCCCAAGGGGCTGAGAGCTTGTGCTAGCCGGCTGTTCACTGGATCAGCCGGAGCACAAGGTCTCCCTCTTGGAAGGATCATGGCTTGACCTTCCGACTGTGGTAGCAGTGCAGGCTCTGCTGGTAGATGGCGGACCGGCTGAGTGCTAACAGTTGGCCCTCTTCCAGCAGATCGACGCCATCTTCTCGTGCTTCCTTCGCCTCCGCCTCCGTGTACATGGTGACACGAGGTGAGTCGAACTCGATGTCAGTTGGGATGACGTCCTTGGCCCCGTATACGAGGAAGAAGGGAGTGAAGCCGGTTGATTTGTTCGGGGTGGTGCGGAGGCTCCAGAGGACAGCCGGCAGCTCGTCGATCCAGCAGCCAGCCAAGCTTTCCAGTGGCTCGACCAGTCGGGGCTTGATGCCGGATAAGATGAGGCCGTTTGCTCGCTCGACTTGGCCGTTTGACTACGGATGGGCAACGGACGCTAAGTCCAGTCGGATGCCCTGCGTCGCGCAGAAATGGGCCAAGGCGCCTTTGGCAAAGTTAGTGCCATTGTCGGTGATGATGCTGTGTGGTACACCGTACCGGACGGTGATATCTGCGATGAAGGTCACAGCAGTCGGACCATTCAGTTTCTTGATTGGCTTTGCTTCAATCCACTTGGTGAATTTGTCGATGGCGACGAGCAGATGGGTCATGCCGCCGCGTGCTGTCTTGAATGGGCCTACCATGTCCAGTCCCCAGACGGCAAAAGGCCAGGTAAGGGGGATGGTCTTGAGTGCAGAAGCCGGCAGATGTTGCTTGGAGCTGAATTTCTGGCACCCCTTGCATTTCTTGACCAGATCCTTGGCGTCCTCCAAAGCAGTCGGCCAGAAGAAACCATGGCGGAAGGCTTTGGCGACAAGGGATCTGGAGGCCGCGTGGTGGCCGCACTCGCCTTGGTGTATGTCTCTGAGGATTGCCTTGCCTTTCTCTGGTTCGATGCAGCGTTGGAAGACATCGGTCACGCCGCGCCTGACAAGCTCTCTGTTTACTATCATGTAAGCTCCTGCCCGGCATTGCACCTGCCGGGCCAAGATCTCATCAGCTGGCAGCTCTCCGCTCACCAGAAAGTTGAGGATGGGCTGCGCCCATGATGGTGCTTCGACTTCATCCACTGTCATTACGGCCACTGAAACTAGGGCGGTTGGGTTGGGAGGTGGCGGGGTGGAGTCGGCCGTGTCTTGCTGCGTTGTTGAAGTCCCCGGGCCGACTGCTGCATTCACCGGGCCGGGTTGTGGAGTACCCGGGCCGGGTGCGACTGCTGCAGTCCCCGAGCCGCTTGGGGAAGTCCTTGGGACAGCTGCTGCAGCCCCGGGCCGGGTTGCGAAGTCCCCGGGCCGGCTGCTGCAGTCCCCGTGCCGCCTGCCGAAGTCCCCGGGCCGGCTGCTGTAGTCCCTGTGCCGCCTGCCGAAGTCCCCGGGCCGGCTGCTGCAGCCCTCGAGTCAGATCCGACTGCTTCGGGGGTAGCCGGCATGAAGATGGATTCTGATTCCGGGGAAGGTTTGATAGACGGCTTGCGGAGGCACTGAAGGGACACGCCGGCTGGTATTGCTTACCGGGTGGAGCCGATCCGCGCCAGGGCATCTGCTTGCTCGTTGTCGGCCCGTGGCACGTGAAGGAACTCGCACCCGTCAAAATATCCGCTGATCTGCTGGACGAGGGAGCGGTAGCTCGCCATGTTTGCATCCTTGGCGTCCCAGTCACCAGACGACTGTTGGACCACCAAGTCCGAGTCGCCGTAGCACAGAATCCGGCGGATGCCAATCTCCTTGGCCAGCCGGAGTCCGTGTACTAGTGCCTCATACTCGGCCACGTTGTTGGAGGCGGCAAAATGGATTTGCAACGTGTATCTGAGCTTGTCGCCTTTGGGAGAGGTGAGGACGATGCCGGCTCCCAAACCGGTGCGCATCTTCGGGCCATCAAAGTGCATCCGCCAATGAGTGGAGTCTGGAGCTGGCGGCAGGTACTGGGTCTCGGCCCAGTCGACGAGGAAGTTGGCCAGTGCTTGGGACTTGATGGCGGTGCAAGGCTGGTAGAAGATGGTGTATGGGGCCAGCTCGATGGCCCACTTGGCCACCCGGCCCAACGCGTCTCTGCTGCCTATGATCTCCGCAAGCGGGGCGGTGCAGACAACCATGATGGGGTGCTCTTGAAAGTATGGCTTGAGCTTCTTGGCGGCATAGTGCATGCCATAGCACATCTTTTGGTAGTGGGGGTAGTTTTGCTTGGAGGCTGACAGCACCTCACTCAAGTAGTACACGGGCCTCTGGACCGGCTGTGCCTTGCCGTCTTCTTGGCGCTCTACCACCATGACCGTGCTGACCACCCGGCTGGTGGCGGCGATGTAAAGAAGCATGGGCTCCTTGGCAGCCGGAGCGGCCAGAACGGGCGGCGTGGTCAACATCTTCTTGAGCTGGAGGAAAGCCTCGTCTGGCTTGTCGTTCCACTCGAAATGAGTGGTTTCCTTCATCAACTGGTACAGGGGAAGAGCCTTCTCGCCCAGCCGACTGATGAAGCGGCTGATGGATGCCAAGCAGCCAGTGAACTTCTGAATGTATCGCAGTCGGGTGGGCCTCTCCATCCTCTCGATGGCCTTGATCTTGACAGGGTTGCACTCTATGCCACGCTCTGAGACAAGGAAACCGAGGAGCTGGTCGGCTGGCACTCCAAAGACACACTTCTCTGGGTTGAGCTTGATTTGAAAACGGCGCAGATTATCAAAAGTTTCCTTGAGATCTTCCAGGAGGGTACCGCGCTTCTCCGTCTTCACCACAATATTGTCTACATAGACGTGGGCACTTCTGCCAAGTTGCTTGAGGAGGCACTTCTGCATGCAACACTGGAACATGGCACCGGCATTTCTCAAGCCGAATGTCATGGTCAGGTAGCAGAAGGCTCCGAATGGTGTGATGAAGGCGGTCTTCAGGCGGTCGGCTGGGCTCAACTTGATCTGGTGGTACCCTGAGTAGGCATCCAAAAAACTCAGCAGCTCGCATCCGGCTGTGGAGTCCATCACTTGGTCAATCCGAGGCAAGGCAAACGGATCTTTGGGGCAAGCTTTGTTGAGGCTGGTATAGTCAATACACATGCGCCATTTGTTGTTCTTCTTCAATACAAGGACTGGGTTGGCAAGCCACTCTGGAAAGAACACTTCCATAATGAAGCCGGCTGCTAGAAGCCGGGCTATCTCTGCACCAACAATTCTTCTCTTCTCCTCCGACAGGCGGCGGAGGGGTTGCTTGACTGGTTTTGCATCTGCTATGACATGTAGCTTGTGCTCGGCGAAATCCGTCGGAACACCCGGCATGTCCTTTGGAGACCATGCAAAGATGTCCCGATTCTCACGGAGGAAATCGACGAGCTCGCTTTCCTATTTGCTGTCAAGGTGAGCTCCTATGACAGCGAACTTCTCCGGGTGCTCCGGGTCCAAGGGTATCTTCTTGGTTTCCTTGGCCGGCTGGAAAGAGCCCTGAGCCTCTGACTCCTTGGGATCTGGCGACAGGTCCGGCTGCTTGCCGGCCATGGCCACAACCCGGTCAAGGAGCCGCTTCTCGGCAGCAATCACAAGGGACTCGGCCAGCCGACTGCTAGTTGCGGCACACTCGGCAGACTTCTGGTAGTCGCTGGCTACAGTGATAATGCCCTTGGTACCCGGCATCTTCATCTTGAGGTAGGCGTAGTGGGGAACCGCCATGAACTTGGCCAGGGCAGGTCGGCCAAGCAATGCGTGGTAGGGGCTCTCAAGGTCAACCACCTCGAACCAGATTGGCTCTCGACGGAAGTGATTCTTGTCTCCGAAGAGGACGTCTATCTTGATCTTGCCGATTGGTGAGCAGGAAAGGCCAGGCACGATGCCATGGAAGACAGTCCGGCTGGGCTGGAGCTGTTTTTCTTTGATGCACAACTTCTCCATGGTGTCGCGGTAGAGGATGTTGATGCTGCTACCGCCGTCTATCAGAATCCGGGAGAAACGAGCAGCTCGCCTCTCTATTGCAAAGGTGGCATCCAACACCAGGGCATAGGAACCCGGAGAAGGCATCACCTCCGGATGGTCAGCTCGGCTCCAACCAATCGGCTTCTCGGACCAGTGCATGAACTCTGGGGCTTCAGAGGTGACAGCATTCACCTCTCGGTGCTGCTGACGTCGGCTGTGCCTGTCGTCAGCCACGCTGGTGAAGACGACGTAAGCTCCGTGCTCTTCGGGAAACTCATCTTGGATCGCGTCGACTGGCCGAACCGCCGGCTTCTGGGGAGGTGGAGGCGGCGGGCCAGCAGGCGGGGGAGGCAGTCCTTCACCCTTGGCGATGCGGGCGAGCCAGTGGCACTTTCGGGTGGTGTGGTTGGATGGCTTCGCGCCGCTGTGGAACTTGCAGGGAGCATCAAGGGTTTGCTCAAATGAGAAGGCGGGCAACCAGGCAGGCTTGCCGCCCTTCTGGTGCTTGGGGCCGGGTTGCTCTTCTGGCTGCTGGTCTTCGACTGTCGCCACCTGCCGGCTGGTGGTAGCTGGCTGCTGGGCCTTGCGCTTGTTGTCGTTTGACTGTTGGCGCCGACTGGAATCACCAGCCGGCGTCTGAGGGGCCGGAGGGAGCATCTTTCTGACGCGTCCACTCGGAGCTCCGACTTCATGGAGGAGTCGGCAGTGGCGTACTTGTATGCTATGATTAGCAGCTCGTCGAGGGTGGCCGGCTCGTCGCCGAGGAGTCGGTGCTTGAGTAGGGTGCCCTCCCGGCACCCGGCAGTGAAGTATTCTATGGCTTGCACCTCATGCACCCCTTCGTAGGAGTTGCGCAGTTCAGCCCACCGCATCAAGTAGTCGCGGGCAGACTCAGTCGGGCCTTGGACGCAAAGAGAGAGCTAGCGAGGTTTGGGCGGCCGCTTGTAGGTGCTGGTGAAGTTGCGGATGAAAACTTCCGTGAAGTCTAGCCAGCTGTTGACGCTGTAGGGCTTGAGGCTGTTCAGCCATGTCCGGGCCGTGCCCTGGAGCATGAGCGGAACGTACTTTATGGCAGCGCGCTTGTTGCCATTCGCTATGCTGACGGCCGTGGAGTAGTCCACCAGCCAGTCCTCCGGCTTCACAGAGCCGTTGTACTTGGGGGTATCCCGAGGGAGCGAGAACCCTTTGGGGAAGGGCTCGTCGCGAATGCGGGGGCCAAAACAAGGCGGGCCGATCGCATCTTCTTCTTCTAATGCCAGGGATCGAGCCAAGCGGTCGATCCGGTGGCGGGCGTCGTTCTCTCCGACTCCTTCACGGGGGCCCAGCCGGCCTCCGAGAGTCGGATTCTCAACAGGCGGCGGGGAGGCGCGCCTCTCCCTGCGCGGGGGGAGGCAGACGACCGTCCCGCCGTTCCACTGCTCGTGGCCAGCCGTCTTGGTCGCGCTTGATGGAGATGCAGGTGCGGCTGCGGCTAACAACCGGTTCTTGGTCGCGGGCGCCGCCTATCGGCGTCCGGGAGGTCGCGCCGTGCTCTCGGCGAGGGGGAAGGTTCCTGGCCTGTAAGCCGGGTTCCACCACGCGGCGGCCAGCTTCTTGCTGCGCGGCGGCCGCGTCGATGAGCTGCTGGACGCGCTCCGTCATGCAGCGACGCTCGTCGCCCTCCAGGTGGTCCAGCTCGTCTGCCGCCGCCTGGGCGGCGCGTATGTTCTCCATTGGCGTGGCATAGACTGGGCGGTCGGCCCCCAACATGCTGGCGATGGCCGCGCCGCGCTGCCGGACCGTGCCCGCGCGGCTGGGTTCGCCAGCAGCCGGCGTGCCATAGACGGCACGGTCGATCTCGCGGTGGTAGGCCTCGATGAGGCGTCTCATGACCGCCAACTTGTTGGCGCTGTCGAGGAGTGCGATACGGCACGCTTCCAGCGTTTCGCCGTTCGCACCAGGCGCTAAGGGTGCGGACAGGTCCCGCATTGCCGCCTACAACGGGTCCCGGCCGGCCTGGTCGGAGGCTCCATCGTGGTTGATGACCAGCACCTCGGTGACGGTTCTGGTGCTGGCACTGCTGTGTGCAGCAGGGAGCGGGTCATCGAAGATCACCACGTCACCGGGGAAGGCATCAGAAAGCATGACGTCGGCGTCAATGACCATGTCGTCGGACGGGTCGGTGGAGCCAACGGACTCCAGGTCGGAGACCGGCTCATTGGTGATGTGAAGCTTGCCGAGGGAGTTGACGAGGCAGCTCTCGGGACTGGCTGCGCCCGCAACGAGTGCGGGCTCGTCGGAGAGGCAGATCCCGCCGATGAGATCAGTGAGGCTGCTTGTGGCGCAAGCAACTTCCATGCCGCGTAGCGTGTCAGCACAAACACTGTCAGGCGTGCCGGGCTAGCTGCGCTCGCCAGGAAGGAAGAGGGTTCCCGTCCAGAACGTGTTTCCGGATGATGGTGCACCTAGCCCCACGGTGGGCGCCAAATGTCGGGGATATCGTGCGACATATGCCAGGGGGTGGCTTATCGTGGATGGGGACAAAAAGTACGTCGCCGGGCTCTAGAAGCGGGAGTGAGCGAGACCGCATATGCCTGCGAATCTTACCCAGGTTCGGGGCTCTCCTAGGAGATAACACCCCTAGTCCTGCTCTGCGGGGTCTCCGCATGATCACTACCTCAACAGGTAGCTACAAACTTGCTCCTTGAGCTGTTTTGCTAGAGGAAGAAGGAGGGCAAGGCTAGCTCTACTCCACTCTCTATGTGTATGTGTGTGAGTGCTGAACTAAGAAGGCTCTCTCCTCTCCACCAAAGTCCCAACCCCTTGCATGGGGTGACCTGGGGGGTTTATATAGGCCTACCCCCCAGGGATACAATGGTAATCTGGCCGGGCATAGGACCCGGCCGTCAGTGTCTCTGGTCGCCGGCTTCTCCGCCGACTGCAGGGGCCCGCCGCCTGGTGGGTCCCCCCGGCTGTCTCGTACTCGGCCGACAAGCTGGGCCCGCCGCTTGCGGGTCTTGTCGGCTGCGTAGCACTGTAGCCGTGCCACTGATGATGCATGCTTGGTCGGGGAGAGCGTGGCTATAGTCCCGCCGCCTGGCGGGCGTTTCACTGTAGCCACTCCCCATCTCTTCTGGTTAATGGCGCACAAACTTCAAGGAAGGGGGAGGGCCGCCTGCTAGGAGCCGGCCTCCCCCGAGCCAACTGGTCAGGGCTCGCCGCCTTCTGGCTTCTCACGGACAGGTAGGGCCCGCCGCCTGCGGGCCGTACCGACAGCCCGTCGTGGGAGCATGGCTTCCTCTACCATGGTGGATGTCATGAGCAGCATGGCAACAGTGCCGCGTCGGGCGTGGGATGTCCGCTTGGTACGCTGCACTGTGGCCACGTTCTGCCCTGGATTCGGGGGTGGCAGGCTTGTACTGTAGCCACGCCCCGTATCGTCGTGTTTATGTGGGTGCTAACTTTGAGGGCGCGAGGGGCCGCCTGCTAGGACCCGGCTTCCCAGGAAACCGCCTGCTAGGAGTCGGCCCACTTCATGGCCGTCTTCTGGATTCCGCCGCCTCCTGGCAACCGGCCGCTTGGACCAGCCCGCCCCAAGAAGGCGGTCCTTTGTCTTTGATGTTTGAGGGGCGCAACCTGCCCCGATGTCTTGCAATACCAAGGGGAGCTGATGAGGCTACCCATGGTCATTTACTCCAATAGTAGTCCCCGAAGCTGGTGTGGCGCTGCGGCTGAAGGGCGAGAAGCCCCAGCAGCTTCCTACTCCGGGTTGTCTGGTATCCTGCTTCGTCCGTCTTCCGAAGTGGCGACTGGTAGGAGTCGGCTGTGACCAGGCAGGCCGTCTGGCGATTTCAAAACGCCGTGGTGGGGGCTAGGTGGCATGCTAGCCAGACGTCAGGCTCGCCGCCCGTGCATGCCGGCCACACGGCGTCAGCAGGCGAAGCCGGCCTGCCAGCCCACGCGCGCGACGGGACGTCACCGCAGGCCAGGGCCCGCCACCACAGTGCCTCGGCACGCGCGCGGATCCGCTTCGGCCGAGGTAGACGGTTGGGCTTCTGCAGTAATTAATATACGCCTTTACTGGCGCCGCAATCGTAGGATTTTGGGGGAGTGGGCGCAGTTAATCCCACGATCCCCCACGCTCTCGCCCCCTCGGCTCCGTCGCCTGGGGCTATAAGTAGGGGGAAGAGGGGGGGGGGCAGTCACACGCGCGCCCTCCTCTCCCCTCGCCATTCTTCTTCCTCTCCACTGCCGCAACACCTCTTCCTCTTGCCGAAGCGCTGCCGCAGCCCACCGTCGTCGAGCTTCTTCTCGCCGCGGCTTCCTCGCTCCGCCGCGGCTTCGCCCGCTCGTCACTGCGCCACGCCTACGACGAGCTCCTTCGCCCATGGTGCGCTCACGGGCCAGCGACTGGGACAGTTCCAACGTCCATGAGGATCACCTCTCTTTCCTTCGTCAAACACGGCGGCTGCCCCGGGAGACGAACGTGCGGGTACGTGTCCCCCCGAGGCAGAAATCTCGCCGGTGCCAGAGGGCGATGAACGCGTCGTCTTCCGGTCCCATTTTCTTCGCGGCTTCGGCCTTCCGGCGAGCGGCTTCCTCCGCTCCTTCATGCTCAAGTTGCTTAAAATTCATAATTTGCGTTCTAAGAGAAATAATTTTCGCGGGTAGAAAATACTTAGTGATGAACGCATCTTTGCACTTGTCCCAAGAATCGATACTATTGCGAGGCAAAGAAGAAAACCAAAATTTTGCACGATCTCGCAAGGAAAACGAAAATAATTTCAACTTCACAATATCATTGTCCACATCTTTTTTCTTTTGCATATCACACAATTCTATGAATGTGTTTAGATGGGACGCGGCATCCTCATTAGGAGTACCGAAAAATTGATCTTTCATAACGAGATTCAACAAAGCGGCATTAATATCACAAGATTCTGCATTAGTGGCGGAGGAGCAATCGGAGTGCTAATAAAATCATTATTATTGGTATTGGAAAAATCACACAACTTGGTGTTCTCTTGAGTCATCTTGACTACGCAAACAAGATTGCACAAAAAAAACAGATCTGACGAGAAAACGGCGAACGAAAAATAGGGGCGAATAAAACGACAAATTGGTGAAGTGGGGGAGATGAAAACGAGAGGCAAATGGCAGATAATGTAAATTGCAAGGAGATGAGATTTGTGATTAGGAACCTGATAGATGTTGATGATGACTCCCCAGCAACGGCGCCAGAAATTGGCACGTGGCTGGGAGACTATCTTGACTTGATCCTCCCCGGCAACGGCCCCAGAAATTCCTTTCGATGTCGCTTGAACTACGTCGGTATTTCCACAAAGAGGAAGGGATGATGCATCACAGCTACGGTAGGTATTTCCCTCAGTGATGAGACCAAGGTTATCGAACCAGTAGGAGAACCAAGTAACACAATGTAAACGGTACCTGCACACAAAGAACAAATACTTGCAACCCGACATGTTAAAGGGGTTGCAATCCCTTTCGGGTAACGGTGCCAGAAATTGATGCGTTGACGGGATAAAAATTGTGGTAGATTGGATAAATAGATCTCAATAGAACGCAAATAAAATAAAGTGCAGCAAGGTATTTTTGGGTTTTTGGATTAATAGATCTGAAAATAAAAGCGAATAAAAATAGATCTCAAAGCAAATATGATGGAGAATAGACCCGGGGGCTGTAGATTTCACTAGTGGCTTCTCTCGAGAAAATAGCATACGGCGGGTAAACAAATTACTATTGGGCAATTGATAGAACTTCAAATAATCATGAAGATATCTAGGAAATGATCATTATATAGGCATCACGTCCAAGATTAGTAGACCGACTCCTGCCTGCATCTACTACTATTACTCCACACATCGACCGCTATCCAGCATGCATCTAGTGTATTAAGTTCATGGAAAAATGGAGTAATGCAATAAGAACGATGACATGATGTAGACAACATCTATTCATGTAGGAATAGACCCCATCTTGTTATCCTTAATGGCAACGATCAATACATGTCTTGCTGCCCCTTCTGTCACTTGGAAAGAACACCGCAAGATCGAATCCATCACAAAGCACCTCTTCCCATGGCAAGAAAAATCGATCTAGTCGGCCTAACTAATCCAAAGATTCGAAGAAGAAATACGAGGCTATAAGTAATCATGCATATAAGAGATAAAAGAGACTCAAATAACTTTCATTGATAAAAATATAGATCTGATCATAAACTCAAAGTTCATCGGATCCCAACAAACACACTGCAAAAAGAGTTACATCAAATAGATCTCCAAGAGACCTTTGTATTGAGAATCAAAAGAGAGAGAGGAAGCCATCTAGCTACTAACTACGGACCCGTAGGTCTACAATGAACTACTCACGCATCATCGGATAGGCATTAATGAGGATGATGAACCCCTCCGTGATGGTGTCTAGATTGGATCTGGTGTTTCTGGAACTTGCGGCGGCTGGAATTCTTTTTCGTCGACTCCCATAGGGTTTTTGGATTTCCAGGATATTTATAGAGCAAAGAGGCGGTGCGGGAGGCCACCTAGGTGGGCACAACCCACCAGGGCGCGCCTGGGCCCCTAGGCACGCCCAGGTGGGTTGTGCCCCCCTCGGGGCACCCCTCTGGTACTTCTCTGGCCCAACAGGTGTCTTCGGGTCCAAAAAAAATCTCCAAAAAATTTCGCTACGTTTGGACTCCGTTTGGTACTGATATTCTGCGAAGTAAAAAACAAGCAAAAGGCAGCAACTGGCACTGGGCACTATGTCAATAGGGTAGTCCCAAAAAATGATATAAAGTTGCTATAAAATGATTGTAAAAACATCCTAGAATGATAATATAATAGCATGGAACAATCAAAAATTTAAGATACGTTGGAGATGTATTAGTAGATGCATATATTCATATGGCACTAAACCTGTCTGCATGCCTAGGATGTGATACGTCTCCAACGTATCTATAATTTTTGATTGTTCCATGCTATTATATTATCTGTTTTGGATGTTTTATATGCATTAATATGCTACTCCCTCCATCCCAAAATTCTTATCTTAGATTTGTCTAGATACGGATGTATCTAATACTAAAACATGACTTGATACATCCGTATTTAGACAAATCTAAGACAAGAATTTTGGGACAGAGGGAGTATTTTATATTATTTTCGGGACTAACCTATTAACCTAGAGCCCAGTGCGAGTCTCTATTTTTTCCTTGTTTTTGAGTTTTACAGAAAAGGAATATCAAACGGAGTCCAAATGGAATAAAAAAATTTGCGATGATTTTTCTTGGACCAGAAAACATCCAGAGGACTTGGAGAGGGGGCCAGAAGGTTCCTGAGGAGGCCACAAGCCTGCCAGGCGCGCCCCGGGGGGGTGTCCTGAGGGCTTGTGGGCCCCTCGGAGGTCTTCTAACCCTAATCTTTGCACTATAAATTCCCAAATATTCCCAAACCATCAAAGGCATCAACCAAAATACTTTTCCGCCGCCGCACGCCTCTGTTCCCATGGGATCCCATCTTGGGGCCTTTTCCGGCACCCTGCCGGAGGGGGATTCGATCACGAAGGGCCTCTACATCAACCTTGCTGCCCTTCCGATGAAGCGTGAGTAGTTTACCACAGACCTGCGGGTCCATAGCTAGTAGCTAGATGGCTTATTCTCTCACTTGGATCTTCAATACAATGTTCTCCTCGATGTTCTTGGAGATCTATTCTATGTAATATTCTTTTGCGGTGTGTCTGTCGAGATCTGATGAATTGTGGATTTATGATCGGTTTATCTATGAATATTATTTGAGTCTTCTCTGAACTCTTTTTTGCATGACTAAGATATCTTTGTATTTCTCTTTGAACTATCGGTTTGGTTTGGCCAACTAGATTGGTTTTTCTTTCAATGGGAGAGGTGCTTAGTTTTGGGTTCAATCTTGCGGTGTCCTCGCCCAGTGACAGAAGGGGTAGCGAGGCACGTATTGTATTGTTGCCATCAAGGATAAAAATATGGGGTTTATATCATATTGCTTGAGTTTATCCCTCTACATCATGTCATCTTACTTAAGGCGTTACTCCGTTCTTATGAACTGAATACTCTAGATGCATGCTAGATAGCGGTCGATGTGTGGAGTAATAGTAGTAGATGCAGAATCATTTCGGTCTACTTGACACGGACGTGATGCCTATAATCATGATCATTGCCTTAGATATCGTCATAACTATGCGCTTTTCTATCAATGGCTCGACAGTAATTTGTTTACCCACCGTATGCTTTCTTTCAAGAGTGAAGCCTCTAGTGAAACCTATGGCCCCCGGGTCTATTTTCCATCATATATTTTCAGATCTATAAACCAAAAAAACCCAAAAATACCTTGATGCACTTTATTTATATTTACTTTAGTTTGCCTTTTTATTTATCTTTTATACCTATCCCTATTAGATCTCACTCTTGTTCGAGACCGTGAAGGGATTGACAACCCCTTTTTCACGTTGAGTGCAAGTGTTTGTTAGTTTGTGCAGGTGCATAGATTGGAGACTTGCTTGTGCCTCCTACTGGATTGATACCTTGGTTCTTAACTGAGGGAAATACTTATCTCTACTGTGCTGCATCACCCTTTCCTCTTCAAGGGAAAAATCAACGTAAGCTCAAGAAGTAGCAGGAAGCATTTCTGGCGCCGTTGCCGGGGAGGTTCTACATCAAGCCTACCAAGTACCCATCATAAAATCTCATCTCTTGTATTACATTATTTCCCATTTGCCTCTAGTTTTCCTCTCCCCCACTTCTAAAACGTTTTCAGAAAAATACAAAAATATTTGCCTCTTTATCCACCCTTCTTTCATTCGTCTTTTCGTTTGCTTGCATGTTAGATTGCTTGTTTACCCGTATGGCTCAACCCAAGAGCTTTGATCCTTACTATAGGAAGTTGGAAGAGATTGAAAATAATGCTAAAAGTTTCATGTCCTTACAATTTGAGCATAATAGTTTCTTTAGGAACGAACTTAAAGAACAAAAAACTATGATGGAATATATTAATAAAGAGCTCAATGATGTTACTAAGGAAATATATGGCCTCAAATCTCAATTTTCTCATATTGAAAATTTAGTAGGGCAAATTTTCGACAAGCAAACTACTTTGGTAAATAAGATGGCCGCTAAACCGGAATCCCTCGAAAATAATGATGAAGATCTTAAAGTGATTGGTGTGACTCCTATTGAATCTTTCTTTTCTAATATAAATCTTGATAAAGATGGGACTAGAGATGAGTCAACTTTAGCTAGAAGGCATTCCAATAATTTGGAGTTTAAAGATCCTAATGAAAAATTGATAAAAGTGGGATTGGAGAGGTCAAATCTTTAAGTAGCGATGAACCCACTCTTTTGGATTTCAAGGACTTTAATTATGATAATTGTTCTTTGATAGATTGTATTTCCTTGTTGCAATCCATGTTGAATTCACCGCATGCTTATAATCAAAATAAAGCTTTTACTAAACATATCGTTGATGCTATGATGAAATCGTTTGAAGAAAAACTTGAGTTGGAAGTTTCTATCCCTAGAAAGCTTTATGATGAGTGGGAACCTACTATTAAGATTAAAATTAAAGATTATGAGTGCAATGCTTTGTGTGATTTGGGTGCTAGCATTTCCACTATTCCGAAAACTTTATGTGATGTGCTAGGTTTCCGTGAATTTGATGATTGTTCTTTGAATTTGCATCTAGCGGATTCCACTATTAAGAAACCTATGGGAAGAATTAATGATGTTCTTATTGTTGCAAATAGGAATTATGTGCCTGTAGATTTTATTGTGGTTGATATAGATTGCAATCCTACATGTCCTATTATTCTTGGTAGACCTTTCCTTAGAACGATTGGTGCAATTATTGATATTAAAGAAGGAAACATTAGATTTCAATTTACATTAAGGAAGGGCATGGAAAACTTCCCAAGAAAGAAAATTAAGTTGCCATATGAATCTATTATGAGGGCTACTTATGGATTGCATACCAAAGATGACAATACCTAGATCTATGTTTTATGCCTAGCTAGGGGTGTTAAACAATAGCGCTTGTTGGGAGGCAACCCAATTTTATTTTTGTGTTTTTTGTTTTTGCTACTGTTCTTCAATAAATACGCATTATTACTTCTGTATTAATTGTGTTTTAGTGTTTTTAATTAGTGTTTGAGCCAAGTAAGACCTTTGGGATGGTCTATGGTGATAGTTGATTTGATCTTGCTGAAAAACAGAAACTTTTGTGTCCAGTAGCAGAATTGTTTAAAATCACAGAAGTGCGATAAAATTCTGATTTGTTTTACAAAAGATTTATATACAAATTTGCTAGGTTTTCCTAATTTTTCAGAATTTTTGGAGTTACAGAAGTATACTAAATTTCCAGATTACTACAGACTGTTCTGTTTTTGACAGATTCTGTTTTCTTTGTGTTGTTTGCTTATTTTGATGAATCTATGGGTAGTATCGGGGGTATGAACCATGGACAAGTTGGAATAAAGTAGATATTACACCAATATAAATTAAGAATGAGTTCACAACATTACCTAAAGTGGTGATTTATTTTATTATACTAACGGAGCTTACGAGTTTTCTGTTGAGTTTTGTGTTGTGAAGTTTTCAAGTTTTAGGTAAAGATTTGATGGACAACGGAATAAGGAGTGGAAAGAGCCTAAGCTTGGGGATGCCCAAAGCACCCCAAGGTAATATTCAAGTACAACCAAGCATCTAAGCTTGGGGATGCCCCGGATGGCATCCCCTCTTTCGTCTTCAATCCATTGGTAAATTTACTTGATGCCATATTTTTATTCACCACATGATATGTGTTTTTCTTGGAGCGTATTGTATGATATGAGTATTTGCCTTTTAGTTTGCCAGAATAATCCTTGCTGTACACACCTTTTGAGAGGGACACGCGTTAATCGTGAATTTATTAGTATACTCTATGTGCTTCACTTATATCTTTTGAGCTAGGCAGTTTGCTCTAGTGCTTCACTTATATCTTGTTAGAGCACGGTGGTGGTTTTATTTTATAGAATTTGATTAACTCTCATGCTTCACATATATTATTTTGATAGTCTTAAATAGCATGATAATTTGCTTAGGTTATTAATTTAGTCCTAATATGATGGGCATCCAAGAGGGATATAATTAAACTTTCATATAAAGAGCATTGAATAGATAAGAAGTTTGATTCCTTGCATATGTTTTGAGATATAAAGATGGTGATATTAGAGTCATGCTAGTGAGTAATTGTGGATTGGTATAAATACTTGTGCTAAAGTTTGTGATTCCCGTAGCATGCACGTATGGTGAACCGTTATGTGATTAAGTCGGAGCATGATTTATTTCTTGATTGTCTTCCTTATGAATGGCAGTCGGGGACGAGCAATGGTCTTTTCCTACCAATCTATCCCCCTAGGAGCATGCGTGTAGTACTTTGTTTCGATGAATAATAAATTTTGCAATAAGTATGTGAGTTCTTTATGACTAATGTTGAGTCCATGGATTATACGCACTCTCACCCTTCCACTATTGCTAGCCTTTCTAGTACCGCGCAACTTTCGCTGGTGCATTAAACCCACCATATACCCTTCCTCAAAACAGCGACCATACCTACCTATTATGGCATTTCCATAGCCATTCCGAGATATATTGCCATGCAACTTCCACCGTTCCGTTTATTATGACACGCACCATCATTGTCATATTGCTTTGCATGATCGTAAGATAGCTAGCATGCTGTTTTCATGGCTTGTCCGTTTTTGATGCCATTTGCTACGCTAGATCATTGCACATCCCGGTACACCACCGGAGGCATTCATATAGAGTCATATCTTGTTCTTGTATCGAGTTGTTAGTCTTGAGTTGTAAGTAAATAAAAGTGTGATGATATTCATTATTAGAGCATTGCCCAATGTGAGGAAAGGATGATGGAAGCTATGATTCCCTCACAAGTTCGGATGAGTCTCCAGACTTTATAAAAAATAAAAGAGGCCAAAGAAGCTCAAATAAAAAAAGAGGCCAAAGAAGCCCAAACCAAAAAAATGAGAGAAAAGAGAGAAGGGACAATGTTACTATCCTTTTTCCAGACTTGTGCTCCAAAGTAGCACCATGATCTTCATAATAGAGAGTCTCCTATTTTGTCACTTTCATATACTAGTGGGAATTTTTCATTATAGAACTTGGCTTGCGTATTCCAATGATGGGCTTCCTCAAATTGCCCTAGGTCTTCGTGAGCAAGCGAGTTGGATGCACACCCACTTAGTTTCTTTTTGAGCTTTCATACACTTATAGCTCTAATGCATCCGTTGCATGGCAATCCCTACTCACTCGCATCGATATCAATTGATGGGCATCTCCATAGCCCATTAATTTGCCAAGTTGATGTGAGACTTTCTCCTTCTTTTTGTCTTCTCCACAACCACCATATTCTATTCCACCCATAGTGCTATATCTGTGGCTCATGCTCATGTATTGCGTGAAAGTTGAAAAAGTTTGAGAACACCAAAAGTATGAAACAATTGCTTGGCTTGTCACCGGGGTTGTGTATGATGAAATACTTTGTGTGATGAAGATGGAGTATAGCCAGACTATATGATTTTGTAGGGATAACTTTCTTTGGCCATGTTATTTTGAGAAGGCATGATTGCTTTATTAGTATGCTTGAAGTATTATTGTTTTTATGTCAATATTAAACTTTTGTTTTGAATCTTATGGATCTGAATATTCATGCCACAATAAAGAAGATTACATTGATAAATATGTTAGGTAGCATTCCACATCAAAAATTCTATTTTTATCATTTACCTACTCGAGGACGAGCAGGAATTTTGCTTGGGGATGCTTGATACGTCTCCAACGTATCTATAATTTTTGATTGTTCCATGCTATTATATTATCTTTTTTGGATGTTTTATATGCATTAATATGCTATTTTATATTATTTTTGGGACTAACCTGTTAACCTAGAGCCAAGTGTCAGTTTCTGTTTTTTCCTTGTTTTCGAGTTTTACAGAAAAGGAATATCAAATGGAGTCCAAACGGAATAAAACTTTCGCGACGATTTTTCTTGGACCAGAAGACATCCAAAGGACTTGGAGAGGGGGCCAGAAGGTTCCCGAGGAGGCCACAAGCCTGCCAGGAGCACCCCAGGGGGGGGCGCCCTGAGGGCTTGTGGGCCCCTCGGAGGTCTTCTAACCCTTATCTTTGCACTATAAATTCCCAAATATTCCCAAACCATCAGAGGCATCCACCAAAACACTTTTCCGCTGCCACAAGCCTCTGTTCCCGTGAGATCCCATCTTCGGGCCTTTTCCGGCACCCTGCCAGAGGGGGATTCGATCACGGAGGGCCTCTACATCAACCTTGCTGCCCTTCCGATGAAGCATGAGTAGTTTACCACAGACCTACGGGTCCATAGCTGGTAGCTAGATGGCTTCTTCTCTCCTCGATGTTTTTGGAGATCTATTCGATGTAATATTCTTTTGTGGTGTGTTTGTCGAGATCCGATGAATTGTGGATTTATGATCAGTTTATCTATGAATATTATTTGAGTCTTCTCTGAACTCTTTTTTGCATGACTAAGATATCTTTGTATTTCTCTTCGAACTATCAGTTTGGTTTGGCCAACTAGATTGGTTTTTCTTGCAATGGGAGAGGTGCTTAGTTTTGGGTTTAATCTTGCGGTGTCCTCACCCAGTGACAAAAGGGGTAGCGAGTCACGTATTATATTGTTGCCATCAAGGATAAAAAGATGGGGTTTATATCATATTGCTTGAGTTTATGCCTCTACATCATGTCATCTTACTTAAGGCGTTACTCCGTTCTTATGAACTTAATACTCTAGATGCATGCTGGATAGCGGTCGATGTGTGGAGTAATAATAGTAGATACAGAATCGTTTCGGTCTACTTGACACGGACGTGATGCCTATATTCATGATCATTGCCTTAGATATCGTCATAACTATGCGCTTTTCTATCAATTGCTCGACAGCAATTTGTTTACCCACCGTATGCTTTCTTTCATGAGAGAAGCCTCTAGTGAAACCTATGGCCCCCGGGTCTATTTTCCATCATATATTTTCAGATCTATAAACCAAAAAAACCCAAAAATACCTTGCTGCACTTTATTTATATTTACTTCAGTTTGCCTTTTTATTTATGTTTTATACCTATCTCTATTAGATCTCACTCTTGTTCGAGACCGTGAAGGGATTGAAAACCCCTTTTTTGCGTTGAGTGCAAGTGTTTGTTAGTTTGTGCAGGTGCATACATTGGAGACTTGCATGTGCCTCCTATTGGATTGATACCTTGGTTCTTAACTGTGGGAAATACTTATCTCTAGTTTGCTGCATCACCCTTTCCTCTTCAAGGGAAAAATCAACGCAAGCTCAAGAAGTAGCAGGATGCTCCATTTTAGTTGAACCGCACAAAAACTTTGGGTGGTTTATTTTGTCGACCGCCTCGTTTCTTGTCTACAATGTAGAATTTTGGCGAGCTATAGGACAAAGATGAGCCAGTAAACTAGTTGGATGAAAGTAGTGGCCAAGTTGCTCAAACCTCTCGTGGCATCAAGGCCACTATCATGAGGATAAACCTACAAGTAAAGTTCAGATGGTCTGTGCTGTCTCTTATGTACTTGAAAGTTTGCTCACACAAGCATTAATTTTAGAAAGAAGTACCACCGAGTGAACACCACTTATTAGTCTGTACCCTAGGTAATTAAAGTGTGTCGATGGATAATATTGACTATGTTCTCTCAATCATTTGGATGCGTAAACATGCTGAACTTGTGTACATCTGAATCTTTTTGTGAATGTTTGCTATGAACATTGGCTTGTGATCTATGAATTATTTGGATGCATAGACATGCTGAACTTGTCTATACATGAATCTTTTGAGTTGTTGATTGTGAACGTTGGCTATGAATATGAACGTATCATGTGAACCTGAGTTTGATCTGAATGGTTACCTTTTTTGTTGTACTTGTGTGTGAACTCGTTAGAATGTATACTATGGGATTGTGACGTGTGAGTGTCACACGACACACCTTCGTCCCCGAGAAGAATGACACCTGCTTGTTAGGGTAGCAACGGCGCATCAGCTCTTTTTTTTTTATCTTTTTGCTCAGTCTTCCCCCTCCCCGCTCAACCCCCGCCATAATGTTTTCGTCCTTAAAAAACATAGTACTACATTGTTTTTGGGCCTTGATGAAAAATCAAGTCCTGCTTTCTGTAGGTTGGCCCACCCTGCAAATGGGCTGCTGGTCTGCCATAGACTGGGAGGCTAAAAATACAAGTTGTATCGTGCAGATGCAAGTAAAAAACATAATACACCATCAAAAGTCATCCACTGAAAAAACCCGCGTCTGATGTGCTTCTTCAGTCTTCCATCTGGTTGTTCTCCCGCCGCCCAAACCAGCAGCGCGGCCGGACTGCCTGCTGCTGCTCAGGGGCCGGTGGCGCTGCCTCGCGTCGTGCCCCCGCCCCCTCTTAAACACAGTTCGCTCCATTCCCCAACCGCCAGCACAGGACGGAAGTTTCATCTTCTTCCCCCTCGCGCTGCTGGGGGATTGAAGAAGCGCGGCATCCAATCCACCACCGGCGATGGTTGCCTGTCCAAGTGATTTTCAGAGAAAAACTGCAAGTTTCAGTTTCAGATAAGAAATTGCATGTTTCAGAGGCAGAGCATTTAAATCAACCCGCACTTTTCAAACATGGATAACAGAATGTTGGAAATTTTATTCATGGTCGAAAATGGAACAAACAAAAAGTTAATATCATGCTGATCAACACTCATGTATATCACTTCATATGATGCACAGTCAACAAGATATGCTATTTTCAAAATGCAAAGAGTATGTTGAGTGTGTGAAAAACTGGGTAAACTAGGGACGAAATTTTGGCAAGTGGTGAAGGTGGTGTGTGTAGATGACATGGTGGGACTCACATGTCAGTAATAGCTGAGGCAAAAAATTAGATATGTTTGAACTGCACCAGTTGGAATCGAACCCGGACAGTACAACTTTTGGGTGAGAGGGCTGTAGCCACCGGGCTACTGTGGTATGTTCGAAAGAGTGAAGGCGCGCTTTTTCACTACTCTAAGGCGTCTTCCCCGGCTCCGGTTCGTTCCTGTCCATGTCCACGGCGTTGTCCTCCGGATTTGTGCGTCTGCCGCGGCGCCGCCGTTTGCTGTTGTCACCATGTTCAACAAATGAGAGTAATCTGGAGAGGACTGTACGTCGAGAGGCTGACAGTTGGGACCCACCAGGTCCATGGTCGTACGCAAGCAAGTGCCTCATTGGAAAAAAAAGCTTCCTCCTAATTGTATACTGACGCTGGGGCCCACGGATTTGTCAACCTAGTCAATAAACGAAATAATTTACAACAAAGACTGTCATCGGGGAGCTTTTTGTTTTAGGGGTATCGGGGATCTAGCAGGTATCATATTTTTTAGAGGCCGAACAAATATCAGCTCGGTCTAGGTTTTGTTTTTTAATATGCGCAGCCCACGACATACCGACACCGTGGTTTCAACTTATTTTTTTAGGTCCATCATGTATGTACCGGCTTATGGGCCTCCCAGCCTAGGTTTTTCTTCTTAAACATCGGCAGCCCAATTTATCTTTTTTTAACAAAACGCAGATCTATGTTCTATTTTTCTATATATAAGAATAAGAATGCCGGGTCCAATTTATTTCCCTTCTAACCACATTATATATATATATTTATATTATTATTACATATATTTAATAGAAACTTATATATATATACATTATAAAAACATCCTACGTCTTATTAACATATAAAAATAAATGTTTAACAGAAGTTGTCAAGGAAAATCCTAATTGTTTTTGGCTCTAAGGTAACGAAAATTCTGGTGATTACGCACAAAAGCTTGCGAAGATTTAAGGAACAATTTAATAATAACGCGCTCATTTTTCTTTTGAGCAATAACTCGCTAATTAGCTAATTTTATATATAATAAAATGTCCAGCTTTGGTTTATTTTTTATTACTAATTGCTCCGTCTAACCTAACATTATATTTACAACAAGCCCCAGCAAATTCGTGTATTTTAAGAAAGTGCAAATGAGCTGTGATTTCTTAAAAAAATTAAATTGGCTGCATTGACGCTACATTATTTGTTCACCCAGTCCAACAAATTGACTATAAATTCTAGAAAACATGGGTTAAATATGTTTCTCTCTCTAAAAAAAATTAAATATGTGCCATATTTTTTAAGGCTCACATGTGGGCTAATAGGTCGAAATCTACGCAAGGCATTGTCAACTTAGTCAACAAATCATTCTGACATACACAACCATTGGATTTATATTCAACGGCCATCATGCATCTTTAATCTCTCGTCTTCTTCCTCCAGCGCCGCCGGGACCGCCTTCTCCGTCCTCCGGCGGCTAGCGGTTTTGCTTAGCACGCATCGCTGCGAAGCGCTACCCCACCGCCGGCCAGGCTATCCCTCCACCCCTTCACACCTCCTGTTATTCTACACCGACTGCAGCCCCACACCGCACCAGAACCAGTTAACCCTCGTACTCCTCTCTGTGTGCGACTCCACTACTGCGTCTTCCCATCTTCGGCTCGTTCCCGCCCGGGACCTCGCCGTCGTCCACCGCCTTGGTGTGCTCAGCGCTGTGTGATCAACGTGGTCAACAAACAAGAGTCATCGGAAGAGAACAGTATGTGGAGAGGCTGACAGTGGGGGCCTGACATGTGGGCCATTAGGTCACCTACGGAAGACGTTGTCAAATTAGTCAACAAGATGATTCTGACATCTGTAGTCGTTGGATGTACATCCAACGGCCGGCATGCATCTTCAATCTCTTGTCTTGTTCCTCCAGCGCCGACGGGACCTCCTACTCCAGCCTCTGGCGGCCAGCGGCGCTGCTTCGCATTCCTCGTTGCGAAGCGCTACTCCACCGCCGGCCAGGCCATCCCTCCACCCCTTCACCACTCCTGTTATTCTCCGCCGACTGCAGCCCCAGGCCGCACCGAACCAGTCAACCCTCGTACGTCGTACTCCTCTTCGGCTGCGACTCCACTGCCGCATCTTCCCCGTCTCCTGGTGGTTCCCGTCCAGGGCCTCGCCGTCGTCCACCGCCTTGCTGCGCTTGGCGCGGCATGGTCAACAAACGAGAGTCATCGGAAGAGGACTGTACATGGAGAGGCTGACAGCTGGAACCCACGAGGTCCATGGTCACAGCAAGGAAAGTTCCTCTTTATTAAGCAGAAAAAATGTTTCCTCCTCCTGACAGCTGGGATACACCAGCTACATCTTCGCACGCAAGGAAGTGCCTCCTTATTACACGAAAAAATATGATTATCAATATAACCATATCATGTACATCATTTCCCCCAAATAAATATATGTTCAGTAGATGATGTTTCTTCCATCTCTGCAACTGTAGTTGATTGTGCAGATCTATACTACAACTTCAGTTTTACTACTGATCAAAGTCTTCACATTTTCTTAGGAATTACATTACTTATGTTGGACTCTTTTTGTATAAACACAATCTTAGGACTCGCAACATGATCATTAGTGTAGTAATTTCTCGTGATGTGTATACAAACAACTACTTCACTGTATTATGTAGAACGATAGTTGATGCCACTAGAGATACTAAAGCAGTTGGAATATACCTGCAACATCTCGTCATACCATGTAGACTTGATGTGCTTTCTTCCATTTATGCTTCTAGAGATGCTATGCTCTCCACAGATAATGACCAAAATAGTTGTCTTTGTGTAAATTCTTTTTCTTTTCGTGATGTTGTTATCATTTGTATGTTCTCCACTTTATATGTCTTCATGTTATTAGCATAACTATATTTATTAAGTGTGTATACATATATTCATTCTACATATAGTAACTTAGATATTTTTGTATTCAAATTTTTTGTCACTTCATATTTACCAAAAATCATATTTATTCTATCGAAAGAAGGGATGGGTGCAACAACGCACGTCATCATGGTCTAGTTAATTTATAATACTACCCATTGCGAGAGATTGTACAATCGTGGTTTGGTAGCAATAACTGCTAGGACCAACAACATTTAGGCCCATCGCAGGGCACCATCTCGTGAGGCAGCAACCGAACCGGGAACCAGAAACTTTTTCTTAAGACAGTCCTGATGCCTCAACTTGGAATGTATCTATGTCGTCCATATTGTATACTTGGGCCATAATTTTTCATATGTGTGTGGATCAAAGACCCACACGTAGGTGACCGGCTTTGCTGGACGTGCGAAATCACTAGTTAAGGGGTACCCCTTACAAAGGTCACTCCTACCATCTCTGATGGTGACAAGTGTCACACTGCATGGCGACACTTGTCGCAACCTGGAAGTTTTGGTGGAATTTCTTCTCATGCGCGGGAGGTACGTGTGGATTTGTTTATGTCTTGAACTGTGCATCCAAATCATGAACCAATTTCACCGTTGTGTTTCTCGCGTCGAGATCTTTGAAATTAGATCCCATGTTGATAGGTTTCGACAAACTTTTTTCGGGAAAATATGTGCTTCCAAACTCTAAGAACCCGTGCTTCCAAGTAAACTAACTTGTGCTTTTGCGTGATGTGCTTCACGCGGAAGCACACCTGTACTTCACTTTTGGGGAAGCACAGAAGGACATCACGTGGAAGCACATCTATGCTTCACTTTTTGGGGAAACTCAGAAGTGCAATTTATGCTTCACACAGAAGCACAATTGTCTTCTCGCGTGAAACCCAGCTTCACGTGGAAACCGAAAAAAACTGGAAACCTGATACCAAAAATAAATCGAAAACCAAAGAAACCAGAGAAAAAAAAGGAAAAAGAAACCAAAAATAAAAAAACTGGAAACCAAAAATACCAAAAATATAAAACTAGAAACCCAAAAAAAAAAAGCACGGAAGCACATTTGTGCTTCACTTTTTTCGGAAGCATGAAAGCACATCTATGCTTCAAATTTTTTGTAAGCACAACTATTGTTCATACGGAACAGAACAAACACCGAAAAAAATACACAAAAAACCTGTAAACCCTGGAAACTCAAAAAACCTGGAAATAAAAGATAAAAGCAAAAAATGATATATGAAAAAATAGGAAATTTTTTTCCAATGAGAGAAGCACCCAACAAGCGCCACATGACGGCACTGGGGCGTTCTGCACCAGAAAAGTGCCTTCCGCCAAGGGTACCCGTACTTTAGTTGCTCCCCTGGACGCGACACCCTCGTTTTCCTTAGAGCGAGATGTGCATATGCCAAACTCGAAGGAGTGCATGTTGTATGGCACAAAAAGCTATAACGCCACCGAGCTATACCCCTATGTAAGGTCACCTGCCGCCCAGATAAAGGACACATTCAAGATCTGTCAAATACCTAGAATAGCTACCCAGCCAAACCAATCTAGACATTTGTCGAGAACGGCCATATAGGACTCGTCGAATTAATCCTCAACTCGCCGAGACCCTCAAAATCCTCCATTGTACTCTGCCTTGAGATAATCACACATTAGCAGGAGTAGGGCTATTAACTGCATCGAGAGGAGGTGAGCCTGGGCAAAACATGTGTCCCGTGTTCATCTCCACAGGGAAATTATTATTTGAGGAGATTATTTTCTATAACATCTAAGAATATATGTAAGGAATAAAATATATTGGTTTTAGCGAGAGAACTCTCAAAGCAAAAAAAAAATGTTCCAAAACAACATCTAAAAAGAGTGATAACCCATATGAAAGAAGTGGAAATTGAAATGAGGTCCTAATGGAAAAATCTCTCCTACTACCCACAAACTTAGGAAAACTAAGGAAATAATGAACAGAATGTCCAAGCAGAAAGACTACGAGAAATACAGATGTAATGTGTTTGAATTCTATTTTAGAGAATTTTAAGTGATGGAGAACTAGGAGAAGATTACCAAAAAAAAAATATACAGACTTGCTTTCGGTTATCATCGTGGAAAACGAGGTTCATCCCGCTAAACAAATCTCTCTAATGACAGAATGTCCGAAATCCTTTTTTTTAACTCAAATGATCAAAACCTTGAGCATTTAGAGTTATTTTTTTAGCTAAAGTATTCGTGCTTCAGGAGGAAGGTAGGGTGTAAACACTTGAATGTTAGCACGGTGCTCTAATTTTTTTTATCACACATCTTAATGGCCTCGAACACACTAGAAGAGCACCTATTTTTGTAGATAATACATAGAAAATCGACTAGCACTGTTTTAGAGGAATGTAGCATTTTGTTTTTTTAAGGGACATGTAGCATTTTGTTTTGGGGAATGCATTTGCTTTTCTAAATTTCACTTTTTTTGCTTTACTAAATTTCAAGCACTAGCAAGCTGAGTGAGTAGTTCGGGTTTAGTCCATGGGCCGTTAAAAGGCCCAGTAGGGAGCGAAGCAGAAAGGGCTCGGCCATCGCTCTCCATCCAGGGAGGGCATTTCCTAACGGGCGCCTTAAGCGCCCGTTTCTTCTGTTGCCTCAAACGGGCGCATACCCCCGCGCCGCGCTGGGCCGACCCGTTTCCTTCTTTTTCTTTCTGTTAAAAAACTGCAGCAAAAATCTTATTTCGAATGTGAGGGCTCGAACCCGCGATCTCTCCGTTGAAACAGCAGCGCAATAACCAACAGACCACCGTACCAATTGTGTCCATTTACTTATTTTCGTTCTTTTATTTACGTAGGCCGCGAGAGCCCACCAAACCAGCTAATACTGCTCGCTGATTTTTGGGCGTTTTTTTCTTTTTCTTTTCTCATTTTCCTTTTTTTAATTTCTTACAAATGCGAATTTTTTAAAATTCGTGAAATTTTTAAAATTGAATGAACTTTTATCAAATCGATGAACATTTTTTAAAATTTCATGAACTTTTTAAAACGTGAACAATTATTGAGAACATGAACAAAAATTTACATACAACGAGCGATTTTCAAATATACACAGAACATGTTTTTTATATAAGATGAACAAATTTTATACATTGAACATTTTTGTAATATAATCTGAACAATTTTTAACTACACATTGAACTATTTTGTGATATGCGCTGAAAAACCATTTAAATACCCATTGAACATTTTTTATGTACACTGAACAATTTAAAATTGTGAACAAAATTTGAAAAATTGAATAAATTTGAAAACTATGAACACGTTTTGAAATCAGGAACAAAAAACGAAAAATACATTAATTTTTTTTAAATTCCATGAACTTTTTTCAAATTTGATGAATTTTTGCAAAATGGATGAATTTTTTTCAAAATCGATGAACAATTTTTCAAATTTGATGAACTTTTTCAAAATTTGACGAACTTTTTGGAAAATCGACGAACTCTTTTTCAAAATCGATGAACTATTTTCTAAAATTTGTAAACAAATTCAAAATCTGATGAAGTCTTTTTTATAAAAATACAACTTTTCCAAATTGTTTTCAAATAATTCGCAAATCTAATAAATAGCGCTGACGCATTGGTCTTAAATAGTTCGCGTTCCTTGTAGTCGCTGGTGCTCGCAGGTTGTAGTGGTTATTAAAACGGTTCTCGTGGCCGTAAGGCGTGAGTTCGAGTGGCTGTATCCGCTCTTTTTGTGCGTTATTTTTCGCGAGACCTTTTTTTCCTTCTACTGCGCGCGGTGAGCCGGCCCATGGGGTGCGGAGTGTGAGCGCCAGCTGCGTGAACCGGCGCTTAAGGCGCCGGTTAGGAGCCCCTGGTCGGCGCCTTCAGTGCCGATTAGGCAACTTGGCGCCTGCAGGTTCCCTGGTTGGGCCGGTTTCGAAGTTGGCCCATTCCAGTACAGGCAATGCGGTGGAAATTGATAAAATAGCGCAAAAAACCACGTTAAAATAAAAAGCCCCGCCAGGATTCAATCTCATGCCGTCCACCTCCAGCGCGTGATGCCCAGCCGCTATACTAGACAGGTTCTGGTTAATCATTAGGGCTCAAACTTCTTAAGAAGTAAGCATAGCCACGCTATTTACTGCATATATAAAATAGAAAAACATGATTTTTGCTAAAAAAAAGTGTGAAGAAAATTTGACAGTTCACAGATTCCAAAACAAACCACGAATTAAAAAAGAGTTCACGAATTCAAAGAATTTCCATGAATTTGCAAAATGTTCACAAACTTGGAAAAAGTTCATCAATTTTGAAAAATAGTTCATTGATTTTGAAAAATATATATTCAATTTTGAAAAAAAGTTCATTAGTTTTGAAAAAAGTTCATCAATTTTACAGACAGTTCAATTTTTTTTTTAAAGTTCATCAATTTTGGAAAAATGTTCATCAAATTGAAAAGTAGTTCATCATTTTTCAAAAAAGTTCATTTTTTTAAAGTTCATCAATTTTCTAAAAAAGTTCATGGGTTTTGAAAAAAGTTCATATATTTTGGAAAAAAGTTCATCGAATTTTAGAAAAGTTCATCGATATGAAAAAAGTTCATCGAAAAATGAAAACAAGATAAAAAAAATGAAAAAGTTCATCGATTTTTACAAAAAAAGTTCATCAATTTTAAAAATAAAGTTCACAAAAATGTTCATCAATTTGAAAAATAAGTTCAAAACATTTAATTAGGAACTAGTGATAGATTGCAGCGCGCACTACTTAAGAACTATTCCAGCGACACTATTTGAAAGAAAACAAGTTCACTAATATGGGAAAATGTTTCACCAATTAACCGGTCTGGCGGGTTGACCGTTGACTATTCAAAAAACATGTGTAAGTTTTTTGGAAAATTAGGAATTAAAAAACTCGTTCACAAAAAAAAGTTCACTGGTTAAAAAAAGGTTGACGAATTTAAAAGAAAAACTCGCAAAAATGGAAAAAGTTCATTGACATTCAATAAAAGTTCATCGTTTTGAAAAAAAGTTCATCGATTCTGAAAGAAAGTTCATTGAATTTGAAAAAAAGTTCATCATAATTAAAAAAAGTTCATCGAATCTAAAAAAAGTTCATCGATTTTGAAAAAAAGTTCATAAAATCTGAAAAAAGTTCATCATAATTGACAAAAGTTCATCGAATCTGAAAAAAAGTTCATCGATTTTGAAAAAAGTACATCGAATTTGTAAACAGTACATCAAAAATTAAAAAGGAAAGGAAAAAGAAAGAAAAAAGGAAAAAAATAAAACAGAGAAGGAAAAAAAGGAAAAGGAAAGAATAAAAGAAGAGAAACGTTGCTTCTTACTAGATCTGGCTAGGTGGTGGGTTGGTAAACGTAGATTGGTAACACGAGGGAGGTCTGTTGTTTGATTCACCTGGAGCGCATTATTTTTGCGATTTAACAAATGAGAAGAAAATTTAAACGGGCCGGCCCAACTGGCAGGGAGGTGGTGTGCGCTACAGGCGCCCGTTAACGAAATGCACGTTAACCGGCGCCTACAACGCCGAATAGGATTTGCCCTCCATCCTCCCCTTCGTCTTGCTAGCTCCGCCGTCCCTTCCCCTAAAAAAAAAAGCTCCGTCGTCCCATGCCACTCGCAGATCGGAGCCACACCATCGGTGACTGCACTCTGCCGCTGCCGTTCCCATTCGCCACCTCTCCTTTCCCCGCCGCTTCTTCTTCCCCATTCGTGACCTCTCGCTGTCGCGCCACCATGGATTGCCGGCGTCGGGCAAGCAGGAGACAGGAGATGAGAGGAACTCCAATGTGCCGACTTAATTCGTGTCAGTTTAGATCGAAACGGATAGAGAAATCAGCCAAACATGGTGAACCAAACGGACGCGCATCCGCTTTTTGTCCGCCACGCGACCCATTCCCGACCCAAATTTGGGTCTCGCTTGCATCGATGTGGACACGAAACAAACGCGCGCGACACCCGCCTACTCCTCCCCCTGGCCCGCCTGTCGGCGGCACAGCCACCGCCATTTCCCTCTCTTTCCCAAAAAACTACCGCTCGCTTGAGCTCCCGGCCACTCGCCATTGACGACGCGCCGACCCTCGACGTCGCCGCCGGCCTTGCCTCCGCCAAAGGCAAGGCCCGCGGCACCCGCAAGACGGCGGCGCCGACCAAGAAGAAGCCGTTGACGGACGAGCAGCGGGCTGTGTAGTCGGCCAAGAGGAAGGGGTGGAAGCACGTGCCAGAACGCAAGCTCGAATCCGCGTCCGCCGCCGCCCTAGCCGCGGCCGCACAGCAAGAGGAAAACATTGCCAGAGTCGCTGCGGCAACGAGGGAGGCCCTACACTACCTAGGATTAAACCAAGGCCATCACGGGCTCATCGTCCTTTCCTCGTCTCTCGTTGCCAGAGTCGCCATGCTCGTCCACCACGCCGCCGATGCCCGGCTTCCATCCGTACCTGCAAACCTCTCGTTTCTCCAGGGAGTGCTCGCCGGAGGTGAGCGTGGTCGCGTCGACCATGTGTGCGCCCATGGCCATTGAGGAAACGCCCGTAGGAGATCCCAACCGACATGCATCCCGACACCCGCAACCTATTCGGCAGAATGCCGGCCACGGACGACGAGACGACCAACCGTTCATCATCGAGAATAAAAACTTCAAAGGCGGTGCGGGGGCGCGACATTTGATCTCGATGAGACCCAAAGCCAAGACGGCCGAGGCGCCTTCATGGCTGGCCACGAGGGCACGACCGACACCTTTCATCCAGGCCATGGAGGCATGGCCGACCCCTTCGCGCAAGGCCAAGATGGCATGGGCATCACTTCCCCACAAGACCACGAATTTCCGGAAGACTACGACCTAGAAGAAGATGAAGTGGACATGGACAGGGAGTCTATGTTTTTTTAAGACGAGCTCGCCACCCAAGCCAATGCAAATAAGAAGCGCCAAAGCATTCGGACGAAGGCATACACAAAGGATGAGGACAAGCTCTTTTGTGAATGTTGGAGCGACATTGGACAAGACCCCAAGGTCAGCGTCGAGCAAAAGGCATCAACCTTTTGGCTACGTGTTCATTGCGAATATCATGAACACAAGAAGTTCGCGCCGTACAAGATCGATAGCAAGCGTGGGTGGGTGTCCGTCTTGAAGCGTTGGAGGGTGATACAACAAGAATGCAACAAATTTTGTGCCACCCTTGAGAGCATTGAGGGACGTCCCGTGAGTGGCCTCGGCATCAAGGACATGGTCTACATGCGTCCATCTTCGTCTCCTTTATTTCTTGTCCATTTTCCCATATGCTTGCTTGTCCGTTTGCCCATACGCTTGCAGGCTCTTCATTTGTAGGCATTTCAAGGTTTGGAAGATTTCAAGGCCCAACATGGGAACAAGTCGTTCAATCTCACCCATTGTTGGATGGTCATCAACGGGGGCGAGAAGTTCAAGGCGCAATATGCCGCCATGAAGGCGTGTGGAGGGAAGGAGGCCATCGAGGATGGCGAGGAAGAGAAGCCGTGGCTGAGGGGGAAGACCAACTCCAAGAAAGAGGACAAGCGTGATGCGGCGTCGATTGCCTTGCATGCAACATTGGAAGGCATGATAACCAAGAAGGACATAATGGAGGAGAAGCGCCGGCAACACAAAGAAAAGCAAATGAAGGCCTTCATGGAGATACAAAGGAAGAGACTCGAGATGGAGGAGGAGAAGCAAGCCAAGAAGCTCGAGATGGAGGCGCAGAAGCAAATGAAGATGCTCGAAATCGAGGCCACTAATGCCAAGACCAAGGCAAAAGAAGTGGCGCTCGCTTGCATGACGAAGGGGGTGGAGATCATGAAGGTGGACTTGAGCACGGGGTCCCCGAGGAAGAAGCCTTCATTTGAGAAGATGCAGACCGACATGCTCAAGTTCGATGACGAGTGATCTATGTTGGGGAACGTTGCATGCAAAACAAAAAAAATTCTACGCACACGCAAGATCTATCCATGGAGATGCATAGCAATGAGAGAGGAGAGTATGTCTACGTACCCTCGTAGACCGTAAAGCGGAAGTGTTTAACAACGCGGTTGATGTCGTCAAACACCTTCGCGATCCAACCGATCAAGTACCGAACGTACGACACCTCCGCGTTCAGCACACGTTCAGCTCGATGACGTCCTCGCCTTCTTGATCCAGCAAGACGGGCGAAGTACTAGATGATTTTCGGTAGCACGACGGCGTGGTGAACTTGTTCCCGCAGGGCTTTGCCATGCACTGCGGAAAACTAGACGGAGGACTAAACTGTGGAGAGGGGCGCCGCACACGGCTAAGAGATTGTCGTGGGTTTGTGTGGCACCCCTCCCTCAAATATATATAGGTGGGAGGGGGAGGGGAAGCAGCCAAGGGGCGCTCCAAGGTGGACGGCCGGCCCCTTTGGGCTCCTGCCCTATGGCGCCCCCGCCCCCTTTCCTTGTTTGCCTGCGGGGGAAAGGCAGGAAGAGGTGCCCCCCCTTTCCTTCCTCTTAGGTGGAGGGAAGGAAAGAGGGGCTAGCCCTCCCCCTTTCCATCCATAGGGCCGACGGCCAAGGGAAGGGGTGCGCCAGCCCCTTGTGGGCTGGTGTGTTCCCCCCTCTTGGCCCATAAGGCCCATTAACCTCCCAGGGCTTCCCGGAACCACTTCCAGTGATCCGATGACTACCCGATACACTCTGAAACCTTCCCGGTGACCAAGTAGCATCGTCCTATATATCAATCTTTACCTCCGGACTATTCTGGAGCTCCTCGTCATGTCTGTGATCTCATCCGGGACTCCGAACAACATTCGGTCACCAAATCACATAACTCATATAATACTATATCGTCAACGAACATTAAGCGTGCGGACCCTACGGGTTCGAGAATGATTTAGGCATGACCGAGACGCCTCTCTGGTCAATAACCAATAGCGGAACCTGGATGCCCATATTGGTTCCTACATATTCTACGAAGATCTTTATCGGTCGAACCTTATGACAACATACGTAATTCCCTTTGTCTGTTGGTATGTTACTTGCCCGAGATTCGATCATCGGTATCTTCATACCTAGTTCAATCTCGTTACCGGCAAGTCTCTTTACTCGTTCTGTAATACATCATCTCGTAACAAACTCCTTAGTCATTTTGCTTGTAAGCTTCTTATGATGTGTATTACCGAGAGGGCCCAGAGATACCTCTCCGATACACGGAGTGACAAATCCTAATCTCGATCCATGCCAACTCAACAGACACCTTCAAAGATACCTGTAGAGCATCTTTATGATCACCCAGTTACGTTGTGACGTTTGATAGCACACAAGGTATTCCTCTGGTATCCGGGAGTTGCATGATCTCATAGTCGAAGGAATATGTATTTGACATTAAGAAAGCAATAGCAATAAACTGAACGATCATATGCTAAGCTAACGGATGGGTCTTGTCCATCACATCATTCTCCTAATGATGTGATCCCGTTATTAAATGACAACTCATGTCTATGGTTAGGAAACCTTAACCATCTTTGATCAACGAGCTAGTCTAGTAAATGCTCACTAGGGACACGGTATTTGTTTATGTATCCACACATGTATTTAAGTTTCCGGTCAATACAATTATAGCATGAATAATAAACCTTTATCATGATTAAGGAAATATAATAATAACCATTTTATTATTGCCTCTAGGGCATATTTCCATCTGTCTCCCACTTGCACTAGAGTCAATAATCTAGTTCACATCGCCATGTGATTAACACCCAAAGAGTTCTAAGGTGTGATCATGTTTTGCTTGTGAGATAAGTTTAGTCAACGGGTCTGCCACATTCAGATCCATATGTATTTTGCAAATTTCTATGTTTACAATGCTCTGCATGGAGCTACTCTAGCTAATTGCTCCCACTTTCAATACGTATCCAGATTGAGACTCAGAGTCATCCGGATTGGTGTCAAAGCTTGCATCGATGTAACCCTTTACGATGAACTCTTTATCACCTCCATAACCGAGAAACATTTCCTTAGTCCTCTTAGGTATCTAAGGATAATTTTGACCGCTGTCCAGTGATCCACTCCTAGATCACTATTGTACCCCCTTGCTAGACTCATGGCAAGGCACACAATAGGTCTGGTACACAGCATGGCATACTTTATAAAGCATATGGCTGAGGCATAGGGAATGACTTTCATTCTCTCTCTATCTTCTGCCGTGGTCGGGCTTTGAGTCTTACTCAACTTCACACCTTCTAATACAGGCATGAACCCTTTCTTTGACTGATCCATTTTGAACTTCTTCAAAACTTTGTCTAGGTATGTGCTTTGTGAAAGTCCTATCAAGCGTCTCGATCTATCCCTATAGATCTTGATGCCCAATATATAAGCAGCTTCACCGAGGTCTTTCATTGAAAAATTCTTATTCAAGTATCCTTTTATGCTATCCAGAAATTCTATATCATTTCCAATCAACAATATGTCATCCACATATAATATCAGAAATGCTACAGAGCTCCCACTCACTTTCTTGTAAATACAGGCTTCACCATTAGTCTGTATAAAACCATATGCTTTGATCACATCATCAAAGCGTATATTCCAACTCTGAGATGCTTTCACCAGTCCATAGATGGATCGCTGGAGCTTGCAGACTTTGTTAGCACCTTTAGGATCGACAAAACCTTCTGGTTGCATCATATACAACTCTTCTTTAAGAAATCCATTAAGGAATGCAATTTTGACGTCCATTTGCCAGATTTCATAATTATAAAATGCGGTAATTGCTAACATGATTCGAACAGACTTAAGCATCGCTACGGGTGAGAAAGTTGTAGGGTAACGCAGCAGAAAACAAAAAATTTCCGACCTACGCACCAGCCTAGGACCACTATGGAGACTGCATACAAGGTTTGATCTTTTTCGTTACCGACTCGTAGCGTAGCGGAAGTAGAGTCGATGATGATCGGCGGTGCAGATCCCCGCAGCTAGGATTTACAACCTCCCAACTGCGAGGATGTATACCCTCATCTGCCCCTCGGACAGCCCTCCGGGAGGCGGTCGAACAGTCCCCCGGACGGTGTCTCGGACAGCCCTTCGGGAGTACCTTCGAAACTCGGACGGTCACTCGGACAGCCCTTCGGGAGGCACTCTCGAACTAAGACCGAAACAACGATCACTCTACAGAGTTGCACACATACGGTGTCATCTATCTGGCAGGGCTTCACCGTCCAGAACTAGTTCCTGCCGGAACCCAGACAGCCTTTCGGCTCTACAAAACTATTTCGCTGGGAGGGAGAGAGAAGCCAGACAAGTCATGGCATGTGTATGAGAGCAAGGATGAAGCATTTGGGCTGCCCCCTCCTCCTCTATTTATAGGAAAACCAAGGGGTAGAATGGACATTCAAAATACCAAAGTACCCCCACTTTATGTCACACACAAAGGGCATACAAGGGAAAGGGAGTGCCATGTGGAGCTCCAAGGAGCTCCACCACCCATGGCCGGCCACCCCTAGGCCCCCCCAAAAGGGGTTCCTTCCCTTGTGAGTCACTTCCTCCTAGAACTTTGACCAAGTCCAAAAAGGTGGCTCTCCAAAAAATATCCCAAAAAGCACTTTCACTATTCATGACGACATTTTTCAGCGTCCATTCGAACTGAAAATATTTATGTGGGCTTAGAATATTTCCAGTACCCACTAAAATAATTTTCAACGTGTTCCAGAACAATTCCGAATTAGTGATTTTCATCTGCGAAAAGCATCTGAAGCGGTTCCGGCAGCTCCGGAACATTTCCGGTTTTCATCCCGGAAAATTCCCAGAAGTTTCCAGAATGATTCTGGCACCCTCCAAGAATTATCAGGCATGTGCCGAAAGCAATTTGACTTTATGGCATCCCCTGAAACAACTTTTCAGTTTTACCGGAACTCATCCGGTGACCTCTCTCTTCGGAACTTTTCCGCTGTCTCCGAAACTTTTTCCCGGAGACTTTCTCTCAGACTCCCTGTCTAGTATTGAGTAGATAGATGACCCTTAAGCGTGTGACCCTATAGGTTCGGTGAAGTATAGACATGACCGGAATACTTTCCGATCAATGATCAACATCGGAGCCGTGGACACCCATATTGACCCCTATACCCACACGAATGAATATTCGTGTGAACCTCCAGTTGCCATGTGCTATTCCTGTTGCTTCGCGGTATGTTACAAATACCCGAGGTGAGACATGTTGGCATCCACGTGGATCAACAACTTGTCCACTATGCCAGTTACCTCATTACCGGTATTGTTCTCTTTTCTCGTTCCCGTGTTCCGGCATCCCCGTGATCAAATCACAAAGTGTCTGGCCAGACGATGATGGATACCGTAACACCGAGAGGGCCCAGAGATATCTCTCGATCGTCGGAGGAGCAAATCCCAATCTTGAGCTATCAAGTTACTTGACATACTTTTCCATGAACCCGTAAGCCGTCGTAATAGCCACCCATTTACGGATGACGTTTAACAAACCCCAAAGTTCATGAAGCAAGCATGAAGAAACTCAATACTCTCATGGTCTAAGGAATCATGCAAACGTTAACCATCTCTGTGTTATTAACCATTAACTTGTGACGAATGTATCTCATAGCATAACATCAATTCGGGTCGATTCAACACAAATGTTCTTCTAACATTGTGCCCTCAAAGTTGCTGTCATAGACATGCCCATGATCAGGAAAACATAACCATCATGCAACACTTGAGCTAGTCTTAGAGGCCAGACTAGGAATACATTTTACTGTTTATTATTCCACACGTGCATATGAGTCTTCCTCCGAGCCTCGTGGTTATTGTAGACTCGAGAACCATAGCAGTTATAGCATGGAACATAAACCTAATTATGAACAGGGAGATAATCAATAACATTTATTATTGCCTCTAGGGCATATCTCCTACAAAAGTCTTACCGTAGTCAACCCCTTGAACTTGTCGAAAACCTTTTGCGACAAGTCAAGCTTTGTAGACAGTGACATTACCATCAGCGTCTATCTTCTTCTTGAAGATCCATTTATTCTCAATGGCTTGCCGATCATCGGGCAAGTCCACCAAAGTCCATACTTTGTTCTCATACATGGATCCTATCTCAGATGTCATGGCCTCAAGCCATTTATCGGAATCTGGGCTCATCATAGCTTCTTCATAGTTCGTAGGTTCGCCATGGTCCAATAACATGACTTCCAGGATAGGATTACCGTACCACTCTGGTGCGGATCGTGCTCTGGTCGACCTACGAAGTTCAGTAGTAACTTGATCTGAAGTTTCATGATCATCATCATTATCTTCCTTCTCCAGTTGGTATAGGCATCACGGGAACGGTTTTCTCTGATGTGCTACTTTCCAATTTGAGAGAAGGTACCATTACCTCATCAAGTTCTACTTTCCTCCCACTCACTTCTTTCGAGAGAAACTCCTCTAGAAATAACCCATTCTTAGCAACAAAGATCTTGCCTTCGGATCTATGGTAGAAGGTGTACCCAATAGTTTCTTTAGGGTATCCTATGAAGACGCACTTCTCCAATTTGGGTTCGAGCTTATCAGGCTGAAGCCTTTTGACATAAGTGTCGCATCCCCAAACTTTAAGAAACGACAGCTTAGGTTTCTTGCCAAACCATAGTTCATACCGTGTCGTCTCAATGGATTTAGACGGTGCCCTATTTAACGTGAATGCGGCTGTATCTAATGCATAACCCCAAAATAATAAAGGCAAATCGGTAACAGACATCATAGAACGAACCATATCTAATAAAGTACGGTTACGATGTTCGGACACACCATTATGCTGTGGTGTTCCAGGTGGCGTAAGTTGTGAAACAATTCCACATTGTTTTCAATGAAGGCCAAACTCGTAACTCAAATATTCGCCTCCATGATCAGATCGTAGAAACTTTATTTTCTTGTTACGATGATTCTCCACTTCACTCTGAAATTCTTTGAACTTTTTAAATGTTTTAGACTTGTGTTTCATCAAGTAGATATACCCATACCTACTTAAATCATCTGTGAAGGTTAGAAAATAATGATACCCGCTGCGTGCCTCAACACTCATTGGACCGCATACTTCAGTATGTATTATTTCCAATAAGTCATTAGCTCACTCCATTGTTCCGGAGAACGGAGTTTTAGTCATCTTACCCATGAGGCATGGTTTGCAAGTATCAAATGATTCATAATCAAGTGATTCCAAAAGTCCATCCGCATGGAGTTTCTTCTTGTGCTTTACACCAATATGACCTAAACGGTAGTGACACAAGTATGTTGCACTATCATTATCAACTTTGTATCTTTTGGCATCAATATTATGAATATGTGTAACACTACGATCGAGATTCAACAAGAACAGACCATTCATCAAAGGGGCATGACCATAAAAGATATTACTCATATAAATAGAACAATCATTATTCTCTGATTTAAATGAATAACCGTCTCGCAATAAACAAGATCCAGATATAATGTTCATGCTCAACGCTGGCACCAAATAACAATTATTGAGGTCTAAAACTAATCCCTAAGGTAGATGTAGAGGTAGCGTGTCGACGGCGATCACATCGACCTTGGAACCATTCCCGACGCGCATCATCACCTCGTCCTTAGCCAATCTTCGTTTATTCCATAGCTCCTATTTCGAGTTACAAATATGATCAACCGAACCAGTATCAAATACCCAGGCGCTACTACGAGCATTAGTAAGGTACACATCAATAAAATGTATATCAAATATACGTTTGTTCACTTTACCATCCTTCTTATCCGCCAAGTATTTGGGGCAGTTCCGCTTCTAGTGACCATTCCCTTTGCAGTAGAAGCACTTAATTTCAGGCTTGGGTCCAACTTTGGGCTTCTTCACGGGAGCGGAAACTTGCTTGCCATTCTTCTTGAAGTTCCCTTTCTTTCCCTTGCCCTTTTTCTTGAAATTAGTGGTCTTGTTAACCATCAACTCTTGATGCTCCTTCTTGATTTCTACCTCCGCCGATTTCAGCATCGCGAAGAGCTCGGGAATCGTTTTCGTCATCCCTTGCATATTATAGTTCATCACAAAGCCTTTGTAGCTTGGTAGCAGTGACTGCAGAACTGTGTCAATAACACTCTCAACTGGAAGATTAATTCCCAGCTGAGTCAAGTGGTTATGATACCCAGACATTTTGAGTATGTGTTCACTGACAGAACTGTTCTACTCCATCTTGCAGCTATAGAACTTGTTGGAGACTTCATATCTCTCAACCCGGGCATTAGCTTGAAATATCAACCTCAGCTCTTGGAACATCTCATATGCTCCGTGACATTCAAAACGTCTTTGAAGTCCTAGTTCTAAGCCGTAAAGCATGGCACACTGAACTATTGAGTAGTCATCAGATCGAGCCTGCCAGACATTCATAACATTTGCAGTAGCTCCTGCAGCAGGTCTGTCACCTAGCGGTGCATCAAGGACATAATTCTTCTGTGCAGCAATGAGGATAATCCTCAAGTTACGGACCCAGTCCGTGTAGTTGCTAACATCGTCTTTCAACTTGCTTTCTCTAGGAACGCATTAAAATTCAGGGGAACGGTAGCACGGGCCATTGATCTACAACATAGATATGAAAAAACTATTAAGACTAAGTTCATGATAAATTTTAGTTCAATTAATCAAATTACTAATGAACTCCCACTTAAATCAACATCCCTCAAGTTGTCTAAGTGATACATGATCCAAATCAACTAACCCATGTCCGATCATCACGTGAGATGGGGTAGTCTTCAATGGTGAACATCTGTATGTTGATCATATCTACTATATGACTCACGTTCGACCTTTCGGTCTCCAGTGTTCCGAGACCATGTCTGTACATGCTAGGCTCGTCAAGTTTAAACCAAGTATCTGCATGTGCAAAACTATCTTACACCCGTTGTATGTGAACATAGAGTCTATCACACCCGATCATCATGAGGTGCTTCGAAACAACGAACTTTGGCAACGGTGCATACTCGGGGAGAACACTTTTAACTTGAAATTTAGTGAAGGGATCATCTTATAATGCTACCGCCGTTCTAAGCAAAATAAGATGCATAAAGGATAAACATCACATGCAATCAAAATATGTGACATGATATGGCCATCATCATCTTGTGCTTTTGATCTCCATCTTCAAAGCATCGTCATGATCTCCATCGTCACCGGCTTGACACCCTGATCTCCATCGTTGCATCGGGGTCGTCTCGCCAACTATTGCTAATGCATAGCGATAAAGTAAAGCAATTACATGGCGCTTGCATTTCATACAATAATTAAGAGACAACCCTAAGGCTCCTGCCAGTTGTAGATATTACAAAACATGATCATCTCATACAATAACGTATATCACATCACATTTTGACCATATCACATCACAACATGCCCTGCAAAAACAAGTTAGACGTCCTCTACTTTGTTGTTTCAAGTTTTACGTGGCTGCTACAGGCTTCTAGCAAGAACCGTTCTTACCTATGCAAAACCAAAATGGTGATTATCAAGTTTGCTGTTTTAACCTTCTGCAAGGACTGGCCGTAGTCAAATTTGATTCAACTAAAGTAGAAACAGACACCCGCCAGCCACCTTTATGCAAAACTAGTTGCATGTCAGTTGGTGGAACCGGTCTCATGTGCGTGGACATGTAAGGTTGGTCCGGGCCGCTTCATCCCACAATGCCGCCGAATCAAAATAAGACGTTGGTGGTAAGCAGTATGACCATCACCGCCCACAACTCCTTTGTGTTCTACTCGTGCATATCATCTATGCATAGACCTGACTCATGATGCCACTGTTGGGGAATGTTGCATGGAAAACCAAAAAAAATTCTACGCACACGCAAGATCTATCCATGGAGATGCATAGCAACGAGAGGGGAGAGTATGTCTACGTACCCTCGTAGACCATAAAGCGGAAGCATTTAACAACGCAGTTGATGTAGTCGAACGCCTTCGTGATCCAACCGATCAAGTACCGAACGTACGGCACCTCCGCGTTCAGCACACGTTCAGCTCGATGACGTCCTCGCCTTCTTGACCCAGCAAGACGGGCGAAGTAGTAGATGAGTTCCGACAGCACGACGGCGTGGCGATGGTGGTGGTGAACTTGTTCCCGCAGGGCTTTGCCGTGCATTGTGGAAAACTAGACGGAGGACTAAACAGTGGAGAGGGGCGCCGCACACGGCTAATAGATTGTCGTGGGTTTGTGTGGCGCCCCCTCCCTCATATATATAGGTGGGGGCAGGGGAGGCAGCCAAGAGGCACCCCAAGGTGGCCGGCCAGCCCCTTTGGGCTCCTGGCCTATGGCGCCCCCCCTTTCCTTGTTTTCATGCGGGGGGAAGGCAGGAGGAGGTGGCGCCCCCCCCCTTTCCTTCCTCTTAGGTGGAGGGAAGGAAAGAGGGGCTAGCCCTCCCCCCTTTCCATCCATAGGGCCGGCGGCCAAGGGAAGGGGCGTGCCAGCCCCTTGTGGGCTGGTATGTTCCCCCCCTTTTGGCCCATAAGGCCCATAAACCTCCAAGGGCTTCCCGGAGCCCCTTCCGGTGATCCGATGACTACCCGATACACTCCGAAACCTTTTCGGTAACCAAGTAGAATCGTATCAACCTTTACCTCTGGACTATGCCAGAGCTCCTCGTCATGTCTGTGATCTCATCTGGGACTCTGAACAACATTCGGTCACCAAATCACATAACTCATATAATACTATATCGTCAACCAACGTTAAGCGTGCGGACCCTACGGGTTTGAGAATGATGTAGACATGACCGAGACGCCTCTCCGGTCAATAACCAATAGCGGAACCTAGATGCCCATATTGGTTCCTACGTATTCTACGAAGATCTTTATCGGTCGAACCTTATGACAACATACGTAATTCCCTTTATCTGTCGGTATGTTACTTGCCCGGGATTCGATCGTCGATATCTTCATACCTAGTTCAATCTCATTACCGGCAAGTCTCTTTACTCGTTCCGTAATACATCATCTCGTAACTAACTCCTTAGTCATTTTGCTTGCAAGCTTCTTGTGATGTGTATTACCGAGAGGGCCCAGAGATACCTCTCCGATACACGGAGTGACAAATCCTAATCTCGATCCATGCCAACTCAACAGACACCTTCGAAGATACCTGTAGAGCATCTTTATGATCACCCAATTACGTTGTGACATTTGATAGCACACAAGGTATTCCTCCGGTATCCAGGAGTTGCATGATCTCATAGTCGAAGGAATATGTATTTGACATTAAGAAAGCAATAGCAATAAACTGAATGATCATATGCTAAGCTAATAGATGGGTCTTGTCTATCACATCATTCTCCTAATGATGTGATCCCATTATCAAATGACAACTCATGTCTATGGTTAGGAAACTTAACCATCTTTGATCAACGAGCTAGTCTAGTAGAGGCTCACTAGGGACACGGTATTTGTTTATGTATCCACACATGTATTTAAGTTTCTAGTCAATACAATTCTAGCATGAATAATAAACCTTTATCATGATTAAGAAAATATAATAATAACCATTTTATTATGGCCTCTAGGGCATATTTCCATCAATCTATGGCGGAGAGCGCCATCTTTTTTGTATGCCGGCATGACCACGCCCGAGATGGCGTGGTTGAACTCCCGCCCCTTCTGTGTGCTGGCATGTGTGCCGGCCGCTGGCAAGTGCGCTAGCATGAACTGTATGGTGTTTTTAAGAAGGCTGCATGTATGTCAGTCACTGGCATGGCGCCGTCATTAACTCTGGGCGATGGCATGGCCACTGGCATGATCTATAGCCGTGGGCCTTTTTATAATTCATATGGTTTTGGGCACGGACGTGAATTGGGTCGGCCGGTTGGATGCACGGCCGAGAACACAGATGGGGAAGGAAGACCTGACCCAAACAGACAAAAAGTGAACAAAACACGTGTCCTTTTGGGTCGGCGTGTTGGAGTTGCTCTGAGGTCAGCTGGAGGATACGAGGATGGAGATGGAGATGACGCGTAGGCAGAGGCGTTTCCCGGGGCCGGTGTCGCTCGCGCGGTGGAGCGGTGCGAGGCGTCGGCCGGTGACCACTCTGGTAGGTGCGCTACTACTATACAATCTGTACTGCTGCCGTACAGTCGGGCTACGAATACAGGCATAAGCAGAATAGTGGGTAATAATAGAAATAAATATTTTTTTCATACCTTTTTTTGTTGTTTGTGAGCCATTTAGGCTCCTCTTGCGGCGCCGACTAGTTCTAGCAATTCCATTTGCACATTGATAAATGGTAGCTGTAATCGACAAAATCTAGATGCCATGCCTATGATAACAAAGCGCAAACTGAGGTACACTTCATTCTCCTTGCCTCTGCAGAAAGGGAAGAAACGCCAGAGAATGTCTAAAGAAGTGGCGAAGCAACTGCTTAAGGTGGTTTTGAGAAGGTAATTACGTTTGTGCTCAGTGGTAGATTAAACTGGAAATTAGTTTTCACTAATTAATATGGAATGAAAAAAAAACATCTATCCTGTCCTGGCTTGAAGATTGGTGCTGAATCATGTACATATCAAGCAAATGTTGGGAGACCTTGTGATCATTCATTTCAATTACCATCATATTTCTAGAAATCGTCAATTTGATATTCATTTGACAATTAATAAATAAAAACTTGGAAGCTACTGCAATTACTCGTGTGTGTTTCACATGAAAAAATGAACAACTTTCACTTGATTCTCTTTTGCACCATTTGCTGTTGATGATTTGGGATTGTATTAATTGCACTTAATCCCTTGTTGTTAAACATCATGTTCAAGCGGATGACTTTTGCATGTGTAAGTTCAAGTAAATAAAATACTGTAGGTAACTGTTCAACAAAAATTACAAAGCTCTTTGCACCATGTGAGTATAAAGCCCTTGATTATATTATACAAGTAATGCTTACTCCCTGGCACATAAGAACCTTGAAATAAACAAAAATCTAGTTCTATCAAAGATAGATAGACAGGTGGCAGTGGATAGATTTATCAAAGAATCAACCGTCTAACACACTGGTCCTGGTAAACTACATGTAAAAGATAAAAACAAATTAAGAAAACGCAAAAGACCTTTGCGTTTCATTGCATTGCAAGGATGGGGAAAAGTTACAGTCCTCCTAGGAGGTTAAATTTATAGTACATCATACAACTAAGTGGACATCCCAGCATTGGTGCAGAACAACCCGCAAGCCTTGTGCCCCTGCCTTAGCCCAGCATCGGATCTCATCCTTGATCTTGTTGAGGAGCCCAGCGATGGAAGGCATCGCATTGTAGAAGACGCATTCACTGATTTGATAATTTAGCCGGGCATAGCGCCTATCACTGATTTGATGTCATTGGAGATATTCTTGGCATCTGCTGCAATACCAGCAAATCCTCTCCTTCCTAACCCAGCACAATAGAGCCTATTTTCACCTTTCCAATGATTCAGATATTCTTTGATGGGAAGTCCATTGCCATTTAACATGGTCTCTCCATTCTGGGATAAAAAAACAACATAGAGCTTGTTAGCAGATTTAACACTTGTTGCACCAAGAAAACAAACTCAGAGATATTCAAACATTGATGTTGTTACCTTGAGCCATATATTTGCTGTGCTTTTGTATCCAGTTGCAAACACAATCACGTCAAATGATATTTTTTTACTGCACTGAAATTCAACTATATCGCCCATGATCTTACTAATGCTCCCTTGTACCTGTAGGAGATGAATAGAATATTGATAACTTGGAATATGAAGACAACATCTGTTATGAAATTTATGTCATGTCAAGGATATACTTACTTTGATGATACCTTTTTTGATTAACCCAACAGTGCCAACATCAATAACAGCGGATCAGGCGGTTTCTGACATGAGGATCATTGGACCCATTTTGGCCTTCTGATGCCATACCTCGATAGGTCTCCAAATATTAAATTCGCTGCCATCACAAGGAGGTTATCCACTAGATTCAGTGGAAGATGGCGAGCAAGTGTCATCCCCAACCGGATTAATTCCTTTGTCATTACATGAATCTGCAACCACAAAACATGTCACATCTCTTTTGAAGCCTGCATCATAAAATAAAATTTCATAGAATCATCTTCTTTCAAGAGTTATTTTTTCGGTGTAGTTCATCTAATTGTTTAGTTGTTTGTGCATGTTATAAAACAGTCTATCGCTCTATACCATGAAATAATTTCTAGTAATAACTCTGAAAATTACATCCTTCTAGTGGAGACTATAATAAGAAATCGCCCTATACCCACTGAAAATATATATTGCCCATAGGGTGGGGGTGGGGGAATCCCCTAATGTTTCCAGGTCAAAAAATAATATATAGTGCGTGTACATACCGGGCTTCATATAATGATTGAAGTATTGGCAGCATGGGCCGCAAGGTCATAAGCAATTTCCATTCCAGAGTTGCCAGATCCAACGACCAATACATTCATGCCAGAGTAGCTCTTGCCTGACTTGTAGCTTGAAGAATGGATGACATCACCCAAAAAACTTTGCAGTCCGGGGATCATTGGAATATTCTCTGCACTATTCTCACCACTTGCCACGACAAGAAACTTTCCTGTGAACCTGACTATTATGCTCTTTGCCATGTCATGTGCCACGATGGACCAACATTTTTCGTCATTGTCAAATGTGGATGACTCCACACTAGTGAGATACTTGGGTTGAATATTGAAACGTTCAACATAGTCATCCAAGTACTTCACAAACAAGGTTTTTGGTATGTATGTTGGCGCATCTAGTGGGTATGACATCTATGGCAACTCACAGAACTCCTTTGCAAGATGCAGCTTGAGGCGATCATAGGCGCGGTTGCGCCAAAGCGACGTGCTGCAACTTTCACGCTCGACAATAACATAGGGAATTGAGAGTTGGCTAAGGCATGCTACTGTTGCAAGGCCTGCTGGTCCAGCGCCAACAATCAACACTACAACATTCTCCATTTCAAAGAGAGAGTTGACAGAGTTGTGGGATGGGTGCAATGGTAGGCTGGAGTGTTTGCTTGTTTGCTTGATGAATCTTTGATGCATATGTGGGCATATATATACTGGTATTTTTCATGTGTCAATCTATTTAGAATGAGGAATAAAAAAGGTAAAGATTTATTGACGCCTTATCCTGGTGTGTACTAGTATTCCATCTAAATATTGAACAGTTGGTGTGAAAGCATGTCCTGATACATTATAGGGGATACATAATAGGCAGGAAACGCACTCCTGATCAATTGGTTTTTTTTTTTGAAACTTATCAACCGGCTGTGGATATGTTTAGACTAAAATCTCTTTAGAATTTCTTTCCATTCATGTTGTCATCAATGAAAATTCATATAGGATAGGGATATGTTCAGTATATACTCCATCCGTCCCGAATTACTTGTCACATAAATGGATGTATCTAGACGTATTTTTAGTTCTAGATACATCAATATCTATCAATTTTTAGGACGTAATTCGGGACGGGGGAGTACTTGTATGCCAATTAAGATTAAAGAAAGATTGCTAGTGTTTCTTTCCTTTTCTGTGTATTATGCAAGCATTTCTTTCCTTTCCCTATACTTGTACACTAACCCGTCATGGCCAGTTAGCCTTCCTTCCGTATGGAGATGGACTCTACAAGTGTCTTTTGGGCTGTCGACGCCAGAAAGCGCGAAAGACCTTTGCGTTTCATTGCATTGAAAGGATGGGGAAAAGTTACAGTCCTCCTAGGATGTTAAATTTATAGTACATCATACAACTCAGTGGACATCCCAGCATTGGTGCAGAACAACCCGCAAGCCTTGTGCCCCTGCCTTAGCCCAGCATCGGATCTCATCATTGATCTTGTTGAGGAGCCCAGCGATGGAAGGCATCGCGTTGTAGAAGACGCATTCACAGATTTGATAATTTATCCGGACATAGCGCCTATCACTGATTTGATGTCATTGGTGATATTCTTGGCATCTGCTGCAATACCAGCAAATCCTCTCCTTCCTAACCCAGCACAGTAGAGCCTATTTTCACCTTTCCAATGATTCGGATATTCTTTGATGCGATGTCCATTGCCATTTAACATGGTCTCTCCATTCTGGGATAAAAAAACAACATAGAGCTTGTTAGCAGATTTAACAATTCTTGCACCAAGGAAACAAACTCAGACATATTCAAACATCGATGTTGTTACCTTGAGCCATATATTTGCTGTGCTTTTGTATCCAGTTGCAAACACAATCACGTCAAATGATATTTTTTTACTGCACTGAAATTCAACTATATCGCCCATGATCTTACTAATGCTCCCCCTGTACCTGTAGGAGATGAATAGAATATTGATAACTTCGCATATGAAGACAACATCTGTTATGAAATTTATGTCATGTCAAGGATATACTTACTTTGATGATACATTTTTTGATTAACCCAACAGTGCCAACATCAATAACATCGGATCGGCCGGTTTTTGACTTGAGGATCATTGGACCCATTTTTGGCCTTCTGATGCCATACCTCGATAGGTCTCCAAATATTAAATTCGCCGCCATCACAAGGAGGTTATCCACTAGATTCAGTGGAAGATGGCGAGCAAGTGTCATCCCCAACCGGATTAATTCCTTTGTCATTACATGAATCTACAACCACAAAACATGTCACATCTCTTTTGAAGCCTGCATCATAAAATAAAATTTCATAGAATCATCTTCTTTCAAGAGATATTTTTTCGGTGTAGTTCGTCTAATTGTTTAGTTGTTTGTGCATGTTATAAAATAGTCTTCCGTTCTATACCATGAAATACTTTCTAGTAATAACTCTGAAAATTGCATCCTTCTAGTGGAGACTAAAATAAGAAATTGCCATGTACCCACTGAAAATATATAGTGCCCGTAGGGTGGGGGTGGGGGATCCCCGAATGTTTCCAGGTCAAAAAATAATATATAGTGCGTGTACATACCGGGCTTCGTATAACGATTGAAGTATTGGCACCATGAGCCGCAAGGTCATAAGCAATTTCCATTCCAGAGTTGCCAGATCCAACGACCAATACATTCATGCCAGAGTAGCTCTTGCCTGACTTGTAGGTTGAAGAGTGGATGACATCACCCGGAAAACTTTGCAGTCCGGGGATCATTGGAATATTCTCTGCACTATTCTCACCACTTGCCACGACAAGAAACTTTCCTGTGAACCTGAATATTGTGCTCTTTGCCATGTCATGTGCCACGATGGACCAACATTTTTCGTCATTGTCAAATGTGGATGACTCCACCCTAGTGAGATACTTGGGTTGAATATTGAAACGCTCAACATAATCATCCAAGTACTTCACAAACAAGGTATTTGGTATGTATGTTTGCGCATCTAGTGGGTATGACATGTGTGGCAACTCACAGAACTCCTTTGCAAGATGCAGCTTGAGGCGATCATAGGCGCGGTTGCGCCAAAGCGACGCGCTGCAACTTTCACGCTCGACAATGACATAGGGAATTGAGAATTGGCTAAGGCATGCTGCTGTTGCAAGGCCTGCTGGCCCAGCGCCAAAAATCAACACTACAACATTCTCCATTTCAAAAAGAAGAGTTGACAGAGTTGTGGGATGGGTGCAATGGTAGGCTGGAGTGTTTGCTTGTTTGCTTGATGAATCTTTGGATGCATATGTGGGCATATATATACTGGTATTTTTCATGTCAATCTATTTAGAATGAGGAATGAAAAAGGTAAAGAGTTATTGATGCCTTATCCTGGTGTGTGCTAGTATTCCATCTAAATATTGAACCGTTGGTGTGAAAGCATGTCCTGATACATTATAGGGGATACATAATAGGCAGGAAACGCACTCTTAATCGATTTTTTTTTGGAAACTTATCAATCGGCTTTGGATATGTTTAGACTAAAATCTCTTTAGAATTTCTTTCCATTCGTGTTGTCATCTATGAAAATTCAGATAGGATAGGGATATGTTCAGTATATACTCCATCCGTCCCGAATTACTTGTCGCATAAATGGTTGTATCTAGACGTATTTTAGTTCTAGATACATCAATTTCTATCCATTTTCAGGACGTAATTCGGGACGGGGGAGTACTTGTATGCTAATTAAGATTCAAGAAAGATTGCTAGTGTTTCTTTCCTTTTCTGTGTATTATGCAAGCATTTCTTTCCTTTCCCTATACTTGTAGACAAACCTGTCATGGCCAGTTAGCCTTCCTTCCGTATGGAGATGGACTCTACAAGTGTCTTCTGGGATGTCGACGCCAGAAAACGCAAAAGACATTTGCATTTCATTGCATTGAAAGGATGGGAAAAAGTTACAGTCCTCCTAGGAGGTTAAATTTATAGTACATCATACAACTCAGTGGACATCCCAGCATTGGTGCAGAACAACCCGCAAGCCTTGTGCCCCTGCCTTAGCCCAGCATCGGATCTCATCCTTGATCTTGTTGAGGAGCCCAGCGATGGAAGGCATCGTGTTGTAGAAGACGCATTCACTGATTTGATAATTTAGCCAGACATAGTGCCTATCACTGATTTGATGTCATTGGCGATATTCTTGGCATCTGCTGCAATACCAGCCAATCCTCTCCTTCATAACCAAGCATAGTAGAGCCTATTTCCACCTTTCCAATGATTCGGATATTCTTTGATGGGAAGTCCATTGCCATTTAACATGGTCTCTCCATTCTGGGATAAAAAAACAACATAGAGCTTGTTAGCAGATTTAACAATTCTTGCACCAAGAAAACAAACTCAGACATATTCAAACATCGATGTTGTTACCTTGAGCCATATATTTGCTGTGCTTTTGTATCCTGTTGCAAACACAATCACGTCAAATGATATTTTTTTACTGCACTGAAATTCAACCATATCGCCCATGATCTTACTAATGCTCCCCTGTACCTGTAGGAGATGAATAGAATACTGATAGCTTGGCATATGAAGACAACATCTGTTATGAAATTTATGTGATGTCAAGGATATACTTACTTTGATGATACCTTTTTTGATTAACCCAATAGTGCCAACATCAATAACAGCGGATCGGCCGGTTTTTGTCTTGAGTATCATTGGACCCATTTTTGGCCTTCTAATTCCATACCTCGATAGGTCTGCAAATATTAACTTCACCGCCATCACAAGGAGGTTATCCACTAGATTTAGTCGAAGACGGCGAGCAAGTGTCATGCCCAACCGGATTAATTCCTTTGTCATTACATGAACCTACAACCACAAAACATGTCACATCTCTTTTGAAGCCTGCATCATAAAATAAAATTTCATAGAATCATCTTCTTTCAAGAGTTATTTTTTCGGTGTAGTTCGTCTAATTGTTTATTTGTTTGTGCATGTTATAAAACAGTCTTTCGCTCTATACCATGAAATACTTTCTAGTAATAACTCTGAAAATTGCATCCTTCTAGTGGAGACTATAATAAGAAATTTCCATGTACTCACTGAAAATATATAGTGCCCGTAGGGTGGGGTGGGGGATCCCCTAATGTTTCCAGGTCAAAAAATAATATATAGTGCGTTTACATACCGGGCTTCATATAACGATTGAAGTATTGGCACCATGAGCCGCAAGGTCATAAGCAATTTCCATTCCAGAGTTGCCAGATCCAACGACCAATACATTCATGCCAGAGTAGCTCTTGCCTGACTTGTAGGTTGAAGAGTGGATGACATCACCCGGAAAACTTTGCAGTCCGGGGATCATTGGAATATTCTCTGCACTATTCTCACCACTTGCCACGACAAGAAACTTTCCTATGAACCTGACTATTGTTCTCTTTGCCCTGTCATGTGCCACGATGGACAAACAATTTTCGTCATTGTCATATGTGGATGACTCCACACTAGTGAGATACTTGGGTTGAATATTGAAACGCTCAACATAGTCATTCAAGTACTTGACAAACAAGGTTTTTGGTATGTATGTTGGCGCATCTAGTGGGTATGACATGTGTGGCAACTCACAGAACTTCTTTGCAAGATGCAGCTTGAGGCGATCATAGGCGCGGTTGCGCCAAAGCGACGCGCTGCAACTTTCACGCTCGACAATGACATAGGGAATTGAGAATTGGCTAAGGCATGCTGCTGTTGCAAGGCCTGCTGGCCCAGCGCCAACAATCAACACTACAACATTCTCCATTTCAAAAAGAAGAGTTGACAGAGTTGTGGGATGGGTGCAATGGTAGGCTGGAGTGTTTGCTTGTTTGCTTGATGAATCTTTGGATGCATATATGGGCATATATATACTGGTATTTTTCATGTGTCAATCTATTTAGAATGAGGAATGAAAAAGGTAAAGATTTATTGACTCCTTATCCTGGTGTGTACTAGTATTCCATCTAAATATTGAACCGTTGGTGTGAAAGCATGTCCTGATACATTATAGGGGATACATAATAGGCAGGAAACACACTCTTGATCGAATTTTTTTTGGAAACTTATCAACCGGCTTTGGATATGTTTAGACTAAAATCTCTTTAGAAATTCTTTCCATTCGTGTTGTCATCTATGAAAATTCATATAGGATAGGGATATGTTCAGTATATACTCCATCCGTCCCGAATTCTTGTCGCATAAATGACTGTATCTATATGTATTTTTAGTTCTAGATACATCAATTTCTATCCATTTTCAGGACGTAATTCGGGACGGGGGAGTACTTGTATGCTAATTAAGATTCAAGAAAGATTGCTAGTGTTTCTTTCCTTTTCTGTGTATTATGCAAGAATTTTTTCCTTTCCCTATACTTGTAGACTAACCTGTCATGGCCAGTTAGCCTTCCTTCCGTATGGAGATGGACTCTACAAGTGTCTTCTGGAATGTCGACGCCAGAAAATGCAAAAGACCTTTGCATTTCATTGCATTGAAAGGATGGGGAAAAGTTACAGTCCTCCTAGGAGGTTAAATTTATAGTACATCATACAACTCAGTGGACATCCCAGCATTGGTGCAGAACAACCCGCAAGCCTTGTGCCCCTGCCTTAGCCCAGCATCGGATCTCATCCTTGATCTTGTTGAGGAGTCCAGCGATGGAAGGCATCGCGTTGTAGAAGACGCATTCACTGATTTGATAATTTAGCCGGACATAGCGCCTATCACTGATTTGATGTCATTGGCGATATTCTTGGCATCTGCTGCAATACCAGCCAATCCTCTCCTTCCTAACCCAGCACAGTAGAGCCTATTTTCACCTTTCTAATGATTCGGATATTCTTTGATGGGAAGTCCATTGCCATTTAACATGGTCTCTCCATTCTGGGATAAAAAAACAACAAAGAGTTTGTTAGCAGATTTAACAATTGTTGCACCAAGAAAACAAACTCAGCCATATTCAAACATCGATGTTGTTACCTTGAGCCATATATTTGCTGTGCTTTTGTATCCAGTTGCAAACACAATCACGTCAAATGATATTTTTTTACAGCACTGAAATTCAACTATATCGTCCATGATCTTACTAATGCTCCCCTGTACCTGTAGGAGATGAATAGAATATTGATAACTTGGCATATGAAGACAACATCTGTTATGAAATTTATGTTTTAGGAGAACTACCCTAGAGCCAGTAATAACAGTTGTTTTGTATCTCCTGGTTTGTAATGAATATTTATGATCCATGCTATAACTGCTGTGGCTCTCGAGCCCGTATATCCATAAAGGCTCTAAGGAAAAGCCATGTGCACGTGTGGGTTAATAAACGGTAAAATGTATTCCTAGTCATGCCTCTAAGACTGGCTCAAGTATTGCATGATGATTATGTTTTCCTGATCATGGGCATGTCTATGCCGGCAATTTTGAGGGCACAATTGTTGGTAGAACACTTGTGTTGAATCGACCCAAATTGATGTTATGCTATGAGATACATTCGTCACAATTAATGGTATTTTACACAGGGAAGTTAATGTTTGCATAATTCCTTAGACCATGAGAGTATCGAGTTCCTTCGTACTTGCTTCGTGAACTTTGGGGTTTGTTAAACGTCATCCGTAACTGGGTGGCTATTACGGCGGCTTACGGGTTCACGGAAAAGTATGGCAAGTAACAAGATAGCTCAAGATTGGGATTTGCTCCTCCGACGATGGAGAGATATACTCGGGCCCTCTCGATGAAACGGTATCCATCATCGTCTGGCCAGACAACTTGTGATTTGATCACTGGGATACCGAAACACGGAAACGAGAAAAGAGAACAAAACCGGTAACGAGGTAACTTGCATAGTGGAAAAATTGTTGATCCACGGGGGTGCAATAAATCTCACCTCGGGTGTTTTGTGACATATCGCGAAGCAACAGGAATAGCTCACGGCAACTGGAGGTTCACTCGAATATTCATTCGTGTGGGTATAGGGGTCAATATGGGTGTCCACGGCTCCGATGTTGATCATTGATCGGAAGGGGTTCCAGGTCATGTCTATGCTTCACCGAACCTATAGGGTCACACGCTTAAGGGTCATCTATCTGCTGAACACTAGACAGGGAGTCTGAGAGAAAAGCACCGAAAAAGTTTCGGACACCGAAAAAGTTTCGGACAACGGAAAAGTTCCGCAGAGAGAACACCGGATGAGTTTCGGTGAAACTGAAAAGTTGTTTCAGGGAATACCATTAAGTCAAAATGGTTTCGGCACATGCCTGATAATTCTTGGGGGGTGCCAGAATCATTCTGGAAACTTCTGGGAATTTTCTAGAAGAAAAACCGGAAATGTTCCGGAGCTGCCGGAACCACTTCAGATACTTTTCGCAGATGAAAATCACTAAACTGGAATTGTTCCAGAACGCGTTGAAAATTATTTTAGTGGGTACTGGAAATGTTCTAAGCCCACATAAATATTTTCAGTTCGAACGGACGCTGAAAAATGTCGTCATGAATAGTGAAAATCAGCTTTATGGTTATTTTTTGGAAAGCCATTATTTTTGGGATTTGTCCCAAGATATTTTTGGGGGTGACATGGATGGATGAGGCCCCCTTGGGGGGCCCCTACAAGGAGATGGCCGTCCACATGGGGGCTCCTCCTTGGAGCCCCCACTTGTCCCTTGATTTCTCACTTGGGTCCTTGTGGAAGGACTTCATCCATGTGCATTTTGGGTTTTCTTGTAAAACCACCCTACCCCTTGGGTTTCCTATAAATAGAGGAGATGGGGGCTGCCATCTCTTCATCCCTTGCTCTCATACACATGCCATGCATTATCTGGCTTCTTCTCTCCCTCCCACGAAAAGAGTTTCGTAGAGACGAAAGGCTGTCTGGGTTCCGGCAGGAACTAGTTCTGGACGGCGAAGCCCTGCCGGATAGCTGACACCGTATGTGTGCAACCCCGTAGAGAGGTCGTAGTTTCGGTCTTTTGCCCGAGGGGCTGTTCGAGTGTCCTCCCGAAGGGCTGTCCGAGTCTCCGTTCGAGTTTCGAGGGTCCTCCCGAAGGGCTGTCCGCGACATCGTCCGGGGGACTGTCCGACTGCCTCCCGAAGGGCTGTCCGACGAGGGAGTACATCCTCGCGGTTGGGAGGTTGTAAATCCTAGCTGCGGGGATCTGCACCAACGATCTCCACCGACTCTTCTTCCGCTGCGCTTCGAGTCGGTATGGATCAGATCAAACCTTGTATGCAGTCTCCATAGTGGTCCTGGGCGTGCTCGCTATACCGAAAATTTTCGTTTTCTGTCGCGTTCCCCATACAGTGGCATCAAGAGCCGTTATATGCGTAGATGCAGGTTACGATCTAGAATACATGGAGATGTATGGGTATTGCATAATATGATTAGGTAGTAGATGAGATCTATTGCTGAAAATTATTTATGCGGGTGACAGATGAAATCTGTTACCCGACATTCTTGTTGCTTCCCTAGAATTTGCGTTTGCTCAATCTCGAGACAGCATGGTGGAATTTGACAAAGTTCTGGCAATCCGTGATCCTGATTGATCATGGAAGTGCTATCAGTTCTTTGGGTTCTGCCATAGTCAAAAGAAAGATGAAATTCGCAGATGAAAGGGCATTGCAGATATGATCTGCACGGGGGTCATGCGTATGACGAAGTTTAGTATGGGGCTCGAGATTTAATTATCTCGTGTTTCATACACCCCGAGATGTTAATCTAGCAACTTGAATAATCATACTTGATGATAAAACGTTGGTAGCTGCGGTTTAAGTCAAAACCTTAGAAGCCACGTAAAATAAATTTTTGCATAAACCGATTAGAGGCGTCTAACTTGGTTTTGCAGGATGGTTTGCACGTGATGTGGTATAGCAATGCTCATATTCAATTTGATTATGTATGAGATGACTATATGATGTAATTAACATGACCTGCGTGTCATGATTCGGCATGATGGCTGGAGCCATATGATTGCACTTTATTGACCTGCGTGTCAACCTTAAGTAATGCATTTATTTTATCTTGCTATGGAGATAGCAATATTATCTGGTGCATTGACAAGGTGGTGGCAATCTTCGTGAAGGTGAACACCGACGCGAATGCCGAAGATGAAGAAATGAAAGACTTCTCCGTCAGAAGAGGCTATACCATATCATGCTATTATGAATTGCCTGAGATGTTTATCCCTCTTGATGCACCCTTCTTGATTGCGCGGTAGTCGCTTTTTATTAGGGTGATCTCTCACAAAAATATCAAGTAGTTAGTGTTCTCCCAAGTGTAGCACCGTCACGACACCTATCTTTTCGGGGTGCGCCATGACTAACATGGGTACAAACGAATTGAGAAGTGTGAGGCGGGTGAGGTCAGACCTCACAGCAAGATCACTTGGTTGTCTTGACATTCATGGCAGGATCGTCCTGAGCTCGGAACACGCGCATCGAAAGATGAACAAGAGTCACATAGGTATGTGATTGGCAGGTTGGCCTACCGGTTGAGATTTTCGTCATCAGTGGTGACTAACATCAATGACGAATAAACAAAACACGGGTCTTGAATCACTCACAATCAATTATGAGGGATATTGATTTGAGTGGGAGCGCACTTTAGAATAAAATTGTTTATTCACTAGTGCATTTTCATTATAAACAAAGTCTAAGTGAAAACTTGTGTTTTCCGTTGTAGATCAAATGGCTCGCAACACCGCGTTCAACTTAGGTCCGATGTTAGAGAAAGAGAAGTTAACTGCGACTGGAAACAACTATGCGGACTGGGTCCGCAACCTGAGGATTGTCCTCGGGAGCGCTAACAAACTGTATGTGCTTGAAAATGCTGTTCCAGCTAAACCGGCGGCAGAGGCCCCGGAAGATGAACAAAATGTCTGGGCCACTAAGGATGATGATCACAACTTAGTGCAGTGCCTCATGCTAGCTTGCATGTGTACAGACCTTCAAAAACGTTTTGAATTCCATAAACCCCATGATATGATCCGGGAATTGGATGCTCTGTACAAGGAAACCGCAAAGTCTGAACGATTTGATATCATGAAGGCTTTGATGGATTGCAAGATGGCTGAGGGTAGTTCAGTTGGCGAACACGTGGTCAAAATGATTGGCTATGCTGAAAGGCTTAAAACCCTGGAATTTCCACTTCCACCTGGCCATACGATGGACATGTTGCTTTCTTCACTCCCCCCGTCTTACGACGGTTTTGTATTAAACTACAACATGAGTGGGATGGAGAAGGAACCGGAAGAGGTGCTCGCCATGCTGAAAACTGCAGAAGGAGGACTGCGGAAAAATCGCAAGCAAGTGTTGCTTGTGAATAAAACCGCCAGTTTCAAAAAGAAGAAAGGCAAGCCAAAGAAGGGCAAGGGCGCCGGTAAGACCGGCTCCCAAAGCAACTCTAAAGGCGGAGCCAAGAATGAAACTGAGTGCTTCTACTGCAAGGGCACAGGACACTGAAAGAGAAACTGCAAGAAGTATCTGGAAGATAAGAAGTCCGGGAAAACCGGAAAAGGTATAATTGTTATACAAGTTAATGTCATTGACGTTTTGCTTGCTAGCGAAAATTCTAAGTCTTGGGTATTTGATACCGGATCGGTTGCTCACATTTGCAACTCGATACAGGGGCTTCAGAAGGTGTGCAAGCTGGCAAAGAATGAAGTCGTGATGCGCGTCGGGAACGGCACTGGGATCGCCGCTCAAGCCGTCGGCATTATGCCTCTACGCCTCCCTTCAGGATTTATCTTAGAACTAAGTAACTATTATTTTGTTCCACTGTTGTGTAGAAACATTATCTCTGGATCATGTTTAGTACACGACGGGTATTCGAACAAGTCTGAGAACAATGGTTGTTCACTTTATTGTAAGGATATGTTTTATGGATTTGCACCCATTGTTGGGGGCCTTTTCATACTAAATCTTGAATGTGGAAATGATGTCTTTAACGTGAATGCTAAACGCCTTAAGAAGGCTGATACCACCACCACTTTCTTGTGGCACTGTCGGCTTGGCCACATCAGAAAGAAACGCATGCAAAGACTCCATAAAGATGGAGTTTTACCGTCCCTTGATTTTGAATCATTTGACACATGTGAAGCTTGCTTGATGGGGAAAATGACCAAGATGCCGTTCACGGGTCATCCTGAACGGGCGGGTGAATTGTTGGGAATAATACATAGTGATGTATGTGGTCCAATGAACACAGCCGCACGGGGTGGGTATTTCTACTTCGTGACTTTTACTGATGATTTAAGTCGGTATGGCTATATCTACTTAATGAAGCATAAGTCGGAAACTTTTGAAAAGTTCAAAGAATTTCAGAATGAGGTAGAAAATCATCGTGACAAAAAGATTAAGTTCCTGCGGTCTGATCGTGGAGGCGAATATCTTAGTCATGAGTTTGGCCAACATCTGAGTGACCGTGGAATCGTTTCACAGCTTACGCCTCCCGGAACTCCACAGAGAAATGGAGTATCGGAACGACGTAACCGAACCTTGTTGGACATGGTAAGGTCGATGATGTCTCCTACGGATCTTCCGATATCTTTTTGGGGTCACGCACTGGAAACTGCTGCTCATATACTAAACAAGGCACCATCAAAGTCTGTTGAAACGACGCCATTTGAATTATGGTATGGGAAGAAACCCAATATGTCGCATCTCAAGATTTGGGGTTGTGAGGCATATGTAAAGCGTTTACAGCCAACCAAACTCGATCCCAAAGCAGATAAATACTACTTTGTAGGTTACCCCAAAGAAACCATTGGGTATTCTTTCTACCACCCGTCCGATAACAAAGTGTTTGTTGCAAGGAGTGGACAATTTCTCGAGAAAGAGTTTCTCACGAAAAAGGTGAGTGGGAGGACAGTACAACTTAATGAGATTAGTGAATCTTCGGTGACCGTTGATATGGCTAAGGAACCGGAAGAAATTCCGCTAATTATCCCTACAACCGAGCCGGAAGTTGTCGCATGTGATGCGGAGACTTCAAACAATGTTGTAACTGAACCGCACAGATCAGGTAGGGCTATCCAGCCTCCTGAATGGTTTCATAACGAAATCTTCATTCTTGAAGACGATGAACCTGCGCACTACAAGGAAGTGATGGCGGGGCCCAGCTCAAAAGAATGGCACAAGGCCATGAGATCCGAAATGGAATCCATGTACGAAAACCAAGTTTGGAACTTGGAAGAACTTCCAGAAGGCGTAAAGCCGATTGGTTGTAAATGGATTTTCAAAAGGAAGACGGACGCGGATGGTAACATTACTATCCACAAAGCTAGACTTGTCGCGAAAGGGTTCACGCAAGTTCCAGGAGTGGACTACGATGAGACTTTCTCTCCCGTAGCTATGCTCAGGTCTGTTCGGATATTACTAGCAATTGCTGCTTATTTCGATTATGAAATATGGCAGATGGATGTCAAAACGGCTTTCCTAAATGGAAACCTCAAAGAGGATGTATACATGATACAGCCAGAAGGTTTTGTCATTCATGAGGATGCTGGAAAGGTATGCAAACTTCAGAAAGCCATTTATGGTCTGAAGCAAGCGTCAAGGAGCTGGAACATTCGTTTTGATGAAGTGGTCAAAGAGTTTGGCTTCATCAGAAATGACGAAGAATCTTGTGTTTACAAGAAGTTTAGTGGGAGCGCAAAAGCATTTCTAATCTTGAATGTGGATGACATATTGTTGATTAGAAATAACGTGAATTTTCTTAGTGAAATAAAAGACTCATTGAAGAAAAGGTTTTCAATGAAAGACTTAGGCGAAGCGGCATATGTATTGGGCATCAGAATCTATAGAGATAGATCAAAACGCCTGATAGCGCTTAGCCAAAGCACGTACATTGACAAGGTGTTGAAAAGGTTCAACATGGAGAACTCCAAGAAAGGCCTACTCCCCATGTCACCTGGCACAGTGCTTTGCAAGAATCAGAGTCCTCGAACTCTCGATGAGCGAGTACAAATGAATGATGTTCCATATGCCTCGGCAGTTGGTTCTATTATGTATGCCATGCTATGTACAAGACCGGATGTTTCCTATGCGCTAAGTGTTAGCAGCCGGTACCAAAGTGATCCAGGATTGGAACACTGGGCCGCAGTCAAGGGTATTCTTAAGTACCTTAGACGGACCAAGGATTTACTCCTTGTGTACGGAGGTGATGAAGAGCTCATTGTAAGTGGTTACACTGATGCAGGCTTCATGACTGACCCAGATGACTTCAAATCTCAATTAGGCTATGTTTTCATATTGAACTGTGGCGCAGTTGATTGGAAAAGTTCCAAACAAAAGACTGTGGCGGATTCTACGACGGAGGCGGAGTATGTTGCAGCTTCAGAAGCCTCCAAGGAGGCGGTATGGATCAAGCAATTTCTTGAAGACCTTGGTGTGGTTCCAAGTGCTCTGGACCCGATGGAGATCTATTGTGATAATAGTGGCGTCGTGGCTCAGGCAAGGGAACCAAGTTCGCACCATAAGACAAGACATATTCAACGCAAATATAAACTCATTCGACATCATGTCGAAGAGGGTTTAGTGAAAGTACGCAAAGTTCACACGGATCTGAATGTGTCAGACCCAATGACGAAGCCTCTACCACGAGCAAAGCATGAGCAACACCGGATAGCCATTGGTGTTAGGGAAGCCATGTAACTGGATTATGACTCTAGTGCAAGTGGGAGTCTGTAGGAGAACTGCCCTAGAGGCAGTAATAACAGTTATTTTGTATCTCCTGGTTTGTAATGAATGTTTATGATCCATGCTATAACTGCTGTGGCTCTCGAGCCCGTATATCCATAAAGGCTCTGAGGAAAACCCATGTGCACGTGTGGGTTAATAAACGGTAAAATGTATTCCTAGTCATGCCTCTAAGACTGGCTCAAGTATTGCATGATGATTATGTTTTCCTGATCATGGGCATGTCTATGCCGGCAATTTTGAGGGCACAATTGTTGGTAGAACACTTGTGTTGAATCGACCCAAATTGATGTTATGCTATGAGATACATTCGTCACAAGTTAATGGTATTTTACACAGGGAAGTTAATGTTTGCATAATTCCTTAGACCATGAGAGTATCGAGTTCCTTCGTACTTGCTTCGTGAACTTTGGGGTTTGTTAAACGTCATCCGTAACTGGGTGGCTATTACGGCGGCTTACGGGTTCACGGAAAAGTATGGCAAGTAACGAGATAGCTCAAGATTGGGATTTGCTCCTCCGACGATGGAGAGATATACTCGGGCCCTCTCGGTGAAACGGTATCCATCATCGTCTGGCCAGACAACTTGTGATTTGATCACTGGGATACCGAAACACGGAAACGAGAAAAGAGAACAAAACCGGTAACGAGGTAACTTGCATAGTGGAAAAATTGTTGATCCACGGGGGTGCAATAAATCTCACCTCGGGTGTTTTGTGACATATCACGAAGCAACAGGAATAGCTCACGGCAACTGGAGGTTCACTCGAATATTCATTCGTGTGGGTATAGGGGTCAATATGGGTGTCCACGGCTCCGATGTTGATCATTGATCGGAAGGGGTTCCAGGTCATGTCTATGCTTCACCGAACCCATAGGGTCACACGCTTAAGGGTCATCTATCTGCTGAATACTAGACAGGGAGTCTGAGAGAAAATCACCGAAAAAGTTTCGGACACCGAAAAAGTTTCGGACAGCGGAAAAGTTCCGCAGAGAGAACACCGGATGAGTTTCGGTGAAACTGAAAAGTTGTTTCAGGGAATACCATTAAGTCAAAATGGTTTCGGCACATGCCTGATAATTCTTGGGGGGGTGCCAGAATCATTCTGGAAACTTCTGGGAATTTTCTGGAAGAAAAACCGGAAATGTTCCGGAGCTGCCGGAACCACTTCAGATGCTTTTCGCAGATGAAAATCACTAAACTGGAATTGTTCCAGAACGCGTTGAAAATTATTTTAGTGGGTACTGGAAATGTTCTAAGCCCACATAAATATTTTCAGTTCCAACGGACGCTGAAAAATGTCATCGTGAATAGTGAAAATCAGCTTTATGGTTATTTTTTGGAAAGCCATTATTTTTGGGATTTGTCCCAAGATATTTTTGGGGGTGACATGGATGGATGAGGCCCCCTTGGGGGGCCCCTACAAGGAGATGGCCGGCCACATGGGGGCTCCTCCTTGGAGCCCCCACTTGTCCCTTGATTTCTCACTTGGGTCCTTGCGGAAGGACTTCATCCATGTGCATTTTGGGTTTTCTAGTAAAACCACCCTACCCCTTGGGTTTCCTATAAATAGAGGAGATGGGGGCTGCCATCTCTTCATCCCTTGCTCTCATACACATGCCATGCATTATCTGGCTTCTTCTCTCCCTCCCACGAAAAGAGTTTCGTAGAGCCGAAAGGCTGTCTGGGTTCCGGCAGGAACTAGTTCTGGACGGCGAAGCCCTGCCGGATAGCTGACACCGTATGTGTGCAACCCCGTAGAGAGGTCGTAGTTTCGGTCTTTTGCCCGAGGGGCTGTTCGAGTGTCCTCCCGAAGGGCTGTCCGAGTCTCCGTTCGAGTTTTGAGGGTCCTCCCGAAGGGCTGTCCGCGACATCGTCTGGGGGACTGTCCGACCGCCTCCCGAAGGGCTGTCCGACGAGGGAGTACATCCTCACGGTTGGGAGGTTGTAAATCCTAGCTGCGGGGATCTGCACCAACGATCTCCACCGACTCTTCTTCCGCTGCGCTTCGAGTCGGTACGGATCAGATCAAACCTTGTATGCAGTCTCCATAGTGGTCCTGGGCGTGCTCGCTATACCAAAAATTTTCGTTTTCTGTCGCGTTCCCGTACATATGTCATGTCAAGTATATACTTACTTTGATGATACCTTTTTTGATTAACCCAACAGTGCCAACATCAATAACAGCGGATTGGCCGGTTTCTGACTTGAGGATCATTGGACCCATTTTTGGCCTTCTGATGCCATACCTCAATAGGCCTCCAAATATTAAATTTGCCGCCATCACAAGGAGGTTATCCACTAGATTCAGTGGAAGACGGCGAGCAAGTGTCATCCCCAACCGGATTAATTCCTTTGTCATTACATGAAGCTGCAACCACAAAACATGTCACATCTCTTTTGAAGCCTGCATCATAAAATAAAATTTCATAGAATCCTCTTCTTTCAAGAGTTATTTTTTCGGTGTAGTTCGTCTAATTGTTTAGTTGTTTGTGCATGTTATAAAACAGTCTATCGCTCTATACCATGAAATACTTTCTAGTAATAACTCTGAAAATTGCATCCTTCTAGTGGAGACTATAATAAGAAATTGCCCTGTACCCACTGACAATATATAGTGCCCTTAGGGTGGGGGTGGGGGGATCCCCTAATGTTTCCAGGTCAAAAAATAATATATATAGTGCATGTACATACCGGGCTTCGTGTAACGATTGAAGTATTGGCACCATGGGCCGCAAGGTCATAAGCAATTTCCATTCCAGAGATGCCAGATCCAACGACCAATACATTCATGCCAGAGTAGCTCTTGCCTTACTTGTAGCTTGAAGAGTGGATGACATCACCCGAAAGACTTTGCAGTCCAGGGATCATTGGAATATTCTCTGCACTATTCTCACCCCTTGCCACGACAAGAATCTTTCCTGTGAACCTGACTATTGTGCTCTTTGCCATGTCATGTGCCACGATGGACCAACATTTTTCGTCATTGTCAAAAGTGGATGACTCCACACTAGTGAGATACTTGGGTTGAATATTGAAACGCTCAACATAGTCATCCAAGTACTTTACAAACAAGGTTTTTGGTATGTATGTTGGCGCATCTAGTGGGTATGACATGTGTGGCAACTCATAGAACTCCTTTGCAAGATGCAGCTTGAGGCGATCATAGGCGCGGTTGCGCCAAAGCGACGCGCTGCAACTTTCACGCTCGACAATGACATAGGGAATTGAGAATTGGCTAAGGCATGCTGCTGTTGGAAGGCCTGCTGGCCCAGCGCCAACAATCAACACTACAACATTCTCCATTTCAAAGAGAAGAGTTGACAGAGTTGTGGGATGGGTGCAATGGTAGGCTGGAGTGTTTGCTTGTTTGCTTGATGAATCTTTGGACGCATATGTGGGCATATATGTACTGGTATTTTTCATGTGTCAATCTATTTAGAATGAGGAATGAAAAAGGTAAAGATTTATTGACGCCTTATCCTGGTGTGTACTAGTATTCCATCTAAATATTGAACCGTTGGTGTGAAAGCATGTCCTGATACATTATAGGGGATACATAATAGGCAGGAAACGCACTCTTGATCGATTAGTTTTTTTCTGGAACTTATCAACCGGCTTTGGATATGTTTAGACTAAAATCTCTTTAGAATTTCTTTCCATTCCTGTTGTCATCAATGAAAATTCATATAGGATAGGGATATGTTCAGTATATACTCCATGCGTCCCGAATTACTTGTCGCATAAATGGATGTATCTAGACGTATTTTTAGTTCTAGATACATCAATTTCTATCCATTTTCAGGACGTAATTCGGGATGGGGGAGTATTTGTATGCTAATTAAAATCCAAGAAAGATTGCTAGTGTTTCTTTCCTTTTCTGTGTATTATGCAAGCATTTCTTTCCTTTCCCTATACTTGTAGACTAACCCGTCATGGCCAGTTAGCCTTCCTTCCGTATGGAGATGGACTCTACAAGTGTCTTCTGGGCTGTCGACGCCAAAGTACTGATCGAGCATGGATGGCCTTACACTGTGGTGGTCGGGTTGAACTTGTACCATCTATCTTGTCAAGCATTGAACGGTTTCCTCAGGTTGGCTATCTAGAAACTCCATCCGCAGCAAGGCATGTTTTGAGCATAAGCTCCTCGGGTCATCGTCAGCACGGTAGATTTGTTCCTCTTGTTCTTTTGTCAGCTGCTATTCGGCACGCCCTTTGTGCTACGGTGAAAAAAGAGTTAGTTGTGGTTCTGCTACATCATCTTGTTTTGAGATCTGGGTCCTGTTGGAACCTAGTTTGTGTGTTGTTTCTCAACTCCTTTTGTTCAGTTATAAATCTTATACTTCCAAGTTCAACTTATATTGATAATTGAATCCTGCATCTGGCCATTTACAATCAGAATAGGCGATGCGCATGGCAGAAGAGCAATGCGCGGATAGTCAGAATTCATCTATTATCTTCAACAAGAGCATGTTAAAAGAACAGGAACTGCGCTGGACATAGAAACACAACTTCAACAAGAGCAAAATCCACAAGGGGCGGCAGTAAATGGAAAGAAAGTAAAGATGATGCAACAATGAATGGAGAATAAAGGTATTTCACCGACCGCTATCAGTTTGCAGTTAGCACACTGATTAATTTGTAACCACATCAGTTTGACACATTCAGCTGATACTGATGGCATTCCACATATTCAGTTTAAACTGATGTATTTCTCAAGACATAGCCATCCAGGCAGCAATAACTTAAAACAAAAATTGCAGTAGAGCACCCTTGTTTCTGTCATATCCGTACATGAACAAGAAAAGTACGAGCCAAGTAATAAGAAGGCTGTAAACCTGTACATGGGGAAATGTTAGGACATTGCAATTTCATCACATAGATCTGGATCTATCATGGGCAAGGCCATAACAATAGGTTCTGGTAGTAGGATTAGTTGTGGAGCTAATATATTGCTGTGACATCAGCAACAGGTTGTTTACTACTCCCTCCAACCACGACAAGAATTATGGAATGGAGGGAGTAGTATATTAGGTACATTGCATTCCAGCAACCATTTGAGTTGTCTCTTGCTCCTACCGCGGCTTTGGGGCATCCTGAAGCTTTTCTCGCCAAACAAGGAAAGAAAGCAGAGCCACCATCTGCTCCACAGTAGCATCTTTCAAAGTACCACTGAACATAAGCTCAGTCAATGTCAGTTCATCAGGAGCTGATCTCACATGCCACTTTGCCCTTCACTTCAAGAACATCATGACTGGTGACGTATCTGAAAGAAATAAGATACCCCGATAAGAATTTGTGAAACACAAAAGGTTGGGAACTGAAGCAACAGACCAATTCTTTAAATTCACACAGGAAACAGGCAACATTGGCTTTCATGTAATCACAATACAACAACATTGCAATTTACAATGAGTATCTGTTAGATACATTTATAAGTTTCAAACGATAAAATAGTTGTGTCATCTGATTGTTTTCATTAGGTCCCCACACAGAAAGATCATAAATTTGTTCTCCTGCAAATATCCCTGCAAGGAATACTTCCTAAGAATCCACGATGTGCAGTACAGAACAGCAAGGGCTTTGCTGTCAGAAACATCAGAATGTTATATTACCTACTTCACTCAATTTTCCCTAACAAGAAAGTTCCCTTTGCAAGTTTCCACGGAGCAAGCACTCCAAAGACTAACATAATTTTGGATGTGCTACCCCATCATACGAAGAACTCATTCTTGAAAGCTAGAGCAGTTGAGACCCACTTTGTTTTCTCATGGACTTCATTTTGGCTGATATTTCTTGCTTGGCATGGTCAGCTTATATTGGATGCGAGAAGCATTACTATGTCATGCTTCTCAAATAAGCTCACATGCCCTTCGCCCTTCACTTCGACAACATCCTCACCAGTGATGTATCTGGAAGATACAAGATACCCTGATAAACTATTTAAATCCAAGCAGACACATCTGACAAAATCTTTCATATAGTCACCGTACAAACTAACTGCAATACGCAATGAGTATCTCCACATCTATATATATACTCATGGCAATGTGGCAAGTTATATTTAGAACTACAACCTACCAGTTAGTGATTATCCATTTCAGCAAAATAGGTGTGCTCTGCATTTGTTCTTTTCCATTGGGTGCCCAAGAAGAACATAATTTGGCTCTCGTGAAAACATCTAGAGGGGATACTTCCTAAGAATTCAAGATTCCGATGTCAGAAACATGAGAATGCTGTGCTGCCTAAGTAACTCAATATTCTGTAACAAGAAAGTTCATTTTTGCAACTTCCAAATCAGCAATCACTCCAAATACTAACATCATTAAAGATTCAACAGAAGTGTTACGTCATATAGGCATGTGCGAAGCAGTCAGAAACAGAACAAACTCCGTTTCAATAGCATTATGAAAACTTCCTGTTTTCAAGCATTGCAACCACATCGTGCACGGATAAAAGCAAGTGGCGAAAACTATTATGGGAGGAAGCAACATTTTCTTGATATAAGTGCCCATTGTAATCAGGGACATTTCAATTTCTTTCTTTTTCATGTGAACAGTAGGGAAGGCCTTTGCCTTTTTCCCCTTTCTAAAAAAGTAAATAAAGTTAAGGCACTTGGCTTAGCTGTTGGCCTTACAGGCTATAGCAGGTGAGAAGGCCACCGAATCGGCCGCGCCCACGGCCACAGCGGAGTTGTTTGAGAGCTATCTGCATGGAAGGCCTTTGCTGCGGATCCTCGACAGTGCAATCCACGCCCAACCTGAACATGGTTGCCATCTCCTCCATGTACCTTTCTTGATCTGGGATGCCCTTGTACACAGCAATCTTAAACTATTCCAGCTTCTTTGCTATCAGCTTACTGAAGTTGTCACGTGCCCATATTGCTAACTGACCATCAGCTCCATTGGCCACCCGCCCCGTGACAAGCTCTAGCAGCACCACACCGAAGCTGTACGTGTCTACCTTCTCCGTCAGCTGGCTTGCCGCCCTCCCATATTCTGCAAATAACCAATTATATGGCTAGTTGGTAAATGATCATGCCAGTTATAAGACGGAATTTCATTGCAAGCATAGATCGCCCACCATACCTGGAGCTGTGTATCCAAAGTTACCAAATACAAACCTCGCGATAGGCAATGGTTGGTTGAGCCCGGCCATGTTCATCTGCGCAGCACCAAAACTGGCGATCTTGGCATTCAAGTCCTGATCAAGCAAGATGTTATTAGAGGTGATGTTATGGTGGACAATCGGTCTATTGCATCCATGGTGTAAGTGGCAGAGCCCTTGGGCCACGCAAATGGCGATGGCCTTCCTCTGCGGCCAGTTGAGCGGTGGTTCGCCCTCCTCCTGCCGGTGCAGCCAGTGGTCAAGGCTGCCATTCACCTCGTATGTGTAAACGAGCATCATCGTGTCTTCCCTCTGGATGAAGTGTAGGATGTTGACGATGTTGTCGTGACAGATGCTGGCTAACAGGATCATCTCTGACTTGCAGCGGTTCTCCAGATTACCGTCCATTATTGCATCCACACTCTGGAACTTCTTGACGACCAGCGTAACTGGGAGGCCGATGCCAGCAGTGCCCTGAACATGGATTAAGTACAGTTGTTCGTCCTCCACTATCCTTCTGCTAGCCCACATGCTTCTCTGATTAGTTTTAGTAAGGTGGTTCACTATGCTTTGATCATTGAGCAGAGTAGGCAGCGTTGCCGCAGGACAGCTGCTGCGCCGGAGCCGGCGCGGTACGGCCATTTTCAGCAGCAGGATAGCGCGTGAAGAGGTCGTGTGAAGGATGTATCAACATGCAGAAGGATTATTTAGTAGCATTCAATAGAATTCCCTCTTTCTGCAAAGATATATATATATATATACACATTAATAATTATTGAAAGATAAAGAGAGATGTCTTTTCATAATTAGTTTGAGACCAAAGAAGTACAGTAATTAATTTGAAAGCAAAATGCATTTTTTTGCAGGTAAATTTGAAAGCCACAACAAAGATCAGTGAATCTGAAGAAGTTCTGTGCCTTCTCAAAGAGTTCAGGGTATTCTTTCAGTTAAGACAATCAGAAGTTGCTATTTTTGGTGGTGCGCAGTTCATTTTGCATGGTTTTCTGCGTGGACGTGAATTGGGTCGGCCGGTTGGGCGCACGGCCGACCCAAACACAGAAGGGGACGGACGACCTGACCCAAATGGACAAAAAGCGGACGAAGCGCGTGTCCGTTTGAATCGGCGCGTTGGAGTTGCTCTAAGGTCATATGGTGAGTACGAGGATGGAGATGGAGATGGCGCGCAGGCAGAGGCATTTCCCGACGCCGGTTTCACACGCGCCGCGGAGCCGTGGGAGGCGCCGGCCGGTGACCACTCCGGTAAGTGCGCTACTACTATACAATATGTACTGCTACTATACAATATGTACTGCTACCGGACAGCCGGGCTACGAATACAGGCATAAACTGAATAGTGGGTAATAATAGAAATAAATAAATTTTCATACCTTTTTTGTTGTTTGCGAGCCATTTAGGCTCCTCTTGCGGCGCTCGTCGCCGACTAGTTCTAGCAATTCCATTTGCACATTGATAAATGGTCGCTGTAATCGACGAAATCTGGATGCCATGCCTATGGATGAAATCTGGATGCCATGCCTATGATAACAAAGCGCAAACTGAGGTACACTTCATTCTCCTTGCCTCTGCAGAAAGGGAAGAAACGCCAGAGAATGTCTAAACTCTAAAGGAAGTGGCGAAGCAACTGCTGAAGGTGGTTTTGAGAAGGTAATTACGTTTGTGCTCAGTGGTAGATTAAACTGGAATGAAAAAAAAAACATCTATCCTCGCCTGGCTTGAAGATTGGTGCTGAATCATGTACATATCAAGCAAATGTTGGGAGACCTTGTTATCATTCATTTCAATTACCATCATATTTCTAGAAATCGTCAATTTGATATTCATTTGACAATTAATAAATAAAAACCTAGAAGCTACTGCAATTACTCGTGTGTGTTTGACATGAAAAAATGAACAACTTTGAGTTGATTATCTTTTGCACCATCTGTTGTTGATGATTTGGGATTGTGTTAATTGCACTTAATCCCTTGTTGTTAAATATTATGTTCAAGCGGATGACTTTTGCATGTGTAAATTCAAGTAAATAAAATATTGTAGGTAACTGTTCAACAAAAATTACAAAGCTCTTTGCACCATGTGAGTATAAAGCCCTTGATTATATTATAAAAGTGATGCTTACTCCCTGGCGCCTATGAACCTTGAAATAAACAAAAATCTAGTTCTATCAAAGATAGATGAAGATAGATAGACAGGTGGCAGTGGATAGATTTCTCAAAGAATCAACCATCTAGCACACTAGCCCTGGTAAACTACATGTAAAAGATAAAAAAAAATCGAGAAAACGCAAAAGACCTTTGCGTTTCATTGCATTGAAAGGATGGGGAAAAGTTACAGTCCTCCTAGGAGGTTAGTTTTATAGTACATCATACAACTCAGTAGACATCCTAGGATTGGTGCAGAACAACCCGCATGCGTTGTGCTCCTGCCTTAGCCCAGCATCGGATCTCATCCTTGATCTTGTTGAGGAGCCCTGCGATGGAAGGCATCGCATTGTCGAAGACGCATTCACTGATTTGATAATTTAGCTGGACATAGCGCCTATCACTGATTTGATGTCATTGGCGATATTCTTGGCATCTGCTGCAATACCAGCCAATCCTCTCCTTCCCAACCCAGCACAGTAGAGCCCATTTTCACCTTTCCAATGATTCGGATATTCTTTAATGGGCAGTCCATTGCCATTTAACATGTTCTCACCATTCTGGGATAAAAAATAGCATAGAGCTTGTTAGCAGATTTAACAATTGTTGCACCAAGAAAACAAACTCAGACATATTCAAACATCGATGTTGTTACCTTGAGCCATATATTTGCTGTGCTTTTGTATCCAGTTGCAAACACAATCACGTCAAATGATATTTTTTTACTGCACTGAAATTCAACTATATTGCCCATGATCTTACTAATGCTCCCCTGTACCTGTAGGAGATGAATAGAATATTGATAACTTGGCATATGAAGACAACATCTATTATGAAATTTATGTCATGTCAAGGATATACTTACTTTGATGATACCTTTTTTGATTAACCCAACAGTGCCAACATCAATAACAGCGGATCGGCCGGTTTCTGACTTGAGGATCATTGGACCCATTTTTGGCCTTCTGATGCCATACCTCGACAGGTCTCCAAATATTAAATTCACCGCCATCACAAGGAGGTTATCCAATAGATTTAGTGGAAGACGGCGAGCAATTGCCATCCCCAACCGGATTAATTCCTTTGTCATTACATGAATCTGCAACCACAAAACATGTCACATCTATTTTGAAGCCTGCATCATAAAATAAAATTTCATAGAATCATCTTGTTTCAAGAGTTGTTTTTTCGGTGTAGTTCGTCTAATTGTTTAGTTGTCTCTGCATGTTATAAAACAGTCTATCGCTCTATACCATGAAATACTTTCTAGTAATAACTCTGAAAAATTGCACCCTTCTAGTGGAGACTATAATAAGAAATTGCCCTGTACCCACTGAAAATATATAGTGCCCGTAGGGTGGGGGTGGGGGGATCCCCTAGTGTTTCTAGGTCAAAAAATAATATATAGTGCGTGTACATATCGGGCTTCGTATAACGATTGAAGTATTGGCACCATGGGCCGCAAGGTCATAAGCAATTTCCATTCCAGAGTTGCCAGATCCAACGACCAATACATTCATGCCAGAGTAGCTCTTGCTTGACTTGTAGCTTGAGGAGTGGATGACATCACCTGGAAAACTTTGCAGTCCACGGATCATTGGAATATTCTCTGCACTATTCTCACCACTTGCCACGACAAGAAACTTTGCTGTGAACCTGACTATTGTGCTCTTTGCCATGTCATGTGCCACGATGGACCAACATTTTTCGTCATTGTCAAATGTGGATGACTCCACACTAGTGAGATGCTTGGGTTGAATATTGAAACGCTCAACATAGTCATCCAAGTACTTCACAAACAAGTTTTTTGGTATGTATGTTGGCGCATCTAGTGGGTATGACATGTGTGGCAACTCACAGAACTCCTTTGCAAGATGCAGCTTGAGGCGATCGTAGGCGCGGATGCACCAAAGCGACGCGCTGCAACTTTCACGCTCGACAATGACATAGGGAATTGAGAATTGGCTAAGGCATGCTGCTGTTGCAAGGCCTGCTAGCCCAGCACCAACAATGAACACTACAGCATTCTCCATTTCAAAGAGAAGAGCTGACAAAGTTGTGGGATGGGTGCAATGGTAGGCTGGAGTGTTTGCTTGTTTGCTCGATGAATCTTTGGATGCATATGTGGGCATATATATATATATACTGGTATGTTTCATGTGTCAATCTATTTAGAATGAAGAATGAAAAAGGTAAAGATTTATTGACGCCTTATCCTGGTGTGTACTAGTATTCCATCTAAATATTGAACCATTGGTGTGAAAGCATATCCTGATACATTATAGGGATACAGAATAGGCAGGAAACACACTCTGGATCGATTGTTTGAAACTTTATCAACCGGCTTTGGATATGTTTAGACTAAAACCTCTTTAGAATTTCTTTTCATTCCTGTTGTCATCAATGAAAATTCATATAGGATAAGTATATGTTCAGTATATACTCCCTCTGTCCCGAATTACTTGTCGCGGAAATGGATGTATCTAGACGTATTTTTTATTCTAGATACATCTGTTTCTATCCATTTTCAGGACATAATTTGGGACGGGGCAATACTTGTATGCTAATTAATATTCAAGAAAGATTGCTAGTGTTTCTTTCCTTTTCTGTGTATTATGCAAGCATTTCTTTCCTTTCCATATACTTGTAGACTAATCCGTCATAGCTAGTTAGCCTTCCTTCCATATGGAGATGGACTCTGCAGGTGTCTTCTGGGCTATCGACGCCAATGTACTGATCGAGCATGGATGGCCTTACACTATGGTGGTCGGGTTGCACTTGTACCACCTGTCTTGTCGACCATTGAATGGTTTCCTCAGGTTGGCTATCTAGAAACTCCATCCGCAACAAGGCATGTTTTGAGCATAAGCTCCTCGGGTCATCGTCAGCACGGTAGATTTGTTCCGCTTGTTCTTTTGTCAGCTGCTATTCGGCACGCCCTTTGTACTACCGTGAAAAAAAGAGTTTGTTTTGGTTCTGCTACCTCATCTTGTTTTGAGATCTGGTCCTGTTGGAAACTAGTTTGTGTGTTGTTTCTCAACTACTTTTGTTCAGTTATGTATCTTATACTTTCAAGTTCAACTTATATTGATAATTGAATCCTGCACATGGCCATTTCCAGTTCTTCCATTTACAATCAGAATAGGCGATGCGCATGGCAGAAGAGCAATGCGCGGACAGTCAGAATTCATTTGTTGTCTTCAACAAGAGCATGTTAAAAGAACAGGAACTGCGCTGGACATAGAAACACAACTTCAACAAGAGCAAAATCCACAAGGGGCGGCAGTAAACGGAAAGAAAGTAAAGATGATGCAACAATGAATGGAGAATAAAGGTATTTCACCGACCGCTATCAGTTTGCAGTTAGCACACTGATTAATTTGTAACCACATCAGTTTGACACATTCAGCTGGTACTGATGGCATTCCACATATTCAGTTTAAACTGATGTATTTCTCAAGACATAGCCATCCAGGCAGCAACAACTTAAAACAAAAATTAGAGTAGAACACCCTTGTTTCTGTCATATCCTTACATGAACAAGAACAGTACGAGCCACGTAATAAGAAGGTTGTAAACCTGTACATGGGGAAATGTTAGGACATTGCAATTTCATCACGTAGATCTGGATCTGTCATGGGCAAGGCCATAACAATAGGTTCTAGTATTAGGATCAGTTGTGGAGCTAATATATTGCTGTGACATCAGCAATAGGTTGTTTACTACTCCCTCCAACCATGACAAGAATTATGGAACGGAGGGAGTAGTATATTAGGAACCTTGCAATCAAGCAACCATTTGAGTTGTCTCTTGCTCCTACCGTGGCTTTGGGGCATCCTGAAGCTTTTCTCGCCAAACAAGGAAAGAAAGCAGAGCCAATATCTGCTCTACAGTAGCATCTTTCAAAGTACCACTGAACATAAGCTCAGTCAATGTCAGTTCATCAGGAGCTGATCTCACATGCCACTTTGCCCTTCACTCCGAGAACATCATCACTGGTGACGTATCTGAAAGAAATAAGATACCCCGATAAGAATTTTTGAAACACAAAGGTTGGGAACTGAAGCAACAGACAAATTCTTTAAATTTACACAGGAAATAGGCAACATTGGCTTTCATGTAATCACAGTACAACAGCATTGCAATTTACAATGAGTATCTGTTAGATACATTTATAAGTTTCAAACGATAAAATAGTTGTGTCATCTGATTGTTTTCATTAGGTCCCCACACAGAAAGATCATAAATTTGTTCTCCTGCAAATATCCCTGCAAGGAATACTTCCTAAGAATCCACGATGTGCAGTACAGAACAGCAAGGGCTTTGCTGTTAGAAACATCAGAATGTTATATTACCTACTTCACTCAATATTCCCTAACAAGAAAGTTCCCTTTGCAAGTTTCCAAGGAGCAAGCACTCCAAAGACTAACATAATTTTGGATGTGCTACCCCATCCTACGAAGAACTCATTCTTGAAAGCTAGAGCAGTTGAGACCCACTTTGTTTTCTCATGGACTTCATTTTGGCTGATATTTCTTGCTTGGCATGGTCAGCTTATATTGTATGCGAGAAGCATTACGATGTCATGCTTCTCAAATAAGCTCACATGCCCTTCGCCCTTCACTTCGACAACATCCTCACCAGTGATGTATCTGGAAGATACAAGATACCCTGATAAACTATTTAAATACAAGCAGACACATCTGACAAAATCTTTCATATAGTCACCGTACAAACTAACTGCAATACGCAATGAGTATTTCCACATCTATATATATACTCATGGCAATGTGGTAAGTTACATTTAGAACTACAGCCTACCAATTAGTGATTATCCATTTCAGCAAAATAGGTGTGCTCTGCATTTGTTCTTTTCCATTGGGTGCCCAAGAAGAACATAATTTGGCTCTCGTGCAAACATCTAGAGGGGATACTTCCTAAGAATTCAAGATTTCGATGTCAGAAACATGAGAATGCTGTGCTGCCTAATTAACTCAATATTCTGTAACAAGAAAGTTCATTTTTGTAACTTCCAAATCAGCAATCACTCCAAATATTAACATCATTAAAGATTCAACAGAAGTGTTACGTCATATAGGCATGTGCGAAGCAGTCAGAAACAGAACAAACACCGTTTCAATAGCATTATGAAAACTTCCTGTTTTTAAGCATTGCAACCACATCGTGCACTGATAAAAGCAAGTGGCGAAAACTATTATGGGAGGAAGCAACATTTTTTTGATATAACTGCCCATTGTAATCAGGGACATTTCAATTTCTTTCTTTTTCATGTGAACAGTAGGGAAGGCCTTTGCCTTTTTCCCCTTTTTAAAAAAGTAAATAAAGTTAGGGCACTTGGCTTAGCTGTTGGCCTTACAGGCTATAGCAAGTGAGAAGGCCACCGAATCGGCCGTGCCCACGGCCACAGCGGAGTCGTTTGAGAGCCATCTGCATGGAAGGCCTTTGCTGCGGATCCTCGACAGTGCAATCCACGCCCAACCTGAACATGGTTGCCATCTCCTCCATGTACCTTTCTTGATCTGGGATGCCCTTGTACACAACAATCTTAAACTGTTCCAGCTTCTTTGCCATTAGCTTACTGAAGTTGTCACGTGCCCATATTGCTAACTGACCATCAGCTCCATTGGCCACCCGCCCCGTGACAAGCTCCAGCAGCACCACACCGAAGCTGTACGTGTCTACCTTCTCCGTCAGCTGGCTTGCCGCCTCCCATATTCTGCAAATAACCAATTATATGGCTAGTTGGTAAATGATCATGCCAGTTATAAGACGGAATTTCATTGCAAGCATAGATCGCCCACCATACCTGGAGCAATGTATCCAAAGTTACCAAATACGAACCCCGCGATAGGCAATGGTTGGTTGAGCCCGGCCATGTTCATCTGTGCAGCACCAAAACTGGCGATCTTAGCATTCAACTCCTGATCAAGCAAGATGTTATTAGAGGTGATGTTGTGGTGGACAATCGGTCTATTGCATCCATGGTGTAAGTGGCAGAGCCCTTGGGCCACACAAATGGCGATGGCCTTTCTCTGCGGCCAGCTGAGCGGTGGTTCGCCCTCGTTCCGCCGGTGCAGCCAGTGGTCAAGGCTACCATCACCTCATACGTGTAAACGAGCATCATCGCGTCTTCCCTCTAGATGAAGTGTAGGATGTTGACAATGTTGTCGTGACAGATGCTGGCTAACAGGATCATCTCTGACTTGCAGCGGTTCTCCAGATTACCGTCCACTATTCCATCCACACTCTGCAATTTCTTGATGACCAGCGTAACTGGGAGGCCGATGCCAGCAGTGCCCTGAACATGGATTAAGTACAGTTGTTCGTCCTCCACTATCCTTCTGCTAGCCCACATGCTTCTCTGATTAGTTTCAGTAAGGTGGTTCACTATGCTTTGATCATTGAGCACAGTAGGCAGCGTTGCCGCAGGACTGCTGCTGCGCCGGAGCCGGCGCGGTACGGCCATTTTCAGCGGCCGGGTAGCGCGTGAAGAGGTCGTGTGAAGGATGTATCAACCTGCAAAAGGATTATTTAGTAGCATTCAATAGTATTCCCTCTTTCTGCAAATAAATATACATTAATAATTATTCAGAGATAAAGAGAGATGCTTGTTAATAATTAGTTTGGGACCAAAGAAGTAATTAATTTGAAAGCCAAATGTCCTTTTTGCGGGTAAATTTGAAAGCCACAACAATGATCGGCGAATCTGAAGAAGTTCTGTGGCTTCTCAAAGAGTTGAGGATATTCTTTCAGTTAATACTATCAGAAGTTGCTATTTTTGTTGGTGCGCATTCCATTTTGCATGGTTCTTTTTTTTTTGAGAATCAACGGGGGGGGGGGGGGGGGGGGGGAGCTCCCCCACCTGAATATATTACTCAAAAGAGTCACAGCAAGCTGTGTTACAGAGTTACATAGGCATAGAACATCGTGCAGAGAGGAAAGACCGCCACGAGGAGACGGCCTCCCTGTCACCGGTTTTGAAAAGCCGGTGAGACCAAAGATCAAGGTCTGAAAGGATTAGTTTACATGTAGAGGTAGAACGTCTATCAAGCGATCTGAACAGTTTATCATTTCTCGCCTCCCATATCTTCCACGAGATCGTGAGAAGCACAAAGGACCAGACGTGGCCCTGTGTGGCCGGTGGGAGTTGGGCATCCCAAAGGTCACCGATGGCAGGGGAGGTGGGTGTGATGCCGAGTCGCTGCCATATGCGGGCCGCATATGGGCATGAGATGAAGAGGTGACTGGCGTCTTCAGGCAGAGCCCGGCATCGCGAGCATGCGGGGTCTGTGATGATATGCTTGTGGACGAGGTTTGCACGCGTGTTTAGTCTGTCCTGGAAGAGGTGTCATGCGAAAATCTTGATCTTGTTTGGCACTTGCGAGCGCCAAATGAGGGCTGTGTTTAAGTCGTTGTCCGGCTCTCGTAGAAGAACAACATAGGCTTCTTTGGTGGAGAAGCGGCTGCCCCCCAGGAGAAAGCGTTCATCCTGTTCTGGCGATGGCATGAAGTCCTGCAACAAAGACAATAGCGAAACCAATTCTTGTGTGGCCACAAAGGTTAGACGATTTCTCAGGTTAGAGTCTAAACCGAAACGCATGATATTTGCCACCCTAACTAGTGGAACAAGGGAGTGGGAGAAAAGGTTCGGGAAGGTGTAAGCGAGCGGTAACTGTGTTAGCCAAGTATCAAGCCAAAAATAGGTTGAAGTTCCATTGTTGGTGAGGACAAAGGTTATTTTATGGAGCGTAGGCATTTGAAGGTTGATTGTTCTGCAAAGGTAGGATTGGTTGGAATCTGGAGCTACAAAGGCATTAGGGTGCTGTAAGGTAAGCCAATCTTGCCAAGGGGTGTCTGAGGGTAGTAGAGACTTAGCAGCAAATTTCAAGTGTAAACATTTATTTTGAACATGCAGGTTTTTAAAGTTTAAACCACCAAACTTTTTCGGTTTACAAACGTTTTTCCAAGCAATTAAGCACTGAGCACCAGAGCAAGTGTCCTCTGCCGTCCAAAAGAAAGCGCGGCGAATAGCATCACTTGTTTTTAGAAATTTTTTGGGGATAAGGAAGACGGACATGTAGTAAGTTAGGATAGAGTCGAGGACTGAAGTGATGAGTATGAGCCTGTCTCCTTTTGAGAGAAGTTTGGCCCGCCAACCTGATAGGAATTTTTTGCATCTTTCAAAGACAGGGAGGAAGGCGTTTGGTGGTGGTCGGGTGGGGGAGAGAGGCAGCCCGAGGTATGTTGGGGGGAAAGAGACGGTGGAGGAGTCGAGGATGGACGCAATGGCATTTGAGGTGTGCTGATCGGTGTGAAGTGTTGCGAGGGTCGTTTTGGAGAAATTGATAGAGAGACCGGTGGCAAGTGCAAAGTCGTCTAGGATTTTTTTTTAGCGCGGAGGCGGCCGGAGCGGAGGCGGCGGCAACGATTAGTGTGTCATCTGCATATTGAAGGACTGTTGGTGGGAGATGAGAGAAAATTGGATGGTGAAGGGATGTAGGTTCTTTGTTCTGCAAGATTAGTTGCTGTAGGAGGTCTGCGACAATTATGAAGAGATAGGGGGATATAGGGTCGCCTTGACGGAGGCCATTTTTGCAGGTGATCCAGCTGCCTGGAAGGCCATTGAGAAGTATCGCAGTTTTTCCAGTGGTGAGGATGTTTTGTATCCAATTCCTGAATTTATTAGAGAAGCCTCTGATTGCTAATATTTTGTCCAAAGATGTCCAAGAAATGGAGTCGAAGGCTTTCTTGAAGTCTAGTTTGATGATCATAGTGGGTAGTTTTCTAGTGTGGCAAGAATTTGTGAGGTCAGCAGCGAAGACAAAGTTTTCCGCTATGTTTTTGCCAGAGATGAAGCCAGTCTGGTTGCCGTGGACAAGGAGGGGTATGAGTGGCTTAATACGGTTAGTGAGAAGTTTTGCGACGGCCTTGATGGGGCAATTTTGCAGCGAGATTGGTCTAAAGGCATCAGGTGAAACTACCGATTCTTTTTTGGGTAGGAGAACTATGTGGGCTCGGTTGATCCGTTCGGTGTCGCAGAGACCAAGATGAAAATCGTTGAAGAGGTTGAGGATATGAGTTTTGAGAGTGAGCTAGAATTTTCTATAAAAGAAAGGTCCGAAACCATCCAGTCCAGGGCTGACAATTGGGTTCATTTGGAAGAAAGCATCTTTTATTTCTTCCTCAGAGAAAGGGGCATCCAGGGAGTGAAGAGGTGATAGGGGCAGAGGATAGTAGTCTTGTGGATTGAAATTCCATGAGGTTGGAGAGGGCGTTCCGAGCAAGTTTGAGAAGAAATCTTTTAGGATAGAAGCTTTCTGATGGTGGGAGGTATATTCGACGCCAAGGTGGGACAGGGAGTGGATTTTGTTTTTTCGAAGCCGTTAGGAGGCAGAGACATGGAAGAAGCGTGTGTTTTCTCCACCATCGACTGCATATTTGATTTTGGCACGCCAACGCCAGAACACAATTTTTTCTTTTATTGTTTTTTGTAGGAGCGAGATGATAATTTTTCTGGTGCAAAGCTCAGGCCTGGACAAGGGTCTAGATTCCTCTAATCTATCGATGAGTCCAATGATCCTTTTACACCGTGTCCTTTTACACCGTACTTCGCGTGAGGGAGACGAGATTCTTGAGCGGGCCCAACGCTTGAGGCCAAACCTAGTTATTTTAAGCGAGGCCTGCACCCACTACAACTTCTATGGATATAGCATATTCTTAGTCCAGAAACCAATTCGGTGAACTTATTTATGGAGTTCCTCGTTGCAACTTATTTGTGTGATCGAAAAGAAAAAAAGACATGCTCCAGGACTCAATTACTAGTGCAAATCACATGATAACATTCAGAACCCAGCTCGCACCATAGTAAGTATCAAACCTGCTACTAGTGTTCAGTTCAGGTAGAGCGGAGAGGAGGTTGCTGATGACGGCGGGCGAGCTCGGGCGGCATCAAATCAAATTAGCTAAGGGGAAACGCAGAAGCAGAGGAGAGGAATTTGACGGTAGAACACTGGCGGCGGAGATCGAGAGGCGGCGGTCGGAGTTGGAGAAGAACGATGCGGCTGCACTGGAGCTCGAGGTGGTGACGAGTTCAGCTTCTGGACGTCGACGGGCCAGCTGTGGTGCCGGCCGACCGTGTCCTCGGGGGCGTATCCGCCGCGTACCGGCACACCCGCGGCGTCACCTGCGTGCGGCCCGCGACGGCCAGGAGGCCAGCCGTCCCAACTCGCCCGCGCGACATCCACAGCGAGGGCTCGCGTCCCCATGACCTCCTCCGGATCCAGACAGGGCGGGGCGGGCTTAGCGGCGACCCCAACGCCAACGCCGGTCAAGAGTGGGAGGAGGACAAGGTGGGTGTGGGAAGAGACATGATGAGGTGGTATGGTAGGTGGGGCGTACGGTGTTATCTCTACTCTTACACAAAACAGATTTCATGACGATGACGTGTCTGTCATTCTGCATTATAATCCGGCTAATTTATAGGAAGTAAACTATGATAATTTTGTAAAAAAATACCAGTACCCTTCTCTACATTTAAAGATAAGGCATTTTCTCGTTCATCCTTATCTTTCATAAGATAAACTACTCATATAAATACATGTTGATGTTCCGTGCAACGCACATGCATCTTGTTAGTTTGAACCAAATTTAAAATCTAACGGAATGATCAGTAACCAAAAGTCAATATTCACCAAAATCCATTGAATTCCGACGGAATACTGCTAAATTTTGTCGAGCTCCGTAATCTCAAAACCCGGTGGTATCTAGTAGTAGTCATACGGCGTGTCTCCCGATCACCAAAATCCGAGGCCAGTTTTGCGAGGGGTGAGTAAAGGGATTATGTTTGGGCAAGGGTAGTAAAAAAACATTGTACATGCCGTATATATATATATATATATATTATTTTTTGGGTGAAATGATAAGATCTTGTATTATAAAAGTTTATCAAAAGTACAAAGCATTTTAAATACAATAAAAATTACATTAAGACTTCAAGACCGCATTACGAAAGACAGATAAAATGATTGCATGTTGCTGCATGCGTGCGTCCTACAGTAAATCGAGCTGTCAGGTGCCAAGCCAAGTGTGTGGTAGGGTACGTACCAGCCTGGCTGCCTTGAAAAAGATCGATCGGGAGCGGACTGGAGCGGAACCGACTGGTATTGATGGTGCTCGCTGAGTACGGAGGTTGGGGATCTCGGAATCCGGAGAACGTACTAGTATTTAGGCTGGTTGTAACGGAGAGTATCATATATTAGTATCATGCATATAGTATTAGTGTATGATACTATCTTTTTAATGCATAGTATCATATATTAATATGATGTAGTAGTAGTATTTTATTTATTATCATACATGACACATAGTAGCAAAACATTTATTATGGTACAGTATCATGATATGATACTCGAGTTTAGCTAGGACTCAGTCGAGTGAGACTTCGACGTCAGCATCGTAGGTATAGGCTTGCCCCGATCGATTAATTTTCCTCTTCGTTCATGTGGGCTGTGTGTACGACACTTTTCTTAAGTGGGCTGCTTTCCCTTTGTTTTGTCCTCCCAAAGCTTGTCTCGTGCTGGGCTGTCTTCTTTTCCGGTGCCTATTTTTCGTAAGTGCGCTGGGCTGTCTAGTCTCCTACTTGGTTGGTTACTTTTTTTTTTATTTGGCCTGACAAATATATCAGTGTCTGTGTCAACGCTGCCAGGCGTGGAGTGTGTCTCCATCAAACATAACATAATGCATAAAAAAAAGTGTGTTTTGTATTACTTGAGCACATAATTTTGACACAAGAAAATAGAAAAATAAATTAGAGAACATCTCTGGTTGAACTAAAAATGAGCTTCCTGGTGCATGTTGTAAAAACTGCTAAAAAGGGGGAAGCAGGTAGTAGAAAACTGAAGGTCACTCTCTGATCAACAAAAATGTAATTTGGAACAAGACTAATGTTGCATATGCCTAGTCTGGGACCATCTACTTCTTTCTTAGTGTATATCACTAGTTTTAGGTGATCCGTGGGAAAATAAAATATATTTTAAATAAAATAATAAGTTACACACGGATGACGGGCATGCAATTGGGTGTGATCAACGTGTGAGCGATCAGATGACAATATTTTGAGAAAAAAAGGTTGCATAGAAATGACGGGCATGCAATTGCGCGTGGGCGATTGACATGAGGCTGGCACGTGCATAACCAGTGGCACTATCTTATAAAAATAAAAATATATTAAATTGTACATGGATGGGCATGGCCAGAGTACAGACGACTGTGCGGCCCATGGGTCTGCAAGTCGAGTGCGTTATTTAAAATAAAAATCCTAGACATCACTAATAAGAAAAGGAAAAACCACAAAATCCAAAACACAAAAAAATAGAAAGTAGAAAACGAAAAAGTTAAAAATAAACCCATCATATTGGTCTGCCCAAGCAACCAACCGCCCGCCCCGCACACACCCTAGTTTTGCTCGCATGGTGTCACTTGCAATTTCATGCAGACTACAACATATGTGGTTGTGCATGGGAGGACGTGCAACTAGTGTCGGACATGCAACTGGCCCGCCCCCTCTCCCGCCGCCCCCTTCGGCAAAACAAAGGTCCAGTTGCAACTATGTTGGGGGACATGCAGTTGCGGTCAGGTGCGGCGCTTGTAGTTGCATGCCTAGTGTCGGACATGCAACTGGCCCGCCCCTCTCCCGCCGCCCCCTCCGACAAAACAAAGGTCCAGTTGCAACCATGTTGGGGGACATGCAGTTGTGGTCAGGTGCGGCGCTTGCAGTTGCAGGGCTTTTGTCGGGCTTGCAACTGGCCCGTCCCCTCTAGCGGTGCCCCTCCGACAGAACAAAAAAGTCTAATTGCGGACGGGTTACAAGACATGTAGTTGCGGTCGGGTGCGACACTTGCAGTTGCATTCCTAGTGTCGGACATGCAACTGGCCCGCCCCCTCTCCCGCCTCCCACACCGACAAAACAAAGGTCTAGTTGGGGGACATGCAGTTTCGGTCGGGTGCGGCGCTTGCAGTTGCGGGGATGTTGTCAGGCTTGCAACTGGCCCGCCCCTCTACCGGCGCCCCTTCCGACAGAACAAAAAAGTCCAGTTGCAGTCGGGCTAGAAGACATGCAGTTGCGGTTGGGTGCGACACTTGCAGTTGCATGCCTAGTGTCGGACATGCAACTGGTCTGCTCCCTCCATCAAAACAAAGATCCAGTTGCAACCATGTTGGGGGACATGCAGTTGCGGTCGGGTGCGGCGCTTGCAGTTGCGGGGCTGTTGTCGGGCTTGCAACTGGCCTGCCCCCTCCGACAGAACAAAAAAGTCCAGTTGTGGTCGGGTTACAAGACATGCAGTTGCAGACGGGGCACGACAATCAGAGTTGCGTTACAGGGCGATACTTGCAGTTGCATGGCTAGTATCAGACATGCAATTGTCCCTCCCCGAAAAACAATACAGAGTTGCAATTGCGTTGAAGACTTGCAGTTGCAGTCAGGACGAGACACTTCCAATTGCATGCCTAGTGATACACATGCAATTGTCCTCTCGACAAAACACCATAGAGTTGCAGTCGTGTTTGAATACATGCAGTTGCAGTCGGGGCACGACAAATCAGAGTTGTGTGCCTAGTTGCAGACATGCAACTCCCCCCCCCCCACCCCGACAAAATAACACATAGTTGCATTACAGGGCGATACTTGCAGTTGCATGGCTAGTATCAGACATGTTATTGTCCCTCCCCAAAAAACAATACAGAGTTGCAATTGCGTTGAGGACTTGCAGTTGCAGTCAGGACAAGACACTTGCAATTGCATGCTAGTTCCAAGCATGCAACTGTCCTCCCGATGGAACATCATAGAGTTGTAGTTGGCAGGCACTTGGAGTTGTGTGCCTAGTGATAGACATGCAACTACCACATCTTCCGATAAAACACCAAAGTGCTGCAATCGCGTTGAAGATGTGCAGCTGTACTTAGGGGTGACCCTTGGTAGCTGCTCCCTCCCCAACAAAAACACCACCGAGTTACGATCATGTTGAAGACATGTAGCTGCAGTCGGGGCCGATTGTGCAGCCAGATGGCAACATTTCCAATTTCCCAAAGTGAAACGGTTATTTAATAAAAAATGAAAAATAAAAAAGGTAGCAAGAAAAAGGTTTGAAAAGAGCAATAAAAAGAAAGAAAGAAACACCTCATCGACGGGGCAAAATGCATGAAAAACAAAAGAAAATTGAATATCCCACTAGATGTCGACTTCCATGTGTATGGGAAAAAGAAAATACAAAAACTATAAAATAAAATAAAGTTAAATAATAAAATTCCCCATATTATGCGTGTTTCGATCTCATCGCCACACAAGTCTCGCCACAGTTGCGGACACGTTTTACCCCTTCAGTTGCACGTAGTTTTGGATGCATGCAATTGCATACGTGTTGCACCCTTGTAGTTGCATGGATTCCGATAATTCTAGTTGTACATAAGGGGAACAAGAGTTTTTGTGACAAATAAAAAGAAAAGGCAACAGTTTTTCTGTCAACCTGACGTGTGAAAAAGAGGGCATATCAACATTACGAAAATATATTCCTGGGTAATACATGAATGAAACAAAAAAATTACAAAAAAGAACAAGCAACATACAAATAAACAAAAAATCCATGTACAAAAAAGAACAGGCAACATACAAATAAACAAAAAATCCATGTACAAACGACATCAACAAGCGAGCGTAAAATCCTTCATGCATGTAAAAAAAGCCTGTTCTACAAAATTTAGATGTTCCGTATTGCCAAAAGATAAAAAGAAATTACAAGTAAACCATTTTAATAAAAATAAATTGATGATTATATACACTAAAATAGAAAAGGGAAATAAAAAATAAAAAAGAAAGTACAGGTATATATACGAGAGTGGGCTGCGCTAGCAAGTTTCCTGCTTGTTGTAGACAAAAGCAAAACAACGGAAAAGGCCATCCAGCCGCTGGCCAGCCGCGGATAGCCTTTCGCGGCAAAAAAACAAAAATGAAGTGGGCTGGTCGCGTCTTAACAGGCCGAATCGATACAAGACACTATATTACGTGAATCTTGGAGCGACAAACATCAAACGGCCAGACTGTCGACTGAGACTTCACTAAATCTCAGTTGACTGAGATTTAAATCTCAGTTGACTGAGATTTAGCGAGCCCCATGATACTCAACCCTCTCTTTCTTCATTTAATTATATGACACCTCATCAAAATTACCTAGTTGGCATGCATGATACTAGCTATGATACTCCCATTACGACCAGCCTTATACATCTTGACGAGAATCCGATAGTGCATTTTTTTAACTAGGCCGCGACCTACCGGCGTCCCGCTAGCCAGTGCGTAGCCGCCACCTATGCAACCCTGCGTATAAGTATATGCCGTATTTGCCATGTGGGTCCCACCAATCTCGTCGGAAGGATCCAGAAATTAGTTTCCCCACGGCGCGCCATCTCGTCCTACAGCGTGCGCGCCGCTAGATCCTAATCCGACGACGCAGAGACGGGGCAGACCATGTGTTTGTCTGCTTCCTGCTTCCGGCTAATTTGACAATTTTGACATGTGGACGAAATCATTTCACAAAATGAACTGCCTTGAAAAAAATTTCACTCAGCTGACCGTTTTGAGTGGCGCCTGACACGGAGGCACCACACCCTACGGTGCAGCGCCTAGCTCTCGGGCGTTGCACCTCTGTCCAGCGCGGCAGCCCCGGGGCCCGCACCCAGCAGTGCAGCGCCTCAGAACTAGGAGCTGTGGCACCCCGGCTCAGAGAAGACCGAAACGCCCCGTATTCCAGCCCAGGGACAAGTCCTCTGGAATACGGCACTGTTGGCATAGAACAAATCAGCTCTTTATTACAATGGATATGGTTACAAAGGGTACAAAGATTACATCGGCACGGCAACACTAGGCCTGCCCGGGGTAGCTCTATGCTAACAGCGGAGTAACTCTCTCGGCAGCGGAACAACGATGGCGGTGATGGACTCCACTCCGCAGGGACTCTGACTAGAACGCGTATCCTAGGTCGCAAACTCGGTATCCTCGACAAGCAAGCAATCATAGCATGACCTGCAAACTGGCATGACACGCCAGGTGAATACTTTGAATGTACTCGCAAGCTCACAGCAAACATCAGCATTAAGGCAAGACAACATCATAGCAAGATAGCTACTGAAGTAGATGCAGTAAGGTAAAGCATATTTAATCCATACTCCGAATAATCTCAGGATCCAATCTGAACCTGTTCCAAATCCAATCCCAATCATGTGGTCATCCGACCACTCATCTCATAGCCATCCCATGGCTAACATGTCATATTCCTGGTACCATCTGCACTGCAAGTCTGACAAACTTACTCTCTTACGGGTCGTCTCACAACCTTCAGAATACTCACGATCCACCGAGTACTTCCGATCTTACGACGAGTTCTTCCATCATTATCACTACTATGGTTGACCACCTAAAGAGGTCTAGACGGACTGTCCAATACCGTGGACACGGCTATTCGAATAGATTTTACACTCTGAAGAGGTTGCGCACTTTACCCACACCATGGAGCACCTGACCTCATGATCCCATTCGGGTGGACTAGCGTTGCTCCAACGAAACCCGCCTGACCCGTGACCCTCCCATCATACCACCGGCAATCATCCTCCCCCGGAGTCCTGCCCTGGGTGGCCCCTGTGTCACCGCGTGACACCTGCCACCGTCGTGGCCAACAAACTGTCCCAAACGGGGACCTGGTACCATATAACTCAACTGGGCTCACAAGGTTATCGCCGCCTACCGGTCCAGGGTAGCGCGCACACATAACCTTCCCTGTCGGGCGGTACCGGTGAAAGAGCACGCGATCAGACCAAGTCAAGGCCGTCCCATACCGGCAAATGTGGCTGCACGGATAAGTCCGGACAGGTGACTCTGGATCAACCATGAAGTATCTAATCTCCGAATAATCCCTGTCATGGCTGACACTCCGATATAGTAGTCTACGTCAAAACGATATCCGGCTAGAAACCCGGTAACCAGTATGCTTAAGCCACTGCTACTAACTCATCTCCACGAACAGTCGGATGAAATCCAGAATAATCATAGATGGTAATCTCAGCATCATAGTATCAACAAGTGGGTAAACTACTAGTCACTAACAATCCGGTACTCAACACGATAGTCACCTATCTAGGAAATTACTCAAGCATTGTATAATCCAATTCATTTCACAGATACTTCATACTTGCTATTAAAGTAATTAGTTAAACTATGACATTGCAATGCAATTATGCAGATGAGAGTTGTGGCTTGCCTAGGGATGAAGGAATCATCGGGAAGGAGTGCGGAATGGTCGCGGAAGGAGTTGCCGGAAACAGTTCTCTCCCAGAGGGGCTGTTTATGGGCAATGGCAAAATGGTCATTTCCATAGTGGGACCACATAGTGAAAATGGTACCAGCAGATAGAGCTTGACGAGACAAAGAAGTGGGCTTTGGAATCACCTCGATCGGAGTTGCGGTTAAAAAGCTACAGCCGTTTGAAGTGCAGGGACCAATCTGCAAAAAGTTTATTTACAGACAAGCCCCTAGCGGCTAAAACCATAGGCGCACTGGGCAGATTACGTTTTCTGAGCAGGAAAACGCATTCTATGCTGCAGTGTAACAGAATACGCCTTCTTCAGAGGAAAACATACTACAGAGAGGACGCCTCCACTTATGTCAGCGGGCCCGGCCTCTGGGTCAATGATGGGAGGGGCCCGGCGCTGACTTCTTTCTCTCTCCCCTGTCTTCCTCTACCTTGCGACGAGGAGGAGACAGAGGGCGGCAGCGCAACGCCGGCGCCGGCCCGGCCAACTCAGGCCACCCCCTGCATGGGCGCGGGCACCGGTGCGCTCGCCGTGAAGAGTCTCGGCCAGGGGGAGCAGTAGAAGTGGCGGGGGCGAGGTGTGGTGGCCGCTGCGGCAGGTGGCAGTGGTGGGATCCGGCGAGAGGCGCGGGCGGCTCCGGTTGTCTCCAGCCGAGCAGAGGGTACCAGCGCGTTCAGGGGAAGATGTCGCATCCATCCAGAGGTCGAACGAGCGCCGGGGAGAGCTGCGGCTGCGGCGGCTCAAGGTGGCCGTGGACACGGGTGGCGGCAAAACGTGGGGAGGCGCGGCCACGGTCGCTCCGGCGACGAACTGAGAGGACGGAGGAGGTCGCCGGCGTTTGGGGGGGATCATGGAGGTGGCGAGACAAAGAGACGGAGCTCGGGACCGCCGGAATTGGAGCGGTAGAGGCGGTGGCCATGGCGGCCAACCGCGGAGGGGAGGAGTTCCGGGGCTCAAGCAGATAGCCAGGGAGGGGTAGGGTAGCGAGGTGGAGCTGGTGGTCAGGTCGAGGCACTCGGGGGCAGCCTATAAATAGGCGGGCAGCGCGGAGGGGATGAGCACGCTGCCGTGGCGGCCTTATCGCCATACTGGAGCTCGAGGGGTGGCGTGGCTGGCTAGTTCTGGCGTCGGGAGGCTTCGCGGAGAGGTGTAGAGGGCTCGGGCGTGCTTCAGAAGGCTCGAGGGAGAAGAAAACGACGACGGTGTCATGTGCGCTCACTGTTCCTCGATGGGGATGGCTCGCCGGGGAAGAATCCAGAGGGGGAGAGGGTTCCAGAGCGACGACGACGACGAGGGGAAGCCCCTAGACATGGCTAGGTGGCGAGAGAGAGAAGGAATGGACGGAACCGAGGAGGTCTATCGCCAGAGCACGCTGGCTGGCATGCCACCCGCGTGGTCACCGCGTGTACTGGCAAAGATTTGAATAGAGGGGCTGGCAAACCTTGACTGGGGTGAAGTCCTTGCTCCCCAAGGTAGCCTGGAAGTGAAAGATCACCAAAAGAAGCCAAGAGTAGATGTGAGGCTTCACTGGAAGTTTGCTGTAGCAAACTTGTCCTCAAATCTGTGCTCAACAGGAAGGTGATAAGAACCAAAGATGATGTCTGGGAGGTTTAGGGTAGGAAGGACTACAATCCTATGAAATTTGGAAAGAAATGGACCAACATTTAATAGGGTTGCTTTGCAACTGACCAATCTGGTCCAGAAAACCAATCTTGATGTGTCACTCACACATCAAATGGTATTGAGCTGAAATTTGGTAGAACATGATGATTTAGTCATATGAAGACTCTGTAAAATTTTCATACTATTTGGACATGCCAAAATAGTACTTCTTTCACAGATATCCTCTCTGACCAGAATCTTAAAAAAATTCTAGGGAATTATTAGGAAGATGAAATGAGCCCAAATTTTGTGCAGATAGGTTATATGGGTAGGAGAATGCTCTAGTAAATTTTCAGAAATTATGGAGCAATATAAAATATTGTTGCTTCACAATGTGAAAATCTGACAAGAAACCAAGATTTGATGGTATGCTCACATAGATGATTGGACAGGGTTGAAACTTGGTGGAGAGTCATGATTTGAGCATATGGAGATGCTTGCAAAATTTCAACTCATTTGGATACTCCTAGCTAGCACTTGCTTCACAAAGATTCGAGTTGACCAAAAACTTTGGAAATTAGCCAAGGGAGATTTAATATCCAAATGAAGTTGAGTTTTGTCATGTGGCAATGATATGGATAGGAAAGAATTCCCAAAAAAGTTTGAGAGCAATCAAGCATAAATAAAGGGTACTTGCTTCTCAACTTGGCAGCTGGGGCAGAATCTGAAAAGGAATATTAGTGAAATATTTTTGAACATGTCAAGGAAGGGTTTGACATATTTGTGGAAGATCTGACCCAAACAATTTATGAGAATTATTTGGGAATTTTGGGAATGTGGGTTGCTTCACAACCCAGGACAGACATGGTTATTCCTTTAATAGAAAAAGGAATTTTCCCAAGGAAAAGAATATTGGGGTTGGTCCAAGATGGAAATGACAAGGTCTTGGGATGGTTTTGAAGTTGGCAAGCCACTTAGGAAGAAGAATGAAGAGTGATCCCTCCAGGTTGCAAGATTACTAAGCCACAGAAAAGCGAATCCGGACCAAATTCAAAAGAAAAAGAAAATGGGCAAAATCCAGGGTGTTACAAACCTACCCCCCTTAAAGAAATCTCGTCCTCGAGATTTGGTTGCTCAGGGATCAAACATGAATATTTCCACTTTGAGGAAACCGTTTCCAACTCGGGTTTCCTTTTTACCTTTGTATTATGTTCCCACTGAATTTCATATGACTGACTGCCTTGCTTTGGGGTGGTTTGTTTCACTGGACCCTTTTTCTGGCAAATCTTACCTCATATGTTACTCTGACTCCAATCCTTTTATATCTGCTATCCTGTCTGGGGCAATAAATTATCCGGACCGAACTATGTGCCCTGCTCGTAAGTCCGAGGGTGATTCCTCATGGACGTGTCATGACGGAGTCCAATACGGACGACCTTTCACTGAGTTGTGAACAGATTCTCTTGGTGGACACGAAATATTTTACTCATTGCATTGGGTGGCTTCAAATGGCTGGGTGTCCTCTAGACTCAAAACAGTACTGTGAATCGTACCGTTCTCCTGGTGGAATCTGACTTCTCACACGGATAGCTGGGTCATCTTGGCTATCTTCACTGTCTTGAGTATAAAGCTCCTACCAAATATTTGACTGTCACCCGTCGTGACCAGCATAAAGGTGTACGGTGATATTATCCATAGACTTGACTAACAGTGGTCCTGGCAGCAGAATCTTGTTCACGGCAGGTTAGTCTTTAACTGATTCCCATCTGTGAGGACACATGCTTCGAGACTGTTGTTCATTCATCTGATTATTCAGTCTGTCGGTATCTCCATATGGATGGTAGGCCATACAATGCTTTGACACGGTTGCTGAATTTGAACTGCTGAGTTAATCTTTCAGCTGTCCTGACCAGCTTGGTTGCCTTCTTCTGACAATTTTGAGCATATCTGGTTGGCGGGGCGTGTTGTCTCGATATGGGGTCCTTGCAAATGGAATAGACCCCGCGGGTGTGTATACATGGTGACTGGTACCGAGCTAGACTGTCTGAAGTATTTGTACCACTACCATACCTGTATGAACAACCTTGCTCTTTTATTATAGTTCTCCTTGCCTGGATCCTTTGCTGACGAACTTGGCCTTGACGTGTTCTTGATTCTCCGTGTGACCATAGGTGTTGTCAGGTGCAATATTCCGGCAGGCATATTACTTTACAAGTTGTAGCTGTAGTGTAACGACCATCTGAACCCTTGAATAAAACTGGCAAATAAACCAGTAGCCACCAGAACGGTCTTTACAACTCAGATCTGGGACATTACTGGAGTAACTCAACCCCGACTCAAGAAGGCTGAAAAGCAGCTCAGAGCATGAGACGGTGTCGATAAGAAGAAAGTAGCAGTTCCCTAAGACGGCCGAAGAACAGCTCAGAGCATAGGGTCACTGCTACGGAGAGAAATTCAACAGCTGCCCGAGACGGCCGAAAAGCAGCTCAGAACACGGGCCAGTTGCTGACAAGAGAAATAAAAGTCGGCATCCACCCCGGACGGCCGAAAATAGCTCAAAACATAGGCGTGGTGCCGTTACCAAAGAAAGACGGGCAAGGGTTCATCCGCGTCTCAAACAGCTCACTATTATGCATACATGGTATTCGGCTATCCTTCTTGTGGAACACTAAGTTCATAGCACATGCTGGCTTGCTTCCAAGACATAGTAGGGTTCAAATTGTACTCATAGCAGACTCAAACCATGTATATGAATCATACCTTTGGCACGGAATGCACTATGGATCATGTACACAATTTGCCTTCTTGTTGATGCGATCATTACTGCTGTGAAAGTTGCACTGATGTATACTTGATGCTGATAACAAATCCGGCCAGGATATCATTTGTATTCAGGCCCGATATTCCCGATATAACACAGTCTGCTGGAAATTCCACATTACTGAGCTGAGCTTCCACATGGCTGTCTCTTCACTGACTCTTTGGGTTCAGGGTCGGTGAGCAACTTCCATAAGGGGAAAATAAGGTAACACCAAGGGCCCAAATAAAGAAGCAAAATAAACGACTAAAACAAAAGCACATAAAGCAGCAAGATCACACACACAAGCAATATCACATTCTATAACTATTCACAGCAATAATATGCATTCCTACTTAAGCACACAAATCTCACAAGAACTCCGGTATTACGGTCTAACATGCTGTGGCGATGTGCACGAAAGTGAATCCATGCATGGAAGAAAATTGGTGTAAACAAGGCTACACCAAATACGAGCTTAACACCAGTTCCATCTGGATGGACACGGTGGCGAGGACGAACTTGGTGATCGGGGGTCGGAACGCAGAAGTTACGACCACTTCATCATCAAGCGTACGGAACAAAACCGTACACGTCCAAAGAATAGGTGGCGGAATGAGATAGTGGTGGAGAGAAAGGCTTGCAGGCATTGCCCTTTTCTGATAACAAGGATCAGTAAGGGTTGCCGAAGCAGCTAGTGGAATGGCACGATCCGGGATAGGACTTGTCTATCACCGAAACGATAGGGGTGGCTGAAAAGAATATATTGGTGTGGTACCGGTGCATCAATCTGAAAAGGGATCGACATCACCAAGCACCTTGGCATCACTCTACTGGGACGAAGATAACACCACACCAAGGAACAAATATGCAAACTGGAGAGTGCAGGTAGGGAATCGAAACTGATGCCACCTACACTCACCAGATCCATCGTTAGTGATAAGATATCTAGTCTATATGCATGCTATGCACAAACCAATGCAACAAACAAGTGCAGCAAACCAACAGGATCCTATACTACCGGTTACTAACGCTCGCACCTAGACCGCGCGTCCTATAGCCAAACCTGCTCTGATACCAACGCCTGTGGCACCCCAGCTCAGAGAAGACCGGAACGCCCCGTATTCCAACCCAGGGACAAGTCCTCTGGAATACGACACTGTTGGCATAGAACAAATCAGCTCTTTATTACAATGGATATGGTTACAAAGGGTACAAGGATTACATCGGCACGGCGACACTAGGCCTGCCCGGGGTAGCTCTATGCTAACAGCGGGGTAACTCTCTCGGCAGCAGAACAGCGACGGCGGTGATGGACTCCACTCCGCAGGGACTCTGGCTAGAACGCGTATCCTAGGTCGCAAACTCAGGATCCTCGACAAGCAAGCAATCATAGCATGACCTGCAAACTAGCATGACACGCCAGGTGAGTACTTTGAATGTACTCACAAGCTCACAGCAAACATCAGCATTAAGGCAAGACAACATCATAGCAAGATAGCTACTGAAGTAGATGCAGTAAGGTAAAGCATATTTAATCCATACTCCGAATAATCTCAGGATCCAATCTGAACCTGTTCCAAATCCAATCCCAATCATGTGGTCATCCGACCACTCATCTCATAGCCATCCCATGGCTAACATGTCATATTCCTGGTACCATCTGCACTGCAAGTCTGACAAACTTACTCTCTTCTGGGTTGTCTCACAACCTTTAGAATACTCACGATCCACCGAGTACTTCCGATCTTACGACGAGTTCTTCCATCATTATCACTACTATGGTTGACCACCTAAAGAGGTCTGGACGGACTGTCCAATACCGTGGACACGGCAATTCGAATAGATTTTACACTCTGCAGAGGTTGCGTACTTTACCCACACCATGGAGCACCTGACCTCGTGATCCCATTCGGGTGGACCAGCGTTGCTCCAACGAAACCCGCCTGACCCGTGACCCTCCCATCGTACCACCGACAATCATCCTCCCTCGGAGTCCTGCCCTGGGTGGCCCCTGTGTCACCGCGTGACACCTGCCACCGTCGTGGCCAACAAACTATCCCAAACGGGGACCTGGTACCATATAACTCAACTGGGCTCACAAGGTTATCGCCGCCTACCTGGCCAGGGTAGCGCACACGCATAACCTTCCCTGTCGGGCGGTATCGGTGAAAGAGCACACGATCAGACCAAGTCAAGGCCGTCCCATACCGGCAAATGTGGTTGCACGGATAAGTCCGCACAGGTGACTCTGGATCAACCATGAAGTATCTAATCTCCGAATAATCTCTGTCATGGCTGACACTCCGATATAGTAGTCCACGTCAAAACGATATCCGGCTAGAAACCCAGTAACCAGTATGCTTAAGCCACTTCTACTAACTCATCTCCACGAACTGCCGGATGAAATCCAGAATAATCATAGATGGTAATCTCAACATCATAGTATCAACAAGTGGGTAAATACTAGTCACTAACAAACCGGTACTCAACACGGTAGTCACCTATCCAGGAAATTACTCAAGCATTGTATAATCCAATTCATTTCACAGATACTTCATACTTGCTATTAAAGTAATTAGTTAAACTATGACATTGCAATGCAATTATGCAGATGAGAGTTGTGGCTTTCCTGGGGATGAAGGAATCATCGGGAAGGAGTGCGGAATGGTCGCGGAAGGAGTTGCCGGAAACAGTTCTCTCCCAGAGGGGCTGTTTATGGGCAAGGGCAAAATGGTCATTTCCACAGTGGGACCTCATAGTGAAAATGGTACCAGCAGATATAGCTCGATGAGACGAAGAAGTGGGCTTTGGAATCACCTCGATCAGAGTTGCGGTTAAAAAGTTACAGCCGTTTGAAGTCTAGGGACCAATCTGCAAAAAGTTTATTTACAGACAAGCCCCTGGCGGCTAAAACCGTAGGCACACTGGACAGATTACGTTTTCTGAGCAGGAAAATGCAATCTAGGCCGCAGTGTAAAAGAATACGCCTTCTTCAGAGGAAAACGTACTACAGAGAGGACGCCTCCACTTAAGTCAGCGGGCCCGGCCTCTGGGTCAATGACGAGTGGGGCCCAGCGCTGACTTCTTTGTCTCTCCCCTGTCTTCCTCTACCTTGCGACAAGGAGGAGACAGAGGGCGGCAGCGTGACACCGGCGCCGGCCCGGCCAACTCCGGCCACCCCCTGCACGGGCGCAGGCACCGGTGCGCTCGCCATGAAGAGTCTCGGACAGGGGGAGCAGTAGAAGTGGCGGGGGCGAGGTGTGGTGGCCGCTGCGGCAGGTGGCAGTGGCGGGCTCCGGTGAGAGGCGTGGGCGGCTCCGGCTCTCTCCGGCCGAGCGGAGGGTACCGGCGCGTTCAGAGGAAGATGCCGCATCCATCCAGAGGTAGAACGAGCGCCGGGGAGAGCTGCGGCTGCGGCGGCTCGAGGTGGCCATGGACACGGGTGGCGGCAAAACGTGGGGAGGCACAGCCACGGTCGCTCCGGCGATGAACTGAGAGGACGGAGGAGGTCATCGGCGTTTGGGGGGGCTCATGGAGGTGGAGAGACAGAGAGACGAAGCTCGGGACCACCGGAATTGGAGCGGCAAAGGCGGCGGCCATGGCGGCCAACCGCGGAGAGGAGGAGCTCCGGGGCTCAAGCAGATAGCGAGGGAGGGGTAGGGGAGCGAGGTGGAGCTGGTGGTCAGGTCGAGGGACTCGGGGGCAGCCTATAAATAGGCGGGCGGCACAGAGGGGATGAGCACGCCGCCGTGGCGGCCTTATCCCCATACTGGAGCTCGAGGGGTGGCGTGGCTGGCTGGTTCTGGCATCGGGAGGCTTCGCGGAGAGGTGTGGAGGCCTCGGGCGTGCTCCAGAAGGCTTGAGGGAGAAGAAAACAACGACGGTGTCACATGCGCTCACTGTTCCTCGACGGGGACGGCTCACCGGGGAAGAATCCAGAGGGGAGAGGGTTCCAGAGCGACGACGATGACGAGGGGAAGCCCCTAGACATGGCTAGGTGGCGAGGGAGAGAAGGAATGGACGGAACCGAGGAGGTCTATCGCTAGAGCACGCTGGCTGGCATGCCACCCGCGTGGTCACCGCGTGTACTGGCAAAGATGGGACTAGAGGGGTTGGCAAACCTTGTCTGGGGTGAAGTCCTTGCTCCCCAAGGTAGCCTAGTAGTGAAAGATCACCAAAAGAAGCCAAGAGTAGATGTGAGGCTTCACTGGAAGTTTGCTGTAGCAAACTTGACCACATATCTATGCTCAACAGGAAGGTGATAAGAACCAAAGATGATGTCTGGGAGGTTTATGGTAGGAAGGACTACAATCCTGTGAAATTTGGAAAGAAATGGACCAACATTTAATAGGGTTGCTTTGCAACTGACCAATCTGGTCCAGAAAACCAATCTTGATGTGCCACTCACACATCAATTGGTATTGAGCCGAAATTTGGTAGAACATGATGATTTGGTCATATGAAGACTCTGTTAAATTTTCATACTATTTGGACATGCCAAAATAGTACTTCTTCCACAGATATCGTCTCTGACCAGAATCTTAGAAAAATTCTGGGGAATCATTAGGAAGATTAAATGAGCACAAATTTTGTGGAGATAGGTTATATGGGTAGGAGAATGCTCTGGTAAATTTTCAGCAATTATGGAGCAATATAAAATATAGTTGCTTCACAATGTGAAAATCTGACCAGAAACCAAGATTTGATGGTATTCTCACATAGATGATTGGATAGGGTTGAAATTTGGTGGAGAGTCATGATTTGAGCATATGGAGATGCTTGTAAAATTTCAACTCATTTGGATACTCCTAGCTAGCACTTGCTTCACAAAGATTCCAGTTGACCAGAAACTTTGGAAATTAGCCAAGGGAGATTTAATATCCAAATGAAGTTGAATTTTGTCATGTGGCAATGATGTGGATAGGAAAGAATGCCCAAAAAGTTTGAGATCAAGCAAGCATAAATAAAGGGTACTTGCTTCTCAACTTGGCAGCTGGGACAGAATCAGAAAAGGAATATTAGTGAAATATTTTTGAACATGTCAAGGAAGGGTTTGACATATTTGTGGTAGATCTGACCCAAACAATTTATGAGAATTATTTGGGAATTTTGGGAATGATGGAAATGTGGGTTGCTTCACAACCCAGGACAGACAGGGTTATTCCTTTAATAGAAAAAGGAATTTTCCCAAGGAAAAGAATATTGGGGTTGGTCCAAGATGGAAATGACAAGGTCTTGGGATGGTTTTGAAGTTGGCAAGCCACTTAGGAAGAAGAATGAAGAGTGATCCCTCCAGGTTGCAAGACTACTGAGCCACAGAAAAGCGAATCCGGACCAAATTCAAAAGAAAAAGAAAATGGGCAAAATCCAGGGTGTTACAGGCGCCACACATGTAATGTGCAGCGCCTAGCCCGTAGGCGTTGCACATTGACTTAGATGCAGCCAGCGCGCTCTAGCCCTCCCCCGCCCACCCCATTCTTCAGCAGTTATAGAAGCATCCTTGTGGCGGCTGGCTCCTCTCCCCCTCTCAATCCCCTCTCCCACGATTTGGTCCGTAGATTTCTTCACCAATCCATCCTAGAAGGTACTCTCCTCCGATCCCCTTCTTTCTATCCATATAATGTATCTTATTTTGAAGATTTATGGAACCTTTGTTTGATTAGATTAGAATGTTGCATGTATATAGATTTGTGGAACCCTTGTTTGATTAGATTAGAATGTTTCATGCATATAGATTTGTGGGACTTCCAAGATTTGTAGATGATATGTAATTATTTTGTAACCCTAGTTTAGTTTATTTGTATTGAAAAGATATGCTTTGGATATATATGTTGAGATGTTATTTGTATTGAAAAGATATTCGTATTGAATCTTGCATAAAGTAGGCCTAGTTTAGTTTATTTCTATTGAAAAGATATTCGTATTGACAAGAATGCTTTGGATATATATGTTGAGATGTTATTTACATGAAACCATTATAGAACATTATATTGTTTTGGATACATATTAGGAAGTATAGGGAGTAAGCTAACGTATGTTACTTGTTTGAAATTTGTAGGATGGTTTGGCTTCTCGATGATCACTGGGACCATCAACACCGGGCGTACTTTATGTCGGTGCAGCAGCGGGTAATAATGAAAGTGGCCGGTATTATGAATTTTGTATTTATTTCAAACACAAATGCCCCATATGTAATTTTCTGATTTGCTTGTTTGTAGGAGCTTCAACCTCTGAAGATTCGATCTCACGGGGTCATCCTTGGGGGGATGCGCTATGATGAGCGGTACACACCGTATGTAAGGGAGACAGGACTCCTCCCTTTCATTCAGTTGGTCAGCCGGTCGACGCCACCCCTCAATGCTACAGCAATCACCGCGCTTGTTGATCGTTGGAGGCCGGAGACACACAGTTTCCATCTTCGGACCGGAGAGATGACCGTGACGCTCCAGGATATTGCTATGAATGCCGGTCTTCCTATCGAGGGGAATCCTCTTTGTATGAGCACCGATTCTGATGGGTGGCGCGAGCAGATGCATGCCCTTATTGGCATGGTTCCTCCAGAGCCTCCAGAACCAGAAGCAGAAGACAAGAAGAAGGAAAGAGTCGCAGCCGGTGCTCCTTTCACCTGGATTGCATGGAACTTTGGTACTTGCCCTGAGGATGCTAATGAGGATGAGGTCAAGACATATGTGTAGGGGAACGCAGCAGAAAACAAAAAAATTCTGACCTACGCACCAGCCCAGGACCACTATGGAGACTGCATACAAGGTTTGATCATTTTCGTTACCAACTCGTAGCGCAGCGGAAGAAGAGTCGATGACGATCGGCGGTGCAGATCCCCGCAGCTAGGATTTACAACCTCCCAACTGCGAGGATGTATACCCTCATCCGCCACTCGGACAGCCCTCCGGGAGGCGGTCGAACAGTCCCCCGGACGGCGTCGCGGACAGCCCTTCGGGAGGACCTTCGAAACTCAGACGGTCACTCGGACAGCCCTTCAGGAGGACTCACAGAACTCGGACCGTCACTTGGACAGCCCTTCGGGAGGCACTCACAGAACTCAGACCATCACTTGGACAGCCCTTCGGGAGGCACTCTCGAACAGCCCCTCGGGCACTAAGATCGAAACTACGACCTCTCTACAGAGTTGCACACATACGGTGTCATCTATCCGGCAGGGCTTCACCGTCCAGAACTAGTTCCCACCGGAACCCAGACAGCCTTTCGGCTCTACGAAACTATTTCGCGGGGAGGGAGAGAGAAGCCAGATCATTGCATGGCACTTTTATGTGAGAAGGAGTGAGTTTTGGGAAGCCCCCTCACCTCCTATTTATAGGAAAGCCAAGGGGTAGAGGCAAGGGGTAAAAAGACCAAAAGGGGCTCAAGATCTTTTCACCCAAATGCCACATAAGGGTGTGTGTAGAACATATCCACCATGAGGTGGAAGGAAACCCCAAGGGGCCCCACCACACCACCATGGACGAAATTTGGTGCTGCCCCCTTTGGGGGGGGGGGGCCACCACCTTTCACACACCATTATCTCTCACCAAAAGTGATTTTCTTCTAGAAGAAAAACCCAAAAAAGCACTTTCACTATTCACGACGACATTTTTCAGCGTCCATTCAAACTGAAAATATTTATGTGGGCTTAGAACATTTCCAGTACCCACCATAATAATTTTCAACGCGTTCTGGAACAATTCCAGTTTAGTGATTTCATCTGCGAAAAGCATCTGAAGTGGTTCCGGCAGCTTCGGAATATTTTCGGTTTTTCTTCCAGAAAATTCCCAAAAGTTTCCAGAATGATTCTGGCACCCTCCAAGAATTATCGGGCATGTGTCGAAACCAATTTGACTTTATGGTATCCTCTGGAACAACTTTTCAGTTTCACCGGAACACATCCGGTGACCTCTCTCTGCGGAACTTTTCCGCTGTCCGAAACTTTTCCAGTGTCCGAAACTTTTTTGGTGATTTTCTCTCAGACTCCCTGTCTAGTATTCAGCAGATATATGACCCTTAAGCGTGTGACCCTATAGGTTCGGTGAAGTATAGACATGACACGGAACCCCTTCCGATCAATGATCAACATCGGAGCCGTGGACACCCATATTGACCCCTATACCCACACGAATGAATATTCGAGTGAACCTCCAGTTGCCGTGTGCTATTCCTGTTGCTTCACGATATGTTACAAATACCCGAGGTGAGACATGTTGGCATTCCCGTGGATCAACAACTTTTCCACTATGCTAGTTACCTCGTTACCAGTATTGTTCTCTTTTCTCGTTACCGTGTTCCGGCATCCCCGTGATCAAATCACAAAGTGTCTGGCCAGACGATGATGGATACCGTAACACCGAGAGGGCCCAGATATATCTCTCCATCGTCGGAGGAGCAAATCCCAATCTTGACCTATCAAGTTACTTGACATACTTTTCCATGAACCCGTAAGCCGCCGTAATAGCCACCCATTTACGGATGACGTTTAACAAACCCCAAAGTTCATGAAGCAAGCATGAAGAAACTCGATACTCTCATGGTCTAAGGAATCATGCAAACGTTAACCATCTCTGTGTTATTAACCATTAACTTGTGATGAAAGTAACTCACAGCATAACATCAATCGGGTCGATTCAACACAAATGTTCTTCTAACATTGTGCCCTCAAAGCTGCTGGCATAGACATGCCCATGATTGGGAAAACATAATCATCATGCAACACTTGAGCTAGTCTTAGAGGCATGACTAGGAATACATTTTACCGTTTATTATTCCACACATGCACATGGGTTTTCCCCAGAGCCTTTATGGATATACAGGCTTGGGAACCACAGCAGTTATAGCATGGAACATAAACATAATAATGAGCATGGAGATAAATAATAACATTTATTATTGCCTCTAGGGCATATCTCCTACAGACTCCCACTTGCACTAGAGTCAATAATCTAGTTAATGCTAATGCACTTTACACCTGTGGCACACCGGTGTAAATATGCTTCGCTTGTGGTATAGCCTGATGTCCAACGGATCTGACGACTTCAGCTCTGTGTGTATCTTTTCATATCCTCGCGTTTTCACGCTTTCACAAAATTCATATTTTGTGTGGACTTGGTTTTGTATGTATGTGAATCACAGGTCGAACCTGGATTCCTCAGACTGAGTTATGGAGCAACTACCTGCAGCAGTGTCCCATTGACAAAAGCCATCTTGGAACCATACTAAGTTCATGAATGAACTATATGATTCAACATCTTCCTTGTCGCTTTTAAAAGCGGCAACAAACTTTGCCTCTGTTATAAAATTCGCCACAGTAACTTGTTTGGAACAATTTCCAACTACCGTGCCACCATATTGTGTATTGCACAAAACCCTTAACTTAAATTGAAAATCGCTTGGAGCATGGATGAAGACTGTATCGATGTTACCTTTTACAACGAACTCTTCATGATCTCCGCTTGCGAGAAAACATGTCATCAGTGCTACTATAGTACTCAATGACCCTTTTTCACTGTTGTCCCATGATCAGTACTTTTGATCACTTTGGTATCTATACTCGCAACAACTTTGGGAGTATTGGACATATCTGGTTTGTTTTTACATACCATGGAATACATTATTAATCCAAACACAAGAGTGTGTGGAATCTCCATCATGTATTTTGCTCATCAGTGTTTTGGGACACCGAGTCTTGCAAAAACTCTTTCCATGTGACTTCAGCAAGAATCACTCCTTGACGTTTTTAATGCTAAAAGGTTTTAGCATCTTGTCAATATGTATCTTTGCTCAGCCCCATTAGGTAAATCTATCTCCATAGATCATCATGCCTAATATAAAGGCTATTTAGCCCAAGCACTTCATCGAAAAACTATTTTCAAATGAAGTCCTAATTCGTGGCAAGAAATTTATTTTCAATTAACAATGTGTGAAGCACACAAGGTTTTTAGAAATACTATTATGCTCCCACTTACTTTCTTGAAACACAAGCATCTTTGTGACCCATTGATGAAGTCAAAACCCTTTTGACCATTTCATCAAAACACGAAGATTCCAACTCCATTTTGCTCTCTTATGTCCATCGCTGGAACTCTGAAGTTTGCACACTCACTAGCATCCTCTGGAATGACAAAATACCTTAGACTGTAACACATGCAAGTCCTTGGTTTTATTTCCATCAGATGGAAATCCTTTCGTCATCCATGTTTCATATCTCATGATTTGAAATATGTATTAATTGCTAGTTCAACCCGAACTGACTTTAAGCATCGCTACGGTGAAACAACCTCATCGTAGTCAACTCCTTGAACTTGTTATTGCAACAAGTCGAGCTTTATGGATAAAACATTTTTATCCGTATCAGTTTTTAGTTCCATAAATATTCGTCAGACTCTAAGTCTTCCGAAAGGTGTATCAAGATTTTAATCTTGAAACATTTATATGGAGACTATCTCGGATTGTATTGGCATTTAGCCAATTCCGGAGTCAGGGCCCATCAATGCTTCCTTGTGTATCGTAGGTATACTGTTGTCTAACAACAATATCTCGTTCGCGCACCTGAGAGGTTTGCACGAGCCTTGCCTACGTGGTTCAGCTGCAAGTTTGACCGAAGTCCATACATTTTATTGTAGAGACTTCCGTATCAGTCGCAGTAGGAAACTCCGGAATCACTTCCAAGGTTCCTTTCCTTTGACCTGATGACGAAGATACTGGTTATCTCGTCGAGTTGCACTGTCCTCCCACTCACCTTTTTGAAAGAACCATTTTCTTCAAAAACCATACCGTTCTTTGTGGCAAAAACCTTTGCCTCGGTATAGTGGTGGGGGAATACCCAATAACTTGGGATAACCTACAAAATAACACTTGTCTGATTTGGAATAGGTTTGTAACCTTTTACACAAGCCCCATATTCCAAATGTTAAGAAAAGATATAACATGGTTGGGCGTACCATACCATGGCATCATTTCAACAGACCCGATGGAGCTCTTTTCAGTGTAAAAGCCGCAGTCTCTAAAGCATCACTTTAAAAGGGATAATGGCAAATTTATTTATGTCATCTTTAATCTTACCATGTCATAAATGGTTCAATTACATCTTCACGGACTTTCCACTTGCAGTGGTGTTCCGGGAGGTGCAAGCTATGAAACCCCTTTCACAACTCATCAGACATTCGCTAAACTTGTAACTCAAATATTCCTTTCTGCAATCGAATTGTAGAAACATAATTTTCTTGTTACAATAACTTCTACTTCATTTTTGAAAACCTTTCGAATGATTTCAAAAGATCCAGACTTACGTCCCATCAAGCAAATATCCATATATCTACTTGAGTCATTTCTGAAGATAGTAAATCCACTACTTGCAACATTTATCGAACTACACACATCAAATGTATGATCACCAATAAGTTTGTTGTTCGTTCCTTATGGCCTGTGAACGGTATTTCAGTCACTTCACTTTTCGGAGGAAATTTGCAAGTGTCAGATGATTCAAAATCAAACGACTTCAAAATCCATCATAATGGAATTTTCCATGCGGGTTTCTCCAATGTGACCAAATGCAGTGCCACACTTGTGTGGTATTCTTTTAGTCTTGCGACATTTAGCGTCAGTGTTATGGATGTATCATATTACCATCAATATTCATAACATATGTCCCATCTTGGATGGAAGCATGGCCCTTCATGTTATTCATAATACTGAACAACAATTGTTGTTTTTATGAACAACTCTTTTGCAACACATTGTGCAATGGGATAGAGTGTATGAAACTCTAAAATGAATTTTGAAAGTAAATATAGAGGTAATGTATTATTATCAACATTCATAACATACATCTCATTCATAATGAAAGTATGGCCCTTATGTTATTCATAACACCGAACATCAAAAGTTCTCTTATGAACAACCTTCTTGTAAGATACCTTATGCAATGGGCTAGAGTTTGTGAAACTCTAAATGAATTATGAAAATAAATATAGACGGTAATACACCGATGGAAGGTATAGTAACATTTACTATGTTCCCTGTGTATACCTAAACCTCATTCCTGGCTAGTCTTCCAGGCCATAGTAGTTCTTACATCGAGTTGCAACAGAAAGCAATCGAGTGGGTATCTTTGTGATTAACTCACAATACCCAAGAATTAGTGATTAACATGTTTAACCATAATTCCCAAGAACTATATCTTTGACCAGCCTTTTATACATCAAAAACTTGTATGACATTCATACATGAGCTGCATATTCCAGTCTTCTTTCTTTCTGCCTTTATACTTCTAACAGTTTAACTTTCAGTATTTCTCCTACTCTCAGAAGAAGCACCCAACTTAAGAGTGGCGTTAGCCCCGGACTTCCTAGGCGTGAAAGTTTCACTAACACCCTTCCGACACTTCCTTTCTCTTTAAGTTGTTGTTTTATTCACCTTTCATCATATGACAGGCGTTCTTCTGGATCCCTCTCTTATCAGTCTAATGCATAGTAAACTCCTTTACTAATAGTTTGCAAGCAAACATTGCTATGGATATCTCATATATTTTAGCCTTTGTTTGTCCCTGAAAATGATTTTCAGATTCCATGAATATCACATAACTATCCAAACTTTCGAAGTTCGGCTCTCATGGAAGCAAACATATTGCACTTGACTAAAACGGAATTCTAGCTTTTGGATCGAAGGACGAGAGTCACATGATCCATAGCATAAGCGAGAGAATACCGAAAGTATGCGATAGGACAAAATCCTTCTCGGCACTCTTGAGGACAATCCTCACATTACGTTACCAACCGTAAAGTTTTAACCAGATATTTAACAGCAATTCAATTTTAACAGGGAAGGTGGAAACGCGAGCCATTATTCTACAACTATTTTGCAAATCACACTTGGACAGTGTTCAAAATTAATTGCACCAAGAATTAAACAAGTTAATTCTACAGTGCGCTCCCACTCAAATCAATATCTCTCATAATTGATTGTGAGCGATTCAAGATCCATATTACAATTCAACGCCAAGGATGTATCCATCTCAAGTGACGAGAATTGCAATCGGTAGGCCAACTTGCCAATCACATCTCTATGTGACTCTTGTTCATCCTTCGATGGGCGTGTTCCGAGCTCAGGACTTTCAAGCTAGAACGTCAAGACAACCAAGTGATCTCACTGCGAGGTCTCAACTCACCCGCCTCACACATCCCTAATCGTTCGTACCCATGTATCCATGTGATACCCCGAAAAGTTAGGTGCCGTGACAGTGCTACACTTGGGAGAACACTAACTACTTGATATTTTTGTGAGAGATCACCCTAATAAAAAGCAACTACCGCGCAATCAAGAAGGGTGCAACATAAGGGATAAACATCTCAGGCAATTCATAATAGCATGATATGGTATAGCCCTTTCTGACGGAGAAGTCTTGTATTTCTTCGTCTTCGGCATTCGCATCGGTGTTCACCTTCACGAAGATTGCCACCACCTTGTCGATGCACCAGATAATATTGCTATCTCTATAGCTAATAAAATAATGCATTACTTAAGGTTGACACGCAGGTCAATAAAGTGACAATCATATGGCTCCAGCCATCATGCCGAATCATGACACGCAGGTCACGTTAATCAATTTACATCATATAGTCATCTCATACATAATCAAATTATTATGAGCACTGCTATACCACATCATATGCACATGCAAACCCTCCTGCAAAACCAAGTTAGACGCCTCTAATCGGTTCATGCAAAAACTTGTTTTACGTGGCTTCTAAGGTTTCGAAACAAACTGAAGCTACCAACGTCCATCATCAAGTATGATAATTCAAGTCGCTAGATTAACTTTTCAGGGTGTATGAAAACCGAGATAATAAAATCTCGAGCCCCATACTAAACTTCGTCATATGCATGACCCCCGTGCAGATCATATCTGCATTGCCCTTTCATCTGCGAAATTTCATCTTTCTTTTTAACTACGGTGGAATTCAATGAACTGTTAGCACTTCGTTGATCAATCAGGATCGCGGATTGCCAGAACATTGAAAACCCACCAAGCTGTTATCAAGATCAGAAATATGCAAATTCCAGGGAAGCAACAAGAACATCGGGTAACAGATTTCATCTGCTACCCGCACAAATAATTTTTGTAATAGAACTCATCTACTACCTAATTATATTGTGCAACACACATACATCTCATGTATTCTAGATCGCAACCTGCATCTACGCATAGCACAACTCATGATGCCACTGTAGGGGAACGCAGCAGAAAACAAAAAATTTCTGACCTACACACCAGCCCAGGACCACTATGGAGACTGCATACAAGGTTTGATCATTTTCGTTACCGACTCGTAGCGCAGCGGAAGAAGAGTCGATGACGATCGGCGGTGCAGATCCCCGCAGCTAGGATTTACAACCTCCCAACCGCGAGGATGTATACCCTCATCCGCCACTCGGACAGCCCTCCGGGAGGCGGTCGAACAGTCCCCCGGACGGCGTCGCGGACAGCCCTTCGGGAGGACCTTCGAAACTTAGACGGTCACTCGGACAGCCCTTCGGGAGGACTCACAGAACTCGGACCGTCACTTGGACAGCCCTTCGGGAGGCACTCACAGAACTCGGACCGTCACTTGGACAGCCCTTCGGGAGGCACTCTCAAACAGCCCCTCGGGCACTAAGATCGAAACTACGACCTCTCTACAGAGTTGCACACATACGGTGTCATCTATCTGGCAGGGCTTCGCCGTCCAGAACTAGTTCCCACCGGAACCCAGACAGCCTTTCGGCTCTACGAAACTATTTCGCGGGGAGGGAGAGAGAAGCCAGATCATTGCATGGCACTTGTGTGTGAGAAGGAGTGAGTTTCGGGCAGCCCCCTCACCTCCTATTTATAGGAAAGCCAAGGGGTAGAGGCAAGGGGTAAAAAGACCAAAAGGGGCTCAAGATCTTTTCACCCAAATGCCACATAAGGGTGTGTGTAGAACTTATCCACCATGAGGTGGAAGGAAACCCCAAGGGGGCCCCCCCACACCACCATGGACGAAATTTGGTGCTGCCCCCCTTGGGGGGGGGCCCGCCACCTTTCACACACCATTATCTCTCACCAAAAGTGATTTTCTTCTAGAAGAAAAACCCAAAAAAGCACTTTCACTATTCACGACGACATTTTTCAGCGTCCGTTCGAACTGAAAATATTTATGTGGGCTTAGAACTTTTCCAGTACCCACCATAATAATTTTCAACACGTTCTGGAACAATTCCAGTTTAGTGATTTCATCTGCGAAAAGCATCTGAAGTGGTTCCGGCAGCTTCGGACCATTTCCGGTTTTTCTTCCAGAAAATTCCCAAAAGTTACCAGAATGATTCTGGCACCCTCCAAGAATTATCGGGCATGTGTCGAAACCAATTTGACTTTATGGTATCCTCTGAAACAACTTTTCAGTTTCACCGGAACTCGTCCGGTGACCTCTCTCTGCGGAACTTTTCCGCTGTCCGAAACTTTTCCGGTGTCCGAAACTTTTTCGGTGATTTTTTCTCAGACTCCCTGTCTAGTATTCAGCAGATAGATGACCCTTAAGTGTGTGACCCTATAGGTTCGGTGAAGTATAGACATGACACGGAACCCCTTCCGATCAATGATCAACATCGGAGCCGTGGACACCCATATTGACCCCTATACCCACACGAATGAATATTCGAGTGAACCTCCAGTTGCCGTGTGCTATTCTTGTTGCTTCGCAATATGTTACAAATACCCAAGGTGAAACATGTTGGCATTCCCGTGGATCAACAACTTGTCCACTATGCTAGTTACCTCGTTACCGGTATTGTTCTCTTTTCTCGTTACCGTGTTCCGGCATCCCCGTGATCAAATCACAAAGTGTTTAGCCAGACGATGATGGATACCGTAACACCGAGAGGGCCCAGATATATATCTCCATCGTCGGAGGAGCAAATCCCAATCTTGAGCTATCAAGTTACTTGACATACTTTTCCATGAACCCGTAAGCCGCCGTAATAGCCACCCATTTACGGATGACGTTTACCAAACCCCAAAGTTCATGAAGCAAGCATGAAGAAACTCGATACTCTCATGGTCTAAGGAATCATGCAAACGTTAACCATCTCTGTGTTATTAACCATTAACTTGTGATGAAAGTAACTCATAGCATAACATCAATCGGGTCGATTCAACACAAATGTTCTTCTAACATTGTGCCCTCAAAGCTGCTGGCATAGACATGCCCATGATTGGGAAAACATAATCATCATGCAACACTTGACCTAGTCTTAGAGGCATGACTAGGAATACATTTTACCGTTTATTATTCCACACGTGCACATGGGTTTTCCCCAGAGCCTTTATGGATATACGGGCTCGGGAACCACAACAGTTATAGCATGGAACATAAACATAATAATGAGCATGGAGATAAATAATAACATTTATTATTACCTCTAGGGCATATCTCCTACAATATGCTCGTGTCTACATGTAGTACGTTATATCCAGGACTATGTTTGCTGATGGCATAGGCAAGAATGCTCCATGGATGTGGCTGAAGGCGTTGACCATCTTCGATAGCAAATGGAGTTGGGGTTCGGCGACACTGGCTTACTTATATAGACAGGTAGACAATTGTTTCTTTTTCACTTCATTGCTACATTATCAATGCGATCTTCCTGTTAATTCAACCATGTTCTCTTTTATGTGTAGTTGGATGAAGCCTGTTGTAGGACCTCAAAGGACGGAGGTATTGGTGGTTGTATGCTCACACTTTCTGTATGGAGCTGGGAGCGATTGCCGGTTGGACGACCGAAGACCGTGAAGTACGAGAATTGGGACGACAAAGATGACCCACTACGGCTCCCCACTTGGGCTTACAAGTGGGATGTGTTAAATGAGACGACGGATGATCCCTCGGTCATGTACAAGTTGTACACGAGCGAGATGGACACGATTACAGCTGAGCAGGTGACTCGACATTGCATAAGTGATTCTCATGCTTCTATCGTAACTCGAAATCAATTTTGCATTCTATGCTATGTTGCAGGTGGAATGGGAGCCGTATGGAAGAGGGCATAGTTTTGGTAACCCTAGAGAGTTCGTGCTGAATCCGATGTGCCTTAGGGATAGGGATCTTTGGCATATGCGGTGCCCACTCATATGCAACTGGGCAGTTGAACTTCACATGCCACATCGGGTGTACCGTCAGTTTGGTTTGTTCCAGCCACACCCGCCGGAGTGGGAGGACACGGACAAGTTGCTACACGCGTAAGATATAATTAACCTTGAGCACTTTGCAGCTTGTTGGCGGTTTCGATGGTGCTAATATTTTGTTTCTAACTTGCAGGTTGGATAGGAGAAGGCAGCGGAAGATCAAGGACTGGGACAGGCATCACAGGAAGTATATCATACAGTTCGCGCTTAGTGTGCAGCAAGCTAAGGCTGGAAAACGATCCCAGCTTCGTGAACACTGCCTGCTCGCGTTCAACAACTATCTCACATGGTTTCTTGCAAGTACCCGTGTGGAGATATGCAAGCCGGCGTATGGTGAGGAGATTTTGGAAGATCCCACCGTCTTCGATGAGCTAACCCAGCACCAGTACAACAAATTAGTCAGGGAAGGCACCCGAATACCTCCCATTAAAACTCAAGGGGCCAGCTCGGCACTGGTTAAATAGTCTGCCTGAAAACTCTATTGGCAGCTGGGAAGACTTGGAAGACGCCTTCCGCGACAACTTCCAAGGTACATATGTACGACCTCCGGATGCCGATGACTTAAGTCACATAGTTCAACAGCCTGGAGAGTCGGCCAGGAAATTCTCGACTAGGTTCCTAACTAAAAAGAACCAGATCGTCGACTTCCCGGATGCCGAAGCCCTAGCGGCCTTTAAGCATAGCATCCGCGACGAATGGCTCGCTCATCACCTCGGCCAAGAAAAACCAAAGTCCATGGCAGCCCTCACGGCACTCATGACCAGCTTTTATGCGGGCGAGGATAGTTGGCTAGCTCGTAGCAATAACACTGCAAGCGACGCCGGTACCTCTGAAGCCAAGAATGGCAATGGCAAGCCCCGACGCAGCAGGCACAAGCGCCGAAGCAATGGCGGCACTGCCGATGACACGGCGGTCAACGCCGATTTCAGTGGCTCCAAGTCCGGCCAGCGGAAGAAGCCATACAAAAGAAACAATACGGGCTCATCCAGCTTGGACCGCATACTCGATCGTCCATGCCAGATTCACGACACCCCTAATAAACCAGCCAATCATACCAACAGAGACTGTTGGGTTTTTAAACAGGCCGGCAAGTTAAATGCCGAACAGAAGGAGAAGGGGTCGCAAAGCGAGGACGATGACGAGGAGTCCCGTCCGCCGAACACAGGAGGGCAGAAGAAGTTCCCTTCCCAGGTTAAAACGGTGAACATGATATACACCACTCATATCCCCAAAAGGGAGCGCAAACGAGCGCTCAGGGACGTCTACGCGATGGAGCCAGTCGCCCCAAAGTTCAACCCATGGTCTTCCTGCCCGATCACCTTCGATCGCAGGGACCATCAGACCAGTATTCATCATGGCGGTTCAGCCGCACTGGTCCTCGATCCAATTGTTGATGGATTCCATCTCACGCGCGTCCTCATGGACGGCAGCAGCAGCCTTTACCTGCTCTATCAGGATACAGTGCGCAAAATGGGCATCGATCCCTCAAGGATCAAACCCACAAAAACTACCTTTAAAGGAGTCATACAAGGTGTAGAGGCCCGCTGTTCGGTCTCAATCACACTGGAGGTTGTCTTCGGATCCCCGGTCAACTTCAGAAGCGAAGAGTTGATCTTCGATATCATCCCCTTCTGCAGCGGCTATCATGTACTGCTCGGACGAACCACATTCGCTCGATTCAATGCGGTGCCACACTATGCTTATCTCAAGCTCAAGATGCCGGGTCCACGCGGTGTCATAACAGTTAATGGAAACACGGAGCGCTCCCTCCGTACTGAGGAGCACACCGCAGCCTTGGCAGCGGAAGTACAGAGCGGCCTTGCCAAGCAGAATCTTAATTCAGCGGCCAAACTCCCGGACACTGTCAAGCGGATCCGGACTACCCCGCAGCATAACAGTCCGGCTCGTCATGAGTTAGACTAGCAATCTGGCCTCCGTCTCTGTCTCCGCCAAATGGCGGCATACGTACCACGCGTACATAACTACGCACTTAAAATACCATGGGCATAGACGGAGGCATAACTATATTGTGGTCCATAATACGGCTTGACCTCCCCTGGATACATGTACTCTCACTCTTTCTTTTTCATCCTTTTCAGGTTTTCCACAGGCCCCTCAAGACGGCCTGATCATCGGTCCTTTCGAAGGATAGATACACCAAGATAGCAAGAAGCATTGCGGTATGCGGGAATCTCTAGGAAGTCTTTTCGACAGTCACTCTACTTGTTCTCAGGACCCTCACGCAGCTCTCCCTTGGTCATGGCATGTAAAATAGCCCTGTTGCTTATCGCACTACTTATACGCTTTTACGTATCCATAAATTTGTAATGGAAATAGTTCGCGGCCCAACTTTTGCGGCACTAGCTTACTACTTTTTTTTTTCTTGATAATCTTATCCATTGCACCCGTACACTTTGGTACGGCCTAAATTTGCCAGGGGCTTTATTGCGCCCCATAATACGGCAACAAAGTCCGAACACTTTTTATAGTATAGTTCGGCGCCCCGAATTTAGCATTATATGCATTGGCTCTGAATCATGTCTTTGGTCAATAGTTGGGTTGCCCGGCTCCTGTGCTTACCACCTTACGTTCCGCTATATCGGCTAGGGTAGTAAAGGGAGAACTACTGCGATTGTGCCCTGGTTCGTCCGGATGAGCACCTCAGTAGAGAAAGCTGAAAACTGACTGTCATGATGCGGCGTGAGCCGGTCAGCTCTTCGGAGGTTACAAATCTTTTGCGATTTTTTCCGCATTATGCGACGAATCGGTCTTTACCCGATCCGGTGTTTACAGCACCCTAGTTTGGATTCACGAATACTAGGGGCTGCGCCTAAATTTCTATAAAACTCCTATGGCTAAGTGAGGGTGATAAAGCCACATAGTCCGGTTGCCTGGTTCGTTGCGCTAAACACCTCCTTCAAGGACCAAACTTTGGATAAAGAGTGTTTAGATTTTATCCCGAACACCCCCGTACTACCTACGTGGGGGCTGAAGCCGACGACTGGCCATCTCTCAGATTTAATAAAATGGCCGCACAGGAGGAAAACTCTTGATATAAACAACTAACATTATATTACATATCAGTTTCGTTTTATTGTGCAGGACAGGATAACATATTCATCCGAAGATAATGTCTTTTGCACACTGCTCCGCTACAATGCGGGATCCCTCCAGGACATCATCAAAATATCGCTCGGGCGTGCGGTGCTCCTTGCCTGCGGGCGGTTCCTCGGTCGCGAGCTTGACGGCGTTCATCTTCGCCCACTGTATCTTGACACGGGCGAAGGCCATCCGCGCACCTTCGATGAAGACAGACCGCTTGATGGCATCAAGCCGAGGGCAGGTAGCAACCAGTCGCTTCACGAGCCCGAAGTAGCTTTGGGGTATGGCTTCGGCAGGCCATAAGCGGATTATCAAATCCTTCATGGCCAATTCAGCCGCCCTATGCAGTTCGGTCAGCTGTTTCAGCTGATCGCTAAGGGGCACCGGATGCTCTGGCGCAAGGTATTGCGACCAGAACAGCTTCTCCGTTGAGCTCCCCTCTTCGGCTCGGAAGAAATCCGCAGCATCTGCAATGCTGCGCGGCAGATCCGCAAACGCTTCTGGAGAACTCCAAATCCGGGTCAGTAAGAGGTACCTTTCCTTCACAATTTTGCTTTGCATTATAAAGGCCTTACCCGTCGCGATTTTCCTGGCCTCTTGGATTTCCTGGAGGGCGTGCTGGGCTTCAACCCGGGCTTCTTGTGTGCTTTGGTGGGCCTTAGCAAGCTCGGACTCTTGATCCGTCATCTTGCGCTCCAAGGACTCGCATTTCTTTACAGCGTCCTGGAGCTCTTGTTGGACCTCACTGACCCTGGCCTCGTGCTTTTTGCGGACGGATTGTTCCTCCGCCGCTCTCTTCTGGGCCTCGACCAGCGCCTTTTTAAGGACCTCCACCTCAGTCGTCGCTCTTACAAATATCATGGCACTATGGTCAATGCCAATCATCTATCCTTTCTGATATACAGAAGGTCATGGCATACCTTGCTTATCCTCCAGCTGCTTTTTCACATGGCCGAGTTCTTCCTCGGCCCGCTCCAGACTCTGCTTCAGTCCGGAGACTTCGGCAGCGCGAGAGGTCGCAGCCAGCAGTGACACCTGCTTTTTCACATAGACATGTATGGTTAGCCTCCTGCGAAAATTGTTTGATCCCCTGTCCGGCTTTTCTTTTCGACCACCGGACAGTGTCTCAGGGGCTACTGTCTATACTGTTATATTCTTTTTACAAAATTACGTTTCATACCTCAAAACTTGTTAGAAGGCTTGTGCAGGCTTCGGTCAGTCCGCTCTTCGCGGACTGAATCTTCTCAACCACCGTACCCATAAGGGCACGGTGTTCCTCTACAATGGAAGCACTTCGCAGCGCTTCCAGTAGGGTGTTCGGCGCCTCTGGTTGGACAGAGGTCACCGGCGAAATGGGCACACCCCCTTCTTTTGAAGGAGGCTGCTTGCCGGATTCTGGAGCCGTATTGGTCTCCGGGATCGTATTCGGCTGGGGGCCAAATTGGACCTGGCCCCCATTGCCAGGATCCATGGGGATTTGCTCCCCCATGTGTCCGGCGGCCGAGGTTTCACCCTCTGGTGCCGCACGGACGGCCTCCTGCGTCTCTCCCTGGCCTGGGATCCTTTGGGACAACACCTCGGTGTCATCCATGGCCTTGGGAGAGGAGGCCGCCGGAAGGGACCCGCTGTCCATCACCTTCGGGTCCAGCGAATTTCCCGAGGAGGAGTATCGCCCGAGGTCGGAACAAACCGGACTGCAAGTACATGATTCAACATGTTAAAACTATGGAGACAAGGGGCTGGATATATGAATGCATCAGGGTCTTTGAGTACTCACGATCCGGCCAGGGGCTTATCTCGGGGGCGCCGCTCTGGGCTCCTGTCGACATCCCACGCGGAGTTATCCACGAGGGAGATCTTCCCCTTCTTGGATGCCTCTGCCTCCAGTTTTATGGAGGCCGCCCTTTTCTTCCTTCCCCCCTCAAGGGGAGAGTTGCTTTCCTCCTCCTCCTTGTCGTCCTCTGTGCCGGAGGAGTGAGTTTCGGCGTCTTCGGACGTCGCGTCCGAAGTTCCCTTGCGACGGAGGCCACTTCTGGTCTCCTTGGCCTTTTTCTTGGCCTTCTTCTCAGGCGCCTGGTAGGGCGCCGGGACCAGCACCTTTGTCAGAAGCGGGATGGCTGGTTCCTCGGGCAACGAAGCCGGACACTTGATCCGCTCTGCCTTCTTCGTCCAGACCTGAAAAAAATAAATAGGGAGGCTTAGGCATTTTCCCTGAGCAAGCAAGTAAAGGATACACCTTGAAAGCACGAAAAGCTTACCGGACTGGCGGGATGGGCCAGGTCGTGCCCACGGTCCTCTGTCGTCTCTGGCCATTTCTCGCTGGCCTTAAAAAGCACCTTCCAGATGTCTTCATGCGTAGTTCTGAAGAACTGTTGCAAGGTCTGGTGCTCGGCCGGATCGAACTCCCACAGATGGCAAGTCTGGCTTTGGCATGGAAGGATCCGGCGAACTAGCATCACCTGGATCACATCGACAAGCTTGATGTTCTTGTCTACCATGCTCTGGATACGCGCCTGCAGCGCTGTCAGCTCATCCGACGACGACCAATTTAGGCCCTTCTCTAGCCAGGAGGTGAGCCGCATTGGGGCTCCGGACTTGAATTCGGGAGCCGCGACCCAGGTAGCGTCGCGGGGCTCTGTGATATAGAACCACAGTTGTTGCCACCCTTTGACGGTTTCCACAAAGGTACCTTTGGGCCATGTGACGTTGGGCATCTTGCTCACCATGGCGCCTCCGCACTCTGCGTGTTGACCATCCACCACCTTCGGCTTAACATTGAAGATCTTGAGCCACAGTCCGAAGTGGGGTGGGATGCGGAGGAAAGCCTCGCACACGACAATAAATGCCGAGATGTTGAGGAAAGAATTTGGGGCTAGATCATGAAAATCTAGCCCGCAGTAGAACATGAGTCCGCGGACGAAAGGGTGGAGAGGAAACCCTAACCCACGGATGAAATGGGGGATGAACACCACCCTCTCATGAGGCTTGGGGGTGGGGATGATCTGTCCCTTGGCCGGAAGCCGATGGGCGATTTCCTTGGCCAAATACCCTGCCTCCCGGAGCTTCGTGATGTCCTTCTCCTTGACGGAGGAGGCCATCCACTTGCCTTGCGCTCCGGATCCGGACATGGTCGAAGTGCTTTTTTGGGGCGGAAAAGATGAGAACTTGGGCGCTGGAGCTCGAGAATGGAGAGGCAGAGAAAGAGAAGGCGTGGATGACAGGGGTGGATCCTTATCTCCTTATAAAGGCAGTGAATATCAAGCGCCTCCCCACTCGCCTTAAAACTTGCCTATTCCAAAGGGCCGTGCAGATGGCACGGTTAGATTACCCACGCCCGTATTGATGAGAATCCCGTAATAAAGGAACACGATCTCTGCCGTGACAAGGCGTGCCACTGGAAACCGCATCTTAAAGGAACGTGGTATCACGTTATAACAAGTAGTCAGCGGATTGGATTCGTGAAATATTATACTCTCTGTGGTTGTGTGTGGTACTTGTTTTGCAGAGCCGGACATGTTTTCTGCCCTCGAAGTCTGTTTTGGAGTATTCGGAGGAGGAATCCGCCTTGCAATGCCGAAGACAATCTGCGCGCCGGACACTTCGTCATTGAAGCCTGGTTCAGGGGCTACTGAGGGAGTCCTGGATTAAGGGGTCCTCGGGCGTCCGGGCTACGTAATGTGGGCTGGACTAATGGGCCATGAAGATACAAGACAGAAGGCTCTCTCCCGTGTCCGGCTGGGACTCTCCTTAGCGTGGACGGCAAGCTTGGCGTTCGGATATGAAGATTCCTTTCTCTGTAACTGACTTTGTATAACCCTAGCCCCCTCCGGTGTCTATATAAACCGGAGGGTTTAGTCCGTAGAGACAAGGATAATCACAATCATAATCAGACAGGCTAGACTTCTAGGGTTTTAGCCATTATGATCTCGTGGTAGATCAACTCTTGTAATACTCATATTCATCAAGATCAATCAAGCAGGACGTAGGGTATTACCTCCATAGAGAGGGCCCGAACCTGGGTAAACATCGTGTCCCCCGTCTCCTGTTACCATCGATCTTAGACGCACAGTTCGGGACCCCCTACCCGAGATCCGCCGGTTTTGACACCGACAGCTCCCTGGACAGCTCTACCCAGACGTGCAATGCCTCAGAGCTAGGCGTTGCACTGCATGGTGTGGCTCCTGGCTCTGAGGCGTTGCACGTCTGGGTAGAGCTGTCTAGAGAGCAACATAAACTTTTCACCCAGTTTGAAGGCTAAAAAATTTCTAAGTGTTGGTGCGGCGCCTAGCACAAAGGCGCCACACCATATTGTGCAATGGCTCAGAGCTAGGCGCCACACTGAGCTGTATCTGGCTGTAACTTTCTATTGCTCTCTGGACATTTGTCCAGAACTGCAACGCCTCCAAGCTAGGCGCCACACCGTGCAGTGCAATGCCTAGCTCTGAGGCATTGCAGGTATGGACAAATGTCCCGAGAGCAACAGAAAGCTACAGCCAGATATAGCTCAGTGTGGCGCCTAGCTCTGAGGCGCCACACTATGCCGTGCAACGCCTCCGTGCTAGGCGCCACACTTGGACTTAGCAAAAATTTTGGCAGAGAAGTGCTTGGCACTAAGGCGTTGCACATGTGGACAAATATTACTTCAAATAGAGTAGTTCATAACACATATTACTTCAAATAGAGGAGTAGTTCATACAACCAAATCGAGGAGTCCAAAATACATAGAAGTTCATGACACATAGTACTTCAAATAGAGGAGTAGTTCATACAACCAAATCGAGGAGGAAATACATAGTAGTTCACGACACATAGTAGTTCACAACCAAATCGAGGAGGAGTCCAAAATACATAGTAGTTCATGACACATAGTAGTCCAAAATACACAGCTCTATTGCGTAGAGCAAGGCCCCTTTCCCTTCTTCTTCTTCCTCTCTTCCTCTTCTTCCTCCTCCCTTTTCCTTATGCGGTGAGCCTCCTTAACCACCCTCTCCATGAATATCTTGTTCTCCCTCTCTTTCTTTTCAGCTTTGAATGCCCAAAGTTTCAAGGTTCTTTTCTTGAAAATCCTTGAGACGCTTCTTCTGTGCCTCCTCACATTTCCTCTGCAATGCTCGCTCCCTAGCGCGACACTCAAAATCTCCTCTCTCTTGTTCCTTCCTCTTCTCTTCGAGCTCCTCTTGCTTCTTCTTCTCTAGTGCGGCTGCATCCTCCTCTCTTAGCTTCTTCGCAGCCTTCCCCCACCATCCCGCCATCTCACCTTCGCCATCCTTCTCCTCCACTCCCTTCATTGTTGGTTTGTTGGGTTGAGAAGCCGCCATACCTACAATGAGTGAAACATAATAGTTAGTAATGACAATAAGAACAAATTGAAGAACATGTACATTGCAACATATTAGTGAATAAGGACAACAAGAACATATGAAAAAAAAGAAAATTGAAACATTATAGTTAGTGAGCAACATACGAAAATGGTCCATTGAGGTATCCAAACATTCCTCTATAACGACCTTGCCCAAGACCACCACCACGGCCAAGTCCACCACCAAGGCCAAGACCATCACCGAGGCCAAGACCACCACCACGGCCAAGTCCACCACCAAGGCCAAGACCATCACCAAGGCCAAGACCAACACCACGAGCTCTACCACCAGCATGGCCTAGACCACCACCACGAGCTCTACCACCACCACGGCCTCTTGTAAGTCCTAGTTGCCTCCCTCTTTGTTGCCTAGATCCTCTTTGGCTACCACTTGGTTGGCTACCACTTGGTTGCCTTGGCACTTGTTGGCTACCACTTGGTTGCCTTGGCACTTGTTGGCTACCACTTGGTTGTCTTGGCACTTGTTGGCTACCACTTGGTTGTCTTGGCACTTGTTGGCTACCACTTGGTTGGCTACCTTGTGTAGCTCCTTGTTGGCTTGTGCTTGCATCATTTTTCTTTGACCTCTTTCTTGGTTTGGTACATTTTCTTTTGTTGTGGCCATGACCTTTGCATTCCCCATAACGGGAGCTCTCACGAGGCTCTTGGAATTGGTCGTTGCCCGATTCGCGGCGGCCAACATGGCCCCATCCGTCCATGTCGCCTCTAAGACGCTTTGTATTACGTCTACCCCGTTTAACAACCTTCAACTCTGGATTCGGCCATAGTTGAAGTCCATGGTACTCCGGCCATTGTGATTGGTCAAAGTATGGGTGAAAGCGGGGAGCCCATGTTTTCTTGACCGTCATGATTGAGAACTCCGACTCCCTCATGATGAGGGGGTGATTGACGTCCACATTCCTAACGCGACCGGCGGTATACAAGTGTGAGCATTGGAGATGAAGCAACAATGGCCTCCCGCAAGAGCAATCACACCGTGTTAACGAGACCTCGAAAGCCCGACCTCCATGTTGGCGGCCATCGTTTGTGGTTCATCATGGCTCTATCACTTCGTACTTCCAATCTTCGTTGTCATATAGTATAGCTTCTTGTGAGTCCGCCTTCCATGATTGAAATTCCAACCATTCATCAACCTTGGGTGGGAACTTGTACTTGTACTTGCCCTTGTTCTCACCCGCTATCTGTGCATCCGTTTCCATTGAGAACTTTAATTAGAAAGTACGCATTCATCTTGTCAAATGTGTATTGAACTATTGCCGTCACGGGTAATGCACGTGCACCTTTGAGCACCCTATTGAAGCATTCGGCCATATTGCTTGTCATTTGACCGTATCTCCAACCATCTTCATCAAAAGCACGTGCCCACTTGTTCCGGTATTGAATGTGCCTGTTGAGAAAGTCTTGACCCCCGGGATCAAGTTTTTTGTGTGCGAGCAATTTGTTGTACAAAGTGGCGAACCGCTTGTCGGAGAAAGCGAGACAACAATCTTGAAGATTATCGGCCAACTCCTTAAGGCCACATGCCCTATAGAAGTTGGAACAAAAGTGCCTCATGCACCATCGATGGTGCAACGGAGCATGCCCGGGAATGTCAATCTCCACCGCGTTAAGAATTCCTTGATGCCAATCCGATATGACACAAATTTCCCTCTGAGCGGGTAACACCTTCGTCCTCAAAAGACGCAAAAACCACTCACATTGTCATTGTTCTCCACCTCAACCAAAGCAAATGCCAATGGCAACACCCGATTATTGGCATCACTTGCTATCGCAACCAACAAGGTGCCCTTTTATTGTCCGGTCAAGAACGTGCCATCAACGGCGATGACCGGCCTAGAGTGTTCGAAAGCCCTCACGCATTGCTCAAACGCCCAAAATGCACGGCCAAATACTTGGACTTTCCTTCTGTCATGAACCATTGTTTTTTCCCCATGAGGCTCGACCACATGAACCATGCCCGGGTTTGTGTTGGCCATGGCTAACAACAACCTAGGGATTCGGTTGTATGCTTCCTCCCAATTACCATACAACATCTTAAATGCGGCTTGCTTCTCCTTTCATGCCTTGCCGTATTTCACCTTGTAATGAAAGATGGCTTTCACAAGGTCCATGACATGTTGGATGCTCATTGTTGGAAGTGTGGATATTGAGTTGGAGAGCCTGTAAGCGATGAACTCAGATGTGAGTTGTCTGTGGTCTTGGGACACAACCTTGCCATCCACCCTTTTGCCTCGGCACATGTGAGTTGGTATACAACTCACAACGTGCCAAGTGGGACCTCCTTTCCATGGTCTTGCACGCACAATCCACGAACATTTTTCATCTTCACATGCAACCGTGTAGCGCACATTGACGTCCGAGTTCACCACCTTGTGTGGACGATAATGCGTAACCGAGTAGTTGTCGAGCCACATCTTCAATTCCAAGAAGGTTTCGAACTTAGACCCGCGAGCAATCCCGTTCTTGGCATCTTCCAAATCACGGTGAGATCTTGGCCTAACCCCAAGAGATATACCTTGGCCACCATCTACCACGGCTTCATCCGCGAGACTAACATCCTTGAACAATGTAGTCCGATGATCCCGCCCGAATACCTTCTCGAAAGCTTCGGCCTCCTTCACCGTGAACCCCTCCTCATCAACTTGTTCATCGGGACCTTCGTCATCCGAATCCGATGCATAGCCACGGGAATAAGGGATGGAATGGTCCATTGTCTCTTGCAAATGATATTTGTTGAGATCACCCACATTGTTGTCATGGAGATCAACTTCATTATCATCGTCCGCATACTCATCATTCTCCTCTTGCAAAGCTTCATTTTGGTTGTTTGGAAACGGGCTCAATGTTGGCCTCACTTGTTGGGTCAAAAGAGGTTCAATAATTTCATCTCAGTTCAAGGGTGGGGGGCTACTAGCAACCAAAGGGGAGGGGTTCCGGTTCAAGTCCAAATGCAAACTTGAATCAACCTTCTTCGTTGCAAATAACTCAAGAGCCTTGTTTAGTGATTTGGCCACCGTCTCCTTGTATGCAACCCAACGTTGCTCCGAGTTCACATGCATTGTCTTTCAACGGATGTGCATTCCAAAATCAACATTATGCCTTCCCTCAACCTCAACGATATCACTAGGGTCCATCCAATTCAAATCTTTCCTCACTTGTTCCAAGAGCTCCGCATAGCTAGGACTATTATCAAACACCATGTCAAGCTCATCCGGGTCCGGTTCAATATTGCCTTTCAAGAAGGCGTCTTTGTCCCCATGATGAACAAACACACATGTTCTTCTCATCCCTATAAGCATTGAAACAACAAAACGTAACATTTCTTCCATGAGTACCAATCCAAGGATTAACACGGAATACAAACCCTAACATAGATATGAAACAACAACCCTAACCCTAACCCTAACCCTTGCCCCAACATAACAACACCCATAACCCTAACCCTAACATACTAACAAGCCTAACCCTAGCACCAACATAAGAACACCCATAAGAATAACCCTAACATACTAACAAGCCTAATCATAGGAAATTGGCAAACTAACATCTCATATCTCCATACAAATCTCTAGATCCATAAAAAACTAGGGTTTCCCCAAACTAGCAACAAATGAGCAAATTGTTAACATTTCTTGGATCAAAACAAGGGGATCGAAGAAGATTACCTTGAGGGAGGGATTGAGTTCGAAATCCACGGACAAATTCTCTTGAGAGGGGGAGAGGGGGCAAATCTCGGGTGGGGATGCTTTGGGGGTTGGGGTGTGTGTGGGGGGAGTTGGGGAGGGGGCCAGCCAGCCAACTAGTAACAGACAGTGCAGCGCCTACGGGCTAGGCGCTGCACATTATATGTGTGGCGTCTAGCTCTGAGGCGCTGCACTGCTGGGTGCGGGCCCCGGGGCTGCCACGCTGGACAGATGTGCAACGCCCCAGAGCTAGGCGCTGCACCGTAGGGTGTGGCGCCTCCGTGTCAGGCGCCACTTAAAAATGTCAGCTGAGTGAAATTTTTTTAGGAGCAGTTCATTTTGTGAAATGATTTCGTCCACAGATCAAAATTGTCAAAATTGCCTCTGCAACCGCCCGTGCATGGGGAGACGACTGGCATGGGTGTCTACTGTCCAGGTCAACCCATCAAAAGTGTCATCTAAAAAAAAGTGATACGTGGGCACGCGACACTGGTCACTGGAGTGGGAGCAGGCGGGCAGCAACCGAACCCGGAAGTTGAACACTTTTCTCTCAGAGCAAACGATTTCGCATCCCATGCTTTTCTTTTTTGAGGGCCCCAACCGTCCGGTGCCTTCGCGTGATTGCTGCGTCGCGAGTTTGGTGTGGCTCCTGGGCCTGACAAACGAGGCGACCGCCCAATCTAAACAAGAGCACAGAGCATCTCTAGCAACTCCCATATTCAAAAATAAATCATATACTGTATCAAAAATTCATTAGGACGCGCCTTTTTTTTAACAGAGACGGGATCCCGAAGGATCCTGATATATTATTCAAGAGAGCAACATATTACAACTGGACCCTGAACAAACTAGATTAGGACGCGCCTGCGCATCTTTCTACAACTGTTGATCTGAAAAGTTGTTCCGACGGAAATTGGTTGAAAAATAGATGCAAATGCATGTTCGTCTTGTACAAATACGCCGTTCAACTGTTCTTATGCATTCATGTTTCTGCGTGTACGGTCGATCTGTTCCATTCATCGATTTACACTGTTCATGTTCTTTTTCCTTACTTCACTTGTTCAATTCCAAGGTGTTAGTACTCTTCTCTTTGGTGTCATCTGTGTTGTTCCTTTCAATTCTTTGATCGTCTTCTTTCTCTATTCCTTTTTCTTCTGTGCAATTTATTTCCTTTACTTGATTTTTCGTCTTGTTCTAGCGCTTCACAATTTCATCCTATCGTTTTTTGCATGAATAATTGTTGCACTTCTTTTGGCTACCTTTTATTTTCCTACGATACATGATGTCGTCTCTCAAATACTACCGATCTTTCGATTAGCCAATTCAATCCATGTATGGTCAAAATCTCAATTTGTGGAAACTTTTCGATGGCTTCCTCATGAATTTTACCTTACCACATCTTGTTCTTCCAACCGCAATGATTATCGTACCATTTGCTTTCATTTTCACTCTTACAATATTAGTTCTTGTTCAAGTTAGGTTGTACAAAACTTACTTGGTCGTTCCTCGCGAACTTACCCCATCAATTCAGTTTTGGCTCTCAAAACATGCGTCCTCCCAATTAGGGTTGATTCTTTTTTTCCCACTAAATTACATGTTGGTACCTTTTTAGTGCCCACTCTATTACGACCTCAGAGGCTTGTGAGGTGGTGAGAACTTTATGAGGAACAAATGTTTCTCCCTCCTTCTTCCAGCTGACTGCAAAGAAAGAACAACAAGTTTTTAACAATTATTCAAATCTTGTTCATGAGATTTGTGATTTAATTGTTAGCTCATTATACATTATTAGTAAGTATGTGATTGAACAAGATGTCCAATTCAGTTCATATGAAACATTCGATCAACTCATACCGACATAGTTCTTGTTGAGTGAACAAGATGTAGGTCCAACTCATGTCCAATTCAGCTTGCTCTTGCTCATGATTGCAGAATTTTTCAGATTAGTCCAACACAAATTTTCTTTAATATATACTGATTCCATACATATTTCAACCTACAACCCATAACGGCATTTTACCTACTGCTACATTGCTACATCAGTACGTACTGATACATTAATTCTGTTCTGCATACCAATTCCATAATCACAGTTCTTGCATTTCAAAATTAAGGCTACATATCCTTATCTCAAATATACTCTTTAAAGATAATAATGTCACTCAGATACAATGTACTTTGGCACAATCCCCTACTTGCATGTATCATTTCTTTGGCATAATCCCGTCTCTAGACAATGAAAGTTTCAGCAAGCAATGATTGAAAGAAGTGTTTGCAAGCCTTGATGAAGGCACTCATGGGTGTTAGCGAGTTGCTCCAGTATCGCGTTGTCTTTTACATGCCTTCCACTCCCGTAATATATGTTTTCATTTCAAAGAAAGAAAAACTCTTTTTAAGCGTTCCCAACAAGCAAGTGTTAGCTGGAGGAAATAGAATAAAACCTACTTTGTTATTTTGTCTAGATTAGCAAGAACTTCGTGCTAACTATCTTTGCTTCACTTTGCTTGTATAATAACCATGCCACCGCTATAGCTATACTAAGTTTTCAGGAGAACAAAGCGGAGGGCTATCTAGACATGCCGATCGTAAGTGAACTAAAACCTTCTTGTTATTTTGGTTTAAATAACTGAGTTCCTTACGGTTGAGTTTTTGTTTCTTGCTCGAGGACGATCAAGGTTTAAGCTTGGGGAGGTTAATAAGAAATATTTTTACACTCATCACACTATTTAAATCGGATAATCCCAAAATTTTCAAGAAAAACACTAACAAAAATCTTTTGAAAACAAAGGAACTGTGTTTCCTTACTTGTTGCGTAGATCTAATCACTTTTGTAAGGAATTTAAGCTAGTCAATTAGGGCGGCGATAGAAGTCTTTCATGTTGGGGAGAACTTCATCCAGCGTCTAGAGCCGAAGACGACACCTAGTACCAGCGCGCTCGCTCGTACCGGCAGCTTATCAGATTCCGCCGCCCCCCTCACACCTATTCAAGCCAACTGTGTATTGGAGGCGGAGAGGAGGGAGGAGAGGAAGACGCTGCAAACACACATGAATAGAGGAAGAGCGATCCGGAGGGGAAGGGCTCACTTAGATCCATTTCGGCTTCCTCTACACTACAACCCCTTTTTCATTTATCGACAACATCCCCATGGAGCGAGATTCCAACTTGTTAGGTTAGGGTTTGTAACTCTATATATTCATAACTAATTAGAGACTATGATCCGGAGGGGATGGGCTCTGCGTTGAACATGATATTTTTTGGAAACCTTAGGACCAACCATAATTTTACATGCAGGTGGGCATGCCCATGTTAGGCATTCATACCAGGTTTGAACGACACCGTGTGCAATTTGCGACACATCCGACCATTTATTTGACCGATAAAACTCCAGAAAATGCAAATTTATCGAAAACAAAAACAACTTGGCATGATGCCTTGAATTGATCATACAAGGTCATGGAATAAATAAATGGGCGACGCCAAGAGGGGTTGTGCGTCGGTTTGTGTGACGCTACTCCCCGCACGAGAGCTCCTCATGGGCGCCTTAAGCGCCGCGAGGACTAGCTAGCACTCATGCACTCCCCTAGTGGGTCATGGCCCATATAGCTTGCTCGATCGCTCCTCTCGCTCCACCTTCTGAATTAATCCTTCAATCCATCTAGAGATTTTTGTCAAAAAAGAATATCTAGCAAAAATTTATTCTTGCGAGTACGTGCTGTGAAAAAGTGCACAAATTCAGAAAATGTTTCTGAATTCGAAATAGTTCATGAATTTGAAAATAGTTCACCAATTTGTAAAAAAAGTACATAAATTCGAAAAATGTTCAGAGAATTGGAAAATTTAATGAATTTCGAAATTTGTTCGTGATTTTGAAAAGTTCACAAACTTGAAAAAAAGTTCATAATTTTGAAAAAAAATCATCGAATTTGAAAAAACTTCACGAATTGAAAAATGAAAAAAAGCTCATGGGTTTTGAAATGAAGTTCTCGGGTTTGAAAAAAGTTCATCGATTTTGACCAAAAAGTTCATCGATTTGAAAAAAGTTCATCAATTTTGAAAAAAATCACGGATTTGAAAAGGCTTCCTGACTTTGAACAAAAAAATTCTCGGATTTGGAAAAAGTTCATCATTTCTTGAAAAACAATTCATGGATTTAAAAAAGTTCACTAAAAAAGTTGCAAAATATCTGAAAAAGTTCATGGATTTAAAAAAAATTCACTAGACAGTTGGCAAAAAACTGAAAAAAATCACGGATTTGGAAAAAGTTCATGAAAATTAAAAAAGTTCATGCTTTTAAAAAAGAAAACAGAAAATAAAAAAGAAAAAAGAAAATAAAAAACTGTAGAAAGAAAACACAAATAATATAATTAGAGCCTTCGTTGTAGTGTTACATAGTTGATGCACAACAAAAAAGAGGAAACACCAGTTTACTGGCACGTAAGTTGTGGTGTCCGAGTTGGTTGTCCTCGTTGACCTGACCCGTGAGGTTTAGACATCGAAACCCACACATGGGGGAGTTGTGCGTCCGTTTCTAAAGTGTATACGGTGATTAGGCAAAAGTCTATACTATCCTTTATACGTTTAGTGAGGGGGTGTACTAAAGCGCGATTGTATTAATTGCACGTAGTCCCTTGTTGTTAAACATAATGTTCAAGGGCATGACTTATGCATGTGTAAATTCAAGTATATAAAATACTGTAGGTAACTGTTCAACATAAAGCCATTGATTACATTATAAAAGTAATGCTTACTCCTGGCACATCTGAACCTTGAAATAAACAAAAATCATGTTCAAGAGGATGACTTTTGCATGTGTAAATCCAAGTACTGTAGGTAACTGTTCAACAAAAAGCCATTGATTATATTATAAAAGTAATGCTTACTCCCTGGCACATATGAACCTTGAAATAAAAAAAATCTAGTTCTATCATAGATAGACAGGTGACAGTGGATAGATTTCTCAAAGAATCAACCATCTAGTACACTAGCTCTAGTTAGTTTTACAGTACATCATACAACTCAGTGGACATCCCAAGATTGGAGCAGAACAACCCGAAGGCCTTGTGCCCCTGCCTTAACCTAGCATCGGATCTCATCCTTGATCTTATTGAGGAGCCCAGCAATGGAAGGCATCGCATTGTCGAAGACGCATTCACTGATTTGATAATTTAGCCGGACATAGCGCCTATCACTGATTTGATGTCATTGGCAATATTCTTGGCATCTGTTGCAATACCAGCCAATCCTCTCCTTCCTAACCCAGCACAGTAGAGCCCATTTTAACCTTCCCAATTAATCGGATATTCTTTGATGGGCAGTACATTGCCATTTAACATGTTCTCACCATTCTGGGATAAAAAAATAACATAGAGCTTGTTAACAGATTTAACAATTGTTGCACCAAGAAAATAACCTCAGACATATTCAAACATCAATGTTGTTACCTTGAGCCATATATTTGTTGTGCTTTTGTATCCAGTTGCAAACACAATCGCGTCAAATGATATTTTTTTACTACACTGAAATTCAACTATATCGCCCATGATCTTACTAATGCTCCCCTGTACCTGTAGGAGATGAATAGAATATTGATAACTTGGCATATGAAGACAACATCTGTTATGAAATTTATGTCATGTCAAGGATATACTTACTTTGATGATACCTTTTTTTATTAACCCAATAGTGCCAACATCAATAACTGCGGATCGGCCAGTTTCTGACTTGAGGATCATTGGACCCATTTTTGGCCTTCTGATGCCATACCTCGACAGGTCTCCAAATATTAAATTCGCCGCCATCACAAGGAGGTTATCCACTAGATTCAGTGGAAGACGGTGAGCAAGTGTCATCCCCAACCGGATTAATTCCTTTGTCATTACATGAATCTGAAACCACAAAACATGTCACATCTCTTTTGAAGCCTGCATCATAAAATAAAATTTCATAGAATCATCTTCTTTCAAGAGTTATTTTTTTTATGTAGTTCGTCTAATTGTTTCGTTGTTTGTGCTTGTTATAAAACAGTCTATCGCTCTATACCATGAAATACTTTCTAATAATAACTCTGAAAAATTGCATCCTTCTAGTGGTGACTATAATAAGAAATTGCCATGTACCCATTGAAAATATATAGTGCCCGTAAGGTGGGGGTGGGGGATCCCCTAGTGTTTCCATGTCAAAATTTAATATATAGTGCGTGTACATACCGGGCTTCATATAACGATTGAAGTATTGGCACCATGGGCCGCAAGGTAATAAGCAATTTCCATTCTAGAGTTGCCGGATCCAACGACCAATACATTCATGCCAGAGTAGCTCTTGCCTGACTTGTAGCTTGAGGAGTGGATGACATCACCCGGAAAACTTTGCAGTCCGAGGATCATTGGAATATTCTCTGCACTATTCTCACAACTTGCCACGATAAGAATCTTTGCTATGAACCTGACTATTGTGCTCTTTGCCATGTCATGTGCCACGATGGACCAACATTTTTCGTCATTGTCAAATATGGATGACTCCACACTAGTGAGATACTTGGGTTGAATATTGAAACGCTCAACATAGTCATCCAAGTACTTCACAAACAGGGTTTTTGGTATGTATGTTGGCGCATCTAGTGGGTATGACATGTGTGGCAACTCACAGAACTCCTTTGCAAGATGCAGCTTGAGGCGATTGATGACCCACAAGTATAGGGGATCTATCGTAGTCCTTTCGATAAGTAAGAGTGTCGAACCCAACAAGGAGCAGAAGGAAATGACAAGCGGTTTTCAGCAAGGTATTCTCTGCAAGTACTGAAATTATCGGTAACAGATAGTTTTGTGATAAGATAATTCGTAACGGGTAACAAGTAACATGTGTAACAAAGATGCAGCAAGGTGGCCCAATCCTTTTTGTAGCAAAGGGCAAGCCTGGACAAACTCTTATATAAAGCAAAGCGCTCCCGAGGACACATGGGAATTATTGTCAAGTTAGTTTTCATCATGCTCATATGATTCACGTTCGTTGCTTTGATAATTTGATATGTGGATGGACCGGTGCTTGGGTGTTGTCCTTACTTGGACAAGCCTCCCACTTATGATTAACCCCTCTCGCAAGCATCCGCAACTATGAAAGAAGAATTAAGATAAATCTAACCATAGCATGAAACATATGGATCGAAATCAGCCCCTTACGAAGCAACGCATAAACTAGGGTTTAAGCTTCTGTCACTCTAGCAACCCATCATCTACTTATTACTTCCCAATGCCTTCCCCTAGGCCCAAATCATAGTGAAGTGTCATGTAGTCGACGTTCACATAACACCACTAGAGGAAAGACAACATGCATCTCATCAAAATATCGAACGAATACCAAATTCACATGATTACTTATAACAAGACTTCTCCCATGTCCTCAGGAACAAACGTAACTACTCACAAAGCATATTCATGTTCATAATCTGAGGGGTAATAAATATCATTAAGGATCTGAACATATGATCTTCCACCGAATAAACCAACTAGCATCAACTACAAGGAGTAATCAACACTACTAGCAACCCACAGGTACCAATCTGAGGTTTTGAAACAAAGATCGGATACAAGAGATGAACTAGGGTTTGAGAGGAGATGGTGCTGGTGAAGATGTTGATGGAGATTGGCCCCCTCTCGATGAGAGGATCATTGGTGATGACGATGGCTTCGATTTCCCCCTCCGGGAGGGAAGTTTCCCCGGCAGAACAGCTCCGCCGGAGCCCTAGATTGCTTCTGCCCAGAATCCGCCTCGAGACGGCGGCGCTTCGTCCCGAAAGCTTTCTTATGATTTTTTCCAGGTCAAAACCCTCCATATAGCAGAAGATGGGCACCGAAGACCTGCCAGGGGGGCCACAAGCCCTAGGGGTGCGCCCAGGGGGGTAGGGCGCGCCCCCAGGCTTGTGGCCTCCTGGTGGGTCCCCTCCGGTATTTTCTTCGCCCAATATTTTTATATATTCTAAAATAATTCTCCGTAAATTTTCAGGACTTTTGGAGTTGTGCAGAATAGGTCTCTCAGATTTGCTCCTTTCCGGTCCAGAATTCCAGCTGCCGGCATTCTCCCTCTTCATATAAACGTTGTAAAATAAGAGAGAGAAGGCATAAGTATTATACCATAATGTGTGATAACAACCCATAATGCAATAAATATTAATATAAAAGCATGATGCAAAATGGACGTATCAACCCCCCCAAGCTTACACCTCGCTTGTCCTCAAGCGGAAGCCGAAATCGATAATCATGTCTACATGTTTAGAGATAGAGGTGTCGATAAAATAAAATACGGACATGAAGGCGTCATGATCATCTTTAGAACAGCAACATATTTTGTCATATAATTTCTTATGCCAAAGTAACAATTCATTCACAAGGTAAAGTATGGAACAAAAACTTTATTAGAAACTGACAAACTATTATCTCAGTCATTGGAGCAATTGCAATTTATCATAAAGTAGGAAAGAGTCAATGTAAGAGCTTTTCAGCAAGTTCACATACTCAACTATCATTTAGTCTTTCATAATTGCTAACACTCACGCGATACTTATGAGATCAAAGTTTCAATCAGACATAGAGAAAGATAGGGGCTTATGGTTTCGCCTCCCAACCTTTTACCTCAAGGGTAAAGTCAACAATAATAGTTTATGAATATCTACATCCGAGTGGATATATAGATCTGGACCTCCCCCCAACATATAATGCTTGCCAAAAAGAAAAAAGTGTAAAAAGAATAGGTGGTGATCACCATGACTCTTGTATAAGGGTAGTAGATAAAAGTAAAATATAGGACCTTCGCAGAGGGAAGCAGAGGTTGTCATGCGCTTTTATGGTTGGATGCACAAAATCTTAATGCGAGAGAACGTCACTTCATATTGCCGCTTGTGATAGAGAACTTTATTATGCAGTCTGTCGCTTTTATTTCTTCCATATCACAAGTTCGTATAAAGCTTATTTTCCTCACACTAATAGATCATACATATTTAGAGAGCAATTTTTTATTGCTTGCACCGATGACAACTTACTTGAAGGATCTTACTCAATCCATAGGTAGGTATAGTGGACTCTCATGGCAAAACTGGGTTAAGGGATGTTTGGATGCACAAGTAGTATCTCTACTTGGTGCAAAAGATTTGGCTAGCATGGGGTGAGAAGCAAGCTCAACATGTTGGAGGATCCATTACAATATAACTTCTATTCGGATATAAAGAAACATAACCCATTATGTTGTCTTCCTTGTCCAACATCAACCTTTTAGCATATAATATTTTAATGAGTGCTCACAATCACAAAAGATGTCCAAGATAGTATATTTATATGTGAGACCCCTCTTTCTTTATTACTTCCTATTAATTGCAATAATGACCAAAACTATGTTTGTCAACTCCCAACAAATTTCATGCGACATACTTCTTATATGTGAAGTCGTCACTTCCCATAAGATCATTATATACTCTTTTTATTTCTTTTATTCTTTATTTCTTTTTCTCATGATCATAGCAAGAAAGCAAAGCCCTCAACTCAAAACTACTCTTTATTATATAACTCTCGGACTCGATTACATAAAGGGAACATAAAGCAAAACTCAAAGCTGGATCAAACTAAAACTTTATTCTACTAAACCGAGATATAACCAAAAGGATTGAACTAAGAAAAATGATAAAGGTAAAGATGTGATGGTGATACGATACCGGGACACCTCCCCCAAGCTTGGCAGTTGCCAAGGGGAGTGCCCATACCCATGTATTTAGGTCTCTTTCTTCGGAGGTGGTGATGATGGAGTTTCTGTTAGCTTGATCAAGCTATTCTTCAGATCCTGCAATTCTCGGAGTACATGTTGAAGCATAATTGCATTCTTCTGAATCTCTTCTAAAAGATGCTTGTTTGCTGGCCACCATGAGCTTTTCCCTGCACCACTTTCACTTGAACGGGATATATCCCAATTGGAGGGTATGTGTGTGCGAGGAGTATTCTCCACCCCATAATTATGGACCAAATTATGAAAGTTCTTCCAATGTAACCTGTGTAAGGGCCTCCTAGGTGGAAGTCCTTCTTGTATCTGTTGGCCTTCATGGTTGTTTGTAGCCCCTACTGCTTGATGGGGATTGCGAATAGTGGAGATGCCAGCCAGAGTGCCTCTCTCCGAAGCCGGAGGGTGGACCTCAAGCGAATCCCCTTGATCTTCTTCCATCGTGACTTCCTCGGCTTATCCTCGGCTTATGCCCTCTTGAGTTCCATCTGCATCAACCAAGCATCGTCGTCCACATTGTTGGGGGAGGAGGAAGACATGACGCCTGGCCTTGAAAACTCTGGCATAAAATAGCTCAAAAATGAAAACAGGAGATATTGCCGTGGTACGGTGGTCAAAACCTTCGGGAGATTATATAATGAAATTTTGCCGACCAAAAGAAATGTGCCACAAGAAAACGGAGTCTGGAGGGCACACGAGGTGGCCACAAGCCAGGTAGGTGCGCCCAAGGGGGTAGGGCGCGCCCCCAGGGCTTGTCGCCTCCTCGTGTACCTTTCGTACTACTTTTAATTTTCCTAATTTTTTAAATAATCCAAAATGGAGTAAAATTGCCATTGGAAAAGTTTTGGAGTCGGTTTACTTACCGTACCACATACCTATGCCTTTTCGGAGTCTGAAACATTCTGGTAGGTTTCCCTTATGTACTCCTCTGGTGTTATGGTATTAATAATATTTGTCTCAACATTTATAAGATTACCTAAGATAATGTTTGATTCTTTGCCCGTTTACCACCTTCGGGTTGGTACCCTCGGCGTTGTTGATTTTGATGGCACCGGAATGATAGACCTCCTCGATAATATAAGGACCTTCCCATTTAGAGAGAAGCTTTCCTGCAAAAAATCTTAACCGAGAGTTGTATAGCAAGACAAGGTCACCTACATTAAATTCACGCTTTTGTATCCTTTTATCATGCCATCTTTTAACATTTTCTTTAAACAACTTGGCATTCTCATAGGCTTGGGTTCTTCATTCATCAAGTCAGCTAATGTCAAATAACCTCTTCTCACCGGCAAGTTTGAAATCATAGTTGAGCTATTTAATTGCCCAATAAGCTTTATGTTCTAGTTCGAGAGGTAAGTGACATGCTTTTCCATAAACCATTTTATATGGAGACATACCCATAGGGTTTTTATAAGCAGTTCTATAAGCCCATAATGCATCATCAAGTTTCTTTGACCAATTCTTTCTGGATCTATTAACAGTCTTTTGCAGGATCAATTTTATTTCTTGGTTACTCAATTCTACTTGACCACTAGACTGAGGATGATATGGAGATGCAATTCTATGGTTGGCATCATATTTAGCAAGCAATTTACAGAAAGCACCATGAATAAAGTGTGAACCACCATCAGTCATTAAATAACTAGGGACTCCAAACCTCGGAAAATAACTTCTTTAAGCATTTTAATGGAAGTGTTATGATCAGCACTACTAGTTGGAATAGCTTCTACCCACTTAGTAACATAATCAACAGCAACCAAAATATATGTATACCCATTAGAGGAAGGAAAAGGTCCCATATAATCAAAGCCCCAAACATTGAATGGTTCAATAACAAGTGAATAATTCATAGGCATTTCCTGACGTCTACTGATATCGCCAATTCTTTGGCATTCATCACAAGACAAGACATACTTACGAGCATCTTTGAAGAGAGTAGGCCAATAAAAACCAGATTGTAATACCTTGTGTGCAGTTCTATCTCCAGCATGGTGTCCTTCATAGGCCTCAGAGTGACACTTGCATAGGATGTGTTCCTGTTCATGCTCAGGTACACAACGTCTAATAACACCATCTACTCCTTATTTATAAAGGTGTGCGTCATCCCAGAAGTAATGTCTTAAATCATAGAAAAACATTTTCTTTTGTTGGTAAGTGAAGCTGGGTGGTATAAATTTAGCAACAATATAATTGGCATAATCAGCATACCATGGAGCACTGCGAGAAGCATTTATGACAGCTAATTGTTCATCAGGAAAGCTATCATCAATAGGTAGTGGGTCATCAAGAACATTTTCTAATCTAGACAAGTTGTCTGCTACGGGGTTCTCAGCTCCCTTTTTATCAATAATATGCAAATCAAATTCTTGTAGCAAGAGAACCCATCTAATAAGTCTAGGTTTAGCATCTTTCTTTTCCATAAGATATTTAATAGCAGCATGATCGGTGTGAACAGTTACTTTGGAATCAACAATGTAAGATCTGAACTTATCACAAGCAAAGACAACTACTAAAAATTCTTTTTCAGTAGTAGCATAATTTCTTTGAACATTGTCTAGAGTTTTACTAGCATAATGAATAACATTTAATTTCTTATCAACTATTTGTCCTAGAACAATACCAACTTCATAATCACTAGCATCACACATAATTTCAAAGGGTAGGTTCCAATCAGGTGGTTGAACAATAGGTGCAGAAATCAAGGCTTTCTTAAGTATTTCAAATGCTTCTACACAATCATCATCAAAAACAAATGGAACATCTTTTTGCAAAAGATTAGTGAGAGGCCTAGAAATTTTAGAGAAGTCTTTAATAAACCTCCTATAGAAACCAGCATGACCAAGGAAACTTCTTATACCTTTGATATCTTTAGGACGCGGCATTTTTTCAATAGCATCAACTTTAGCTTTATCAACTTCAATACCTCTTTCAGAAATTTTATGCCCCAAGACTATACCTTCATTAACCATAAAGTGGCACTTCTCCCAATTCAAGACAAGATTAGTTTCTTCACATCTCTGCAAAACTCGGTCAAGGTTGCTTAAGCAATCATCAAAAGAAGTTCCGTAAACGGAGAAATCATCCATGAAAACCTCAACAATCTTTTCACAGAAGCCAGAGAATATAGCAGTCATACATCTTTGAAAGGTAGCAGGTGCATTGAATAAACCAAAAGGCATACGTCTATAAGCAAAGGTACCGAAAGGGCAAGTAAAAGTAGTTTTTTCTTGATCCTCTTGTGACACAGGTATTTGAGAAAAACCAGAATAACCATCTAGAAAGCAAAAGTGTGTATGTTTGGATAGTCTTTCTAGCATTTGATCAATAAAAGGCAGAGGGTAATGATCTTTCCTAGTAGCTTTTTTTAATTTTCTAAAATCAATTACCATTCTATAACCTGTGACAATTCTTTGTGGAATCAATTCATTCTTATCATTAGGAACAACAGTAATACCTCCCTTCTTAGGGACACAATGAACATGACTTACCCATCTACTATCAGCAATAGGATAAATTATACCTGCTTCCAGAAGCTTTAGTATTTCATTTCTTACCACTTCCTTCATCTTAGGATTCAACCATCGTTGATGATCAACAACTGGTTTAGCATCAGGCTCCATATTAATTTTGTGCTGACATAGAGTGGGACTAATGCCCTTAAGATCATCAAGAGTATATCCAATAGCTGCACGGTGCTTCCTCAGAGTCTTCAATAATTTCTTTTCTTCATGCTCTAAAAGGTTAGCACTAATAATAACATGATATATCTTTTTCTCATCAAGATAAATATATTTCAGAGTACCAGGTAATTGTTTAAGATCGAATACTGGATAACTCTTGGGTGGTAGAGGATCTCCAAGAGTTTCAACAGGCAGATTGTGTTTCAAAATAGGCATCTGTTTTAAGAAAGTCTCATCTAGTTCCCTTCTTTCATTCATAAACATATCATTTTCATGGTCTAGCAAATATTGTTATAAAGGATCAGTAGGGGGCACAGCAATAGAAGCAAGACCAATAATTTCATCTTTACTGGGCAATTCTTTATCATGGGGTTGTCTACTAAATTTGGAGAAATAATTAAACTCATGGGACACATCCCCAAAACTTATAGTAACAGTTTCTTTCTCACAATCTATTTTGGCATTAACAGTGTTCAAGAAAGGTCTACCAAATATAATGGGACAAAAATCATCTTGTGGGGAACCAAGAACTAGAAAATCAGTAGGGTATTTTATTTTCCCTCACAAGACTTCAACATCTCTAACAATCCCAATTGGTGATATAGTATCTCTATTAGCAAGCTTAATACTAACATCAATATCTTCTATTTCAGCAGGTGCAATATCATTCATAATTTCTTGATATAAAGTAAAGGGAATTGCACTCACACTAGCACCCAAATCACATAAGCCATGATAACAATAATCTCCTATTTTAACAGAAACAACATGCATGCCAACAACAGGTCTATGTTTATCTTTATCATCGGGTCTAGCAATTCTAGCAGCTTCATCATAGAAGTAAATACCATGCCCATCAATATTATCGACCAAGAGATCTTTAACCATAGCAATACTAGATTCAACTTTAATTTGTTCAGGGGGTTTAGGTATTCTAGTGTAACTCTTACGAACCACAGTTGAAGCTTTAGCTTGTTCCTTTATTCTAACAGGGAAAGGTGGTTTCTCAATATAAGCAGTAGGAACAATAGGATCAACATTATAAGTAATAATTTCTTCTTCAACTTTAATAGGTTCTACTATTTTCACTTCAATGGGAGGATGATATTTAAACCACTTCTCCTTAGGGAGATCAACATGAGTAGCAAATGATTCACAGAAAGAAGCTACTATCTCAGAGTCAAGTCCATATTTAGTGCTAAATTCACGAAAAGCATCGGTATCCATAAAATATTTAACACAATCAAACTTAAGGTTTATACCTGACTCCTTACCTTCGTCGAGTTCCCAATCTTCAGAGTTGCGTTTAATTCTTTCCAATAAATCCTGTTTGAATTCAATAGTCTTATTCATAAAAGAACCAGTACAAGAAGTATCGAGCATGGATTGATCATTACGAGAAAGCCGAGCATAGAAATTCTGAATAATAATTTCTCTTGAGAGCTCATGATTGGGGCATGAATATAACATTCAATTAAGCCTCCCCCAAGCTTGAGTGATACTTTCTCCTTCACGAGGCCAAAAATTATAAATATAATTCCGATCATGATGAACCAGATGCATACGATAAAACTTCTGATGAAATTCCAATTTCAATCGGTTGTAATTCCAAGTCCCAATATCATCGCATAGCCTATACCATGTCAATGACTTCTCCTTCAAAGATAAAGGGAAGACCTTCTTCTTGACTTCATCCTCGGGCAAACCTGCAAGCTTAAATAATCCACAAACTTCATCCACATAGATTAGAGGCATATCAGGATGTAATGTTTCATCTCCTGCATAAGGATTAGCTAGCAGTTTCTTCATCATACCCGAAGGAATTTCATAACAAATATTTTCAGTAGGTTCAGTAGGTTGAGGAGCAACTTCTTGCTCTACCGGTCGGGGTGAAGATACCCCGAACAAGCCCCTCAAAGGATTATTTTCCATAGCAACAAGTGACAGTAAATTTCAGCACACTATATAAATGTTTCCTTACCAAATTCCACTTACCAAAGGCGCTTCACTCCCCGGAAACGGCACCTGAAAAGAGTCTTTATGAACCACAAGTATAGGGGATCTATCGTAGTCCTTTCGATAAGTAAGAGTGTCGAACCCAACAAGGAGCAGAAGGAAATGACAAGCGGTTTCAGCAAGGTATTCTCTGCAAGTACTGAAATTATCAGTAACAGATAGTTTTGTGATAAGATAATTCGTAACGGGTAACAAGTAACAAGTGTAACAAAGGTGCAGCAAGGTGGCCCAATCCTTTTTGTAGCAAAGGAAAAGCCTGGATGAACTCTTATATAAAGCAAAGCGCTCTCGAGGACACATGGGAATTATTGTCAAGTTAGTTTTCATCATGCTCATATGATTCGCGTTTGTTACTTTGATAATTTGACATGTGGGTGGGCCGGTGCTTGTGTGCTGCCCTTACTTGGACAAGTCTCCCACTTATGATTAACCCCTCTCGCAAGAATCCGCAACTAAAAAAGAAGAATTAAGATAAATCTAACCAGAGCATGAAACATATGGATCCAAATCAGCCCCTTACGAAGCAACACATAAACTATTGTTTAAGCTTGTGTCACTCTAGCAACCCATCCTCTACTTATTACTTCCCAATGCCTTCCCCTAGGCCCAAATCATGGTGAAGTGTCATGTAGTCAACGTTCACATAACACCACTAGAGGAAAGACAACATACATCTCATCAAAATATCGAACGAATACCAAATTCCCATGATTACTTATAACAAGACTTCTCCCATGTCCTCAGGAACAAATGTAACTACTCACAAAGCATATTCATGTTTATAATCAGAGGGGTAATAAATATCATTAAGGATCTGAACATATGATCTTCCACCAAATAAACCAACTAGCATCAACTACAAGGAGTAATCAACACTACTAGCATCCCACAGGTACCAATCTGAGGTTTTGAGACAAAGATCAGAGACAACAGATGAACTAGGGTTTGAGAGGAGATGGTGCTGGTGAAGATGTTGATGGAGATTGACCCCCTCTCGATGAGAGGATCGTTGGTGATGACGATGGCTTCGATTTCCTCCTCCGGGAGGGAAGTTTCCCCGGCAGAACAGCTCCGCCGGAGCCCTAGATTGCTTCTGCCCAGGTTCCGCCTCGGGATAGCGGTGCTTCATCCCGAAAGCTTTCTTATGATTTTTCCTGGTCAAACCCCTCCATATAGCAGAAGATGGGCACCGAAGACTTGCCAGGGGGCCCACAAGCCCCAGGGGCGCCCCCCAGGCTTGTGGCCTCCTGGTGGGTCCCCTCTGGTATTTTCTTTGCCCAATATTTTTTATATATTCCAAAATAATTCTCCGCAAATTTTCGGGACTTTTGGAGTTGTGCAGAATAGGTCTCTCAGATTTGCTCCTTTCCGGTCTAGAATTCCAGCCGCCGGCATTCTCCCTCTTCATGTAAACCTTGTAAAATAAGAGAGAAAAGGCATAAGTATTGTACCATAATGTGTGATAACAACCCATAATGCAATAAATATCAATATAAAAGCATGATGCAAAATGGACGTATCAGCGATCATAGGCGCGGTTGCGCCAAAGCGACGCGCTGCAACTTTCACGCTCGATAATGTCATAGGGAATTGAGAATTGGCTAAGGCATGTTGCTGTTGCAAGGCCTACCGGCCCAGCACCAACAATCAACACTACAACATTCTCCATTCAAAGAGAAGAGTTGACAAAGTTGTGGGATGGGTGCAATGGTAGGATGGAGTGTTTGCTTGTTTGCTCGATGAATCTTTGGATGCATATGCAGGCATATATATACTAGTATGTTTCATGTGTCAATCTATTTAGAATGAGGAACAAAAAAGGTAAAGATTTATTGATGCCTTATCCTGGTGTGTACTAGTATTCCATTTAAATATTGAATCGTTGGTGTGAAAGCATGTCCTGATACATCATAAGGGATACAGAATAGGCAGGAAACCCACTCTTGATTGATTGATTTTTTTGGAAACTTATCAACTGGCTTTGGATATGTTTAGACTAAAATCGCTTTAGAATTTCTTTCCATTCCTGTTGTCATCAATGAAAATTCATATAGTATAAGGATATGTTCTGTATATATGTCCTCCGTCCTGAATTACTTGTCGCAGAAATGGATGTATCTAGAACGTTTCTATCCATTTTCACGACGTAATTCGGGATGCGGGAGTACTTTGTATGCTAATTAATATTCAACAAAGATTGCTAGTGTTTCTTTCCTTTTCTGTGTATTGTGCAAGAATTTCTTTCCTTTCCCTATACTTGTAGACTAACCCATCATGGCTAGTTAGCCTTCCTTCCGTATGGAGATGGACTCTGCAGGTGTCTTCTGGGCTGTCGACGCCAAAGTACTGATCGAGCACGGATGGCCTTACACTATGGTGGTCGGGTTGCACTTGTACCATCTATCTTGTCGAGCATTGGCGGTTTCCTCAGGTTGGCTATCTAGAAACTCCATCTGCAACAAGGCATGTTCTGAGCATAAGTCCTCGGTTCGTCGTCAGAACAGTAGATTTGTTCCGCTTCTTATTTTGTCAGCTGCTATTCGGCATGCCCTTTGTGCTGCCGTGTAAAGAGTTAGTTGTGGTTCTGCTACCTCATCTTGTTTTGACATCTGGGTCCTGTTGGAACCTAGTTTGTGTGTTGTTTCTCAACTCCTTTTGTTCAGTTATGTATCTTATACTTTCAAGTTCAACTTATATTGATAATTGAATCCTGCACCTGGCCATTTGCAGTTCATCCATTTACAATCAGAATAGGCGATGCGCATGGCAAAAGAGCAATGCGCGGACAGTCAGAATTCATCTATTGTCTTCAACAAGAGCATGTTAAAAGAACAGGAACTGCGCTGGGCATAGAAACACAACTTCAACAATAGCAAAATTGATAAGCGGTGGCAGTAAACAGAAAGCAAGTATAGATGATGCTACAATGAATGGAAATAAAGGTATTTCACCGACCGCTATCAGTTTGCACATTGATTAATTTGTAACCACATCAGTTTGACACATTCAGCTGGCACTGATGGCATTCCACATATACAGTTTAAACTGATGTAGGAGTATTTCTCATGACATAGCCATCCAGGCAGCAACAACTTAAACAGAAATTGTTGGAGACCTTGTTTCCATCATATATTTTTCTTTTTTAGAAAAGTAGGATGACCCCCGGCCTCTGCATCTGGGTGATGCATGCATCCACTTTATTAATCATCCACAAAGACCTTACAAAGCTGAAGCCACTATCGGCAACATCTGTTGCTACTCCTATCCATTTGATGGTGGGGTGCCGAAAATCCGAGCAGAATACCAAACAGACTTCGCACCAAAGCCTAACATCCAAAGCCGGAGGCCCCAACCAAGCCACAGTGCCGGGTCTGGGGCACACACCGGTACGACGCGCTCTCAGAGGCGACCGCCACCGTCTCCCACCTATCCATCTTCAGAACAAGAAATGACACATCAACCTTGCCAGGCCTGCTGTCGACGCCACCACGACGTCAGACAGCGCCGTCCTCCTGCGCGAGTCAGTCAACCTGCATCGAACGTTGAGACTCCACTGCGCCACGCCGCCGAGATCCACCATCATCAATGCAGAAGATGAAACCCCGCTCCGCCTAATGGCCCTTCTAGTCAGCACCTGCTCAAAAACGATGCCCCTAGGAGGGAGAACGGCATCGAAGATGCCAGCATCGTCCGATCCGGGAAGACCCAAATCTAGGGTTTCCCACTAAGCAGCCTAAGCGAGATGACGTTGCCTGCAACGACGATGCCTCAACAAGGAAACGACGTCAATGACGCTGGCATCGTCCGTCAAGACTGAAGTCGACGTGATTTTCACCGGCAGTCATGCCATCCCGACCTAGTAGTTGACTGGAACTGCACGGTGCCTCGTCGAGTAGATGCATGCAGCCGCTGGAACACCGAGGACCACCACCGCAGCCCTGATCCACCATCGCGCTGCCCAGAAGACAGGACTAGCCGCCCGCCATCGTCGTTCGTAGCCCACTCCACCTGGTGCTTTGGACCACAGATCTGGGCCAGATCACCGTCGCCACAAAGACCCAGCACGCCCCACCACTGGAGGCCACATCAGTGTCACCTGCGTCCCAACGTAGCCACTAGGAAGTTGGGTCGCCCCGCCATGACCCTCTGCACCGCGACGCCCTTGGCCGTCAAATCTGGCCCGCATCAGATCCACGCGCGAGGGAGGAGCCCTACCGCCGCCAGCGCTGGCCGGGCTTCGACTGTCGCCCTCTGGCGGCGGCAAGGGAGGGGAGGAGCGGGAGGAGGGGCGCTGGGAGGCGGCTAGGGTTCCCTCCCGTCGCCTGCAAGGGTGACTTAGGAGGGACGAGAGAGCGTCTGTAAAGATGAAAAAAATCAAGAACAGTACGAGCCAAGTAAAAGAAGGATGTAAACCTATACATGGGGAAATGTTTGGACATTGCTATTGCATCATGTAGATCTGGATCTGTCATGAGCAAGACCATAACAATAGGTTCTCGTATTAGGATCAGTTGTGGAGCTAATAAGGTGTATTAGAAATTGCAGTGGCGAATCTGTCATGAGCAAGACCATAACAATAGCTTCTGGTATTTGCAAACGGCAGCCGGCGGCAGGATTGAGCGGCCCTTAGCAGGACAGGAATGGCAGCCTCGCATGACTGCATCCCTCAATAGTGGGGCATGCCGGCAGTACCGAAGCAGTGCTGTGGAGCGCGCCGGCCCGCCCACACCGGAGTGAGGAAGCCGCGACGTTAGAGAGCCAAACCGCAAGATATTGGTCTACTTAATTTTGTTTTGCCAAATCAGTAACACTACTAGCTAGTTCATTTTTTTTCTAAAGAATAGCTAGTTCATAAACTGTTAATTGATTTACTGTTGAATACAACTTGTTTGCTGATTTAAAAAGTAATAAAGAGGAAGACTATGAGCATGCATAATTTTTACTACGAGTAAAACATATTCAAGAGCATTAATGAAGATCAATTTTTTCCTCGCAAAAAATGATGATACAATTCAAAAAAGAGAGGGATCGTAGCAAAAATTAGCCTCGTGAGTATAATGTGATTTTTTATGGGTCAATTCTTTTTTTAACCAAAGTAATCACTGTTAAGTTTGAGCCCACCATTTATTTTCTTTCTAGATTCGCCATTGTCCATGATGTGAGGGCTCATCGGGCATGAGATTTTAAAGCCTACATTTGTGATGTGCATCACATCGCGCACGGGGCCTCCTGGGCCACCACGTGCGATTAGCATATGGCATATTTTCACCCTAACCATTTGCCATAGTGGCTGCTAATTGTGGCCGATTTAGGGGTCAGCATTCGATATGCCCTAACCATTTGCCATAGTGGCTGCTAATAGTGGCCGATTTAGGGGTCGGCGTTTGAGATGCCCTAACCATTTGCCATAGTGGCTGCTAATAGTCTGGTCTTGTACTAGTAGTGCTACTGTAGTTTAATAATGTTCAACTAACATACTTGATTTAAAAAAAATAGGTGATAGCAAATTCTTCATGTTGCCATTGACACTCTTAGCCATCTTCCCACTCAATCTCAATTTCTTCGTCAACATCTTCATCCTCGCATTTTAGTATACGCTTCTTCTTTTCTTCACTTGAGTTCACCTTTTTATCATAGTCAATACTTGTATGATCCATGTTTTTCTTTAACATCCATGGAGGAAAGACTTTCGACCCTGAGCCACTGCTCATGCCTCATACATCCATTTTGCATCATGTTTTCTTACTGTTATTTATAGTGTTTTTAATCAATATAAGACTTTGTGGAGTAATTCTAATGCCTTTTCTCTCATAATATGCATGGTTTACACAAAGAGAGAGATTACCGGCAGCTGGAATTCTGGACCTAAAAAAGCTATGTCAGAGATACCTATTCTGCACATCTCCAAATGAGCTGAAATTTTACGAAGATTTATTTTGGAATATATAAAAACTATTGGAGAAAAGAAATACCAGAGGGGGCCACCTAGGTGCCCACTAGGCACCAGAGCGCACCTACCCCCCCCTCCCCGGCACCCTGGTGGGTAGTGGGGCCCCTGGCCAACCTCTGATGCCCATCCTCTGGTATATAAGCCCATTTGCCCTAGAAAAAAAATTAGGAGAGGACTTTCGGGACGGAGCGCCGCCGTCTCGAGGCGGAACTTGGGCGGGGGCACTTTTTCTCTCTGGCGGAGAGAATCCGCTGGGGATACTTCCCTCCGGGAGGGGGAAATCGAAGCCATTGTCATCACCAACAACCCTCTCATCGTGGGAGGGCCACTCTTCATCAGCATCTTCAACAGCACCAACTCATCTCAAACCCTAGTTCATCTCTTGTATTCAATGTTTGTATCAAAACCTCAGATTGGTACCTGTGGGTTGCTAGTAGTGTTGATTACATCTTGTAGTTGATGCTAGTTGGTTTATTTGGTGGAAGATCATATGTTCAGATCTATTATGCTATTCAATACCCCTCTAATCTTGAGCATGAATATGTTTTGTGAGTAGTTACTTTTGTTCTTGAGGACATGGGAGAAGTGTTGTCATAAGTAATCACGTGAATTTGGTATTCGTTCGATATTTTGATGATATGTATGTTGTGATTCCCTTAGTGGTCTTATGTGAACATCGACTACATGACACTTCACCATCTTTGGGCCTAAGGGAATGCATTGTGGAGTAGTTATTAGATGATGGGTTGCTAGAGTGACAGAAGCTTAAACCCTAGTTTATGCACTATTTTGTAAGGGGCTGATTTGGATCCATATGTTTAATGCTATGGTTAGATTTTATCTTAATTCTTCTTTCGTAGTTGCTGATGCTTGCGAGAGGGGTTAATAATAAGTGGGAGGCTTGTTCAAGTAAGAACAGCACCCAAGCACCGGTCCACCCACATATCAAATTATCAAAGTAGCGAACGCGAATCAAACAAACATGATGAAAGTGACTAGATGAAATTCCCGTGTGTCCTCAAGAACGCTTTGCTTATTATAAGAGATCGTTCCGGCCTGACCTTTGCTACAAAAAGGATTGGGCTACCGTGTGTCCTCAAGAACGCTTTGCTTATTATAAGAGATCGTTCCGGCCTGACCTTTGCTACAAAAAGGATTGGGCTACCTTGCTGCACTTTTGTTACCATTACTATTACTTGCTTGTTACAAATTACTTTGCTATCAAACTATTTGTTACCGATAATTTCAGTGTCTGCAGAAAATACCTTGCTGAAAACTGCTTGACATTTCCTTCTGCTCCTCGTTGGGTTCGACACTCTTACTTATCAAAAGGACTATGATTGATCCCCTATACATGTGGGTCATCAGTGCCACACTGACCTGCACCAGGCAATAATTTTCCAACTTCAACCTCTGTCTCTCCGGCACATGGAACTATAGTTGCTGCACCAATATTATTTTCTTTGTGCCATGACGGCAGGCTCATGAACTCTAGAGCAGCCAGACCGTCCACCCTCTGAATCTGCACCTGCAATGGCTCTAGCTGCTCATCCATTCTCTGTTGCATGTCCTCCAACCTTCCAAGCCGCCTACGCCGTGCATTGTTGTCATGGTCACCGCCATCTCCTGGATCCAGAGACGTGATCTTGGCATTAATTTCTTTGGCCAGTTCACCGCTGCAGCGCTCACAACGGAAGCACTCGCACTCGCCGGCGAGAAGTCTTAGGGCGACCAACACTGAGTAATGTCTCCCACAGGCAGGGCACATGTACTACTGGACCATAGCCCTACTGTCGGCTGCGAGCTCGTCATTGATCTTCTTCCTCATGCGGAGTATCCGGTACCTGACGGTGTCGCAGCCCCGCGCGTAGTCCAGGAAGCAGTAGGACTGTAGGTGCAGCTTCGCCTTCTCCTTCTTGTCACCCACATTGGTCCTACAGGCGGTGACGGTTGGCTCCTTCCGAACGTCTCACGTGACTATTTTCTCTTCCTCGAGGTAGCGGAGGACGTGGTGGAGTGGCATGGCTTGCAACTTGAGGGGCGCGGTGATAACCTACAAGTATAGGGGATCACAACAGTTTTCGAGTGTAGAGTATTCAACCCAAATTTATTAATTCGACACAAGGGGAGCCAAAGAATATTTGTAAGTTTTAGCAGCTGAGTTGTCAATTCAACCACACCTGGAGATTAATTATCTGCAGCAAAGTGATCAGTAGCAAAGTAGTATGATATTTTTGATAGTAGTAGCAACAACAATAATAACAGTAACAATGATGGCAATGATTTTGTAGCAAGTGTAACAGTAGCAGCAATAGTAGTAACTTAGCAAGAACAATATATGGAAAATTCGTAGGCATTGGATCGGTGAATTCGTTGGATGATATTCATCATATAATAGACATAACCTAGGGCGATACTGCAATAGCTCCAGTTCATAAATATAATGTAGGCATGTATTCCGTAAATAGTCATACGTGCTTATGGAAAGAACTTGCATGACATCTTTTGTCCTACCCTCCCGTGGCAGCGAGGTCCATAAGGAAACTAAGGGATATTAAGGCCTCCTTTTAATAGAGAACCGGAACAAAGCATTAGCACATAGTGAATACATGAACTCCTCAAACTACGATCATCCCCGGAAAGTATCCCGACTATTGTCACTCCGGGGTTTGCGGATCATAACACGTAGTAGGTGACTATAACTTGCAAGATCGGATCAAGAACATAGATATAATGGTGATAACATAAACAGTTCAGATCTGAAATCATGGCACCCGGGCCCAAAGTGACAAGCATTAAGCATGATAAAGTCATAGCAACATCAATCTCAGAACATAATGGATACTAGGGATCAAGCCCTAACAAACTAAATCGATTACATGATGAATCTCATCCAACTCCTCACTGACCAGCAAGCCTATGAAGGAATTACTCACTCTCGGTGGGGAGCATCATGGAATTGGCGATGAAGGAGGGTTGGTGATGATGAAGATCGGAGATCCCCCTCTCCGGAGCCCAAAACGGACTCCAGATCTGGCCTCCCGATGAAGAACAGGAGGTGGCGGCGGCTCTGTATCGCGAAACGAGATAATTCTTCCTCCTTGATTTTTTCTGCAAAAATAGGATTTTATAGCATTGGAATCAGAGTTTGCGGGGCCACCAGGTGGGCAGAACCCACCTGGGCGGGCCTGAGGGGGGGGGCGCCCTAGTGGGTTGTGCTCACCTAGGGGGCCCCCTTCGGTGGTTCTTGGCTCTAGTATTTTTCTTTTATTATATAAAAATTCTCCAAAAAGTTTCGTCCCAATCCGAGAACTTTTATTTCTGCACAAAAACAACACCATGGTAGTTCTGCTGAAAACAGCGTCAGTCCGGGTTAGTTTCATTCAAATCATGCAAATTAGAGTTCAAAACAAGAGGAAAAGCATTTGGAAAAGTAGATACGATGGAGACGTATCAACTCCCCTAAGCTTAAACCTTTGCTTGTCCTCAAGCAATTCAGTTGATAAACTGAAAGTGAAAAAGAAAAACTTTTACGAACTCTTTTGCTCTTGTTTACATGAATAAGCTTAAGTAGCACCCAGGTTTTCAGCAAAGATTATAACTAACCATGTCAATAATAACTCTTAAAAATTATATTAACTCATATCAATGACATAATCAACTAGCGAGCAATAATAAAACATCTCAAATAACAACACCTTGTCAAAACAATCATGATATAATATGACAACAATGGTATCTCGCTAGCCCTTTCTGAGACCGCAAAACATAAATGCGGAGCACCTCCAAAGTTCAAGCAGCGACTAAACATTGTAATTCATGGTAGAAAAGATCCAGTCATGATGCATCCAACATTAACTATACACAATGCATGAGGATGACAAATAGTGCTCTTAGGGTCTGGCACTTATTTGAGAAGGTGATGACTCAACATAAAATTAAATAGATAGTCCCTTCACAGAGGGAAGCAGGGATTTGCAGCGGTGCCAGAGCTCAATTTTTAAAACAGAGGTAAATGAAATTTTGAGAAATGCACCCTTCTTGTTTACTTCGCGACTATCAGTTATCGATATCTACCATGCTAAACACATTAGTGGCAGTTCCCAAGCGATAAAAGTAAAGGTTTACTCCCCCTCCACCAACAAACACACTCCACGGCTAGCCGTATCCACGGGTACCGTCCAAACCAACATCAGTCCTGGGGGAGTTTTGTTTAATTATTTGCAATTTGATTTCGGGACTGGGAATCCCTATTACCGCCCCTCTCGTGCAAGGACGAGTGAATAAACACTCATCATGAGAATAACCCGCTTAGCATGGAAGATACCGACTACCTCCTGTCACTGATCTTTGAACAATCTAGGCACACAAAAAGGATATTTATTTGAAGTTTTTAGAGGTGGCACATGCAAATTTAATTAGAACGGCAGGGTAATACCGCATATAGGTAGGTATGGTGGACTCATCTGAAACAACTTGGGTTTTAGGATTTTGATGTACAAGCAGCATTTTCTCTTAGTACTGGCGAAGGCTAGCAAATAGGTTGGGAAGCGGCTTGCTAGAGAGCGAAAATGGTCATGAACATGCATTATGCATAATGAACATTGGACACTAGCATGAGTAGGATATGAACACCATGAACATAAATATCATAGAGGCTATGTTGTTTTGATTCAACTACATGCATGAACATGTGCCAAGTCAAGCCACTCGAACATTCGGAGGAGGATACCATATCATCACACTAAATCACAATCATTTTAACCCAATGTTGACATCCAAGATAAATCATTATCCACTCCTAGCTACTTAAGCATGGCATGAGAAACTATAATCTCTAATTGTCATTGCAAACATGTTTGATCATAATATGCTGAATCATGGATACTAGGTTAAACATATTTACAAAAACAAAACAAGTTGAGTTCATACCCGTTTCTCTCTGCCATAGCCAGTTCACCAAATATCGTCATCATTGCCTTTCACTTGCACGAGTGCCGTGGACTAAGCTGGAATCTGCAAACATTTTATTCAAAGGAGAAGATAAGGTAATTTGTGCTCTTCGTTAGATCAACAATAATGCACATGAGAGCCACTCAACATTTTCATCGTGGTCTTCTCCTTGGTATAACTCAATAAACAAAAAAGAAATTCAGAGAAACACGCTGAAATATTTTTGGAGTTTTTAGTTTTTCTAGAAGAAAGCAAATTAAAGAAAGAAAAACAAAAACAAGAAAAACTATTTACACGGGAAAGCTCCCAACAAGCAAGAAGAAGAATCGAGAAATCTTTTTGGGTTTTTCTTTTTTTAATACTACAACTAATTAAACTAGAAAGAAAAAACAAAAAGAAGCAGGAAATGTTTTTGGGTTTTCTCAAAGTTTTTCAAACACACAAGAAAAAGGCGAGAAAATAAATCTAGCATGGATAATACAATGAAAAAGTGTGGACACTGACAACTGGAATGAAATGCGTGAACATGAATGTAATGTCGGTGGAAATACGTACTCGCCCCAAGCTTAGGCTTTTGGCCTAACTTGGTAATCACCACTCATAGAACCCATCAGGTCCTATATTGATGTGTTGTGGAGCAGGCACCTGAGCGTCCCACTCCTGAGGCTCCTCCTCAGCTACCGCCAGGTTGTTCCGATAGGCAATAATGTCCTCAGGCATGCTCCTGTATCCTCTCCTGGCAATAGAATCAAACACAACAGGTGCAGGCAAAGGGATAATATCACGGGTATCCACACTGAAAACCAGGTTGTAAGGAGCACTATTAATAGTGTCCTCGCCATCAAGAAACTGATGAGCTACCATCACCTGGCGATCTAGGTAAACCTTAGGCAAAGGATGATCATGCTGGCGTATCTGAACATTAAAATGACTCGCTAAGCAAGTAGCGTAAATACCACCATGAATTTTGCCTTTGGACCTGTTAAGATGTAGGCGACGTGCAATGATAGCCCCAAGGCAATAGCTATTATCGCCGTAAAGTGCACGGCGTAAGACAGCGAAATTGGGGGCACTAAGTGCACCAACCTTCTCTCTAGCAAGTAAACACATGGCGATAAATAGAGTAAAATAATGCACTGAAGAAAACTGCAAGCTAGTGGCGGTGACACTCGACACCCCTCTCTCATCTCCCACTGACAGGGTGAGATAGAAACCCTCAAACTCTGCAGGCCTCGGCTCTCTTATTTCCCCGTCAGAAGGGATTAAGCATATATCACAAAATTCAGTAAGTGGTATCTGACGGGTTTCAGCATATAAATTAAACCACACCTCAGGGGGGTTATTCCTACTTATGAAATGAAAACTTTGCACAAAGGAATTTGTAAGGAGATGATATTGTTCACACTCAGCTGTGATGAAATCGGTGAGGCCAGCATTGACAGCAAATTGTGCGAACTCTTGACGGATTCCGGCCCCATCCATGAAGGGGTTGTGAGGCCATTCGCATGGCCACACTTCCGCCATTCTCCGAGTTTGGAGGTCACTATCCAATGATTCACCCACAACCCCCTTGGAGTTCTTCTTGGAAGCAAACTTCCTAAAGAAACTCATCTTATTCCTATGAACAAAATTCTGAAAATTTTAGTCAACAATTTTTTTTTCGACAAAACTTCACAAGATTGGTAGCAACTACTCATAGACATGCATAGAGGCTATATTGAGCATTCAAACTACTTAGAAATCTAAGAATTCAACATGGAAACTCATCTACAGCAGCACCAAGAGTAGCTAATTATTCAAAATATAAAACACTAAAGCAAAAACTAATTGGACAAATGGAGGAGTCACATACTAAGTAGCAATCCCCCAAAACAGTTTCGGAAACGGAGCTTCGAGCAAAGAGATCGAAATCCACGGGTTTGAGAGCAAGAACACGAGATAGATAGCAATGGTGAATTTTTTCTGGAGGTAGGTGGTGACATGGGCTAAAGAGATAAGTGAGGGGGGCCACATGGGGACCACAACCCATGAGGGCACGCCAAGGGGTGCTGACGCGCCCAGGTGGGTTGTGCCCACCTGGTGCACCCCCCCTCTGATGTTATTTGCACCAAAAATTCTTAAATATTCAAGAAAAAAACGTATTAAATTTTCATGGCATTCTGAGAACTTTTATTTTTGGGTCATTTTTTTATTGCACGGGAAATTCAGAAAGCAGACAAAACATGGCATTTTATTTTATTTAACTAAGAAAAATAGAAAACAAAAGTTGGAAACAGAAAGTTGTGCTTACTAAATTCATCAACTTCGTACCTCTAAAAAATGATCCATTAATAAGGTTGATCAAGTCTTATTAACAACCACTTTCGATTAGCATGAAACCGAAGAACTTTCGTAAAACACTAAGTTACCTCTACGGGGATATGCATGTCCCCAACAATAAGTATATCATATTTCTTTTTGGCTGTAGGTAGAGGTAGTTGAAAACTTCCAATAGTCAGTGTCGGAGATTTTTCAATAACATTAATACCATTCACTTGGAATTGTTTCTTCGGAAAGTGCACCGTATGCTCATTACCATTGATATGAAAAGTGACCTTGCTTTTATTGCAATCAATAACAGCCCCTGCAGTATTCAAGAAGGGTCTACCAAGGATAATCGACATGTTGTCATCCTCGGGCATCTCAAGTATAACAAAGTCAGTCAAGATAGTAACATTAGCAACAACAACGGGCACATCCTCACAAATACCGATAGGTATGTCAGTTGATTTATCAGCCATTTGCAAAGATATTTCAGTAGGTGTGAGTTTATTTAAATCAAGTCTTCTATATAAAGAGAAAGGCATAACACTAACACCAGCTCCTAAATCACATAAAGCAGTTTTCACTTAATTTTTTTTATAGAGCAAGGTATAGTTGGTATTCCCGGATTTCCAAGTTTTTTAGGTACGCCATCCTTAAAAGAATAATTGGCAAGCATAGTGGAGATTTCAGCTTCCGGTATTTTTCTTTTATTAGTGATGATGTCTTTCATATACTTTGCATAAGGGGCCATCTTTAAAATATCAGTCAAGCGAGTGCGCAAAAAGACTGGCCTAATCATTTCAGCAAAGCATTCAAATTCTTCATCATCTTTCTTCTTAGTTGATTTAAGTGGAAAGGGCATGGGTTTTTTAACCCATGTTTCTCTTTCTTTTCCATGTTTTCTAGCAACGAAGTCTCTTTTATCATATCTTTTATTTTTAGGTTGTGGGTTATCAAGATCAACAGCTGGTTCTATCTCAACATCATTATCTGGTTGTTTATCATTGTCTGGTTGAGTATCTTCATGAACATCACCATTATCTTTTTCATTATCACTAGGTGAATGTTCATTACCAGATTGAGTTTCAGCATCACAGATAGAAACATCATTATCATTATCAGGAGGTCTCTCCATTTCAGGTTCACTAGAGGCATGCAAGGTCCTATCATTTTTCTTTTTCTTCTTCTTCTTCTTAGAAGGACTAGGTACATCAGTATTAATTCTTTGAGAGTCTTGTTCAATTATTTTAGGATGTCCCTCAGGATAAAGTGGTTCCTGAGTCATTCTATCTCCTCTAGTCATTACTCTGACAGCATGATCGTTGATATTATTATTCATTTCATCAAGCAATTCTCTTTGAGATTTAGCAACTTGTTCTAGTTGAGTTTGAATCATAGAGGCATGTTTTACTACACCTCTAACATCATTGGAGATTCCAAATAACAAGCCACTCAAGCGAGCAATCATATCAGAATTGTATTTCAATTGTTTCATAACATTTGCATTGAAATGATCTTGTTTTCTAATATAGTTATCAAACTCATGAAGGCATTGACTAGGATGCATATTATAAGTATTGTCATTATCATTAAATTTCATTAAAGAATTTACCTCTACCACCTTGGGTGGTGGTGTATCAAGCCCATGTATTTCTTCAATAGGAGGTAAATTTTTGACATCCTTAGCTTTAATACCTTTTTCCTTCATAGATTTCTTTGCCTCTTGCATATCTTCCGGACTGAGATATAAGATACCCCTCTTCTTCGGAGTGGGTTTATGCGGTGGTTCAGGAAGAGTCCAATCATCATAATTTTTCAATATATTATTCAATAATTCCTCAGCTTGTTCAACAGTTCGTTCCCTGAAAACACAACCAACACAACTATCTAGGAAGTCCCTATAAGCATCAGTTAGTCCAATATAGAAGATATCAAGTATTTCATTTTTCTTAAGAGGATGATCAGGCAAAGCATTCAGCAATTGGAGAAGCCTCCCCCAAGCTTGTGGGAGACTCTCTTCTTCAATTTGCACAAAGTTAAATATTTCCTGTAAGGCAGCTTGTTTCTTATCAGCAGGAAAATATTTTTTAGAGAAGTAGTAAATCATATCCTGGGGACTACGCACACAACCAGGAGAAAGAGTATTGTACCAAGTCTTAGCATCACCCTTTAATGAGAAAGGAAATAATTTGAGAATATAATAGTAGCAAATTTTCTCATCATGAGCAAAAAGGGTGGCTATATCATTCAATGTAGTAAGATGTGCCACAGCAGTTTCAGTTTCATAACCATGGAAAGGACCAGATTCAACCAAAGTAATTAACTCTGGGTCGACAGAGAATTCATAATCCTTATCATCAACAAAGATAGGTGAAGTAGCAAACTTAGGATCACATTTCATTCTAGCATTCAAAGATTTCTCCTTCAGTTTGCATAATAATTTCTTAAGATCATCTCTATCATTGCAAGCAAGAAAATATCTAGCTGTCTCCTCATCCATAACATAACCTTCAGTTACCTTAGGCAATTCATATCTAGGAGAGCTAGGTCTAATAGGTGTTTCAAGATTTTTAGTTTCAGGCATTTCATCAGTTTCAACAATTTCATCAATTTCAGCATTCTCTATATCTTTAGCTCTAGCAATTTGTTCATCAAGAAAATCACCTAGTGGCACACCATCATCAAGCAAGGTACCAGCATCATCATGAGTAGCATTCATAGAAGTAGCATCATCAATAACTTGCGACATATCAGGATTAATAGCATGTGGTGGTGTTGCAAGTCTACTCAAAATAGAAGGTGAATCAAGTGCAGAGCTAGATGGCAGTTCCTTACCTCCCCTCACATTAGAGGGAAAATTCTTAGTCTTTGTATCCTTCATATTCTTCATAGTGATAAATTGATAATAATCCCAAGTGACTCAACAAATATAGCTAAGCTCCCCGGCAACGGCGCCAGAAAAAAGGTCTTGATAACCCACAAGCATAGGGGATCGCAACAGTTTTTGAGGGTAGAGTATTCAACCCAAATTTAATGATTCGACACAAGGGGAGCCAAAGAATATTTGTAAGTTTTAGCAGCTGAGTTGTCAATTCAACCACACCTGGAGATTAATTATCTGCAGCAAAGTGATCAGTAGCAAAGTAGCATGATAGTTTTGATAGTAATAGCAACAACAATAATAACAGTAACAATGATAGCGATGATTTTGTAGCAAGTGTAACAGTAGCAGCAACAGTAGTAACTTAGCAAGAACAATATATGGAAAATTCGTAGGCATTGGATCGGTGAATTCGTTGGATGATATTCATCATATAACAGTCATAACCTAGGGTGATACGGCACTAGCTCCAATTCATAAATATAATGTAGGCATGTATTCCGTAAATAGTCATACGTGCTTATGGAAAGAACTTGCATGATATCTTTTGTCCTACCGTCCCGTGGAAGTGGGGTCCATAAGGAAACTTAGGGATATTAAGGCCTCCTTTTAATAGAGAACCGGAACAAAGCATTAGCACATAGTGAATATATGAACTCCTCAAATTACGGTCATCACCGGAAAGTATCCCGATTATTGTCACTCCGGGGTTTGCGGATCATAACACGTAGTAGGTGACTATAACTTGCAAGATCGGATCTAGAACATAGATATAATGGTGATAACATAAACGGTTCAGATTTGAAATCATGGCACCCGGGCCCAAAGTGACAAGCATTAAGCATGGCAAAGTCATAGCAACATCAATCTCAGAACATAATGGATACTAGGGATCAAGCCCTAACAAAACTAACTCGATTACATGATGAATGTCATCCAACTCCTCACCGACCAGCGAGCCTACGAAGGAATTACTCACTCCCGGTGGGGAGCATCATGGAATTGGCGGAGATCCCCCTCTCCGGAGCCCAAAACGGACTCCAGATCTGGCCTCCCGATGAAGAACAGGAGGTGACGGCGGCTCCGTATCGCGAAACGAGATAATTCTTCCTCCTTGATTTTTTCTAGAAAAATAGGATTTTATTGCATTGGAAACAGGGTCTGCGGGGCCACCAGGTGGGTACAACCCACCTGGGTGCGCCTGAGGGGGGGCGCCATGGTGGGTTGTGCTCACCCAGAGGCCCCCCTCCGGTGGTTCTTTGCTCCAGTATTTTTCTTTTATTATATAAAAATTCTCCAAAAAGTTTCGTCCCAATCCGAGAACTTTTATTTCTGCACAAAAACAACACCATGGTAGTTCTGCTGAAAACAACGTCAGTCCGGGTTAGTTTCATTCAAATCATGCAAATTAGAGTTCAAAACAAGATGAAAAGCATTAGGAAAAGTAGATACGACGGAGACGTATCACGCGGCTAGTTCGTCCGTTCCGTCTGGCGAGAGCGTCGAGGACGACGATGGCCGTTCCCTACTGCGCATGCTGCTGGCCGGTGGCAGCGGTGTCCGGAGGGAGGTCATCGTAGAAAGAATGCGCCGCTAGCCTCACCAACCGGTTGAAGAGGCCAATGGAGGAGGTCATCTTGGCGGCGTGGCAGCCGGCCGGAAGCTCTAGCAGATCGATCGGTCGGTCGCTGAAACCTGGCGTTGGGGTGAGAATATATGGACTAGGCTAACCCGACTGGATATTAGACTCCATGTTGAAATCGGGAATATTTTTGTTGGAGTCCGAATGCAAAGCACCTAATTTTCCGTCCGTAACCGACTCGATATGCATGTGCGTAACATGACTTTGTTTTGGGGCATTTTGGATTGGCCAACTTTTCTTGTTTTGATATTAAACAAGAGGCTAACGCGCACCAGGACTAGGATGAAGGAGGAGAATGAAATATCGCAAGGTTTTGAGGACTGGATGGATTTTTAGGAGGAAGGGGAGCTTGCCAGAGATCCAAAGAAAGCAAAAAGTAGTGATGGAAGTGTGTTGGGGAATATTATCAATGCAAGCACCAGGACCAGGATGACCCTGGAACAGAGAAAGCTAGAAATAAAGGCACATGAAGAGGCTGATCTTGCTCAATATGGAAAAGGGGAGACTGTGCCTGGGGATGACTCAGAAACTGGGTTAGTGAATTTTGGGGGGGGGGGGGCTCTACAGCTGCAGAGGCAGAGAAAGTGCAGTTGTCTGATGGTGATGGAGATGGAGAGGAACATGGATCCCAATCCATCAGTCTGGGGACAAAGCTGGGTATTAATGTAGAAGATACTCAGGGGTCAAAAACTGCTAGTGAGGATGAGAAAGGCAAGGAGGTGGACACTCGGGGGCAGAGGTACAGTGGGAGAATTGCTTCAAAGGACAATGATAACGTCCCAATGTTGGACAGAGCTGTTGCTCTGGCCAGAGCAAAAAAATTACCAGGGCTTGAAGGTATGTGCTCCAAGTCCCCTGTTTCAGTTTTGGATACAGATAATGCTAGTTTGCTTGAAATGTCTAATCTTCTTGGGGTTGACTTGGGAGTTACACTTGATATCATAAATCATAATCTCACTCTCATTAAGAGTAGTCAGGAAGCTAGATTGAAAATGTTCCTTGCAAACAAAAGGGAGAATGAGAACAAGAAGGATGAACCAGAAATCTTGAATCTTGAGGGTTTAGATTTTGTCCTTCTTGATGAATTAATGAACATGAGTGAAGGGGGTGATGATGAAGGGGGCCTGCAAGATATTCCTGGTTTTAATATGACTAATTTTAGGGAATCTTTGGGACTTGCAAACAGACCTGCTTTTGAGGACGTGGCAGTCAAGACTCATGTTAAAACAGTCTTGAGAAGGAAGAGGAAGAAAAAAAGGGGATAACTTGTCTAGGGGTGGATAACCATCTTATCTTAGAAAATGTTGAATGCGCTAGTCTGGAATAGTAGAGGGTTGGGAGATTGGGAGAAAAGGAACTATATTAAAGATTTAGTGGGTGCTCACAATTTAGATTTTGTTGGGATTCAGGAAACAATGAAAGGGCACTTTATAGAATCAGATTTAGATGCCCTATGTGGCCATTGTAATTTTGATTGGTCTGACTTACCCCCAGAGGTAATCTGGTGGGATCTTTGTTGGAATCAATAAAAATACACTGGTGGGTATGGGAGCTGAGGTTGGAGAATATTATGTTAAAATTAAAGTTAATAATATCTCTGATGGATTCATTTGGTGTTTGGTGGTTGTGTATGGGGACGCCCAGCCATAAGGGAAACCAAAGTTTCTGGTGGAATTGGTGCATTTGCTAAGTAACACAAAAGAACCAATGATGGTAGCTGTAGATTTTAATGTAACTAGGAAAGCAAGTGATAAAAATAAACCTAGCGGTTATAACAAGTGGAGTGTCCTGTTCAACTCTATCATTTCATATGGAGGGTTGATGGAGCTGCCACTAGTTGGTAGAAAGTATACTTGGTCCAATAACCAGGAGGATCCAACCTATGCTCTGTTGGACCGAGTTTTGTTGTCTCCTTGGGATGAAAATTTCCAATGATTCATGTGACAGCACTATCCATGGAACTTTCTGATCATACACCTTTGCTGATATCATCGGGAGAGAGCCCCAAAAACCCGCATTATCAAATTTGAAAATTGTTGGTTCCAAAGGGCAGAGCTTGATGAGATTGTCAAAAATGTGTGACGTAGGGAATATCCAGGGGTTACTGAGATGGATAGAATACACAATAAGATGGTGGAACTTAGGAAAAATTTGAAAGGCTGGAATTGGAATGTGGAGGCAAAAACTAGGAGACATAAAAAATATCTAATTGGTGAGATTGACATATTAGATACAATGGAAGAAATAGGTTCACTGAGCTCTGAAGACAAGATGCTTAAGACTCGGTGCCAAAAAGAATTGACAAAATTATTTGAAGGAGGAAGGGATTAAATGGAAGCGGAGATCCCATGAGCTGGAACTGCATGATGGAGATTCTAATACAAGATCTTACCATGCTAAAGCAAATGGGAGACATAGGAAAAATAGGATTGTGAAACTTGCCCATGATGAGGGGGTGATTGAAGGACAGGTGGGGCTGAAAGTATATATTAGTATTTTTTACAATAATCTATTTGGGGAGCCTGAAATCATATCCTTGAAAATGGAGGATCTAGAGGTTGGTACTCTAACTCTGGAGGAGCAAACCTTCCTCACAAGACCTTTTTCAATGGACGAGTTGAAGGATGCAGTTTTTGGTATGAAGCCAAATAAGGCAGCTGGCCCAGATGGGTTTAATGTAGAATTTTACCAACATTTCTGGGACACTCTCAAAAATGACTTATTTGCTTTGGTGAATGATTTCTATGACAATTAGACATTGATAGACTAAATTATGGGGTGATAACTCTGATTCCAAAAGGTAGTGATGCTGACAGAATTCAGAAGTACATGCCTATATGTCTCATGAATGTCATTTTCAAAATCATTACAAAAATCTTGGTCAACAGATTAGTTTGTGTGATTAGGGGTGTGATAAGGAACACTCAATCTGCTTTTTTGAAAGGGGGGGTACATTTTAGAGTGGGTTCTTATTTTGCATGAAACTCTGAATACCATGCATAAATAGAAAAAATAGGGGTCCTTTTAAAGATTGATTTTTAGAAAGCTTTTGAGAAATTAAAATGGCCTTTTCTCTTGCAGACCTTGAAAATGAAAAAATTCCCTGATAAGTGGATTTTGATTGGGTCATGAAAATTATCTTAGGGGGGAAGTTAGTGTGAAGGTAAATGGGGAAGTGGGCCCATACTTCATGACCCACCAAGGGCTGAGGCAGGGGGATCCTCCCTCTCCTTTACTTTTTGATGTGGCAGTTGATGTGTTAGCTATTCTAGTGGGGAGGGCCGTGGAACATGGTTTGATCACTGGGTTAGCAAAAAGTAAGCAGGATGGGGATATTGCAATATTGCAGTATGTAGATGACACGATTTTGCTCTTACAGGATGACTTGGAGCAGGCCGAATTTGAAATTCCTGCTCTGCCACTTTGAGGTGATTTCGGGGTTAAAAATTAATTTTCACAAAAGTGAGGTTATTGTGATTGGGCTAGATAATGATAGAATAAGTTTGTTTGAGGCAATTTTTACTTGCAAAAGAGGAAGTTTGCCAATGAAATACTTAGGAATTCCTGTGAATGGAGAAAGATTAAAAAATAGTGAGTGGAATCCCACCATTGGTAAGATGGAGAAGAAAATTAGTTGCTGATTAGGCAGGTTCTTAAACATAGCAGGAAGAACCACTCTTGTGAATTCATCCTTGTCTAGTCTAATCGTGTACATGATTTCCATTTATGGTCTACCTAAGGGAGTCAAGAATAAAGTAGACAGACCAGGGGCTCCTTTCCTATGGAGTGGAGATAAAGGAAAAGGGAAGTATCACTTGGTCTCTTGGCCCACTGTCTGCCTACCTAAAGATCTAGGTGGGCTTGGGGTTTTGGACCTAGAACTAATGAATATAGCTCTGTTAGCAAAATGGTTATGGAAAATGTTTAACGAAAAGGGCTTATGGCAAGACTTTTTGTGGGCCAAGTGTGTAGCTGGGACGACTCTTAGCCAAGTACAACATCAAGGTGATTCCCATTTTTGGCAGGGTCTGCTAAAAATAAAAGACCTCTTTCTGTCTTGTTGTAAGTTCTGTGTGGGAAATGGACAGAAAACTAGGTTTTTGGAGGATAGATGGGTGGGAAGTGAATGCCTGGCTCAATCCTTCCCAACTCTTATAACATCTCTCTAAACCACAATATAACAGTGAACAGAGTGTTTTCGGAGGGGGTTTCCAATAATTCCTTTAGGAGAGCTTTAGTTGGAGATAAAGAGGTTCTTTGGTCCAAAATGTTGGACATTTATGCACCCTTCACATAATTAGAATCTGAAGATAGGCTGTTGTGGATCCTGGATAAATCTGGGGGCTTATAGTGTTAAATCGTTTTACTCAACAATGCAGGTTGGAACCAAGGTGCCATATACTCCCTCCGTCCGGAAATACTTGTCGCATAAATGGATAAAAATGGATGTATCTATAACTAAAATACGTCTAGATACATCCATTTCGCTGACAAGTATTTCCGGACAGAGGGAGTAGGTTTTTGTGGAAAGTGAAATTTCCTCCAGAATCAGAAATTTTTTGTGGTTAGTGCTGAAAAAAGTATCCTCACCAGAGATGTTCTGTTGCATAGGGGGGAGGTGTGAAGCAAAATGTCTTTTCTGTGGGGAAAGGGAAACGATTGATCATCTATTTTTTGCATGTCCTCTGGCTAAATATATTTGGTGTGTAATGAATTCTTTTTAGGGATTTATTGCTCCTACTTGGGCATATACCCATGTTTTAATGTGTGGCTCAAGGGTCTACCCTCCCAGAAGAGGAAGTTATACTCAGTGGGTGTAGCTGCTGTCTTCTAGGGGATTTGGAAACAGGAATTTGGCTTGTTTTGAACATAAATGGCCTTCTGATCCGTATGTGGTGATGTTTAGAGTTGCTTACTGGATTAATGATTGGAGTTCATTGTAGGTGAAGGAGGATAAAAAGGAGGGGATACAACAGTGTGCAAGACTTCCGGAGCGAGCTACAACTAAGATCTTTCGAGCAAAGTGAAGCTGGGCGTCTTGGGTGCCATGTCGGGTGGGATAGCTGTCAGTCTAGTGTTGAGGGAAAAAACGAAGCTGGGAATCTTGGGTGACGTGTCTTTCTTTTCTTTCTTTATTCCGCTTGTATGAAAGAAGTTGCTCGCTGTGGTTGAGTTTTAGCTGGGTCATGTTTTGATCGATGTTACTTCTTGAAAAGTGTTCTAGTATGTGGTCCAGCTAGATCCATGTTCGTTCTCTAGAATGTTGTTTTAGCCGGGCATATGCGGGGAGGAGGTGGCTATGTTTTGGCTGTAAAAATACGTCAGGTTTCTTTATATAAAGGGGGGGGAGAAATTCCCTTTTATCAAGAAAAAATGCGCGATTCACTGCACTGTTCTTCACTCGTGAAATTAACCTTTTCATATCTATAGATTATTGCGATCAGTTGCTTTGTTTTAATTTTATCTATGTTGCATTTGTGTTTTATTTTTTTACTGGTGGTGTTTTTTTGTTCGTACATCGTGTTACGTTGCCGTTGGAGTATTTTTTTTTCAAGAAAAGAGAGGAGTTATTTGATGCGTGGTGGTGAAGTTTTTGCACATTTTGGTCTTGGTGTCAGCCTGATGGTGATTGTTTCACTAGTAGAAAACAGGGCTTTGGTTCGGGCCAGCCCAGCCCATTAGTCCCGGTTCAGTCACGAACCAGGACCCATGGGGGGCATACGTCCCGGTTCATGCGCCCAGGGGGCCGGCCGGGGCCTCGTGGGCATTGGTCCCGGTTCGTCTGGACCCATTTGTCTCGGTTCCTGGCACGAACCGGGACCAATGGGCCTCGCTCCTGGCCCACATCCATTGGTCCCGGTTCGTGGCTTGAACCGGGACAGAAGGGGGGCCTTTAGTCCCGGTTCCAAGCACGAACCGGGACCAATGAGGTGGCTATATATACCCCATCGCCGGCGAGCAGAGCACTCCACACTACTCTGTTTTTTCTGGCCGGCGAGGGGAGAGCTTTGTGGTGCTCTAGCTCACCTCCTATGCACATGAGGTGTTTGATGAAATGCCCGAGCCACACTAGTTAAGCTTTCTCCTCTCGAAGCTCGACCTTCAAGCTCCATTTTCCTCAAGATTTGTCTAGGTTTAGCGGTCCGTCACGTCCCGTCCCCGTCTTCACCACCGTCGATCGCCCGCGCCGATCTCGTCGCCGGCATAACCGTGGTGAGCCTCTTGTTCTTATCTTCTTTCTAAAAGAAAAAAAATTCTCATCGCCGGTTTTTTACACACTTAATTATATATAATGCACGCAGATGAACCGGCAATGGATGTACGGTGACAGACGCACCTCCGAGTACATTAAGGGCGTGCATAATTTTCTCGAAGTGGCTGAGGCAAACAAGCAGAATGGTTTTATGTGTTGTCCATGCCCTATATGTAGGAATACGAAGTCTTACTCTGACCGGAAAATCCTTCACACCCACCTGCTTGAGAAGGGTTTCATGCCACACTATAATGTTTGGACCAGGCACGGAGAAATAGGGGTTATGATGGAAGACAACAAAGAAGAAGAGGACGATGACAACTATGTGCCCCCTGAATACGGTGATGCTGCAACGGGGGAAGCTGAAGATCAAGAGGAACCAGACGATGTGCTCGATGATGATCTCCGCCGGGTCAGTGTTGATGCAAGGAGACAGTGCGAAAGTGAAAAGGAGAAGCTGAAATTCGATCGCATGTTAGAGGATCACCAAAAAGGGTTGTACCCCAATTGCGAAGATGGCAACACAAAGCTCGGTACCGTACTGGAATTGCTGCAGTGGAAGGCAGAGAATGCTGTGCCTGACAAAGGATTTGAGAAGCTACTGAAAATATTGAAGAAGAAGCTTCCAAAGGATAATGAATTGCCCGACAGTACGTACGCAGCAAAGAAGGTCGTATGCCCTCTAGGATTGGAGGTGCAGAAGATACATGCATGCCCTAATGACTGCATCCTGTACCGCGGTGTGTACGAGGATTTGAACGCATGCCCGATATGCGGTGCATTGCGGCATAAGATCATACGAGATGACCCTGGTGATGTGGACGGCGAGCCCCCAGGAAGAGGGTTCCTGCAAAGGTGATGTGGTATGCTCCTATAATACCACGGTTGAAACGTCTGTTTAGAAACAAAGAGCATGCCAAGTTGATGCGATGGCACAGAGAGGACCGTAAGAAAGACGGGAAGTTGAGAGCACCCGCTGACGGGTCGCAGTGGAGAAAAATCGAGAGAAAGTACCGGGAGGAGTTTGCAGGTGACGCAAGGAACGTATGGCTTGGTTTAAGCGCGGATGGCATTAATCCTTTCGGGGAGCAGAGCAGCAATCACAGCACCTGGCCCGTGACTCTATGTATCTATAACCTTCCACCTTGGCTGTGCATGAAGCGGAAGTTCATTATGATGCCAGTACTCATCCAAGGCCCTAAGCAACCCGGCAACGACATTGATGTGTACCTAAGGCCATTAGTTGAAGAACTTTTACAGCTGTGGAATGGAAACGGTGTACGTGTGTGGGATGAGCACAGACAGGAGGAATTTGACCTGCATGCGTTGCTGTTTGTAACCATCAATGATTGGCCTGCTCTCAGTAACCTTTCAGGACAGACAAACAAGGGATACCACGCATGCACGCACTGTTTAGCTGACACCGAAAGTATATACCTGGACAAATGCAGGAAGAATGTGTACCTGGGGCATCGTCGATTTCTTCCGACCAACCATCAATGTCAAAAGAAAGGCAAGCATTTCAAAGGCGAGGCAGATCACCGGAAGAAGCCCGCCATGCGTACCGGTGATCACGTACTAGCTATGGTCAATGATTTACACGTAATCTTTGGAAAGGGTCCCGGCGGACTATCTATTCCAAATGACGCTGAGGGACGCGCTCCCATGTGGAAGAAGAAATCTATATTTTGGGACCTACCCTACTGGAAAGACCTAGAGGTCCGCTCTTCAATCGACGTGATGCACATGACAAAGAACCTTTGCGTGAACCTACTAGGCTTCTTGGGCGTGTATGGAAAGACAAAAGATACACCGGAGGCACGGGAGGACCTGCAACGTTGGCACGAAAAAGACGGCATGCCTGCAAAGCAGTATGAAGGTCCTGCCAGCTACGCTCTTACCAAAGAAGAGAAGGAAATCTTCTTTGAATGCCTGCTCAGTATGAAGGTCCCGTCTGGCTTCTCGTCGAATATAAAGGGAATAATAAATATCCCAGAGAAAAAGTCCAGAACCTAAAGTCTCATGACTGCCACGTGATTATGACGCAACTGCTTCCGGTTGCATTGAGGGGGCTTCTACCGGAAAATGTTCGATTAGCCATTGTGAAGCTATGTGCATTCCTCAATGCAATCTCTCAGAAGGTGATCGATCCAGAAATCATACCAAGGCTAAGGAGTGATGTGGCGCAATGTCTTGTCAATTTCGAGCTGGTGTTCCCACCATCCTTCTTCAATATCATGACGCACGTCCTAGTTCATCTAGTCGACGAGATTGTCGTTCTGGGCCCCGTATTTCTACACAATATGTTCCCCTTTGAGAGGTTCATGGGAGTCCTAAAGAAATATGTCCGTAACCGCGCTAGGCCAGAAGGAAGCATCTCCATGGGCCATCAAACAGAGGATGTCATTGGGTTTTGTGTTGACTTCATTCCTGACCTTAAGAAGATTGGTCTCCCTCAATCGCGGTTTGAGGGGAGACTGACTGGAAAAGGCACGCTAGGAGGGGACTCAATAATATGCAGGGACGGGCATTCTTGGTCTCAAGCACACTACACAGTTCTATAGAACTCTACCTTTGTGACCCCGTATGTCGATGAACACAAGAACATTCTGCGCTCCAAACACCCGGAGCAGTGTGACGACTGGATTACATGTGAACACATCAGGACTTTCGGCAGTTGGATGGAAACACATCTCAGAGGTGACAACACTGTTTCTGATGAGCTGTACTCGTTGTCCAGGGGACCATCTTTGACTGTATTGACTTACAAAGGATACGAGATAAATGGGAACACATTTTACACGATCGCCCAAGATCAAAAGAGGACCAACCAAAACAGCGGTGTCCGCTTTGATGCAGCAACCAAGAGGGGAAAGGACACATATTATGGTTACATAGTGGACATATGGGAACTTGACTACGGACATGATTTTAAGGTCCCTTTGTTTAAGTGCAAATAGGTCAATCTGTCAAGAGGCGGGCTACAGGTAGAGCCACATTACGGAATGACAACAGTGGATCTAAGCAATCTTGGGTACACAGACGAACCATTCGTCCTAGCCAATGATGTGGCGCAGGTTTTCTATGTGAAGGACATGTCTACCAAACCAAGAAAAAGAAAAGATAAGGAAGCGAATACATCATACGATGAGCCAAAGCGCCACATAGTTTTTTCAGGGAAAAGAGACATCGTGGGAGTGGAGGGTAAGACAGACATGTCTGAAGATTATGAAAAGTTTCATGAAATTCCTCCCTTCAAAGTCAAAGCTGACCCAAGCACCCTGTTAAGTGATGAAGAATATCCATGGTTACGGCGCAATAAGCAAAGGACACAAGCGAAGAAAAAGTGAAGACAGATGACGTCAGAAAGGGTTGAAACTTGATGATATGGCTTTGAATGGTTCATTTTGAGCACACAAAAAGTCTGGAGTTCAAATAAGTTCAAAAAACTGAAATCCCTTTGTAACAGATGAGCTTTTGTCCGAAACCCTGATACTTCGAAAGTGATTGTCCATTTTGTACACGAAGTGCATCCAGTTTTTGCCGTAACCCTCTCAACTTTTTAGCACATGCTATGTGGGTGAAATGATGATATCATGCCAATTTTCAACCTCTTCAGAGTTCATGTGAAGTGCTTTTCAATTTCAGGGTCATTTAGCTCAAAAAAATCAGTAAATGCATGAAAAATAACAGATGAAGTCAGAAAGGGTTGAAAATTGATGATGTGGCTTTGAATGGTTCATTTTGAACACACAAAAAGTTTGGAGTTCAAATAAGTTTTAAAAAAATGAAATCCCTTTGTAACAGATGAGTTTTTGTCCGAAACCCTGATACTTGAAAAAGAGATGTCCATTTGGTACCGAAAGTGGCATTCCAGTTTTTTGCCCGACACCCTCTCAACTTTTTAGCACATGCTATGTGGGGTGAAATGATGATATCATGCCAATTTTCAAACCTTTTCAGAGTTCATGTGAAGTGCTTTTCAATTTCAGGGTCATTTAGCTCAAAAAAAAATCAGTAAATGCATGAAAAATAAAAACAGAGAAGTAGAAAGGGTTGAAAATTGATGATGTGGGCTTTGAATGGTTCATTTTGAACACACAAAAGTCTGGAGTTCAAGTTCAAAAATAAAAAATGAAATCCCTTTGTAACAGATGAGTTTTTGTCCGAAACCCTGATATTCGAAAGAGATTGTCCATTTTTGTACACGAAGTGCATCCAGTTTTTGCCGTAACCCTCTCAAACTTTTTAGCACATGCTATGTGGGTGAATGAATGATGTATCATGCCAATTTTCAACCTCTTCAGAGTTCATGTGAAGTGCTTTTCAATTTCAGGGTCATTTAGCTCAAAAAAATCAGTAAATGCATGAAAAAAACAGATGAGTCAGAAAGGGTGAAATTGATGATGTGGCTTGAATGGTTCATTTTGAACACACAAAAAGTCTGGAGTTCAAATAAGTTAAAAAAATGAAATCCCTTTGTAACAGATGAGTTTTTGTCCGAAACCTGATACTTCGAAAGAGATTGTCCATTTTGTACAGAAGTGCATCCAGTTTTTCCGTAACCCTCTCAACTTTTTAGCACATGCTATGTGGGTGAAATGATGATATCATGCCAATTTTCAACCTCTTCAGAGTTCATGTGAAGTGCTTTTCATCAGGGTCATTTAGCTCAAAAAAATCAGTAAATGCATGAAAAAAAACAGATGAAGTCAAAAGGTTGAAAATTGATGATGTGGCTTTGAAGGTTCATTTTGAACACACAAAAAGTCTGGAGTTCAAATAAGTTAAAAAAAAAATGAAATCCTTTGTAACAGATGAGTTTTTGTCCGAAACCCTGATACTTCGAAAGAGATTGTCCATTTTGTACACGAAGTGCATCCAGTTTTTGCCGTAACCCTCTCAACTTTTTAGCACATGCTATGTGGGGATGAAATATGATATCATGCCAATTTTCAACCTCTTCAGAGTTCATGTGAAGTGCTTTTCAATTTCAGGGTCATTTAGCTCAAAAAAAATCAGTAAATGCATGAAAATAACAGATGAAGTCAGAAAGGGTTGAAAATTGATGATGTGGCTTTAATGGTTCATTTTGAACACACAAAAAAGTCGAGTGTTCAAATAAGTTAAAAAAATGAAATCCCTTTGTAACGATGAGGTTTTGTCGAAAACCTGATACTTCGAAAGAGATTGTTCCATTTTGCACGAAGTGCATCCAGTTTTTTGCCGTAACCTCTCAACTTTTTAGCACATGCTATGTGGGTGAAATGATGATATCATGCCAATTTTCAACCTCTTCAAGTCATGTGAAGTGCTTTTCAATTGCGGGTCATTACTCAAAAAAATCAGTAAATGCATGAAAATAAACAGATGAAGTCAGAAAGGGTTGAAAATTGATGATGTTGGCTTTGAAGGTTCATTTTGAACACACAAAAAGTCGGAGTTCAAATAAGTTTAAAAAAATGAAATCCCTTTGTAACAGATGAGTTTTTTGTCCGAAACCCTGATACTTCGAAAGAGATTGTCCATTTTGTACACGAAGTGCATCAGTTTTGCCGTAACCCTCCTCACTTTTTAGCACATGCTATGTGGGTGAATGATGATATCATGCCAATTTTCAACCTCTTCAGAGTTCATGTGAAGTGCTTTTCAATTTCAGGGTCATTTAGCTCAAAAAAATCAGTAATGCATGAAAAAAACAGATGAACGTCAGAAGGGTTGAAAATGATGATGTGGTTTGAATGGTTCATTTTGAACACACAAAAAGTCGGAGTTCAAATAAGTTTAAAAAATGAAATCCCTTTGTAACAGATGAGTTTTTTCCGAAACCTGATACTTCGAAAGAGATTGTCCTTTTGTACAGAAGTGCATCCCAGTTTTTTGCCGTAACCCTCTCAACTTTTTAGCACATGCTATGTGGGTGATGAATGATGATATCATGCCAATTTTCAACCTCTTCAGAGTTTCTGTGAGTTATTTTCATTTCAGGGTATTTAGCTCAAAAAATCAGTAATGCTGAAAAAATAACAGATGAAGTCAGAAAGGGTTGAAAATTGATGATGTGCTTTGAATGTTCATTTTGAACACACAAAAAGTTGGAGTTCAAATAAGTTTAAAAAATGAAATCCTTTGTAAACAGATGAGTTTTTGTCCGAAACCCTGATACTTCGAAAGAGTTGTCCATTTGTACACGAAGTGCATCAGTTTTTGCCGTAACCCTCTCAACCTTTTAGCACATGCTATGTGGGTGAAATGATGATCATGCCAATTTTTCAACCTCTTCAGAGTTTCATGTGGAAGTGCTTTTCAATTTCAGGGTCATTTAGCTCAAAAAAATCAGTAAATGGCATGAAATATAACAGATGAAGTCAGAAAGGGTTCAAAAATGATGATGTGGCTTTGAATGGTTCATTTTGAACACACAAAAAGTCTGGAGTTCAAATAAGTTCAAAAAATGAAATCAGCTTTGTAACAGATGAGTTGTCGTCCGAAACCGTGATACTTCGAAAGAGATTGTCCATTTTGTACCTGAAGTGATCCAGTTTTTGCCGTAACCCTCTCAACTTTTTAGCAACATGCTATGTGGGTGAAATGATGATATCATGCCAATTTTCAACCTCTTCAGAGTTCATGTGAAGTGCTTTTTCAATTTCAGGGTCATTTAGCTCAAAAAAATCAGTAAATGCATGAAAATAACAGATGAAGTCAGAAGGGTTGAAAATTGATGATGTGGTCTTTGAATGGTTCATTTTGAACACACAAAAAGTCTGGAGTTCAAATAAGTTTAAAAAAAAATGAAATCCCTTGTAACAGATGAGTTTTTGTCCGAAACCCTGATACTTCGAAAGAGATTGTCATTTTGTACATGAAGTGCTACAGTTTTTTCCGAACCCTCTAACTTTTAGCACATGCTTTGTGGGTGAATGATGATATCAGTCAATTTTCAACTCTTCAGAGTTCATGTCGAAGTGCTTTTCAATTTCAGGGTCATTTAGCTCAAAAAAAATCAGTAAATGCATGAAATTACAAGATGAAGTCAGAAAGGGTTGAAAATTGATGAGTGGCTTTGAATGGTTCATTTTGAACACAACAAAAAGTCTGGAGTTCAAATAAGTTCAAAAAATGAAATCCCTTTGTAATAGATGAGTTTTGTCCGAAACCCGTATACTTCGAAAGAGATTGTCATTTTTGTACACTGAAGTGCATCCAGTTTTTGCGTAACCCTCTCAACTTTTTAGCACATTCTATGTGGGTGAAATGATGATATCATGCCAATTTTCAACCTCTTCAGAGGTTCTGTGAAGTGCTTTTCAATTTCGGGTCATTTAGCTCAAAAAAAATCAGTAAATGATGAAAATAACAGTGAAGTCAGAAAGGTTGAAAATTGATGATGTGGCTTTGAATGGTTCATTTTGAACACACAAAAAGTCTGGAGTTCAAATAGTTCAAAAAATGAAATCCTTTGTAACGATGAGTTTGTCCGAAACCTGATACTTCGAAAGAGATTGTCCTTTTGTACATGAAGTGCATCCAGTTTTGCCGTAACCCTTCAACTTTTAGCACTGCTATGTGGGTGAAATGATGATATCATGCCAATTTTCAACCTCTTCAGAGTTCTATGTGAAGTGCTTTTAATTCAGGGTCATTTAGCTCAAAAAAATCAGTAAATGCATGAAAAATAACAGTGAAGTCGAAAGGTTGAAAATGATGATGTGGCTTGAATGGTTCATTTTGAACACACAAAAAGTCGGAGTTTCAAATAAGTTAAAAAAAATGCAAACCTTTGTAACAGATGAGTTTTTGTGTGAAACCCTGATACTTTCGAAAGAGATTGTCCATTTTGTACGAAGTGCATCCAGTTTTTGCCGTAACCCTCTCAACTTTTAGCACATGCTATGTGGGTGAAATGATGATATCATGCCAATTTTCAACCCTCTCAGAGTTCATGTGAAGTGCTTTTCAATTTCAGGGTCATTTAGCTCAAAAAAATCAGTAAATGCATGAAATAAACAGATTGAAGTCAGAAAGGGTTGAAAATTGATGAGTGGCTTTAATGGTTCATTTGGACACACACAAAAAGTCTGGAGTTAAATAAGTTAAAAAAATGAAATCCCTTTGTAACAGATGAGTTTTTTGTCCGAAACCCTGATACTTCGAAAGAGATTGTCATTTTGTACATGAAGTGCATCCAGTTTTTGCCGTAACCCTCTCAACTTTTGCACATGCTATGTGGGTGAAATGATGATATCATGCTAATTTTCAACCTCTTCAGAGTTCATGTGAAGTGCTTTTCAATTTCAGGGTCATTTAGCTCAAAAACTCAAGTAAATGCATGAAAAATAACAGATGAAGTCAGAAAGGGTTGAAAATTGATGATGTGGGGTTTGAATGGTTCATTTGAACACACAAAAAGTCTGGAGTTCAAATAATGTTAAAAAATGAAATCCTTTGTAACAGATGAGTTTTTGTCCGAAACCCTGATACTTCGAAAGAGATTGTCCATTTGTACATGAAGTGCTCCAGTTTTTGCCGTAACCCTCTCAACTTTTTAGCACATGCTATGTGGGGTGAAATGATGATATCATGCCAATTTTAAACCTCTTCAGAGTTCATGTGAAGTGCTTTCAATTTCAGGTCATTTAGCTCAAAAAAATCATAGTAAATGCATGAAATATAACAGATGAAGTCAGAAAGGGTTCAAAATTGATGATGTGGCTTTGAATGGTTCATTTTGAACACACAAAAAGTCTGGAGTTCAAATAAGTTCAAAAAATGAAATCCCTTTGTAACGATGAGTTGTTGTCCGAAACGCTGATACTTCGAAAGAGATTGTCCATTTTGTACATGAAGTGATCCAGTTTTTGCCGTAACCCTCTCAACTTTTTTGCACATGCTATGTGGGTGAAATGTGATATCATGCCAATTTTTAACCTCTTCAGAGTTCATGTGAAAGTGCTTTTAACTTTCAGGGTCATTTAGCTCAAAAAATCAGTAAATGCATGAAAATAACAAATGAAGTCGAAAGGGTTGAAATTGATGATGTGGCTTGAATGGTTCATTTTGAACACACAAAAAGTCTGGAGTTCAAATAAGTTAAAAAAATGAAATCCCTTTGTAACAGATGAGTTTTGTCCGAAACCCTGATACTTCGAAAGAGATTGTCCATTTTGTACATGAAGGCATCCAGTTTTTGCCGTAACCCTCTCAACTTTTTAGCACATGCTATGTGGTGAAATGATGATATCATGCTAATTTTAACCTCTTCAGAGTTCATGTGAAGTGCTTTTCAATTTCAGTGTCATTTAGCTCAAAAAAATCGTAAATGCATGAAAAATAACAGATGAAGTCAAAGGGTGAAAAATTGATGATGTGGCTTTGAATGGTTCATTTTGAACACACAAAAAGTCTGGAGTTCAAATAAGTTTAAAAAAATGAAATCCCTTTGTAACAGATGAGTTTTTGTCCGAAACCTGTATACTTCGAAAGAGATTGTCCATTTTGTAACGAAGTGCATCCCAGTTTTTTGCCGTAAACCCTCTCAACTTTTTAGGCACATGCTATGTGGGTGAAATGATGATATCATGCCAATTTTCAACCTCTTCAGAGTTCATGTGAAGTGCTTTTCAATTTCAGGGTCATTTAGCTCAAAAAAAATCATAAATGCATGAAAAATAACAGATGAAGTCAGAAAGGGTTGAAAATTGATGATGTGGCTTTGAATGGTTCATTTTGAAAACAAAAAAGTCTGGAGTTCAATAAGTCAAAAAATGAAATCCCTTTGTAACAGATGAGTTTTTGTCCAAACCTGATATTCGAAAGAGATTGTCCATTTTGTACATGAAGTGTATCCAGTTTTTGCCGTAACCCTCTTCAATTTTTAGCACATGCTTATGGGTGAAATGATGATATCATGCCAATTTTCAACCTCTTCAGAGTTCATGTGAAGTGCTTTTCAATTTCAGGGTCATTAGCTCAAAAAAATCATAAATGCATGAAAAATAACAGATGAAGTCAAGAAAGGGTGAAAATTGATGATGTGGCTTTGAATGGTTCATTTTGAACACACAAAAAGTCTGGAGTTCAAATAAGTTAAAAAAATGAAATCCCTTTGTAACAGATGAGTTTTGTTTCCGAACCTGATACTTCGAAAGAGATTGTCCATTTTGTACAAGAAGTGCATCCAGTTTTTGCCGAACCCTCTCAACTTTTTAGCACATGCTATGGGGGTTGAATGATGATCTCATGCAATTTTCAACCTCTTCAGAGTTCATGTGAAGTGGCTTTTCAATTTCAGGGTATTTAGCTCAAAAAAATCAGTAATGCATGAAAAATAACAGATGAAGTCAGAAAAGGGTTGAAAATTGATGATGTGGCTTTGAATGGTTCATTTTGAACACACAAAAAAGTCTGGAGTTCAAATAAGTTCAAAAAAATGAAATCCCTTTGTAACGATGAGTTTTGTCCGAAACTCTGATACTTCGAAAGAGATTGTCCATTTTGTACAGAAGTGCGATCCAGTTTTGCCGTAACCCTCTCAACTTTTTAGCACATGCTATGTGGGTGAAATGATGATATCATGCCAATTTTCAACCTCTTCAGAGTTCATGTGAAGTGCTTTTCAATTTCAGGGTCATTTAGCTCAAAAAAATCAGTAAATGCATGAAAATAAACAGATGAAGTCAGAAGAGGGTTCAAAATTGATGATGTGGCTTTGAATGGTTCATTTTGAACACAAAAAAGTCTGGAGTTCAAATAAGTTCAAAAAAAGAAATCCCCTTGTAACAGATGAGTTGTCGTCCGAAACCGTGATACTTCGAAGAGATTGTCCATTTTGTACATGAAGTGCTATCATTTTTTGCCGTAACCCTCTCAACTTTTTTAGCACATGCAGTGGGTGAAATGATGAATCATGCAATTTTCAACCTCTTCAGAGTTCATGTGAGTGTTTTCAATTTTCAGGGTCATTAGACTTAACAAAATCAGTAAATGCATGAAAAAAAACAGATGAAGTCAGAAAGGGTTGAAATTGATGATGTGGCTTTGAATGGTTCATTTTTACACACACAAAAGTCTGGAGTTCAAATAAGTTAAAAAAATGAAATCCCTTTGTAACAGATGAGTTTTTGTCCGAACACCTGATACTTCGAAAGAGATTGTCCATTTTGTACAAGAAGTGCAGTCCAGTTTTTGCCGTAACCCTCTCAACTTTTTAGCACATGCTATGTGGGTGAAATGATGATATCAGCTAATTTTCAACCTCTTCAGAGTCATGTGAAGTGTTTCAATTTTTAGGTCATTTAGCTCAAAAAAAATCAGTAAATGCATGAAAAATAACAGATGAAGTCAGAAAAGTTGAAAATTATGATGTGGCTTTGAATGGTTCATTTTGAACACACAAAAAAGTCTGGAGTTCAATAAGTTCAAAAAATGAAATCCCTTTAACAGATGAGTTTTTTGTTCCGAAACCCTGATACTTCGAAAGAGATTGTCCATTTTGTAACGAAGGCATTCCAGTTTTTGCCGTAACCTCTCAACTTTTAGCACTGTATGTGGGTGAAATGATTGATCATCTGCCAATTTTCAACCTCTTCAGAGGTCATGTGAAGTGCTTTTCAATTTCAGGGTCATTTAGCTCAAAAAAAATCAGTAAATGCATGAAAAATAACAGGTGAAGTCAGAAAGGGTTGAAAATGATTGAGTGGCTTTGAATGGTTCATTTGAACACACAAAAAGTCTGGAGTTCAAATAAGTTCAAAAAAATGAATCCTTGTAACAGATGCGTTTTCGTCCGAAACCGTGATACTTCGAAAAGAGATTTCCATTTGTTACATGAAGTGCATCCAGTTTTTGCCGTAACCTCTCTAACTTTTTAGCACATGCTATGTGGTGAGAAATGATGGTATCATGCCAATTTTCAAATCTTCAGGTCATTTGTATGGCTTTTCAATTTCAGGGTCATTTAGCTCAAAAAAATCAGTAAATGCATGAAAAATAACAGATGAAGTCAGAAAGGGTTGAAAATTTATGATGTGGCTTTGAATGGTTCATTTTAAACACACAAAAAGTCTGGAGTTCAAATAAGTTCAAAAAAATGAAATCCCTTTGTTACAGATGAGTTTTCATCTGAAACCTTGATACTTCGAAAGGGATTGTCCATTTTGTACACGAAGTGCATCCAGTTTTTGCCGTAACCCTCTCAACTTTTTAGCACATGCTATGTGGGTGAGATGATGATACCATGCCAATTTTCAACCTCTTCAGAGTTCATCTGAAGTGCTTTTCAATTTCAGGGTCATTTAGCTCAAAGAATGAACTAATATAAAAAAGAATGAACTGGAAAACTTTTATGAAACTCTAATAGCAAAAATAATAAACTAAAATTTATGCAACTAAAATTATCAAAGTGTTTTCGGTTCAAAACATTAAAAGCAAAAGGAATTTTCATAAATAACTTTTTTGTTAGAAACTTTAATAGCAAAAAGAATTATCATAAAGATTTTTTTGTTAGAAACTAAAATAACAAAAACTGTTTTTGAATATAATGATAAAACACAGTAATATTAAATAGCAGGAAAAAGAATGACTCCAAAATCTATTTTTATAGTAAAGTTAATCACAAACTAGTGATTCACACAAATTTCAAAGAATTCAAATTTAAACTATTCAAATTTGAAAACTAATGGCACTAACAGAAAGTTTATATTTTTCTGACCTAAAAGCAAAAAGAATTAAAAAATAAAGCAAAAAACAAAAGAAAATAAATAATGCAAAAAACAAAACAAAAAACTAGAAAAAAATAAAAAAATGGACACAAATTTCATAGAATTTAAATTTAAACTATTCAAATTTGAAAACTAATGGCACTCACATAAAGTTTATAATTTTTCTGACCTAAAAGCAAAAAGAATTAAAAAAATAAACAAAAAACAAAAGAAAATAAATAATGAAAAAAAACAAAACAAAAAAAGTGGAAAAAAAATAAAAAAATGCCACCTACTGGGCCACCACGGCCTGAATACGACTAGAAACCCAGCAATCCAGGTGGGCCAGGATTCAGGCCCGCAGAAGGCCCAATAGGCCCACAGGCATGCACAGAGAGGTTAGGCCCGTAAGCCTGCTTTAGAGAGGAACTCGACAGCTCAGGCGCACCGCACCTTATAAACAGGTGCGGCTCTCTCTCAGCTAGCGAGGTGGGACTAAACATCCACCGCGGCTGTGCCAGGCACAGGCTATTGGTCCCGGTTGGTGGCTCGAACCGGGACCAATGCCCACCTTTGGTCCCGGTTCTTGGCACCAACCGGCACCAATGCCCCCCTTTAGTCCCGGTTGGTGCCACGAACCGGGACCAAAGGTCTCTGTTTCCCGCCCTTTGGGCTGCTGAAAAGAGACCTTTGGTCCCGGTTGGTGGCACCAACCGAGACTAAAGGGGGGCATTGGTCCCGGTTGGTGCCACTAACCGGGACCAAAGCCTTTGCTATATAAGCCAGCACTTAGGAAATTTTCAGATTTCCATCGCCAGTTCGCGCCCGACGCCCCAGCGCTGCTCCTCGTCGTCGTCGCCGTCGTCGCCCCTGCCTCTGACGTCATCGCCGCGCCGCCCCTGCCCCGAGCCCTCGACGCCGTCGCCGCCCGCTCCCCGCTCCTCGTCGTCGTCGCCCAGCGCCCCTGCCCCCGACAACACCATCGCCGCGCCGGCCCCTGCCCCGCGCCCGAGCCCCTGCCCCGGCCCGCCCCCGCGCGCCGGCGCCCTCGCCGCCCCCGCCGTCGCCGTCGTCGTCGCCGTCGCCAGCCGCCCCCGCTGTGAGCCGCCGTGCCGCCCCGTCTCTGTTTTTTTTTCATTTTTTATTAGATTAATTTTTTGTTCATATATATATATATAATGTATATATTTATGTATGTGCCTATATGTATGTAGATGTTCATAATGTATTAATTTTTTTGTTCAGAGCATGTTTTTGTTCATGATGAGGGGGTGGGGTTCGATGTACATATGTATATATATGATGTAATTTTTTTGTTCATATATATATATATATAATGTAATTTTTTTCAATGTATATATGTATGTGGTAGCTATATATGCATGATGAGGGGGGTGGGGGTCGATATACCCCCTCCCCGATAACTTCGACATGAGGGGGGGGGTCGATATACCCCCTCCCTGATAACTTCGACATGAGGGGGGGTCGATATACCCCCTCCCCGATAACTTCGACATGAAGGGGTGGGGGTCGATATACCCCCTCCCCGATAACTTCGACATGAGGGGGGGGTCGATATAGCCCCTCCACGATAACTTCGACATGAGGGGGCGTCGATAAACCCCCTCCCCGATAACATTTTTTTTCTAGGTTACTAAGGTAAAATGTTCACCCCCCTCTCGATATACCGGGCGACCAACTCTCGAGGCCACCCAAACCCTAGAAAAAAAGCGTTGTCGATCTCCTACCCCCTCCCGCCCCTACCCGACAAACTCTCGAGGCCACCCAAACTGCTAGAAGATAACTCCGGTAATTTCGACATGAGGGGGGACGTCGATCAACCCCCTCTCGCCCGAACAAGTCTATGTATTATTTTATATCGCGGTGGACATATATTAAAGTTTGATCATATGTCAAAGTTTGAATTTTGACATATGCAACATTTGATCATATATCAAAGTTTGATCATATGTCAAAGTTTGAATTTTGACATATGCAACATTTGATCATATGTCAAAGTTTGATCATATGTCAAAGTTTGAATTTTGACATATATAGATTTATCAAGAATGCCCCCATTATGGATGTGCACAAGTTGATCCAATTTTTTTCTTATCTCATCTATATATATATTCTTCTATATGTCACGTTGTCTGTCAAAGTATTGAAGAAATCCATGGCTTCATCATTAGTCGGAAGTAACAGGCGTATGATGCTACGAAGCTCTTCAAAGTTGTTTTGGAACGGAGTTCCTGATAGAATAATTCGCCTTTTGGTACGAATTTCAGCAAAGGATTTCCAAATAGCGATATTCGGAAGGCTCTTGCTGAACTTTGTACCAAAAAGTGAATTATTCTATCGGGAACTCCATTCCAAAACAACTTTGAAGAGCTTCGTACCATTATACGCCTGTCATTTCTGGCTAATGATGAAGTCATGGTTTTCTTGAATTCTTTGACACTAGACAACGTGACATATAGAAGGGTAGATGAGATCAGGAAAAATATGGACCATTTTCTGCACATCCAGAATGGCGTCATTTTGTTAAATCCCTTGTCGGTCCGGACGTCGGACATTCATGAGAGAGGCGGTACGACCCAAACCCTAGAAGCATTGTCGAGGCCACCCCAAACCCTAGAAGCGTTGCCTAGGCCTCCCCAAACCCTAGAAGCGTTGTCGAGGCCACCCCAAACCGTAGAAGCGTCGAGCTAGCTAGGTCTACCTTTGCACTAATATATCCATCTGTCATGTTTGTATATTAATTGCCATGTTGTAATATTTGCAGAAACTATGGAGCACCGAGACATCGAAGCAGAACAGTTGTTGGGGGACATAATTCTCGGCGGAGGTGATGTCTTGTCGTATCTCAACGACACCGATGGTCTGGAAGGAGAGGGTGAAGCAGGCTCCGGTGATCGAACAATGGAGGTGGAAGGACATGATTATGATGGCTCCGGTGACGGAATGCTGGTGGAAGAAGGAGACCGTGATGACTGCTCCGGTGAGTGAACGGAGCAAGGAGATGTTGCAAAGTCCGGCGAGGTATATATATTAATTAAGCATGTGCTGACTAGCTAATTGATGCATTAATTGTTTTGGTATGTACACATATTAACTCTCTTCTTTCTTCTTTTCTAGCCCTCCGGATCGAGCCAAACTTCGGTAACGAGACGAGGCCCGAAGAAAAGGTTGCGCCAGGATGAAAGTTTCACGATCACAGCAATCAAGGGCGATGGCCAACCGATTGAACCCGGCCGGACCAAGGAAGCATTTTCTGCTCAGTGCGGGGTTCTTGTTAGGGACATAATCCCGATCAGCATCCACCAATGGAATAAGCCTAAGAGCGAAGACCCTCAAGTGTCTTTTGTCAACGATAGATAGAAAGATGATCTTTCGACCGCGTTGAAGGTAAATTTCAGCCTACCGCCAGAGGAGGATCCGGATAAGCCAGCTATAGAGCCATTGGTCAAGGCTCATGCTCTTAAGAAGATGGCAGATCTATTCAGGAGGTGGAAGAATGAGTTGAAATCAACGTTTGTCGACAAAGGGAAGACTCTATAATTCACCGGCCGATTTGAGAAGATAAGAGATCACTGGCCCGCATTTGTGGCCCACAAGACATCGGAGAAGAGTAAGAAGATGTCAGCGACAAACAAGAAAAATGCTGCAAAGAAGGAGTATCACCATCGCACGGGGTCAGGTGGCTACCTCAAAGCCCGGCCGTTGTGGGACAAGGCTGAGAAGGACCTGCTTGATAAAGGGGACGAACCAGAGACATTCAACTGGCCAGACCGTTCAAGGACTTGGTTCTTCGGGGTTGGGGGAACCTTGGACACTGAAACAGGGAAGTGCCGTTGGACGAAGGAGCAACTTGAAATACCCATCAAGAAGCTTCAGAAGTATATCGCCGCAGCGCAGCAAGGGACGTTCGTTCCCGACAGAGAGAACGACGAGCTCACACAGGCCCTCGGGAATCCTGAGCACCCAGGACGAACACGAGGCACGGCAGGCTTCGTTGCGTGGAAGGAAGGGTTTCCCAGCGCAGGCGGTTACAAAACCCGGGAGAGGAGGAGGAAAGTGGAGCAGACCGAACTGCAGAAGCTGAATGTAAGGGTACGAGCGCTAGAGGAACAAGCACTAGTTCAGAGGCAGCGACCTGCCGAAGCTACCCCAGAAGCTACCCCGCCATCTCAGCGGAGAAGCAGCATGGCTTCCACCGAGCTCCTTCAGCAGCCTCACTTCACGGCTCCCAGCTACCCCGTGGATGCTATCACAGAGGCTCAAGATTGCCACCTTATGGCGCAATGGCAGCACCTCAAAGTCAAGGCGACTGTCGGCTCTGTTGCACCTCCTCAACCCGGCGCAACTTTTCACTGCCTTCCGATTCCAGAAGGCTATGCTGTTGTGATGGTCGATGAAATAATGGAGGGATTTGAGGAGCTCGAGCTTGACCACCCTACCGGTGAAGGGGAGACTCAGCTGGGTCTTGCTCTGAAGACTCCATGTCTATGGCGGAAGGAGCACATCAAGCTTCCGAACTGGATGCCTCTGCCTCCGGCGAGTCAGGGCACTCGGTCTCCTCCTCCTCCTCCTCCTCCGGTGAGTGATCAGGGCACTCCACCTCCTTCTCCGGCTGCTCCGGCGCGTGGCGGCACTCCGCCTCCTTCTCCAGCTGCTCCGGCGCGTGGCGGCACTCCGCCTCCTTCTCCGCCTGCGCCGGCGCATCCGAGCAGCCCGCCTCCTTCTCCGCCTCGTCAACAACAGCGGAAGACAGCCGCCGCCGCTCCTGCTGCTCCGGCGTGTCGTAGCACTCCGCCTCCTTCTCCACCTCGTAAGCAACGAAGGAAGACAGCCGCAGCCGCTCCGGCTGCTCCGGCGTCTAGCAGTACAGCCAGAGGCGGGAGGCAATACAAATTCGGTCCATCTCTCAAGCCTCTAGAGAAGTTACCATACGAGATGACCGAGGAGGAAAACGCGGAGATCTGTCAAGCCCAAGTGAAGGACTTTTTTGCAAAGAAAAATCCACCTCCGGAGGAGAAGATGGATCCGGTGAAATTGAAGCGCACTTTGAAGAACCTGAAGCGACCACCACCGCCTCCGCCGGATGACAACCATGTCCGCGCTCTGAAAAAGGCAGTGGAAGGAGCGCGCCGGTCGGGAACTACTTCAAGTGACAAAAGGTTACAAGAACGAAGAAGAGGGAACAAAATTCCCCAGCTCGGCGAACAGGCAAACCAATCGTGTCCCCCGCTCAAGGTGTCTAGCGATATCGTCGCAAATCTGCCGGGGATGCTGCCCGGTACCAATCCTGGTGATTACCTGCCCGACGATGCACATTTTGATACAATGGAGGTGGACGAACACAAATACCAGTACGGGAAGCCTCTCGTCAGACCTGGTGATCCTCCTCTAACAACGATGATGCGAAGATTCCATAAGTGGTACATGGACACCTGCAAGTCTGGGAAGGATATTTTGACGCTGAGAGTTAAAGAGGAGCACGACCTCGTTGGAATTGATCTGTTGTCTGTTCCATTTGAGGAGTTCTTCCAGTTTTTCAATCAAAAGGACCTCGATAAAATAATCATCACTTGCTACTGTCTGTAAGTACTATACTTCTGTAATTAAGTCTCTATATATAGCTCAGCTCTTTCATTGGATGTATATATAATTATCCTCACTATATTATGCAGATTGAAGATCGTCGAATGCAGAAATGCACAAATCTATGATATTGGGTTCATTAACACAAATCTCATAGATGAATGGACGGTTACATATCATGCGAAAGAAACCGAGGCCAACTTGATACAATCGTTGCTTAAAAATCAAAACAAAGATAAAATACTCTTTCCTTACAACTTCAAGTGAGTGTTACTGTCTTCTGCATATTCGGTTTCCCTTATTACTCGAGGTTATAGTAATGTAATTGATGAGTTATGCATGCATGCGCAGCTTCCACTTTATTCTCCTAGAGATTAAGCTTGAGCAGGGACTAGTAACCGTCTTAGACTCAAGACGAAAAGATCCCAAGGAGTATGCGGCCATGACTGAAATGCTCCAGAAGTAAGTTCAATCGATCATTATCGCACCATAGCGGCAACTTTGGTCATTTCCTGATATCAAGTAATTATTTTCTTTGTCTCGCAGGGTTTGGAAAGTGTTCACCACAGAAGCTCCGGGACTGCCGGGGGAGCTGCGATTTACACACCCGAAAGTAAGTACTACTAGCTAGTTCCGCGCATCTCCCATTGATTCTAGCTAGTTTCATCAATACCATTTATAATGCTTGATTATCAGTTTGATTGACCTTTACTTCTCGTAAAGTGGTTGTGGCAGGAAGGCGGGAATAATTTTTGTGGATACTACATTTGCGAGTACATCTACAACGCGACGACCTCTAAGCGGGGCTACTCTGAAAAACAATATGAAGTGCGTAAGCAATAATATTCACAATTTTATTTTATTACCATCATTTGTGTTGAGTTTCATTCATATATATGTATTGACCCCCTTCTTCAAATTAGATTTGGCAGATGCGGGATGAACTCCTACCACAAGATCGCATAAAAGCAATTCAAGAGGAATTGGCGGGATTTTTTCTTGACCACGTCATCAATCCAGCCGGAGAATACCATGTGGAACTTGACATCAGATGTTAGGGACTATAAGAGATCTTATATTATATATATGTAGCTAGTAGCGTCGGATAGATATACGAAAACTTGTTGTTCGACCAATCTCTCGGAGAAGGAGGAGGTCGATCACTTCTCTCTGTATATGTTCACGACGATCTTGTGTACTTAATGGTTTCCTTCATTTGCTTACTAGCTAGCGTGTCGAGTCCTCTCTATACGTATAGTATGTAGCGTCGACCAAGGCACGGAGATAAGAGATGACACTTCTCGCTAGCTATTAGCTAGCTAACACAATATATGAAACCCCTAAAAAAACCCTACAAAACCCCCAAAACCTCCAAACCCCCCCCCCTTTCAAAAAACAAAACAAAAACCCCAGTCCTGAGCTGCTGACACGTGGATGATCTTTGGTCCCGGTTGGTGTTACCAACCGGGACTAAAGGCCCTCCTCTCTGGGCTCGCCACAGCGGCCACGTGGAGCCCCATCTGTCCCGGTTCGTATAAGAACCGGGACTAAAGGTGTTGGGCTTTAGTCCCGACCCTTTAGTCCCGGTTCCCGAACCGGGACAAATGGGCCTTATGAACCGGGACAAATGAGCCTTTTTTTACTAGTGTTTGAGCCTCTTGGGAGATCTTATTGCACGCTAAACTGATAGAATTCCTACTGTGATGTTCACATGGGTAAGCACACGAAGCTCTTGCTCGCTCAGCTTGACTCCCTGCTCGTCCTGCTTGTTTAGTTTTTTCTCTCACCCCTCTTCTAGGTCAGAAAAAATCGCCTATCTATTTTTATTTAAAAAGGTTAGTTAAACTAAATGATGTTTAAGGAACTTCAAAAATATTATAAATTTTAAAAACCATGAATTTTAGAAACATTCATGAATTTAAAATATATTTATGGTTTCAAAATAAAATGTTTTAAAATTAAAAAAATGTTCACAAACTTTAAATGACCGTGAACTTTCAAAATATCCACAAATTTTATCAGTATTAACAAATTGAAAGAATCTTAAAATATATCTATGTTTTTAAAGTACATACAATTTAATAAGTGCTCATGAATTAAAACGTGAAAAAAATAAAAAATAAAAAGAGAAGAAGAAATAAAACTAAACAACATACACTTAAGCGTGGGACCCAAGTGACCCCCACAACCCTCGAAGCACCATAGTGCTTCAATTCGAGCTTCAATCCGAGGGAGCTTTGTATCTCTATCCAAAAACTTACTCAATATTAACAAATTGAAAGAATCTTAAAATATATTTATGTTTTTAAAGTACATAAAATTTAATAAGTGCTCATGAATTAAAACATGAAAAAAATTTAAAAATAGAAAGAGAAGAAGAAATAAAACTAAACAACATACACTTACGCGTGGGACCCAAGTGACTCCAACAATCCTCGAAGCACCAGAGTGCTTCAATTCGAGGGAGCTGAGTATCTCTACTAGAAGGGTTAGGCGTGCTTTGCGGCGCCGTCGAGGTTGTTGGGTATCTTAAAAAAATACCCACTCTGTTTCAAAATGCAAGGTGTATTACTTTTTTTTAATCAAACATTTTTAACTTTGATTAAATTTGTAGATACATATATCAAAATCCATAATATCAAATCGGTATAATTAGATTCATCATGAAATGGGTTTCCGTATTATTTTTGTTTAATATTGTGGATGTCGATATTTTTGGCTTTAAACTTGGTCAAAGTTAAAGGAATTTAACTTTTCGAAAAAACTAATACCCCTTATATTTTTGAATTGATGGAATATTTAGTTTGGCGAGGTAGGGAGATGATGGAGTGTTTTTTTTATAACACGGTGATTTGGTTGGCCATTCGCGGTGTGATTTTGTGTTATCCGCTAATAAACCCACATTTATGTGGGCAAATTTCTATGTTGGTAGCTGCATGTATTATATTGATACTACAATATCAAATGGTGGTGTTTTTTCTAGGTGGTGGAAGAGTGCGCAAGATTAATGTGTTTCTATAGGCCGGTTGCTGCTGATTGATTTGAAAAATCATTGGCCCGATCAATATAGTAAACCAAATCTAAAATCTAATACCTCAATCGAATGAAAGAGCTTCAAAATTAGTGAACATAGTGAATTAAAATAATTGAATGGGAAAGCTCCTCGAGAAATTTTTGACCCGGTCAAAATCGAGTGACCCAATTCTAAATTGAACACACCAATTAATTGTGATGCCTTAAAAATTAGGAAGCATAGTGTATAGTATAAAAGAAATGAATGAGAGAGCTTTGAGAAATTGTTGACCCGATCAAAATCGGATGAACCAATTCCAATTGGAGACCGCAATTGATTGTGAGGCCTTAAAATTTGGGGAGCTTACTATTGTACCCGATCAAAATCGAGTTGAAACAATTCTAAATTGAAGACATCAATTAATTGTGAGGCCTTAAAAATTAAGGAGCATAGTGTATAATATAAAAGAATTGAATGAGAAATCTTTGAGAAATTGTTGACCCTGTCAAAATCGGGTGACCCAATCTCAATTGGAGACCTCAATTGAATGTGAGCTCTTTAAAACTAGGAAGCTTGGTGTTATAGAGGATATATTCGCCGCGATCTTTCTATTTCATTTACTTATGGATTAGCGCTACATTTTTGTACACGCGGCGGCCTTCCCTTTTCGTGACTCTCGGTTTTGGCGCAGCCTTGGCCCATCATAGCCTATTACCTTTTCGCGAGGTAATATACTCGGTCGTCAGGGAGAGCTCCTCCCAACGCCTTAACCCGAATCATTTTTTGTTTCGGTTTACTTTTTTTTGTTCTTCTTTCTTTTTTCCTTTTTCGTTTGATCAGTTTTCATGAACTTTTCAATTTTTTGGGCAAACTTTTTTCATAAAAAAATCATTTCCATCAACTTTTATTTTTCAAATTTTTGAACAATTCCAAAATTATGAACTTTCCAAATGTTGAAAAAATTTCAATCTGTGAACTTTTTTTTCAAGTTTGTAAACTTTTTTTTTGCCAAATTTTATGAAATTTCGAATTTAATGAATATTTTTCTTCAACAAAGTTAAATTTATTTTAATCAAACTCGTGAACTTTTTTTCGAATCCCTGAACTTTTTTTGAACCCATGATTTTTTCCGAATTCATGAAGATTTTTTTTCACTTCCTTGTTTTTTAGAAAAAAGCATTTTAATAGTCAACGGTCAAGCTTGGACCACGATTAGTCAACCATGAGCGGAGTACCAGGAAAACCAGAGCTTTTCCGATCAAGTGCTCGGCACACTGTGGGCCGACCCACGAGGGGTGCGCGTGAGTGCCGTTACCCTCCCTGGCACCTTGCGCGCCATGGAGTGTAGCCAGCGCTCACGCGCCGCATCATGGGGCAGCCGAACATGGAGGCGGGCGCTCGCTCAGGGAGAAGCCGATTTTTCAGGTTTGCTGGTCACGGTTGACCGGTTCTCCGTTTACTTTTCAAGAAAATGTTAATTTTAAAAATAGTTTTCAAAAAAAGTTCATGAATTCAAAAAAATCATGTGTTAAAAAATGTGAATGAGTTTGGAAAAAGTTCACAAATTCAAGAAAGTTCACGAGTTTGGAAAAAGTTTGCGATTTTGAAAAAAATGGTTCATGGAATTGAAATGTTTCATCATTTTTGAAAAAAAGTTTACAAATTTGTAAAAATCCTGGATTTTTATAAAAAGTTTGTGGATTTAACAAAAGTTCATCGATTCACGGATATTGGAAAATTTTCGTGGATTTTCAAAAAGAAATCAATGCATTGGGAAAAGATCATTAGTTTGAAAACAAAGTTCACGGATTTTGGAAAAATGTTCACGAATTTGCAAATTTGAAAAAAAAGTTCACAAATTTGAAAAAAAAATTCAAAATTGAAAAATGTTCGCGTATTTCAAAAATGAAAAAAGGCGAATAAAAACCGTCCATAAAACCCAAAAAAGGAAAAACTGGCCAGAAGCTTCTATAAGCTTCCCAAAACTGGCCGGAAGTTTCTTGAAACTTTACAAAACCAACTGCGGTCACTTTCGAGAAAAAATAAAACAACTTTGTTGCGGTCGAAGAACATATAGTAAAATGGGCTGAGTCCAAGTGGAGGAGGGGGTGTGCGTCGGTTTGCGGTACCTGTAAACGGTGCGAGAAGCGCCGAATAGGGTTTAGGGTCGCCAGTGCCTACTAGCTGCTATACAAAGCCCTATTGTTTTTGGGTCGGTGTTGATTTTGGTCGGCTCATTCCCTTTCTCGGCCAATGCTATTTCAGGAATAGATACGCCTAGTTATTTTGTTAGCTATTTAGTTGTTTTCGAAGGAAGAGCGTCAAATTGTGAAGGTCGCAACCTTGCCAAACACTCAGCTATGCTTAATCAGGGTTGTCATTTGTGGCCTATTCATCCCCATCACTCAGCATGTATTCCCATAAACATTCACATTGATCAATAAAGTGTTGGCAATCCTCAAAAAATATTGAAATGAGCTAGCGCTTTCAACTGAAAATGACCGGATGCTTTTATATGCTCATAAAAAATTGTTCTGTTCCACTATTGCCATTTTCACATTGTACCAGTGAGAAAAAAAAGCCCATGTTGACGTCTGCTCAACTCGCGCATCTTAACAGTTGGGGCCCTGGCGTCATGTGCTTGTCTCGCCATCCGTCTTCACAACCATGACGACGTCTGCTTCGACACGCAAAAAAGCAAACTCCATAGGCACTGTGACATCATCCTGAGTCTTGAAGTAGAACCGCTGTCATTGACCAAGGCCTTCTTAGCCTAGTTATTCGCCTCATGAGAAGGCATATCTTCATCTCAGTTAGATCCATGGTTGGGACCATCATCATGATGTTCCCAAATGCATGGAAAACTCGTCATCAGATTTAAAGTGGTCCTCCTCGAGCACGAAATTGAAATCATATCCATTTAGCTTGACATACACGTCTGTAGAGACGGAACACCAGCATTGTCTTTCCTTTTGAACATCTTTAAACTTAAAACGGCTACCTGGATGTGAACAGTGTCACGACGGTGCAGACAGAGCATATCATCATCCCGAGTTGCACCAACTGCGGATCCCACTACCCACAAACAAATAAAATCTCAAAGTGATGTTGGAACCCCGATGACGTGTACCGACACTGGCCTTAACGGAGCATATCTTGTCCTAGCATCAGTTTTGGATCATTCGATGTAGTATTTCTACAAGTCCGTATCTTTGGAGAGGTACTGCATGAGCTTGTGCGCCACGACATATGACGACATTGTCATTCCATAGTAGAAATGAGATCCCATCATTGCTGAGCCACCACATTTGATAAAACACTTTGTAGTTGCACTCTAGCGAGGTTAGTCTCGGTGGACGAGAACGAGTAGAGATTGTACTCCTAGTTGTTGTCGTCGCCGTTTTTTGTTTCTTCCGAAAAGTGGATTGAACCCCTGGCTTTTGCATCATTGTGTTCACACAGCCATTTGTTGTTTGCCGTGTAAGTAGCCGCTAACAATGAATGTTAGCACCTTGAAAAAGGTTGAGCAATCCGAAGACGATGTGTGTCATGGATGTTTCCATCTAAAAGAGCAATAATAGTCATCACTAGTTAAAATCGCACAACCACCGACATAGTAAATTTTGCACATCAGCATGTAGGGCACGTTAGGTATCGACACGCAGAGTAGGCCCCGACGCTCCCAGCACACCTGGGATGAAGGAGGCGAGGAAGTGGCAGCGAAAATGGAAGACGAAGGCCGACAACTACGTATAGTCGTTGTCCACATAGCCATGCTATGATTGACCCATGAAGTAGAGGAGGGAGTTAGGACCGTAGGACGGCCAACAAAGACAGAGAAAGGCGCGATCGACGGTGAGACGTCGTCCCCACCCCCAGTGGCGGATTCAGGCCCCACGCAGCCCGGGCTGTGGCCTGGGGCATGAGGCCCAGTTCCCGCATTCACTGTAGAGAATACTATAGCTGCTTGCTACAGTACGAAGGCTGGCTGGGGCCTGGCCCATTCCTCTCCGCCACTGTCCACTGACCACCCCATACCACGCCGCACGGCGGAAGAGCGCAGCGACGTTCGTGGATGCGCGGGTGGAGTATCTCGAGGGTGGGCATGATTGTTCAATTTAACTGATATATTTTTATGCTCAAAGTTGGTGTGTTTGTGTGGCAAAATTCAATATGAGGATCAAATCAATTCTTGACGTATAGCACCAATCTCATGTTAAAATTAGTTCAGTGGGTCACCTGCAAAAAAAAAAGTTCAGTAGGTAAATGAAAAATATATACTGTGTATACTTACTCCTTTGGAAAACAGATCTCCATTTCCGCATACACAACTTTGTTGCCGTCTCGATCGTTAGGTACAATACAACCTCAGCTAGCTCCCATGGCATCCTCTTCCCCGACCTCCTCATCGTGGTCGCCGGAGAACGACCTCGTCACCAAGCCCACCCGCGTCCGAGCTCCCCGCAACAGAGCCCACGACGGAGGCGACGAGGACGACGACGACGTCTCGCCCTGGCAGGACGCCTCGCGGGTGCGCAGTGTCGAAGCCCTGAGAGCCATCTGCAGGAAGTACTCCATCCCCGACGGCTTCACCCCGCTCCTCCCCGGCGACCGGTCGGCGCGCTCGCGGCCGCCGCCAGAGTCCGTCTGCGTGTACATTGATGCGCTGGAGGCCGGGATGCGCCTGCCCCTCCACCCCTTCTTCTGCGCGGTGCTCGACCACTTCGGGATAGCCCCGGGCCAGCTCGCGCCCAACGGCTGGCGCGCCCTGGCGGGGTTCGTCGTGCTCTCCCACTTCGCCGGCACGCCGCCGTCGCTGCCCGTGTTCCGGCACTTCTTCTCGCTGGTCGCGTTCCCCCACAGGCTCTACTCCCTCCGCGGCAAAGACGCCACCGGCGCCGGTTTGCTGTTCCGTCCGACGAAGGCCAAGAATGCGGGGTGGAAGGAGGAGTTCTTCTTCATGTCGTCGCCGTCGGCGCCGTGGCCGTGCCCTGTGCAGTGGGGGAGGCCATTCAGGTCCGCCACCTCTGACCCGTCGCTCACCGGCCCGGAGAAGGCCGTGGCGGCGAGCCTGCTGCGCGCTCGCGGTGGTTCCCCGATCGATCTCACGGCGTATCTCCGCGACAGCAACTTGGCCGCGGCCAAGATCATCGGGGCACACTGTCACCGCCGCCGCCGCCGCTGACTCCTCAAGGTGAACTTCTGAAAAGAGCGGCGCACGCGCCAGCGGAGGAGTCCACGGTGAAGAGCGAGCCGGACTGCGATGCGCCGTCGCCCTGTGCGCCGTCGTCGTCCCGAAAAGAGAAGAAGCGGAAGCTGCCGGAGCACCGTGCAAACGGCGAGAGCTCAGCGTCGGGATACCTCCCTTTCCCGCCGGGGTTCTCCCCACATCTCCGGAAGGCACGGACCACCGCTACGACTACGAGCAAACAGGGGAAGCAACACTACGGCGGCGACGACGGGGACACGGATTGCTGGAAGGCGGCGAGGCAGCTGCTGCAGGGCATCGTCACGCCGGCGCGGCAGCGCGAGCACGCGGCGTCCAGGCCGGCCGACGTCGTCGCCTCGAGCTACGTGTCGCTGCTCCAGGTGAATTTTCCTACGAATCATCCATCCATGCGCTGTGCATTCGATTTGAGCATGATTTGTTTGTTGATCTGGACTGACACGCATGCATGTCTGGACCGAGTCCTGTAGACGGCGAACGAGGTGGCGTTCTCGCTGGGCTACGCTCTGGAGCTCGAGGAGAGGCTGAGGGACGCCGACGAGCTGCGGACGGAGTTGCGCAGGGTGAAGGCCGAGCTCGCCGAGACTAAGGCGAGGGCGGCGAAGGCGGCGCGGGAGTCCCGGGGACCCTGGGCGCGCTGATGAAGAGCTTTTCTTGGCTCCTATCTCCACGGTGATATATGTTCATGTTTGACTGTTGACTGTTTCATTACGTTATTGGTTACTGGAGCATGTCTATGTTCAAATGTAAAAATACCTGACTTTTGGACCATCTGAGACAGAAAACGCTACTCTAATAGACGGTTCATATATAAAAAAAATTGGACCGCGGCCTCCCGGTGATGTAAAATACGACACCTCGCGGTGCAAATTTACATCACGAGATACAACTGGTCCAAATTCGGCGACCGCCCGCCAACGCCCAACCACCCTTCATTTCATTTCACAGCCGCGCCCGTCCGCCTGCCGGAACACCAGTCAGCCGGAATCCGCCGCCGCCACCGCCCAAATCCCATCCGCCGTCGCCTCCATCGTCCCAAATCGCCGCCGCCGCCCTCCGCCGCCCTCGCCCCCATCGCCTCCCTCGCCGGAAGCCGTCTCGCAGCCGCCCGGGCGCCACTCAATCGGGAGGCAGCCGCGGTGGGATTCGGCGCCTCTGGCGGTCCGGCTACCCCTGTAGGCCTCCGCCGAGTCCTTAGGCCGCCGCCCGCCGCTGCTCGCTGGCCCGCCCCGTTGCCACCGCCTCCAGGCCCCGCCACCGCCCTGCACTGACCCTGTCCGGCCGAGCTGCCGTCGCTGCTGGCCCGTGCAGCGCACCCGTGCCGCTGCTCGTGGTGCTCGCGTCAGCTGCTGCCCGCCTCCGTCGCTGCTGGCCGGCAAAGGAGCACGTACAGGGTAGCTCGGGCTCTGGCCATGGCGACCATGGACGAGCACGGGAGCGGTGGCAAACGACACCGATCGAAGGGGAAAAATAGGGGGATTGGGAGAGGAGCTCATCACGGGGAGGATGGCGCGCTCGGGAAGGTTGGGGAGAGCTTGATGGCGATGGATTTGATGAAGGCGGCCGACGTCCCTGGTTCCTCTACTGAGTTCTTGAGCTCAACGTTGGACCACTTGCCGGTCCCATTTGGTTCCTCTACTAAGTTCTTGAGCTCGGCCTCGAGCATCTATGCCGAGATCCGAGCAGAGACCACCTCCATAGTTGTTGCATTTGATTCATCGTCCTCAAACCTCCCCATCTTCTCACTACTAGGGAAAAGCCTAGCAGTAGCGCGGGTCTAAGGGCTATACGGCGCTACAGCTAACATTTAGCAGTAACGCGCTTCTACCCGCGCTACTACTATAGCTACTTAGCATGCGCTACTGCTAAGCCACTTAGCAGTAGCGTTTTCCTGTTCAGCGCTAAAGAGCGCTACTACTATATTATCACATATCTTTTTTTTTCTACGTATTTGCGATGTTTTTTAACAGATTTTATACAGTATTCTAATCATATCATAAACTGGCAATATGCTCATCATATCATAGTATCATACACATAATAGTCTCATCATATCATCCAACACAAATCATGTCATCACATCATAATCATGATATAGCTATACAAGTTACATGGCATGTCTCATCATACATAATATAGTACTTCTTAAGGCACCGGTTCGTATCTCTCTCTCGCACTAGCGTGAACCTAAACTAACTACTTTCTGCTTCGGCTCTGCTATCTAACCCTCTCTGGCTATCGCTCGGAAACCGGTACACCTGGGCCTGACACTCCGGCCACTCGTCGTATACTCTTGGCATAGCACTTCTTCGCCATCGATGATCTATGTACCTACATCATCATATGAGTCGATAATATGCAACATATATAGTTGAGCAACAGAAAGAGACATACTTGGCAAAAATAGAAGCAAAATATCATAAGCATAAATAACAAAGTTCATATTACCCAAAATGCTCTAACTAGAGTGATCTTCGCTAGTTGAGGAGGACGGTTTAATTACATCACAAATAAAGTTTCGTCGTGCATAACTCAAAGTTTCGTCATAGAGAAAGTATGGACTAAACGGACACTTTATCATATATAGTCAATCACTCCAACATGTCGTGCCATCCATCCAAGTCACGGAGATAGTCCCCGAGCGCAGTGAAAGGCTTCAGGTCGAGACGCTGAGCCGATACGCGTGTTCGGACGTCTTCACGCGACATTTGCCCTTCTTCGTAGAACATCCCTATTTTTTCAACGACCTCCTTCATGATGATTTGGGCAAGTTCACGCTGGATGTGATAGAACTCAGCTCGAAGTCCATGATCCGGGATATCTCCTAGGTTCTTTGCCTATTGCAGAATATGGGCATCGCCGGATCTAGGTGACATGCGAAGGTTCTGCTGATCCCGTCTGTACTCCAGCATGTGGTGGAGGACATAGAATCCATCACTAAGAGTACCACTCGGTTGCTGGATGCAGCAGAAGTCGGTCTTATGGCCGAAGGCGGGCACGTGGTTCCTTGTCTTTCTGGTCTTGATCTCTTCACCCCGTAGGCCGTAGCTAAAGATAGCACTGTCGAGAACAGACTTGATGTGGGTGTAATCCTTATTGTTCGTGTTCTTCGACGAGTCCAAGTAAAGAGCGTGGGAGAATCGGGGGTAAAGGATGATGAGGACGGCGCGCCTGTCGCTGCGCAAAATAAGTACACCTCAAATTAGCCTCCACCGTGCAAATGAATGATTGAAATCGAAGGAAGGATATCCGCGCGGATGACTTACATGGGATGATAAGGCACGAGAATCGTCTCCTTGTCCTTATTGGCGACCATGAAATCGACGATGTAGTTACTCGCGTATTCACAGTGCTTTGGGTAGACTGCGAAGAAGCCCTCGTGCATGAAGTACGGGTCAGCGACACAGATATAAGGTATCTGCTCAATCCTGATGATGTAGTTCATGTACAAGGCAAAAAGACAGACAAACGTAAAATCCAGCTTTTTCAAGTGAAACATGTCGAAGATGTAATCGAATCGAAGGAAGAACTTCTCCGCGGGGAATGTGTCGACGTACAAACTTTTTTGCGGCACGTTAACCACGTAGAGCGGGTATCCTGGATTTTTTGAGGTGATCAGGCTTTTCTCTCTCCGCAGCACATCGTCATGAAGTCTCCTTAGATCGCCGTATATGGCCTCTACCGCTGCCTTAGGTAGGATCGGATGACCGGGGATATGACATTTTGCCGCACCGGGGATAGGTATACGGTCTTGAACCCTAGGCTGCTAAGGCGGCTGGATCATAGAAGCAGCTTTGTTGCCTTTCCTCGATCTCTTCCTATGCTTCTTTGCTACTGGAAGGTCGCCTATAATACGTTCATCCTCCGGCAATTCAGGCACTGACTCATCACGCTCAAACCCTGAGTACTCATACTGCTGAGCCATCAATCCTCCGTCGTCATAGGCGCCAGTATTGAGATACTATAGAGGGTCATCGTCATCCTCATCGATGGCATCATGCATTGCTTCTTCGACGGCGGCGACGTCATCAGCCACTAATGGAGCCTCTTCCTCACCCGGCACGATAGGCTACGCTAATTGGGTAGGTGGGGTGTTGGTGTTCATACCTTGCTGAGGCTGCTTGGTCGTGGGTGTGCTCCCGGCTGCCTCTAGACGAAGCAGACTCTTCGGCCACAACAGGACCCAACGCTTGCAATCGCCAAGCCGCTGCGAGGTCTCGTCGTCATCTCCCCCTAGTGCTACCGGAGGAGCCAAATTCTCGTGCCCCGGTTCGACACTGGCCATGGAAACCTTGAAGACGTCAGGGGGGATCGGCCGGCTGTGGAACAATTGTTCCTTCAGCTTCATTATCGTCGCCTTTCCCACGTCCACCTTCTGGCCGTCGATGGTGTACAGTATGGTGCACGGGGTTACGTCGGCCTGCAAAGACATGTCTGCGACGTGAGACATCTGAAAGGCAACGGAAACGGAAGATTATACATATATTGAAGAGGGCCGGTGTGACAGGTACCGTGAGGGCGTCAAGCTCAGCCACAGACGAAGCTCCGTCAAGCACGCCAGAGACGGAGGACGGGCTGCTAGCGGGTGCGGGAGCAAGTGTGGAAGCAGGTGCGCTAAACGAGCTGCTCCCAAATAAGTTGGAAAGGGGAAAGTCCGCTGCCTCTTTATTTGGATTTTGCTTGGTCCAACTGACGATAGCCAGAACCAAGACACTATACGAAGCTACCATCTCCTCTTTTGCGGCAGCTACCGCTGCTTTGACTGTCTCAGCTGATTTCTTCTCAACTGCAATCTCAATCTTCTTGTCGATGTTTCTTCATTAAACCTCCGTCTTTCCTTTCTCTCCTCCGTGGTCTCACAGTAGTACTTCTTCCACGTGGCACCGTCTCCGACGCCGTGCACACATCCATATGAGGGCCGAGTGTCCACTGGGAGTCGTTTCAATATGTTCAAGGCCCGGTTGAATGGGGTGTCCCACTTGGGCCTCGCCAATGCCTCAGACGGCGAGTCATTTTCGGCCGCAATCCTGTGCTGCTCTTTCTGCAAAAGGAACGTGGATCAATTATAAATGTGACTAAACTTGCTGTCGAATTGATCAGAAGCTAAAATTAGGGGGTAAATTAATAATTACCAGTAGCCTCATGAACTCCTTCGTGCCCGCGTCCGTATCGAAAACCTTGTTGACTGGGTCCCAACGGTACCGGGCCCTGATGACGTCACGCTCCTGCGGGATGGTGAACTCCGCCAAGGGGTCTGGGATCCCCAGACTTTCGCGTTCCGCCTCCTCCTTGGCCCATATGGGCCTCTTCCCCGCGTAACCACGGCTTCAGAGGTGGTGGCACCCCATGTTCCTCTCTTGGAGCCCCTTCATGTACTCTGACTTTTCTTTGACATCTTCGGCAACACAAGTCTTCTTGAATATTTCGAACTGCTCTTCCGTAATTGTCAGATTATCCTTTACAATCTCGAAGTAGGGTTCCTTTTTGGCGATGATTCGATGTTTCACCCTTACTTTCCAGGCGGACAACGCGCTGCTAAACTTGCCCATGGCGCGTTTGTTTATCTTCTTCATTGTCGGGTCTTTATCTGGCTCAGTATATTTGATTTCATCCCGGCCCGGGAACAAGAATACCTGGTGCAGCTTAGTTAGGAGGGAGTCCTTCATATCTGGTATCTTCTTTAGTTTCTCATCGTTGATGGTGGCGGTTGCCCGTAGGATGCAGCCAATTTATTGCCGTAGCACGCGCACGCTTCCGCAGGCTCTTTTGGCTCAAAATTGCCGGAGTCCACCTCCGTGACCACCAGTCTAGTAGTGATGAGCTGGTTTGGGCGCCGTTGCCTCTTTGGTTTCGGTTCTATAACGGCTTCGCCAGTCTCGGTGCCGGTATCGGCGCCGGTGTCAGTCTCAGCGCCGGTCTCGGCGCCAGTCTCGATGTCGGTCTCAGTCTCGGATGTGATAGGTGGGCCCTGCAACAACTGTTGCTCATCGAGAAGGTTCAAATAGGCGTCCGCCGCCGCGTAGATGTTGCAATCACCAGAACCCCACTACTAGAAAAAGGGCTATAGCTAATATAGACATTAGTGGCGCACTATGTAAATAGCAGTGGCGCACCACACATGGGTGCGCCACTAATGTTTATATTACTAATGGCGCACCTTGTGTGTGGTGCGCCACCGCTAAGTTTCTCCTGGGCACACCACCCTCCCCAGACTTACCAGTGGCGCACCGTGGTTTGGTGCGCCATTACTAGTTTTAACTAGTAATGGCGCACCACACCCACTGTGCGCCACTACTAACAATTTTTTTTTTCAATTTTTTTTTTCAAAACTAGTAATGGCGCACCACACACCAGGTGAGCCATTAGTAACCCTGGTTACCAATGGCGCATTCTTAGGAGGTGCGCCATTGGTAACCTGAGAGCAGCTAGATATTTTTGACAGCCACCTACCACACTCACTTTCCCCACTTCATTCTCTCCACCTCTACCAAGCTTGGTCTCGGCTGCCTCCTCCTCCTCACCTCATTTGCGCCATAGATTCACCCAAATTAAGTGGTTAAATTTCCTTTTTTTGATAGGTAAGTAAGGGGAAAGCTTTCTTTATGTTCTAGATCTACTTTTTTCTCCCTCCAACAACGTACACACTTTTTATGGCCTAGATCTACGTATGTTTGTGGTGTTGCATATGTTTGTGTTTGCAGGTACCGGTATTTGAAATGCGATAGTTGCCAATATTTTGCCGGAATGTTGATTCATTTCCGTTTCGGCGAGAATTTGGCACTATGCATTATTTTTGGTCCTATTTTTAGGCAAAGTCATGCCAAATTTTTTTTTGGTTCTAAAATATCGTTTTGCTCTACCCCGCAGGCGACCATGGTCCGCACGATGACCGAAGGCATCGTGAATAGGTTTTTGAGCTCCGCGAAGGCCGAGATGCTTCAAAAGAACGAGACGGAGATAAGATGTCCGTGTCGAAGATGCAAGCTGAAGAGCCTTATGGACCCGGATTCCAGACAGGTGTGGGACCACCTGCTCTTGCGTGGTTTCATGGATGGCTATCGGTGGCAAGGTGATGAAGATGGTTATGAAGTCGTCCATGGCGGCCGGGCAAGAAATAAGGAAGGGCAGCAAGACAATAGCGGCGAGGGCGGGCGAGAAGACGAAGAATCTCCAGGACATGATCACGAAGTAGATGCAGGACATAGTCATCATGTAGAAGATGCCGGACATGATGATGAGGAAGATCAAGATGAAGGGCATGATCATGAAGATGAAGATGCCGGAGCAGACGACGATGGACCATCGATGGGCTGGGTGCAGGACCCTCATATTCAAGAGCTGCTTCTCAAGCAGACGGGTAACGCAAGAGCTGCCGCCCGAGAGAAAGCCAAGCTGGATCAACTGGAGATAGACGCGGTTACTCCATTGTATGAAGGATGCAGGCCCGAGGATACCCGCCTGAAAGTAACGCTCATGGCTCTGGAGATGAAGGTAAAACACAAAATGACCGATGCATGCTTCGACGAGAACATGTCATTCTGGCACGAACGTCTTCCCAAGGGGAACAAGTGCCCGACCAGTTTCGAGGAGGCGAAGAAAATCGTGTGTCCTCTGGATTTACCGCACGTGAAATACCATGTGTGCATGAACGATTGCATCATTTATCGGGACGAGCACGCGGAGTCTACCATATGTCCGGTGTGCGGCGTCACTCGATACAAGAAGAGGAAGAAAGCTCCTCGAAAAGTGGTATGGTACTTTCCGATCACTCCTCGTCTGCAGCGGTATTTCGCGGACCCTAAGCTAGCAAAGCTCCTGCGTTGGCACGCGGATAGGGAGGAGAAGAAGCAAGAAGATGACGGAAATGATCCGGAGATAAATAAAAAAGACAAGATGCTGAGTCACCCTAAGGATGCGAGCCAGTGGCAAGCGTTGAACTTCGAACACCCAGAATTTGGGGACGATCCAGGGAACATCGTGCTGGGCGCAAGCACCGATGGAGTCAATCCGTTTGGCAGCCAGAGAAGCACACATAGCACCTGGCCTGTGTTTGTGTGGATGTACAACCTTCCCCCCTGGATGTGCATGAAGAGGAAGTACATTCACATGAGTATGCTAATTGAAGGGCCGAAACAACCAGGGAACGACATCAATCTGTATCTGGGGCTGCTGAAAGAGGAGCTAGACATGCTGTGGAAAACGCCAGCCAATACGTGGGACGCCGCAGCGAAAGAATATTTCCCTATGAGAGCCGCACTGCTCATGACGGTGCACGACTATCTCGGTTACGGATATGTCGCGGGGCAGGTGGTCCACGGATTTTGTGCATGCGTCAGGTGCATGGATGACACAACATATTGCCAGCTAGATAGAGATCTCGGGTCTTCGAAAACCGTGTTCATGGTACATCAAAGGTGGCTTCGCGATGTTGACGCATGGAGAAAACGAAAGGATCTGTTCGATGGTGAAACCGAACCCCGAAGACGCCCGCGTACGAGGAGCGGCGAGGAAATAGACGAGCTGTTGAAAAATTGGAAAGAGTGCCCACTGCCGGGAAAGAAGCGAAATGCGCCAGAGCCGCTGCTGAAGGTATGGAAAATGAGGTCTGTTTTCTGGGACTTGTCGTACTGGAAGATCCTCCGTGTGCCTCACAGCCTTGATGTCATGCATATCACAAAGAACGTGTGTGAGAGTCTGCTTGGTACCCTGCTCAACATGCCAGAGAGGACCAAAGATGGGCCGAAAGCAAGGGCAGACTTGCAATCAATGGGCATCAGGGAGGAGCTTCACGCAAAACGCCCTAATGATGATGATGATGATGATGAGGCGAAGGACACGGAAAGTCGTCGCAAAGGCAAAAAGGCCAAGAAGATCGAATATGACTGCCCTCCCGCGTGCTTCACTCTAAGTCAGGAGGAGATCGAGCAGTTTTTCACCTGCCTCGTAGGAGTAAAACTTCCTTACGGTTACGCGGGGAAGATAAGCAGATACCTAGACTCAGCGAAGCAGAAGTTCAGCGGGATGAAGTCTCACGACTGTCACGTGCTGATGACGCAGATACTTCCAGTTGCAATCCGTGGGATCATGGATGCGCATGTCCGTGAAATGCTATTTGGCCTATGCAACTTTTTCGACGTCATCTCTCGGAAGTTGGTTGGTGTGAGGCAACTTAGAAGGCTACAGGAAGAGATCATGGTGATACTATGAGAGCTTGAGATCTACTTCCCGCCCACATTCTTCGATGTTATGGTGCATCTGCTGGTCCATATCGTGGAGGATATCATCCAACTCGGGCCGACGTTCCTGCACAGCATGATGCCGTTCGAAAGGATGAATGGTGTCATCAAAGGATACGTTCGCAACAGGGCACGTCCAGATGGAAGCATATCCAAGGGCTTTCTGACCGAAGAGTGCATCTCCTATTGCACGAATTATCTAGGCATCGAGAACCCCGTTGGTCTGCCCGTCAACAGGCACCTCGGCAGGCTCGCTGGATGGGGTCACCGCGAGGGTCGCCGCGAAATGCATGTCGACTTCAAGGGTCGACTCGCCGACTTTGAAAGAGCAAACCTAGTCGCGCTACAACACATAGACGTGGTCGATCCTTGGGTGGTAGAGCAAAAAACCTTTATTGAGAAGACGTACAATGACCGAGGCCAACAGAGGACGGACGGAGATATAATCAAAGAGCACAACTCATGTTTCACGTGTTGGTTCAAGGAGAAGCTTCTGTCGTACCCTTTACATGAGGATTCTTCCGCGGAAGAAAAACTCATATTCGCCTTGTCACAGGGCGCCGAGCACAACCTGATGACCTATGAGGCGTACGATATCAACGGCTACACATTCTACACCGAGGAAAAGGACATGAAGAGCGATTATCAGAACTCCGGGGTAACGATGGAATCCTACACCGGTATCGACAAGGACAGATACTACGGAAGGATCGAGGAGATCTGGGAGCTGAGCTACGCTGGAGAGAATGTCCCGATGTTCCGTGTCAGATGGGCCAAGAGCGTCCTAAAAGAAGACCGGTATTTCACCACCATGGTTATACCCGAAGCCAAATCCAAGACCGCGGGCGCAAACGTAACCGCGAAAAATGAGCCATGGGTACTGGCTTCCCAAGTGGACCAATGCTTCTTCATTACCGACCCGTCAAAGCCCAGTCGTGTTGTCGTGAGGAGAGGCAAAAGGAACATCATCGGAATGGATGGAGTCGCCAATGAGCAAGACTTCGACAAGTACGGCGACCCGAAGATGGAAGATGACGACGACGATGAAGTACCATACACCACAAGAAGAAGCAGGACCACCCTACCTAAAGGACGTCCGTTCAAGAGAAGAACTCCATTTGCGAAAAAGAAGGGCAAGAAGATTGTGAAAAGATAGCTAAGATCGAATCACGACGTGTCGGCCGCGTGTGTGTGTTAGTGGCAAGCTCAATTATTACATGCAACTAAATTATTACATGTATCACTTGATTTCAACCATGTCATCTAATTCTAAATCTTTGCACAATGGTTTTATCACTCCATTTGCATTTTCCTTTTCTTTTATCTCAAATCTTAAATTATTACATGCAACTAAAAATCCAAAAAAAAAAAAAGTTAGTAATGGCGCACCAGGAGAAGGTGCTCCATTGCTATCACGGTGTTTACGGCGCACCCCTAAAGGTGCGCCATTGATATACCCCTTTTTATGGCGCACCCCTAAAAGGTGCGCCATTGCTAACCCTCCCCCAGTAATATCCAAGACCCAGCCGCCCCCTCACCCTCATTTCCATTTCCAGCAGCTCGACGAGCGAGCGGCGACGGCGGCGGCGGAAACCCGGCGGCGACGGCGGCCCAGGTAAGCTTCTACGCATCCCCGCACCCTCGCTCCTCCCCGCGCCTCCTCGTGCTCCTCTCCCGTGGCGCCTCCTCCCTCCCTCCCTCCCACCAGCGGCCCCCTCCCATGGCGCGCGCCCCCCTCCGTCCCCATCCCTCGCCCCATGGCGGCCCCTCCCGCCTCACAGCAACTGGGCCGGAGAGCGGATCGACGGAGGGGAGGGAGTGGGGTGAGGGCGAGGCAGACGACTTTGCCGCCGGCGAGGGTTAGGGCCAGGACGATGCTTCACTTCCGGCCGAGCACCCACCCGCTCCCACGGGTTGTACAGCGACTGGACCACCCTGCCCGGCTAAGCCCCCTCCTCGCTCGCCGGGGCCGCCGTGAAGTTTAACCTCCGGCCCGGCGCCCGGCGACGACGACGAGGTAAGCCAGCCAGCCATGATTTATCCTTCTAATCCATGGGCTACGATTAATCTGATTGAGAATTTGCACTTAGTAAATCTGAACCGAATTTCTTCACCCATGAGCTACATAGTCTAGGGCTAGGTCTAGCATTTCTCTTCAGGTCGCTCCTTGCCTCCTCTTTTCATTGCAGTTCTGAATACCAGCTTTGTTCATATGACTGTTTTGCCATTTCAGAATTGTGATAACGATCCATTAGTAGTAAGCGCAGATAGAAATTGATTCAGTGTAATTGGAGAATTGATTCAGCGTCAGGCCTCAGGCCTCTCTCACTGTGTCAACCATCAGGCCTCTCTCATGGCATGCCACGATGGCCACTGTGCCGCTGCTGAAATGTTGACAAATAGTTACCCCTTTCTCCTGAAATGTTGATTAATTTCCGTTTCAGTTGAGAATGGGGCACTCCTAGGTCAAGAAAATTAGCAAAGGTCATGCCCAATTTTCTTGACCTAGAAGGTGCCCGATTCTCAACCGAAGCCACCGTCTTACAATTAATCATTCTAGCCTTTTTTTCCTATTTAGAGCGAACATGGCCGACAACGATGAGGCCGGCGGTTCAGGCAAGTCATTCTGGGAGCTGTCCTAGGAGATGGAGGAAGAACCTCACCGCTATGAGGATGCCATGGAAGACACCGATCCCGACTACACAACCCCTAGTGGCGTCGGGGATGACACCACTGATGGTGCCGCCGGGGATGCCACCACTGATGATGGCAGTGCACACACAGATGGCAGCCAACCGAAGAGGCAACGGAAGGACCGGTGCCCGAACGTGCTCGGCACCGTCAAGGAGGAATTTACTGAAGTGTCCTCCAGTGGGCATCCAACGGCGCCCAAAGAATTAGTCAGTGGGTACGCGGGACAACTCGGGTGCATTCTCCGGAGCACCGTCTCGATTAACACCGAGAACCTAAGGCATCGTGACCGAGGGAATTTGCGCAACCTCCTCTTCACGAAGCTGCACGAACGATACAAGTTCCCCGGTGACTTCGCAAACACACACCTCTCAGGGAATAAAGTAAACAGTGCCGCCCTCACGAAGATGAGCACGACCCTGGCTACTTGGAGAGCCGCGGTGAAGAGAAGGATTCTAAGTGGTGATAGTTATGAGAAGATCAAGGAGACAAATCCTTCGATCAGCGAAGCTGACTACCTGGAGTTCAAGATCAAGTGCGAGAGCAACGCATCCGTGGAATCAAGTCAGTGGGGGAAAGATATGCGGGACTTGAACTTAGGGGTCCACAAACTCGGTCCCGGCGGTTACAGAGTGGCGGAACCTATATGGGACAAGGAGGACGCGGAGCGTGCCGAGCAAGGCCTACCGCCCCTCTTTGATAAATACCATGAAAAGCAGACCAGGAACTATGTCAGGGCCCGGTACAAGGTGGACCCGGTAACAAAGGAGCTTACCACGGATCCGAAGGTGAAGGCGCTTGAGCTTGTTCTGGTAAGGAATACACCCCCGCGTAATTAGCTCCATATGGTTGCATTCTAATTAATGAAGCCAAATTTCTAAATGGTTCATGTTCCTTCCGCAGGAAACTGAAAGCAATAGCGCGGGGTCTCAGAGCTCCCCGTCTGCCCCTTGGGACACCACTTTAAATAGGGCGTCGAACGTAATGAAACACAAGGATAAGTTCAGTAAGCCGCCGTCAGCTGGTCGTGTGGCCGGCAAAGGCTTGTCCACGAAATGGTCGGAATACTATAAGGCTGGGCGAAAGGAGAGAAAGACCAGCTCGGAAAGCCAGGAGCGCGAGGTTAAAGAACTCAAGGCACAAGTGGCGCGGATTCTGGAGATAGTCCAAGAGCAAGTGCGAGACCAACTGGGAGCGACGATCACCGCCGTTATGCCTACCTTGCTTGAGGGGCTGCAGGCGTGGATTGCGGGCGGCCAATAGGGGCCGCCCCTGATTCCCAGCTTCACGGGCAGCAACTCGCACAACGCGCCGGCATTGGTGTCTCCGGCGGAGGCGGCATTGGTGTCTCCGGCGTCGGCGCCAGCATTGGAGCTTAATGCACCCGGGTGTGGGAAGAATACGCCGGTCGGCACCTCGGCAGCAAGCGGCCCCTTCGTCACTTGCACGCCCGCCGTTGGCGGTGCCTCGACATTAGCTGAGCTCGACGCCATCACGGTAACTAAGCCTCGGCCGATGACTTCATCTCCTTGCCTTTGACCGGGCATCCCTGACGCCCTACATGTTTTCGCAGGGCGCTGCCGACGTTCCATGCACTCTCCTGCACTTCATGGATGGCGAGTTGATCGATGTCACCAAGGCCAAAATCGTTCAACCGGGCAACCGCGTGTTCCACGGTAATCTGATGCCACCCACCGTGTATAGGGTTCAACTGGTTCGGGTGCTGCGGGGCTGCGATGACTTGTTACCTCCGTTTCGACCCCTTGGGGCCGACGAAGATGATGTGATGACCCTCAGCGCCTGCTTAAGCTGGTCCATGCTTTGGCCGAAGAGCCAGATTCATTTGGGGGCGGGGGACACCACCCCACAGACAACACCGCCAGTCGTGCCGGCGCCAAGCCATGGCAAGACCGCCGCAACGCTACCGCCGTCAGCTGATCCGGACATGCATATGGCACAGGATCCGGACGACGGCGACGATACATTTTCCAACGTCGATAAGTACTTCAACGAACATGGGTACGGTGACGAATTCTTGGGGCCTCCTTCTCAAGAACCCAACCATGCAAAAGACGATCGTTCTTTTTTTTCTAACATTCCGTGTTTTGTGCAGTGACACACATTGCACACTCATCCTCTTAAGCCCGAAATATTCCATGGCCACATATTTCGACTCGGACCGTCAGTCGAAGAAAGACTACACAAATATGAAGAAAATTCTTGATGATGCTCTCCCCGGCTACGCCAAATCTGGAGGCACCTTCAGGAGGCCAATTTGTAGGTACGGCAAGCACGGGTTCACCCACGTAACGACGTTCCCCTGCGTCAAGCAGCCGCCTGGCACTCAGAAGGATGCCTACTACGCCCTCCATCACATGCGGGCGATCGTACGGGACCATAATCACCTTATGCTACCAAATAATCTCAAAGATTGGGCCGCACGCTTGTCGGCAATCCAGGACGAGGACATCAGACAAGAATTCTTTCGCATCCAGTCGGAGTTTGCGGAAATCATCAATCAAGATGTCCTTCGTACCTCGGGGCAGTTCTACCTCAAATATCAACCGTCCAACAGTGAAATAGAAACAACGCTACAAATGCAGGCTGACAACGACCGCACATTCATGACCATCACGAAAGACGGCGGCTTCATCCACGCTCCGGTCCCTTAGTCGAGTCGAAAGTATTGATGTTATGTAGTTCTGAAATATCGATTAGCTCATGTTGTAATTAAACTTTAATGAACTTGTACGTCTCTTTAGTTTGGACAGTCGTTCAACTTATATGTAATCGATGCTATTTATTAGTAGGACCATGAATCGTGCTATTAATGTGTTGCTTTTCTCTTCCGATCGTTTTGTTGCATACTTATATATTGCTTATATATTATCTGTGAATTGCTACTAACGTTTTGTTTGTCTAGTGCATAGAGATGCCGTCGTATGTCGTGTACAAGGGTAAGGTTCCCGGAGTCTACGACGACTGGGAGGAGTGTCGAAGACAGGTTCACCGTTTCAGTGGTAACAGTTACAAAGGGTACACCACTAGGGCGGAGGCGGAAGCTAGATACGCGCGCTATCTAGCGGGAGAGAGGAGGGAGCGGAGGAGGAACCGGATGAAGACTAGTTTCATCGCGATGATGCTCATCGTGAACGCAGCTCTCTTCTATGTGATGGTAGTTTAGATGATCGATATCGACTTTGTAATGTGACGACAAACTCGGCTAATATGATGAACTTTGCTAACGTCTCGAGACCTAAACTTGGCTAATGTTTGAACTTTGTTCGCTATTTTGAATTTGGAGACTAATATGATGAATTCTATTGTGTGATGTTTATATTATGTGCTGTAACATATTTTGTAACCTGTGCAAATACCAGAAAAGCAAAAAATAATAATTTCTAATATTCATAGTAGTGGCGCACCATATTGAGAATTAGTGGCGCACCAAGATAAATACCAGTGGCGCATTATCGGGCATAGTAATGGCGCACTTGGGGCTTAGGTGAAGGCAAATATGGCCCCCAGTTGTGGCGCACCATATTGAGCATTAGTGGCGCACCATATTGAGCATTAGTGGCGCACCAAGGCTAAATACCAGTGGCGCATTATGGGGCATAGTAATGGCGCACTTGGGGGCATACGTGAAGGTAAATATGGCCCCCTAGGAGGCATAGTAATGACGCACTGTTGGACATAGTAATGGCGCACTATGTGGTGCGCCACTATTATCTGGGATACTAATGGCGCACCAGAGATGCGCCATTACTATTTGTTACTAGTGGCGTGTTAATAGTGGCGCATCTGTAGTGCGCCATTAATAGCAAAAACTGGTGCGCCACTAACAGCCTTTTTTCTAGTAGTGCCCTGTCCTTCATCATTGCTAGCCATGTTTCCTACGATTAAATCTAGTGAATTAATTTTACACCTGATAAAATAAATAACGACATAAAAAAAGGCCAATGTTTTGCAGGAATGTTGATTCATTCTCGTTGCGGCAAATCCCGGGCACTCGATATGTCCTAGTTTGTAGCACAAGTCATGCGAAATTCACGGAAAATTTCGGCATGACCTTTGCTACAAACTAGACAAATAGAGCGCCTGAAATTTGCCGGAACGGAAATGAATCAATATTCCGGCAAAACATAGGCCACTCGGAATCATTCCCTGCAAACAACAAAAGGCCACTTGGGCACAATCGAACCACTTCAATGTTGCATATAACATGAGCAAACACTATTGAGGAATTTGCATATAACATGACCACTTCAGTGAAAAGATATAATCAACAATAATGGAATATGCAAATGAACATCAATGACATATATCATATAACACCAATCTTGTTTTTCGTTTACATAGCAACAATTACTTTAACCAAGTTTTTGAAAAGAAAAACAATTCTGTTTTTTGTTTATAGCTAAATGCCATAGCTACTGTTTTTTATTTATAGCTAAATACTTTTGTTTTTTGTCTAAAGCTAAAAGTCTAGGAAGGGATCATCTTTAAAATAAAACTTGCATAAATTCTTTTTCTTGAAAAATAGTGGTCTTTTCAAAAACCAAAAACCTTTGCAAAATGATCTCACTAAACACTTCTCTGCCTAGGACAGAACCCAAATTCTGTTCTAACTATTCCTCTCTCACACACACACCCGCCGTGGGGCCCGCACCCTGTCGGCCGGCAGCTGGCCGATCGGCCTGCAGCGGGCCGACAGGGGCCCGTCCGCGCCGACAGCCCGCTCGTGGCTGGCCTGGCCTGCAGCTTGGCCTGCTGTCGGCCTGCTGTGGGCCGACTAAGCCCAGTCAGCCTGCTGTGGGCCGACTAGACCCAGTCGGCCTGCAGCGGGCCGACGGTGTATTATTTTTGAAATTTTTTCATCCAGCGTAATATTTTTCAAAATTAATAAAAAAAATGTATTATTTAAAAAAAATTAGCTCAAAACAGAGCCTTCGCCTATGTCTGAAGAGCAAAGAGATGAGATTACCGTTGAAGAAAATCGACGTGGTGTTTGCGGAAGCTGCAGTGGATCCAGTGGCATGTTGTACTCTTGAAAGTACATTGAAAATAGTAGGGAATCCCCAAGTTTCTCCGCAAGAAGATTGAAACATTGAAGTGATGAAAAGTGACGCTACAACCATTCGATCGTCACAGTGATCGATGAAGTTTCTCTCTTCGGGGTGGAACAAGTGCTCTCATCGGCGTGTGTTGCATCAACCCACCCAATTAACAACCAACTCACTACAAAACGTACGGTGAGAGCACCAATGACCATACTTGCATCACCAATCTATCATCAGGTTACTTGCAGCAATAAAACCCTGATATTTCTCAGCACCATACTCACTCACTGATGACTACCCCTGAAAAAAAAAACTCACTGATGACTGATCCATCCATCAGGTCATGATGAAAAGGATGCATCAACGTTGAGCTTGACAAAACGCAAAGATGGATGTCCATTGATATTTAAGAAAAAGACATATAGTTGCGGATTGAGTAGCTATCTACTCTTAGTACTCCCGCTACTCCCGCTCCCGTGACGCGCCCCGCGCGCGCGGTTTGGGAGATCTAGATCGGCCGCCGGCGACTCCCTCTCGTCAACGTCCCCTTCCCCTCGCCGCCGCCGTAGTGCGCCCGCCGGGCGAAGCCCATGCGGCGTGGGCGGCGGCGGGGCAATCCCTCCTTCCTCTGGTCCTCGTGGCGATGGCGCGGGTCGGCTGTTCGGGGACAAGGGGCGCCTCGTCCGGCTGGTCTCTCGGGCGGGGACGGCTGGACCCGGCGGCTACTGGGCTAGGAGGAGGTGGCGCGGTGCGGCGGCGCTGGTGGCGGGGTTTCGGTCGGGTTCGTCTTCGATCTCGATCGAGATCTCCATCGGGGGCGTCGCACGGTGGTGGCGTGACCGGATCGGCGGCGGCGTCACCGGTTCGGCGGCCGGCACCGCTCGGTTCCAGCCAACCACGAGATCGGGACGACGTGGTTTCCGGTGAAAATCGCGCCTGACTGCGGTCATGGCGGACGATGGCGACATCTTGGACGTCGTTCCCTTCTCGAGGCATCGTCGTTGCAGGTCACGTCAACCTGCTCGGAAGGTTCCGGGGGAAACCCTAGATCTGGATCTACTGAATTGGACGATGGTGACGCTTCGATGTCGTTCTCCCTCCTGGGGGCATCGTTTTGGAGCAAGTGTTGGCTGGAGGGGACAAGAGGAGGAGCGGCGTGGTATCTGACACGTCGACAACGGCGGGTCTCAGCGGCATGGAGCAGCGGGGTCTCGCCGATGGGCGTGTGATGATGGACGAGCGCAGGATGGTACAGTTGTCTGGCGTCGTGGTGGCGTCGACGGCAGCTAGACCGGGCAAGGTACATGCAGCAGTACAGCACTAAAGATGGACTGGTGGCAGGTGGCTGCGGTGCCTTATACCCGGCAGGCGTCCAGGTTGAGGAGCTCGCCGGACTGGTGGGTGCCCCATACCCGGCAGGCGTCCTGGTTGGGACCTCAGGTCTTAGATGTTAGGTTTGGCTGCGAGGTCTGTTTGGTATTAGGCCTAGACTATCAGCATCCCTTCATCAACTGGATAGGAGTAGCGACAGATGTTGCCTAGATGGTGGCTTTAGTCTTACTTTTATATGACTTTGTAAGGTCTTGTGTGAATAATTAATAAAGTGGCTGCATGCATCGTCCAGATGCACAGGCAGAGGGTCCTCCTCCGTTTTTAAAAAAAAAGGCCAAATAAAGCGTGAAATAGCAACAGTACATATATAGTCGATCGAATTGTTTAGTTTATTGGCAATTACCTATTGTTGTTCGAGACTGAGTATTATAATTAACTAGGAGCTGGAATCACATTACTACTGCTTATATTGTTACTGTGAGCTAGAAGGGTCGAGGACATGACCGGCAAAGACCACCACCCCTGAGACCTCCTCCACGATATAAAACGCGAAGGGGTGGTCGGCGATGAACTCCAACGACCTCCTCGCACACTGCTTCACGCGTCCACTCACGGCGGTGCAGGCCGCCGCTTCGGTGCCTTCCTCGTTCACCTCGACGACGGCCTTGTGGAACACCTCGTCCAGGCGCACGTCGCAGACACTCTTCTCCACGAGGCCGGACAGGTCGGCGGCCTCCTCGCTGAACGCCTCCCGGAGTCCTAGGCCTTGAAGGACTTCGGAGAGACGGCAGAAGAACGACAGCTTGAACTTGGGCAGCAGAAGCTTCCTCACGCTGCTACGGTGCTTCGGCACGTGGTCGAGCAGGCAGCCGCCCGCCTCCGCAAGAGCATTCACCATGGCGCGCAGCCCGTCGTGCTCGTCCGGGAGGAAGACGCACATGGAGTAGCGCGACAGGGCGTCATCACCAGCCTTGTACGGGAGCTTGAGCACGCTGAAGCCTTTGTGGTATGAGACGAAGAGCTTGCACTCTCACGGCAGGGTCATGAAGGGGACGTCGACGGGGTCGGCGTCGTCGAGGCGGTGGAACTCGTGGTCCTCGGTGAGATCCTCGGGGAAGCGGGTGTCCCACACGCCCTTGAAGTAGATGGCGTTGGTGAGCACGAACCTCGAGAGGTTGGACAACGAACCCTCCGGCAGGATCTCCGGGATGAGATTGTTGGTAGCCGCCGCCGCCCACTGGTTGATCTCCTTCCTGGTCTCCTCCCTGACCCCCTCCTACACATGCAGGCTGTAACAGTCAATGACGTACGCACCAATTCGAAGCGGCGATCAAAATAGTTGAGTGCTACGTACATTAGCGAAGTTGACGGCGCGTATCTCGGCTTTGTATGACTCGGCGGCGGTGTGGAGGAAGTCCGGCGTGAGCTCCATGTGTTCCTGGTGAAACACAGCATAGGCGTAGGTGGTGATGAGCGGCCCGCCGGAGCCGGACGGGTCTGCGGCGAGGCCACGCACGAACCCAGCGACCTCGTCAGAGGACGCGGCGCCGAGCACGGAGAGGAGCTCGTCCAGTGTTCTACCACGGGCTCCGGCGGCCACCAGGCCGAGCGTGGTGTAGAGGGACAGCGGCGAGAAGGCGATGTTACTGTCCCTGGTGTCGTCGCCCTCGGCGAGCTTCTTGGCCAGGTGGAGCGCGAACGCGGTCAGGCCACCGGAGCCCATCGCCGGCGCCGCGCTAGCGACGACCCGCGCGCTTTCTTGGTTGGCCTCGTCAGATCCCCCTGGTCTCCCATGGCCGGCCGATGTGATTGACGATGTTTACAAGGGTTGGCCTAAATTAACAATAAGACAGCGGATGACTACTGCACTATATATAAGAACGGTGCATATCTTTTTTCTTTTCTTTTTTCTTTTAGGGGACTGCTAAAACTCAGTCGACTGAGTTTTAGCGAAGTCTAAGTCGATGCCCAGCCCATTGGATTGTCTGATATTCACGCAACTGGCTCTCTTATTCAGAATCGGCCTGTTTAGGCACGCACGGCCCGCTTTTTGTCCTTTCTCATGTCAGCCAGTCCTGCGCATATGGGTTGGGCTTGAGCTTGTCGGGTAGGGGCCTTTTCCTTGTCTGGTCGCTTTTTTTTTTCTTTTTTTTTGCTTGGACTGCAGGTTTTTTCAACGGGGGAACTGGTTCTCTCTCCCTTTTTTTTCTGAGAAAAGGGGGAACTGGTTCTCGTGTGTCCCTTCCTGTTTATTAGTGTTTGTCCGTGTTGTCAGGCCGAGGTAAAAGCGTTGCTAGCATGTTTCGTATTTTGTTTTCTGTTTTTTTTTGTATCAACTACACGGGCTGCTTTTTTGGCTGTATGGGGAAGGTGGCTTCTCATTCCTCTTAAGCCTTTTTGTTTCTTTGTTGGGCAAGTTCCAACGTCAGAGAAGTTAGTTTTTTTTTTGCCATCTTTTCTTTGTGATTTTCTTTTCTTTGTATGTTTTTACTTCATTTTTTATTAAAAAATTCATCTCTAATTTTTTAAATGTAATTTGTCCACATTTTATTGTGCATCAAATTTCTATGTTTTCTTAAGCTTTTGTTTCTAATTCTTATGTTTCCATCGGGCGACGTAACGTGGGCACATTTGCACGCGCCATATTCCACATGCAACTACAAGTGTAGCAAAACTTGAGTAATTTGTGGTTCTCTTTTATATGTATATGTTTTAAGTGTTGACATGACACTAACAGGCACATGCAATACTTTTTTTGTTGTGAAAATTTCTTATTAGTTGCACACACCAATCCCTTGGCAATTGTGCACACATCGTCAAGCTTCGCGCCCCGACTGTAATTACATGTCTTCAGCGCGACAGTAACTCAGTGGTGATTTGTCTGGGGAGGAGGGAGGTGTGTAGTTGCATGTCTGTCTTAGGCATGCAATTGCAAGTGTCACCATTGACTGCAACTGCATGTCTTTAACGTGATCACAACTCGGTGGTATTTTCTCTGCGTGGGTGGTAGTTGCATGTCTGCCACCAGGCACACAACTGCAAGTGTCGCTCCCGGCTGCAACTGCAACTCAATGGAGGTTTGTCCGGGAGGGCGCTAGTTGCAAGTCTACCACCAGGCACGCAACTGCAAGTGTCACCCCCGACTGCAACTGCAACTCAATGGAGTTTGTCCAGGAGGGCGGTAGCTACAAGTCTGCCACTAGACATGCAACTGCAATTGTCGTGCCTGAGTGCAATTGCATGTCTACCACTAGGCTCGCAACTGCATGTCTTGAACGTGACTGCAACTCAATGGTGTTTTCTCGAGAGGGGTTGGTAGTTACATGTCTGCCAATGCGCATGCAACTGCAAGTGTCACCCGACTGCAATTGCATGCCTTCAACGCGACTGTAACTCAGTGGTGTTTTGTCTGATAGGGTGGTAGTTGCATGTTTGCCACTATGCACACAACTTTAATTGTCACCCTCAACTACAACTGCAAATCGGTGATGTTTTTGTCCGGGAGGGCAGTAATTGCAAGTCTGGCACTAGGCACGCAACCGGAAGTGTCGCCCCCAACTGTAACTGCATGTCTTCAACATGACCGCAACTCTGTAAATTTTGTGGGAGGAGGGAAGGTGGGCAGTTGCATGTCTGCCACTAGGGATGCAATTGCAAGTGTCGTCGCGATTGCAACTCTGTGGTGTTTTTGTTGGGAGGGCTGGTTGCATGTCTGCCACTAGGCATGCAACTGCAAGTGTCACCCATGAGTGCAACTGCATGTGTTTAACACGACTACAACTTTCTGGTGTTTTTATTGGAGATGGATAGTTGCATGGTTGTCACTAGGCATGCAACTGCAATTGTCAACCCCAACCGCAACTCCGTGGTGTTCCATCAAGGGAAGGGGCCGGGAAGTTGCATGTCTTCCACTAGGCATGCAACTGCAAGTATCGTCCCTAATTGCAGCTGCATGTCACAACTACAACTTTGCGGTGTTTTTGTTGGGGAGGAACATATGCATGTGTTTCACTAGGCATGCAACTGCAAGTGTCGCCTCCAACTGTGACTCCATGGTGTTTTTGGGGGAGGGTAGTTGCATGTCCGCCACTAGGCATGCCACTGCAAGTGTCGCCCCATACTACAACTCTGTGGTTTTTTATCGGAAGAGGCCATTTGCATGTCTGCCTCTAGGCATGTAACTACAAGTGTAGCCCCTAGCTGCAACTCCATGTGTTCAACACGACTTCAACTATGTGGGGTTTTTCTTGGGGAGCGGCAGTTGCATGTCTATCACTCGACATGCAATTGCAACCGTCGACCCCAATTGCAACTCTATGGTGTTTTTTGTAGTGTTGTGCCGGGGCAGTTCCTTTGTGTCACGTTGTGTTGGTCGGCCGAACCTAGATAGAGGGGGAAGGGAAGTGTGTGTGTGTGTGTGTGTGTGTGTGTTTGTCTGCGTTCTTGTTATGCGAAGCCGATGAGGCTGTGAGAGGAAGGAGAGGTGGGGGCATTTACATTTTATCCTTTTTTCTAAAAAAAAATCACTGCGGAAGCAACATCCTAAGGCGTGGCCTTGAGGGGTGCGGGGATGTTTCTTCATTGTACTAGGTTTTTTGCAATAACTAAAAACTTGCGCGGCATCTACCGTTGGGGAGGGGGGTGCCCAACAGAGGTGTTTTCTCTTTTTTTCTTCCTTTTTGTGTTATTTTTTCTATGAAGAAACATCCTAAGATAAGAACCGCATTATATGGGATATTATTGACTTTTTCATATATTTTTTCTAGTGTCTTTTCTTTGTGTGTGTGTGTGTGTTGGATTTCTGTTTTGTTTATTTTTTTAATAGTCTTGTTTTGGATTTATTTTAAATAACGACATCCGGTTGCACAAATGTCGTTTGCTTGCGACTTACTTTTTCTTCTTTCATAATAATACTGTTGTTCGATTGTACATTAGTCAGCTGCACACAATTGCACATCCGTCGGCTACACACAACTAAATTGTCTTATATTTTGATTTTTCTTTTTTTGTGTTACATTAAAAAATCCTTTTGTATTTCAAAGATACAGATTTTTGAAAGAAATGACGAAAGGAAGGCATAATAACTCATGGACATATTGCACTGAAAAATACACATATCCCACGATCTCAAACACAGGCATGTTCAGAATGCTCCCGGTGGATTAAAAAAAAACTCTCGTTGGAGCACTTAGCTTTGCATACACGAATGTCCTACCAGACCAGGCATACAAAGCAACACTTATGCCCCTGATCCTGATGCTTGTGATTTTCCTACGAGATTAGGTTACGTGAATATTTGAAAAGGGACCATGCTGTCTGCAACATGCATGATGGGATATACGAAGCGGGCGGCAATGATTAGGCTTAGCCCAGAGTTTTCCTTGTCAATAAAAAGACAAACAATTAAAGAAGGCCAGCCCAAAAAGACAGAAAAGAAACAAGATCGGCCCACAGGGAAAATACAACCCAGCGACACACAAACAGGCCGAAACTAACATGGCTGACGTCAGTCGAGTAAGTCTTAGACACTCCCTTTCTTTTAGGATAGAACGGTGCATATCTGATGGAAAACGTTTAGTTTAAGTCGGATGATTTCCATCTCGCGTAAACCGCCTCCTTCTTATGACACGTGTCTCAGGTGGGCCTCACCACGTGCAGGCCTTACCACAGGCCCTATCGCTCCCCACCGCAAAAATCTTACAGGCTTGCTAAAAATCAGTCGACTAAGATTTAATGAAGTCTCAGTCGACCTTGCAGCATTTTGTCCCATCGTTTGCAACATTTTTTTCTGCCGGTGGCAACATCCGTCTTGCTAGTTGTACCATGTCGTCCCTCATCGATTGTAGCATGTTTTCTCACCGGTTGCAACATCCTCGTTTGACGGTTGTAGCATTTTAATCAGAGCGGTTGTAGCATATGTTGTTGCTTGCAGTACCGTTGCAATATTTTTCACCGCCGTTTGCAGCACCCGCCATGCCGCTTGCAGCACCACAACTACGCTGACATCACTCGACTGAGACTTCGTTAAGTCTCAGTCGACTGAGTTCTAGACAGACCCAAAATCTTATCCTCTCTTCTCTCGATTCCTCTTCTTCTCCCGATTCCTCTTCTTCCCTCGTCCTCATCTCTTTCACCGAGGCAGCAACAAGACGCAGCTGTGTGCATGGAGACGCCGGAGGAGATGCCCAGCCGGGCCCTACTGCAAGATCCCGCCACCTCGCCGCTTCGATGCCGCGGGAGAAGGCTTCGCCGTCGAGCGGCGCTGGCCGCGGGGCACTGCAAGGCAGTGGCTAGGCTGCTGCTAGCGGTACGAGCTGCTCCAAGGGGCAAGCGACGGAGGATGACCGCTGCGTTGCAACGTCGACTACTACTGCATGGCAGCTCCAGCGGCCTCTGTTGCGCTTGAACTTCGCCGCGCAAGTTTAGTGGTACAATGGAGCTTCGTCGAGGGACGGCTGGTGCTGTGATGGAGCTCCGCCGGGGCATTCCAGTGCTGCATTGGAGCTTCGTTGGAGGGCCGCCGATGTTGCGATAGAGGTCCGCCGAGGTCGTCCAATGCTGCATTGGAGCTTCGTCAGAGGGCCGTCGGTGCTGCGATGGAGCTCCGCCGGGGCCGGCCGGTGCTGCATTAGAGCTTCGTCAGAGGGCCGCGGGTGCTGCGATAGAGGTCCGCCGAGTCCGTCCATTGCTGCATTGGAGCTTCGTCGGACGGCCGCCGGTGCTGCAATGAAGGTCCGCCGAGGCCGTCCAGTGCTGCATTGGAGCATCGCCGGGGTCGTTGAAGCTCTGCCGGAGTTCAATGGAGCGCGGCCGGGTGCCGTTGATGCTGCGTGGTGCGCCATAGAGCTGTTGTTTGGTGCTGCCATAAGAGTCTGAGAGCTCGCTGATCGTACGGCTGCAGAGCATCTAATCGGGCGGCTCTGGGGCGGCTTAAAATTGGATCAAATCATCCGACTTATCCGTAGCACTCGCCATATCTGATATGGTAAGTATGTACTCCGTATATGTTATTACTAGCAAAAGAGCCCGTGCGTTGCAACGGGTTAAAGAAACCACCAAAATTGGGTGGGCCAAAAAAATGCATTAGCAATTGTAGGAAGTAAAACACACTTATAGAAGGACCAAAATCCCAAATGATACATTTGCTTAGGGCATCTACAACCACAATGGGAAATTTTGGCTTCTCAAATGTCCATGGACGCGTCCAACCAGTGTACGGTTGTATGTGCTTTGAGCCCTTATTTTGCACACACGCAACCATGCTCCCCTTTTTTTCATTCATTTTCCTATTGGGGGTCTGGTTAGGTTACCTTTTTCCCTTCTCTCTCCTATCCAAACGGTGACCGGGTTGTCCGCCCAGACGTTTGGATAGGATTTGAATGGACCGGTTGTAGATGCTCTTAGTAAGTAAAAATTTGCTACCGGTCAGAAAGCAGGAGCTGAACAACAATACATGGAATAGCCATCATTTGAACAACTGTACATAAAATTGCCATCATTGAGATCTTCAGTCAAATTTCCAATAGTCAAATCATCCTCTGACAACACTGATAAGGAAAGCTTAATTAGATTTTTTGATGGAAGATTAATTAGAGAAATATTCAACAGAACTCACAACAAAAACCCAAAATGTCAATGTCCACCACTGTGTTGCATAGCTATTGTTCTTTTGGGATCATCATTGCATACTTTTAGAGCACCGTAATGCTGGCTCTCACCATACTTTTTGATGATTCAGTTTATAACGCATGTTCAGAAATGCAAGCTCACCTTCTCCATGCATGGCCTCAACCGAGACTACGAGTCTACCATTGAGGAACAAAAGTAAAAGAAGACCCGATCATCAGTTGAATAAAATAAATGCATGTGAACAATATAAAATTAACCAGAGGTATATTCGGCTATCTTACCCTGAATAAAGAAGACCCAATATGAATTGCTACATATTTTATGGGCTTGGAGAAAACAACGGGGTACACATATGTAGGTACCACAACTGCTCCTGATCTGTACCACGTCCTCCTTCACCTCTCCGCCCCATCCAAGCGCATCCCATCTAAAGCACCCCGCCGGCTTCACCCTCGGCCTGCGTCTCTCCGCTGCCTGGCTTTAGTAGCCGGCCGCGGCGCACTGCACGAGCAGGCCGTCCTGGTCAACACAGCAGCTCGGCCAAAAGGGCGAAAAAGGGGTGATAAAAAAAAAAATAAAAAACAAGAGATATTTAAATGGAAAAATGAAGGAATAATATATTTAAAATACGTGATGAAAATGAAAATAAAGTAGAAAAGGTCAAAAGGGGAAAAGAAACAAGAAAATGAAAATGAAAAAAATTAAAACAGCAAATTGATTTCTGTTTAGAAAACAACACAAATGGAAAAAACAACCGTATTTTTTTAGAAAAAATCAAACAAACCCTGTTTCCAAAAAAACAAACCAAAATCATAAAAAGTGGTATCTTTGTTTTTGTTTGAGAGCTGGTTGGTTTCTGGTAGATTACATATGCCACGATTTGCGGACTCATGATTATGCGGGTTAGAGTCTTGACTCTTGAGGCGACGGTGGAGATTCTTTTTTTTCGCAAAAAAGACAGATATATATAAAGATTATCGAAAAGTTAAAAACACCTTTAAAACATAATAAAAAATATATCGAGGTCCATTGGACCACCGAAACTGCCATTGCCGTCGCCAGAATGAGTCGCCAAGGGACGCTGTCACCGCTCCCTATAACGGGAGCCGGCCTGACCTTATCGATGACAGTCCCCCGGGAAAATCTTCGTGAACGTCCCCTAAGGACCGGCGTCCCAGAGCCGCAGTCTCGCCGTTGAATCCTTGAATCGATCTGAAGAATTGGACACAAATATCGTCGTTGCATAGCAGCGAGAAATCAACCGAGGGCTGGAAAGAATCTACGTCGGAGCTCCGTCTAATCCGTCCCAACGAACGAACGTAAGGGGACGAGCCCGAAAGACTGACTTGACGAAGAAGCGCCGCCCCTGCGAGACTAAAAACCGTACTATCTATAGTCGGGAGTAAGGCGCTAGAAATCCCCTTCCCGACCACCGGCCGCCAGAGCTGCAGGAGGCGAATCCACGGGCTCGCGGTGGAGATCAAGGGAAGGTAAGGCTTTCCCTAGTCGCCTTGCTGGTGGGGGTCGAGATCACATGCGATGCTACTGTCGCATATTAGGTCAGGAGATAGATAGAAACCTGGTTAACAGTATAGCAGGCGGAGGCACGGCGGCACACTGCGGCCCTTTGTGAAGCCTATGTGCGTGGTGCATTGGTTTTCTTATAGAAGAAAAAAGGGCCATGGCTAAGCGGGTGAGGTGGTAATGTCCAAGCAATTTAACTTCAATAAATACTGAAAGGTACCAAAAAACAATTCATCAATGGTTACATATGACTAGCTAATTTCAATGTTCCAACAAAGCTGTTCTACAAAGACAGTTGAATTCCTAAAATCGTCTGGTGCAACCAAAGTTTGTACAAATGAAGCTTCCTTCGACCGAAGGAAATTGCTCCAGTATAGATTTTAAGATCACATTTTTATAGAGAATACCACATCCTACAAACAGATGAAAATTTATATAGTGAATGAAGCAGATACAGAAGAGGGAAAAACAACAAAAAAAAAGTGAATTAGAAAATAGAAGGATTAAAATTTATACAAAAAGTCCACTCTTTTAGGCTCAGCGTCGGCAGCCCATCAAAAAACCAACAATGTCATTGTTTTCTGTACTGATACAAATTTTAGTCGCAAAAAACAGCCAAAAATCAAAACGAAGATACGCTAGTAAAAAGATAGAAACTTATGGCATTACAGTTTGCTGTGATGACGTTCTGATACATGATATTTTGAGTAATATCTAGTGCAATCCGTAACCATAGTTGTGAAAAATAGGAAAGCAGGATCAACCTAATTAGAGATGCTATTGCAATCATAAATCAAGCATAAGTTTTTCACAGTATAAATGAGTACTAACTGGATCTCTAAATGGTACTCCCTCCTATCTCAAAATAAGGTCTCAATTTTTGTACAAACTTGTACTACAGGCTTAGACAAAGTGGCGAACTTATTTTAGGGACGGATGGATACTAACTTGGATTACTCTAAGCATTTTGTTTATAATTTCTTATACTTGCTTGATGTATCTGTGGGCGGTGGAGTGCCAGAAAAAGTTGCTAGGTATTGCATCGTATTACCTAACTTTATATAGAAGCGTAGAATGAGAAAAAAAAAAACTGCCACGGTTGTACTACTCAAGTTGTTATAGGGGTACAGGTGTGGTGCAGTGTTAACCATGGGTGGGAGTAACCATGTTGGCACTGGTACTCGCATTTTCTAGGTTAAGTGGTAGGGTTGTGTGTGGAGCACTCATGGGGGTGAGTGTATGTGAGCATCTACATTACTGTGTTGGCACCGGTTCTCCCACTTTTCAGATTGAATTTAAGGCCTCTCTTTTGAGTGATATCATTCAGTGGGAGGGACGTTCCCGTCGATCATGAAAGACGGTGGTTATCCCCACGTGATTCATCGGTCTCGAAGATCATTTCATAAGGGTGATTGTTGTGAGCATCTACGTGTATGTACTACTGTGGCACTGGATGCTCCCACTTTCCCCGATTAGCTATTAAGGATTTTGTTGCCTACTATATCAGTGCGAGGAAGACATCCCCGTCAGCCACGAAAGGCAACCACGCGTGTGATTCATACAACAAAGGCTATCAAAGAGCTGTAGTATGCCGGACTCAGTATCTCAAGGTTCTCATAAAGATAGTGTGATGCAATCGCGTGATTCGAAAGGATGTGGTCATGTGCATATAGTGACGCATTGGTTGTGTGTAAGATTGAGTTCACAATGTCACAAACACACCAAGAGAAAAACTATAAAGTAATGAATAAATTGCGTATATGTGAGCATCTACATTGCTACCGTTGATAAAAACAATGGCAAAATAAAAAGAAAAGACTAGTGAGTGATTAAATAACAAACCAACACGTGTCCGTAAAGTAGGAAACACTCACATGAAAAGTACTTCAAATGCATGCCACGACGCTAGCCTTCAGTAGCTTTAATTCTTTTTATATTGCTTGTTTCCTAATGGACAGGTAAACATCCCACGCATCTCGACTCCTAATGTCTGAGTTGGTAGGATGCGTCAAGGCTTTTTTTTTGTCATGGTATAATTTCGTCGTGGTTTATTTTCGTACTTACATTCCACCACCATATCTCCTCACATTGGTTTTTTATCCTCACAAATAAAAAACGTTCCGTAACCTTTTCAAAATTTCCTAACTAGACATGTTACACAGGGGCAAGAAAACGATTGCACATTACCAACTCAACAAAATTCAGTCAGGCATATAATTTGAATCCTAACTTCCGAAGCATTGATCTTTGGCCTTTTGTCTCTAATCTCTACTCCTAAGGAGTCTGCGGTTGTGATGGTACGTTGGCAGGTGTTCGTTCGCTTGTTGCGCCTCCCCCCTCGTCTATCATCTCACCAGCGTAGTGCCTTAGTGTCAACACAGATGGAAAACAAATCCAACAGTATTAGCCTGACTATTACATCCCAAAACTAAGGTACGTCCATTATTCTCTCATTCCCTCCGCTTCCCTCCCTTCGCCGACAGTGGGCGAAAAGGCCAATGGTGGCGGCGGCACTGATGGCGGGCGAGGACAGCAGTGCCAGCCCCTGAGCAAGCAACACGACGACGGCGGGTCTGCACGTCTTGAAGATATGGGTGAGTTCACCCGAAACCCACACATCCTATCAAATTCCTCAACCTCCTCCTGTCTCGATCCAGTCCACGGCTCTTGATCCCTGAAGAATGATGCAGGCTCCGGCCGATGGACAATGGAGGTTCGGAATCCTTTCTCTCAGCACCCACTCTTGGAAGAATCAGCAGCGCGCCTGCGATCGAAACCCGTCGAGATCACTCGCCAAGATTGTATTATGAAGTTTTTGTAAACAAAGTGAAGAGTGGGACAGAAAAAAACAAAAAACGAGATCTGCCACTTCTGTTAATATAAGCATAACTTGTGCACTTTGCAGGTTTTGTTTGAAAAATACAATTTGTTTATCATTTTTTGTCGCTGAAAAATTGTTTTCATTATGACATTGGTTTTTTTTTTCTAGAAGTTGTATATTCTTGGATTGAAGGGACGTTTGACAAGGTGAAAGAGCTAAATAGTTTGTAGTTTTACACCAAATACAATTTGTTTCGTTTCAGTTTGTTGGACAAGCACGTGTGAGGGACACTTGCATGCTGACTCTGATTCCTATCCACCGCTCTCAGCTTCGTAGGATCCGATCGGAGTTATGTTCTCAAATCCTTACTTGTGTTTCATCTTCCTTTGGTTTCTAAGGTCCTGGCAGCAGCGGGATCCATGGATGGTTATGAGCTCGATCATTTTGATAGCGACAAGTTGCAGAAGGCACTGTCGATATCTACAAGTTGCGAGGTTCGGGATCCTTCCTCTTGCACTACCCAGTCCTGGAAGATGAGCAGCGCGCCACGCCGATCAAACCCGGTAGAACTCGCAAGATTGCTATTCTGAACCTTTTTTGAAACAAAGTGAAGAGTGGGACAGGATTGCACTTGTGTTAATGTAACATATACTTGTTGTAGGTGCAGGTTTATTTTAAAATACAATTTGTTGTCCTTTTGTCGGCTGAAAATGTTTACTAATTATGACACTGGTTTATTTCTTCTAGATGTTGTATATTCTTGGATGAAAGGATGTACAAGGTGAAAGACCTAATAGTTGTAGTTTTACACCAAGGAAAATTGTTTTGTTTCAGTTTGGACATGTGCCTGTGAGGGACACTTATTGCTGCTGCTTTGATCCTATCCACCCGTCGAGCCTATGAGGATATGATCGGAGTTAAGTTCTCAAATCCTTACTCCATGTTTCTTCTTCTTTTGGTTTTCTTAGGTCCGTGGCAGCCGCGCATCCATGGATGGTATGAGCTCGATCACTTCGATAGCTACAAGTTGCGGAAGGCACTATGCTGGCTTGGAATTGCCATGAAGCAGGAGATGAGGTCCGTTTGCGCACTGGCTCCACTCGTTCGTCAATGATGCAACTCTTAAGCCCTTGATTTTGTCGTTCTATGCAGTATGGAACTGTGCGAATCAGAGGGTTGCGCAAGAACCTGAGTTCGTGGGGCTGGAGTTTTTCTGCTCCCAGTTTGTTGCCATGGCCTTACCACCCCCACGTCTATCATTCTTATTTTGATTACTGTTTGTTTTGGGAAGATCAGTTACAATCTATATGTCGGTTCTATTACTTGTTTGACATGATTACTTGTACATAATTTCACAGGGGTAAACCAATAATATTTAGTCTGGTTTAGATGATGAAATCAGCCGGAGGAATGACAGGGCTTGTACAGATATTATAGGAGAAGACGACCCAAATTGTGGATTGGTCGTAATTAATCTGGTGTCTTCAGGTGGGTGACATTATTTCATTTCGAGAAGCACGAGCTGGAATCAGGCACCTATTTTTTTTAAATGTTCGCTGCTTATTCCTTGTGTATAATCAAAGTTTCTTAATTGAACAGAAGTTTTATGTGATAAACTTTCAGAATAGAGAGCCATGCAAAGATGACCATTTTAAACTTCTCAAGGAGAATACACAGATTAACTTTCCATGAGTAGTAGTCTTCTATTGTTAACTAAAATTTTTAGTTCTCACGCACGTGGGTATTATTTAGAACTTGGAAGTGATCAAACTTATGCTTTCGTATGCAAGATTGTAAACTAACCATTGCATATACATTAGCTCCATATTTTCAGTTTGTGCATGTCTAAAGAAAAAATATTCCCTTTGGATTTGGGAGCAGTATATGCCGAGTTTATGTACTTGCCAGAGTTGATGTTTCCTTTAAGGGCGATTTTAAGATGTACTGCTTAAGTTCCATGTTAGGGATTGCTTTTCGGAGACCATTCTCTTTGGTATACTCCGAACTCCATCGATATATTGGTCTGATTCTTTTATTACTCGGCTTACTTTTGGAATCGGTTCGGTAGGAATTCTCATCTCGACAAAGTTGTAATATGATAGATAAAATTATATGAGAAAGCTTCATGAAAGAATACTTCTCAGTCATTTGACATACCAGGCCCAATCATTATCTAATATTACTGGGGTTTTCATACTCGGTTTTACTTTTGGATTTATCCATTTGCTAAAAAGGGCACATAAAGTGAGTCAAACGGTACTTCTTGGTGATTTCAATTTTAAAAATATTTTAAGCTGGACAAATGTGCATTGCATCTTTACAACAACCAGTCTCTTGTTGGGATATATTCAGTGCAAATCAATGGCACTATTATTGTTGTATTGCTAATGACATGATTTTATCAAGTGCTAACATGAGGCCACCTGCCGGATAGGCATCACTTTTCATGCTCTGGCCAGTTTTCCATTGCAGAAAGCTCCGTGTAGCTCAGGCTACATGGAACCTTTATCCTCAACCATCAGCCTTACTTTGAGACCGTACTCTCCAACTAACTTACAATAAGAAGATTTCTCTTTTTGTTTCTCTCAAATGAAACAAAATATGAATGGCGTGGGGAAGGTATCTAGGGCCGAGCAGGATCCCCGAGCGCATGGGACGGAAGCCCACCTCACGCTGCACTGTGCGCGCGAGTTGCTGGGCATGGCCACAGCCAGAATCAGCCTGTGCGCCGCCAGCGTTGCCGGGGCGGGAAGGAGTGGTGCACTAGTGTAGGGCCAGCAGAGCGGAGGCGCTGCCTCTTGCGGGAAGGCAGGCGTCGCCCTTGCCTGTCGTTGCCGGCCTACCGCGCGAGACAAAGGGGAAAGAGTGAGTGGCGAGGGAGGAGTGAGAGTGTGTCGTCGCTGTAGATTTTTTTTTCCTTTTTTTGGTCCACAGTTGTAGAATTTTCTTTTTTTTTTTTGCTTGAGGACGCATAACATGTAAAGGTGCGGTTTGGATGCAAAGTATTTTTGCAGTTTTTTGGGAATACCATGTTCTTTCTGGCCGTTGTTGCCAGCGATTCCTCCGTCCGATCAGCGATCTAGCATGCATCTATGAGCGCGCTAGCATCTAGAAGAGGCCGAGAGGACTTGGCTTGCATGGCATGGCTGCATGCATTGGACGGCCGCTTTTACATGCTGATCAGCTCCTTAAGGTAGCTGAGTTAGATGCAGTCAGCCAAAAATTCCGAGAAAACAACATTTGCCAACGAATAGGGGTTTCAGCAAAACAGAGAAAAACCATGGTTTAGACAAACCGAGGTATTCATTGCCCTCGCGTTGAGAAACTGAAGTTTTGGATTACCACAGTTTTAAAAAGACAGTGCTGCCAAACTAGGCCGGTTTTTGAGACAAAGTTAACGACTGTAGAATCTTGGTTAAGCTTTAGTAGAATAAGAGCGTTGGTTGGGCGTAGTGACCATAGTGATTTGTGGATAACCTCATATGAATGGAATGAACAAAGACATGAATTTTGTAAGGGTAGAAAATGTACAAAAATATTTCAGTTTTCTCACACACAAACCCGTGGTAATATGGAGCTAGAGCTATGTGTTACTCAAAAAATTATCTTGTTCGGTTTCAGTTTCAAAATTTTGTCCTTGTTTTCCTTATTCTAGATGTTTGTCTTTTTTTCATTTTATGCATGTTGCATATGATAATAATTTAAATTATATTTTTGTATATATATTTCGTTTTTGCGGAACATGTGAGGGACATACGCGTAAGTCTGTAAAATTTGATAGATGTAGCAGTAATACATATGAACATATGAGGTTGATGCATGAAGTGGTTTGTCATTGTTATGTTGATCGTAATAGAGGCAGTATAAATAAATATATCGAGTTATGACATTATTTATCTTTTCACATCATATTTTGTATTCCGTGAAAATGCACCGTCATTTAAATATTTTGCAGGAGGATACGAAACACTTTCGACGGAAATTATTGTCATATTGTTTCAACGGAAATTAGCTGTCATATTGTTCATTCAAACTGAATAAGCTAAAAGCAAGTCTGTATAATACCAATCTGGCAATGAAGAAGGTTTACCTAATTCTAATGTTGAGCTCCTGGAGAATTCACTGACGGATCGGAGTCGAAGACAATGTGCTAACCACAATCTCTATAGCATGCCCACGGGTGAACTTGAATTAGTTGTTGGGCTCTACAACTACATCATGTCGATCGATGATGCCGAGTGTCTGGAGTAAGCATCATTTAGAAATATGTAATGTGTCAGTATAATATTATGATTCTTACCTTTCAGGAAGGAATGGGGCGAAGCTCGACACCTCATGCAATGGGTTTATGCCCAAAAACCTTCAGGGCATACTTAACATGGAGCAGTCTACGAACAATGAATGTTTTAAACAAACCGTGCGTATACTAGCTGTGACGAGGGATTATTGTTTATACCCTCATATACACTTCATAGATCTATAATTCTGTATGTTTATAATTATACATTCAGAATCATCAGTATCAACATGTTTCAAATTGTTTCTTTACTACCGCCCACGATGTTAGTATCAACACGAGATCAAAAGTTTTGCGTGAAATCTTTGATAGTTGGACTGGATAGACAACATCATCTCATCATGCAACTTGACAAGTAAGGTTTTTGTCCATGTTGTCATGGTTTATTGTTTCTAATAGCTACCACTTGTAGATTTACCTTGATATGCATTCATTGGCCGATACATCTTGTACATCATCGACAAACATGCACATCATGTATATATTCTGGACCCTATCCATACATCACAGTCCCCAGAGGTTAAAACTCCAAGGCATTTAGTAAAATTACAAAGTTTTGCGAGGGAATTCAACGACACACTCGAAATATAGCACCTGGCTGGAATTCCGTATGTCTACATGACATCGGTTATTCCCGCCTGGTATTCAAACGAGCATAGACGGGTAAATTTTGTACATTTGATTATCATAACATTAAAATACAAGCATTTATTTTTGTTATCGCTATATTCAAGATAATATTGATTTAGGAAATTGTAAGAATGTGTCTAGCTATTTTGTTTTTTATTTTATACTCCGGTGGAACTGTAATGACTGGTTTGCACTGTGATATTCTCCGTTACCATTTTAAGACCTCCGATGTGAAGTATTTCATGCTAACTACATATGTGCTTCTTCAGGATGGGTATGAGTTGAAAAGAAGATTTTATTATACTTGCTTAAATATTGTGGGAACGAAACTAAAAGTAATATTCCCGATATTGTGCAAGAATTTTTTAAGTGCATTGAGTAGACATCTTATTTCTAACAGATTTTAGTTGGCCTTTTTTTGTCAATTTACATTGCAAGTGTAGTGGGACTTTAAATATTACCAGATGTGCATGTTTTTTTTCTCTACATGTGAAATTTAACATGTATTATGTTTATATTAACTTCATCAAAATATTCCGAAAGCCCGTGCAACGCACGGGCATTCTACTAGTTTTTGTAATGCTGCAGTAGGATCTTGGGAACGATATTCAACGCCATTTTAATGTCGAATGTTAGATTGGTAGATATGTAGATCTGTTTTTGTATGGAATATATAGATCTGTTGGACAGTATAATGTTCCAAACATTGAGCGTTTTTGGTACAATATACTGGCATACTGCCTATACTGTAACCCAGATAGTTGCTTTTCACAATAAAAAAAAAACAAGATAGTTGTATTTGCAGTACTTTGTTTGTTATAACTGCATCTGCAGTACTTTGTCAGATGCATTGCGTCCCAAAGCCTGAACCTGATCCGTTGGCGTGATTATTGACTGATGCGTGATCGGATTGATAAAATCGGATCCAACGGGGAGATCCTATCCCATTGTTTGACAATGACAATCGGACGGTCAAAATCTTTTTAAATTAGGGTTAGCATATACATAGTTTTTTTTAATAGTCTTTCCCTAATAATAAAGCACGGATTGACTCCGTGGGTTTACCGTCACAATACGCTTTGCCTAGTCGTAATACGCTTTACGATTCGTATAAACAAAATCGTAATATAAACGAGGTGGTACTAATGTGGGGATGTCCAACGACCCTTCCTCTCGATCCATCTAGACCTCCAGCCTACCTCCACCTCCTGCCACGCTCCGCCCTGTCTCACCGCGCCACGACGGAGATCGGATCTGTGGGAATCCATCACCTGTTCTGGGAGTGAGTGGACGGGGACGCGAGGCGGCGGCGACGCTGGTGCTCCTCCAGCGAGGCGCCGGACTCCGGTGAGGCAGAAACAGGAGGAGACGGCGGAGATCGGACCCGTGGGAATCCACCTCCTGTTCCGGGAGTGAGTAGATGGGTGAGTGATGTCGGGCGGGGCGGCGTGCTGGTTCAGGAGGTGCCGGTGCAACGTTTGCATGGTCAGGTGCACCTTGCTTCAGGCCCGGCAGGCGCTATACAAATCCATGGCCGAGCTGCTGTGTTGACCAGACGGCCTGCTCGTGCAGTGCGCCGCGGCGGTCTACTAAAGCCAGGCAGCGAGAGACGCAGGCCGAGGGGTGAAGCCGGGCGGGGTGCTTAGATGGGATGCGCTTGGATGGGGCGGAGAGGTGAAGGAGAGACGTGGTACAGATCAGGAGCAGTTTGTGGTACCTACATATGTGTACCCCGTTGTTTCTCCAAGCCCATAAAATATGTAGCAATTCATATTGGGTCTTCTTTATTCAGGGTAAGATAGCCGCAATACCTCTGGTAATTTTATATTGTTCACATGCATTTATTTTATTCAACGATGATCGGGTCTTCTTTTACTTTTGTTCCTCAATGGTAGACTCGTAGTCTCGGTTGAGCCATGCATGGAGAAGGTGAGCTGCATTTCTGAACATCGTTATAAACTGAATCATCAAAAAGTATGGTGAGAGCCAGCATTACGGTGCTCTAAAAGTATGCAATGATGATCCCAAAGAACAATAGCTATGCAACACAGTGGTGGACATTGACATTTTGGGTTTTTGTTGTGATTCTGTTGAATATTTCTCTATAATCTTCCCATCAAAAAATCTAATTAAGCTTTCCTATCAGTGTTGTCAGAGGATGATTTGACTATGGAAATTTGACTGAAGATCTCAATGATGGCAATTTTATGTACAGTTGTTCAAATGATGGCTATTCCATGTATTGTTGTTCAGCTCCGCTTTCTGACCGGTAGCAAATTTTTACTTACTAAGACATCTACAACCGGTCCATTCAAATCCTATCCAAACGTCTGGGCGGACAACCCGGTCACCGTTTGGATAGGAGAGAGAGAGGGAAAAAGGTAACCTAACCAGACCCCCAATAGGAAAATGAATGAAAAAAAGGGGAGCATGGTTGCTGTGTGCAAAATAAGGGCTCAAAGCACATACAACCGTACACTGTTGGACGCGTCCATGGACATTTGAGAAGCCAAAATTTCCCATTGTGGTTGTAGATGCCCTAAGCAAATGTATCATTTGGGATTTTGGTCCTTCTATAAGTGTGTTTTACTTCCTACAATTGCTAATGCATTTTTTTGGCCCACCCAATTTGGTGGTTTCTTTAACCCGTTGCAACGCACGGGCTCTTTTGCTAGTAATAACATATACGGAGTACATACTTACCATATCAGATATGGCGAGTGCTACGGATAAGTGTGATTTGATCCATTTTAAGCCGCCCCAGAAGCCGCCCGATTAGATGCTCTGCAGCCGTACGATCAGCGAGCTCTCAGACTCTTATGGCAGCACACAAACACAGCTCTATGGCGCACCACGCAGCATCAACGGCACCCGGCCGCGCTCCATTGAACTCCGGCAGAGCTTCAAACGACCCGGCGATGCTCCAATGCAGCACTGACGGCCTCGGCGACCTTCATTGCAGCACCGGCGGTCGTCCGACGAAGCTCCAATGCAGCATGGACGGACTCTCGGCGGACCTCTATCGCAGCACCCGGCCCTCTGACGAAGCTCTAATGCAGCACCGGCCGGCCCCGGCGGAGCTCCATCGCAGCACCGACGGCCCTCTGCGAAGCTCCAATGCAGCACTGGACGACCTCGGCGGACCTCTATCGAAACATCGCGGCCCTCCAACGAAGCTCCAATGCAGCACTGGAATCCCCGGCGGAGCTCCATACAAGCACCAGCCATCCCCGACGAGCTCCATTGTACACTAAACTTCCCGCGGCGAAGTTCAAGCGCACACAAGGCCGCTGGAGCTGCCATGCAGTAGTAGTCGACGTTGCAACGCAGCGGTCATCCTCCGTCGCTTGCCCTTGGAGCAGCTCGTCCGCTACAGCAGCCTAGCCACTGCCTTGCAGTGTGCCCCGGCCAGCCCGCTCGACGGCGAAGCCTTCTCTCCCGCGGCATCGAACGGCGAGGTGGCGGGATCTTGCAGTAGGGCGCCGGCTGGGCATCTCCTCCGCGTCTCCATGCACACAAGCTGCGTCTTGTTGCTGCCTCGGTGAAAGAGATAGGACGAGGAAGAAGAGAGAATCGAGAAGAAGAGGAATCGAGAGAAGAGAGGATAAGATTTGGGTCTGTCTAGAACTCAGTCGACTGAGACTAACGAAGTCTCAGTCAGTGATGTCAGCGTAGTTGTGGTGCTGCAAGCGGCATGGCGGGTTGCTGCAACGGCGGTGAAAATATTGCACGGTACTGCACAGAACAACTATGCTACAACCGCTCTGATTAAAATGCTACAACCGTCAAACGAGGATGTTGCAACCGGTGAGAAACATGCTACAATCGATGAGATGACATGGTACAACTACAAGACGGATGTTGCCACCGGCAGAAAAAAATGTTGCAAACGATGGGACAAAATCTGCAAGTTCGACTGAGACTTCATTAAATCTCACGTCACTGATTTTAGCAAGCCTGTAAGATTTTTGCGGTGGGGACGATAGCCTGTGGTAAGGCCTGCACGTGGTGAGGCCCACCTGAGACACGTGTCATAAAAGGAGGCGTTTACGCGAGATGGAAATCATCCGACTTAAACTAAACGTTTTCCATCAGATATGCACCGTTCTATCCTAAAAGAAAGGGAGTGTCTAAGACTTACTCGACTGACGTCAGCCATGTTAGTTTCGGCCTGTTTGTGTTCGCTGGTTTTGTATTTTCCCGTGGGCCGATCTTTTGTTCTTTTGTCTTTTTGGGCTGGCCTTCTTTAATTGTTTGTCTTTTAATTGACAGGGAAAACTCTGGGCTAAGCCTAATCATTGCCCCGCCTTCGTATATCCCATCATGCATTGTGCAGACAGCATGGTCCCTTTTCAAATATTCACGTAACCTAATCTCGTAGGAAAATCACAAGCATCAGGATCAGGGCATAAGTGTTGCTTTGTATGCCTGGTCTGGTAGACATTCGTGTATGCAAATAAGTGCTCCAACGAGAGTTTTTTTTAATCCACCGGGAGCATTCTGAACATGCCTGTGTTGAGATCGTGGGATATGTGTTTTTTCAGTGCAATATGTCCATGAGTTATTATGCCTTCCTTTCGTCGTTTCTTTCAAAATTCTGTATCTTTGAAATACAAAAGGATTTTTTAATGTAACACAAAAAAGAAAATCAAAATAAAGACAATTTAGTTGTGTGTAGCCGACGGAGTGCGAATTGGTGTCAGCTGACTAATGTACAATCGAACAACAGTATTATTATAAGAAGAAAAAGTAAGTCGCAAGCAAACGACATTTGTGCAACCGAGATGTCGTTTATTTAAAATAAATCCAAAACAGGACTATTAAAAAAATAACAAAACAGAAATCCACACACACACACACACAAAGAAAAGACACTAGAAAAAATATATGAAAAAGTCAATAACTCCATATAATCGGCGTTCTTATCTTAGGATGTTTCTTCAGAGAAAATAACACAAAAAGGAAGAAAAAAGAGAAAACACCTCTGTTTGGGCACCCCCCTCCCCAACGGTAGATGCCGCGCAAGTTTTTAGTTATTGCAAAAAACCTAGTACAATGAAGAAACATCCCCGCACCCCTCAAGGCCACGCCTTAGGATGTTCTTCCCAGTGATTTTTTTTTAGAAAAAAGGATAAAATGTAAATGCCCCCACCTCTCCTTCCTCTCACAGCCTCATCGGCTTCGCATAACAAAGAACGCAGACACCACACACACACACACCACACACACCACACACCACACCACACACACACACACTTCCCTTCCCCCTCTATCTAGGTTCGGCCGACCAACACAACGTGACACAAAGAACTGCCCCGGCAACAACACTACAAAAAACACCATAGAGTTGCAATTGGGGTCGACGTTTGCAATTCAGTCGATGTACATGCAACTGCCGCTCCCCAAGAAAACCCACATAGTTGAAGTCGTGTTGAACACATGGAGTTGCAGCTAGGGGCTACACTGTAGTTACATGCCTAGAGCAGACATGCAAATGGCCTCTTCCGATAAAAAACCACAGAGTTGTAGTATGGGGCGACACTTGCAGTGGCATGCCTAGTGGCGGACATGCAACACCCTCCCCCAAAAACACCATGGAGTCACAGTTGGAGGCGACACTTGCAGTTGCATGCCTAGTGAAACACATGCAATGTTCCTCCCCACAAAAACAAACCGCAAAGTTGTAATTGTGACCTCAGCTGCAATTAGGGCGATACTTTGCAGTTGCATGCCTAGTGGAAGACATGCAACTTCCCGGCCCCTTCCCTTGATGGAACACCACGGAGTTGCGGTTGGGGTTGACAATTGCAGTTGCATGCCTAGTGACACCATGCAACTATCCATCTCAATAAAAACACCAGAAAGTTGTAGTCGTGTAAACACATGCAGTTGCACCTCATGGGTGACACTTGCAGTTGCATGCCTAGTGGCAGACATGCAACCAGCCCTCCCGAACAAAACACCACAGAGTTGCAATCGCGACGACACTTGCAATTGCATCCCTAGTGGCAGACATGCAACTGCCCACCTTCCCCCTCCCACAAAATTTACAGAGTTGCGGTCATGTTGAAGACATGCATTACAGTTGGGGGCGACACTTCCGGTTGCGTGCCTAGTGCCAGACTTGCAATTACTTGCCCTCCCGGACAAAAACATCACCCGATTTGCAGTTGTAGTTGAGGGTGACAATTAAAGTTGTGTGCATAGTGGCAACATGCAACTACCACCCTATCAGACAAAACACCACTGAGTTACAGTCGCGCTTGAAGGCATGCAATTGCAGTCGGTGACACTTGCAGTTGCATGCGCATGGCAGACATGTAACTACCACACCCTCTCGAAAAACACCATTGAGTTGCAGTCACGTTCAAACATGCAGTTGCGAGCCTAGTGGTAGACATCAATTGCACTCAGGCCGACAATTGCAGTTGCATGTCTAGTGGCAGACTTGTAGCCTACCGCCCTCCTGGACAACTCCATTGAGTTGCAGTTGCAGTCGGGGGTGGACACTTGCAGTTGCGTGCCTGGTGGTAGACTTGCAACTAGCGCCCTCCCGGACAAACCTCCATTGAGTTGCGTGCAGCCGGGAGCGACACTTGCAGTTGCGTGCCTGTTGCAAACATGCAACTACCACCCAGCAGAGAAAATACCACCGAGTTGTGATCACGTTAAAGACATGCAGTTGCAGTCAATGGTGACACTTGCAATTCATGCCTAAGACAGACATGCAACACACACCTCCCTCCTCCCCAGACAAATCACCACTGAGTTACTGCGCGCTGAAGACATGTAATTACAGTCGGGGCGCGAAGCTTGACGATGTGTGCACAATTGCCAAGGGATTGGTGTGTGCAACTAATAAGAAATTTTCACAACAAAAAAAGTATTGCATGTGCCTGTTAGTGTCATTCAACACTTAAAACTATACATATAAAAGAGAACCACAAATTACTCAAGTTTTGCTACACTTGTAGTTGCATGTGGAATATGGCGCGTGCAAATGTGCCCACGTTACGTCGCCCGATGGAAACATAAGAATTAGAAACAAAGCTTAAGAAAACATAGAAATTTGATGCCAAATAATGTGGACAAATTACATTTAAAAAATTAGAGATGAATTTTTTAATAAAAATGAAGTAAAAACATAAAGAAAAGAAATCACAAGAAAAGATGGCAAAAAAAAAACTAACTTCCCTGACGTTAGAACTTGCCCACAAAGAACAAAAGGCTTAAGAGGAATGAGAAGCCACCTTCCCCATACAGCCAAAAGCAGCCGTGTAGTTGATACAAAAAAAACAGAAAACAAAATACGAAACATGCTAGCAACGCTTTTACCTCGGCCTGACAAACGACAAACACTAATAAACAGGAAGGGACCCACGAGAACCAGTTCCCCCTTTTCCAAAAAAAGGGAGAGAGAACCAGTTCCCCCGTTGAAAAAACCTGCAGTCCAAGCAAAAAAAAGAAAAAAATTGAGCGTTTTTGGTACAATAAATACGGCATACTGCCCTATACTGTAACCCAGATAGTGCTTTTCACAATAAAAAAAACAAGATAGTTGTATTTGCAGTACTTGTTTGTTATAACTGCATCTGCAGTACTTTGTCAGATGCATTGCGTCCCAAAGCCTGAACCTTACTCGTTGGCGTGATTTGACTGAGGCGTGATCGGATTGATAAATCGGATCCAACGGGGAGATCCATCCCATTGTTTGACAATGACAATCGGACGGTCAAAACATCTTTTTAAATTAGGGTTAGCATATCATAGTTTTTTTTAATAGTCTTTCCCTAATAATAAAGCACGGATTGACTCCGTGGGTTTACCGTCACAATACGCTTTCGCCTAGTCGTAATACGCTTTTACGATTCGTATAACAAAATCGTAATATAAACGAGGTGGTACTAATGTGGGGATGTCCAACGACCCTTCCTCTCGATCCCATCTAGACCTCCAGCCTACCTCCACCTCCTGCCACGCTCCGCCCTGTCTCACCGCGCCAACGACGAGATCGGATCTGTGGGAATCATCACCTGTTCTGGGAGTGAGTGGACGGGGACGCGAGGGGCGGCGCGACGCTGGTGCTCCTCAGCGAGGCGCCGGACTCCGGTGAGGCAGAAACAGGAGGAGACGGCGAGATCGGACCGTGGGAATCCACCTCCTGTTCCGGGAGTGAGTAGATGGTGATGTCGGGCGGCGGCGGTGCTGGTTCGAGGAGGCCGGTGCAACGTTTGCATGGTCAGTGCACTTGGCTTCAGGCCCTGGCAGGCGCTATCAAATCCACGGCCGAGCTGCTGTGTTGACCAGGACGGCCTGCTCGGGCAGTGCGCCGCGGCCGGCTACTAAAGCCAGGCAGCGGAGAGACGCAGGCCGAGGGTGAAGCCGGCGGGGTGCTTTAGATGGGATGCGCTTGGATGGGGCGGAGAGGTGAAGGAGACGTGGTACAGATCAGGAGCAGTTGTGGTACCCTACATATGTGTACCCCGTTGTTTTCTCCAAGCCCATAAATATGTAGCAATTCAAATTGGGTCTTCTTTATTCAGGGTAAGATAGCCGAATAACCTCTGGTTATTTATATTGTTCACATCATTTATTTTATTCAACTGATGATCGGGTCTTCTTACTTTGTCCTCATGGTAGACTCGTAGTCTCGGTTGAGGCCATGCATGGAGAAGGTGAGCTTGCATTCTGAACATGCGTTATAAACAATCATCAAAAAGTATGGTGAGAGCCACATTACGGTGCTCTAAAGTATCAATGATGATCCCAAAAGAACAATAGCATGCAACACAGTGGTGACATTGACATTTTGGGTTTTTGTGTGATTCTGTTGAATATTTCTCTAATTAATCTTCCATCAAAAAATCTAATTAGCTTTCCTCTCAGTGTTGTCAGAGGATGATTTGACTATTGGAAATTTGACTGAAGATCTCAATGATGGCAATTTTATTACAGTTGTTCAAATGATGGCTATTCATGTATTGTTGTTCAGCTCCTGCTTTCTGACCGGTAGCAAATTTTTACTTACTAAGAGCATCTACAACCGGTCCATTCAAATCCTATCCAAACGTCTGGGCGGACAACCCGTCACCGTTTGGATAGGAGAGAGAAGGGAAAAAGGTAACCTAACCAGACCCCCAATAGGAAAATGAATGAAAAAAAGGGGAGCATGGTTTGCGTGTGTGCAAAATAAGGGCTCAAAGCACATCAACCGTACACTGGTTGGACGCGTCCATGGACATTTGAGAAGCCAAAATTTCCCATTGTGGTTGTAGATGCCCTAGCAAATGTATCATTTGGGATTTTGGTCCTTCTATAAGTGTTGTTTTACTTCCTACAATTGCTAATGCATTTTTTTGCCCACCCAATTTTGGTGCTTCTTTAACCCTTGCAACGCACGGGCTCTTTTGCTAGTAATAACATATACGGAGTACATACTTACCATATCAATATATGGCGAGTGCTACGGATAAGTCGGATGATTTGATCCAATTTTAAGCCGCCCCGAGCCGCCCGATTAGATGCCTGCAGCCGTACGATCAGCGAGCTCTCAGACTCTTATGGCAGCACCAAACACCAGCTCTATGGCGACACACGCAGCATCAACGCACCCGGCCCGCTCCTTGAACTCCGGCAGAGCTCAACGACCCCGCGATGCTCCAATGCAGCACTGGACGGCCTCGGACCTTCATTGCAGCACCGGCGGTCGTCCGACGAAGCTCCAATGCAGCAATGGACGGACTCGGCGGACCTCTATTCGCAGCACCCGCGGCCCTCTGACGAAGCTCTAATGCAGCACCGGCCGGCCCCGGCGGAGCTCCATCGCAGCACCGACGGCCCTCTGACGAAGCTCCAATGCAGCACTGGACGACCTCGGCGACCTCTATCGCAACATCGCGGCCCTCCAACGAAGCTCCAATGCAGCACTGGAATGCCCCGGCGGAGCTCCATCACAGCACCAGCCATCCCTCACGAACTCCATTGTACCACTAAACTTCCACGGCGAAGTTCAAGCGCAAACAGAGGCCGCTGGAGCTGCCATGCAGTAGTAGTCGACGTTGCAACGCAGCGGTCATCCTCCCGCTTGCCCCTTGGAGCAGCTCGTAACCGCTAGCAGCAGCCTAGACACTGCCTTGCAGTGCCCCGCGGCCAGCGCCGCTCGACGCGAAGCCTTCTCCCGCGCATCGAAGCGGCGAGGTGGCGGGATCTTGCAGTAGGGCCCGGCTGGGCATCTCCTCCGGCGTCTCCATGCACACAGCTGCGTCTTGTTGCTGCTCGGTGAAAGAGATGAGGACGAGAAGAAAGGAATCGGAGAAGAAGAGAATCGAGAGAAGAGAGGATAAGATTTTGGGTCTGTCTAGACTCAGTCGACTGAGACTTAACGAGTCTCAGTCGAGTGATGTCAGCGTTTGTGGTCTGCAAGCGGCATGGCGGGTGCTGCAAACGCGTGTGAAAAATATTGCAACGGTACTGCAAGCAACAACATATCACAACCGCTCTGATTAAAATGCTACAACCGTCAAACGAGGATGTTGCAACCAGTGAGAAAACATGCTACAATCGATGAGGATGACATGTACAACTACAAGACGGATGTTGCCACCGCGGCAGAAAAAAATGTTGTCAAACATGGGACAAAATCTGCAAGGTCGACTGAGACTTCATTAAATCTCAGTCGACTGATTTTAGAAAGCCTGTAAGATTTTGCGGTGGGGAGCGATAGGGCCTGTGGTAAGGCCTGCACGTTGTAGGCCCACCTGAGACACGTGTCATAAGAAGGAGGCGGTTTACACGCGAGATGGAAATCATCCGACTTAAAACTAAACGTTTTCCATCAGATATGCACCGTTCTATCCTAAAAGAAGGGAGTGTCTAAGAACTTACTCGACTGACGTCAGCCATGTTAGTTTCGGCCTGTTTGTGTGTTCGCTGGGTTGTATTTTCCCTGTGGGCCCGATCTTGTTTCTTTCTGTCTTTTTGGGCTGGCCTTCTTTAATGTTTGTCTTTTTTTAGACAGGGAAACTCTGGGCTAAGCCTAATCATTGCGCCCGCTTCGTATATCCCTCATGCATGTGCAGACAGCATGGTCCCTTTTCAAATATTCCGTAACCTAATCTCGTAGGAAATCACAACATCAGGATCAGGGGCATAATGTTTGCTTTGTTGCCTGGTCTGGTAGGACATCGTGTATGCAAAACTAAGTGCTCCAACAAGTTTTTTTTTAATCCACCGGGAGCATTCTGAACATCCTGTGTTTAGGATCGTGGGATATGTGTATTTTTCAGTGCAATATGTCCATGAGTTATGTCCTTCCTTTCGTGTTCTTTCTTCAAAAATCTGTATCTTTGAAATACAAAAGGATTTTTTAATGTAACACACAAAAGAAAAATCAAAATATAAGACAATTTAGTTGTGTGTAGCCGGGATGTGCAATTGTGTGCAGCTGACTAATGTACAATCGAACAACATATTATTATGAAAGAAGAAAAAGTAAGTCGCAAGCAAACGACTTTTGCAACGGATGTCGTTATTTAAAATAAATCCAAAACAAGACTATTAAAAAATAAACAACAAAATCCAACACACACACACACACAAGAAAGACACTAGAAAAAATATATGAAAAAGTCAATAATATCCCATAAATGCGGTTCTTATTCTTAGGATGTTTCTTCATAGAAAAATAACACAAAAAGGAAGAAAAAAAGAGAAACACCTCTTTGTGGCACCCCCTCCCCACGGTAGATGCCGCGCAAGTTTTAGTTATTGCAAAAAACCTAGTACAATGAAGAAACATCCCCGCACCCCTCAAGGCCACTCTAGGATGTTGCTTCCGCAGTGATTTTTTTAGAAAAAAGATAAAATGTAAATGCCCCCACCTCCTCCTCTCACCAGCCTCATCGGCTTCGCATAACAAGAACGCAGACACACACACCACACACACACACCACAAACACACAACACTTCCCTTCCCCCTCTATCTAGGTTCGGCCGACCACACACACGTGACACAAAGGAACTGCCCCGGCACAACACTACAAAAAACACCATAGAGTTGCAATTGGGGTCGACGGTTGCAATTGCATGTCGAGTGATAGACATGCAACTGCCGCTCCCCAGAAAAACCCCACATGTTGAAGTCGTGTTGAACACATGGAGTTGCAGCTAGGGGCTACACTTGTAGTTACATGCCTAGAGGCAAACAGGCAATGGCCTCTTCCTATAAAAACCACAGAGTTGTGTATGGGGCGACACTTGCAGTGGCATGCCTAGTGGCGGACATGCAACTACCCTCCCCAAAACACCATGGAGTCACAGTTGGAGGCGACACTTGCAGTTGCATGCCTAGTGAAACACATGCATATGTTCCTCCCCAACAAAACACCGCAAAGTTGTAGTTGTGACATGCAGCTGCAATTAGGGACGATACTGCAGTTGCATGCCTATTGGAAGACATGCAACTTCCCGGCCCCTTCCCTTGATGGAACACACACGGAGTTGCGGTTGGGGTTGACAATTGCGTTGCATGCCTAGTGACAACCATGCAACTATCCATCTCCAATAAAAACACCAGAAAGTTGTAGTCGTGTTACACACAATCAGTTGCACTCATGGTGTGACCTTGCAGTTGCATGCCTAGTGGCAGACATGCAACCAGCCCTCCCGACAAAAACACCACAGAGTTGCAATCGCGACGACACTTGCAATTGCATCCCTAGTGGCAGACATGCAACTGCCCACCTTCCCTCCTCCCACAAATTTACAGAGTGTCGGTCATGTTGAAGACATGCAGTTACAGTTGGGGGCGACACTTCCGGTTGCGTGCCTAGTGCCAGACTTGCAATACTTATCTGCCCTCCCGGACAAAAACATCACCGATTTGCAGTTGTAGTTGAGGGTGACAATTAAAGTTGTGTGCATAGTGGCAAACATGCAACTACCACCTCTATCAACAAAACACCACTGAGTTACAGTCGCGTTGAAGGCATGCAATTGCAGTCGGGTGACACTTGCATGCATGCGCATTGGCAGACATGTAACTCCAACCCTCTCGAGAAAACACCATTGAGTGCAGTCACAGTTCAAGACATGCAGTTCGAGCCTAGTGGTAGACATGCAATTGCACTCAGGGACCGACAATTGCAGTTGCATGTCTAGTGGCAGACTTGTAGCTACCGCCCTCCTGGACAAACTCCATTGAGTTGCAGTTGCAGTCGGGGGTGACACTTGCAGTTGCGTGCCTGGTGGTAGACTTGCACTAGCCCTCCCGGACAAACCTCCATTGAGTTGCAGTTGCAGCCGAGGCGACACTTGCAGTGCGTGCCTGGTGGCAGACATGCACTACCACCCACGCAGAGAAAAATACCACCGAGTTGTGATCACGTAAAGACATGCAGTTGCAGTCAATGGTGACACTTGCAATTGCATGCCTAAGACAGACATGCAACTACACACCTCCCTCCTCCCAGACAAATCACCACTGAGTTACTGTCGCGCTGAAGACATGTAATTACAGTCGGGGTGCGAAGCTTGACGATGTGTGCACAATTCCAAGGGATTGGTGTGTGCAACAATAAGAAATTTTCACAACAAAAAGTATGCATGTGCCTGTTAGTGTCATGTCAACCTTAAAACATATACATATAAAAGAACACAAATTACTCAAGTTTTGCTACACTTGTAGTTGCATGTGGAATAGGCGTGCAAATGTGCCCACGTACGTCGCCGATGGAAACTAAGAATTAGAAACAAAAGCTTAAGAAAACATAGAAATTTGATGCACAATAAAATGTGGACAAATTACATTTAAAAAATTAGAGATGAATTTTTTTAATAAAAATGAAGTAAAAACATACAAAGAAAAAAAATCACAAAGAAAAGATGGCAAAAAAAAATACTAACTTCCCTGACGTTAGAACTTGCCCAACAAAGAAACAAAAAGGGCTAAGAGGAATGAAGAAGCCACCTTCCCCATACAGCCAAAAAACAGCCCGTGTAGTTGATACCAAAAAAAACAGAAAACAAAATACGAAAACATGCTAGCACGCTTTTACCTCGGCCTGACAACACGGACAAACACTAATAAACAGGAAGGGACACACGAGAACCAGTTCCCCCTTTTCTCAGAAAAAAAAGGGAGAGAGAACCAGTTCCCCCGTTGAAAAAACCTGCAGTCCAAGCAAAAAAAAAAGAAAAAATTGAGCGTTTTTGGTACAATATACTGGCATACTGCCCTATACTGTAACCCAAATAGTTGCTTTTCACAATAAAAAAAAAAACAAGATAGTTGTATTTGCCAGTACTTTGTTGTTATAACGCATCTGCAGTACTTTTCAGATGCATGCGTCCCAAAGCCTGAACCTGATCTCGTTGGCGTGATTATTGACTGATGCTGGATCGTATTGATAAACGGATCCAACGGGAGATCCTATCCCATTGTTTGACAATGACAATCGGACGGTCAAAACATCTTTTAATTAGGGTTGCATATACATAGATTTTTTAATAGTCTTTCCCTAATAATAAAGCACGGATTGACTCCTGGTTTACCGTCACATACGCTTTCGCCTAGTTGTAATACGCTTTTACGATTCGTATAAACAACACGTAATAAAACGATGTGGTACTAATGTGAGGATGTCCAACGACCCTTCCTCTCGATCCCATCTAGACCTCCAGCCTACCTCCCCTCCTGCCAACGCTCCGCCCTGTTCACCGCGCACGACGGAATCGGAATCTGTGGGAATCCATCACCTGTTTTGGGAGTGAGTGGACGGGGCGATGGCAGCGGGTGACGCTGGTGCTCCTCCAGCGAGGCGCCGCACTCCGGTGAGGCAAGAACCAGGAGGAACGCGAGATCGGACCGTATGGAATCCACCACTGTTCGCGAGTGAGTAGATGGGTGATGTCGGGCGGGCGGCGTTGCTGGTTCGAGGAGGTGCCGGTGGCAAGTGGAGAGGGACTGTTTGCAT